>JAHLJS010000002.1:48281826-49481826 GCA_038502445.1 Eremochloa ophiuroides
CTCAGACGCGGACTACCAGCCTATCCCTTCATGCCGTCGAGCTCACGACTCAGAGGCCAGTGGTTCCATCTCAGCTCCTCAAGTTCCACAGACCGACCCGGCATTGCTCGTGATTCTTCAGAGTATTTCAGAAGACACAGCAGCGACAGGCAGAGGAGCAGGCCCGGTTGCCAGGGAGCAGGCTACAGCACTTGCATAGGTGCAGCTTTGTCAGGACCAGTTTCAGTAGTAGATGCTCTAGATGCAGCTCCAGAGCCAGCAGATTCAGTTGTAGACTTTCGGGTTCAAGGAGCACATCATTAGGCATACCGGAGCACCCCTGTTGGCATTTCTTAACGTCGTTACAAAAGATAGACTAAAAGTCCATCCCCGGCAACGGCGCCAGAAATGCTTGTTGGCATTTCTTAACGTCGTTACAAAAGATAGACTAAAAGTCCATCCCCGGCAACGGCGCCAAAAATGCTTGTTGGCATTTCTTAGCATCACTACTAAAGATAGACTATGAGTCTGTCCTTAATAATAATACTAGAAACGTAAGTTGACATTCCCAACCACCATTACTTCAAAAAGGTAACCCTTGGCCCTTAATGGAACTGGCCTAGGTAATGTAGTCTGGTAATAGCAGTTAGAAGTATCGGATTGGCCTTCCTAACCGTCATTACTTACGATATGCAAAACTGTGACACGGTGCCATGAGGTGCACAAGAATTACAATCCTTAAGTAATAGTACTTAGGTACGCCAATCGATAGCTCAGTAAGAAGTAAGATTACTTTGCAAGCACACAGAACTATCATTGTAGCATTTCAACCCGTGAGTATTCAAGGGTGTCGTATTTATAATTTCCCGGAGGAGGGCAATATGCATCAAGCGTGGTGTAAACATGATCACTTATTGAGTGCAATGGTAGGCATAGAGTAAACAGGAATAAAACATGATTTCAAAATAGTGGACACATATCTGGGTCAACCTTAGGGACAAAAAGGAAAAATAAAGAATAAAAGAATATAACTAACTGAGCAGGCATTAGTCATATATAATTATGCAAAGAATTGCTAGCTGTTGGCATTTCTTAACATCCTTACAAAAGATAGACTAAAAGTCCATCCCCGGCAACGGCGCCAGAAATGCTTGTTGGCATTTCTTAGCATCACTACTAAAGATAGACTAAAGGTCCGTCTTTAATAACAATACTAGAAACATAAGTTGACATTCCCAGCCACCATTACTTTAGAAAGGTAATCCTTGGCCCTTAGCAGCGTCGGCCTAGGTAATGCAGTCTGGTAATAGCAGTTAGAAGTGCCGGATTGGCCTTCCTAACCGTCATTACTTACGATATGCAAAACTGTGGCACGGCACCGTGGGGTGCAACAAATATTACAATCCTTAAGTAACGGTACTTAGGTACGCCAATCGATAGCTCAGTAAGGAATAAGATTACTCTGCAAGCGCACAGGACTATCATTGTAGCATTTCAACCCGTGAGTATTCAAGGGTGTCGTATTTATAATTTCCCGTAGGAGGGCATGGTTAATTCATCTAGCTTTTGGTATAAACGTGATCACTTATTGAATGCATAGGCTGGCATAGCATAGGTAGGGGTTAAAACAGGTTTATAAGATAGTGGACACACACATCGGAGCAACCTCAAGGATAAAAGATAAAATAAGAATAAGAATAACTACGTGAGCAGGCATTGGTCATATACAGCTATGCAACGAATAATAATTACATCGAATTAATAAGACTAGGATCAGGACTAAGTCTAGGATGATAGGGAGATTCCCGCAGCTGGTCTACTAGCCGATAGAGACTTTACGAAATCCGACTCAATACCCGAACGTGGGGGAATGCTAGGGATGGACAGGGCTACCACCACCTGCCTACCTCCCCCTCTTCCCGTGGGGTACCGACATATCCACTGATTCCCGCATACCCGAGCACCACGCCCGTATAATTGGAAACAACTCCTAGCCCCCCGGGACCCCAACCCTTCCGATTGACAGGCTCGGCTAGGAGCAACCATGACAGCACAACGAACTATTGTCCCATCCTTAGTTCTTCCTCTATTCATGCTAATTTCATGAACGGTGAAGAACTTTGGTGAACATATCAAGAACATAACACATAGACTATGAACTAGTTTACATGTTATGATCATAATATGGACAAGACTATACTCTAATTCAGATGCACTGCTATATTAAAAAGATAAGAGCTTGCTCATAGAGGAGAACCGACGTGTATTCGTACCAAGATGTTCTTGATTCCTCCAAGGAGACAAGCTCTCCTTGATAGCTTTGCCTTGCTCTACTACTACTAAACTAGAGAGAACAAGTAAGAAATGTGAGGTGTAGTGCTCCAAATGTTGGTGTGTGTGTTGGAGGGGGTGAAGCACATCTATTTATAGTTGATCAGGGGCGGTTTGGGTGTTCTAAGTATGGTAGGAGGTGAAACCATCTTTGCCAAACCGCCATGAGCACCGCCTGAGGAGGATGGGCCCGGGAGACCCCACCAGGGGGCGGCCGGCCCCGGGGGCGGTCGATCCCTGGGGAATGCCATCTGGCCACCGCCTTCGGGTGGTCAGTTCCTCTGTGGGCCTGGGCCTTCCCCGTGGTTACGAATGGATTTGGTTTATTGTATAATTTGGGCTTTCTCATTTTCTTGATTTGCGCCTTCTTTGAATACGCTTCCTGGAAGTGCGGTTTCCTTGAGATTTCCATGCATTTCCACGTGCTATCCCTGTAAGTTAGGTACACAACAAAACTCGTGGAAAGATTAGATAAAGCCCTATTCTCTATTTATTTTAGTATTAAAATGATGTTATATTTATGTTGGTAAGGACCGCCAACAACTCCCCCACACTTGGTCCTTTACTCGTCCTGGAGTAAAGTGCAAAGGACCAAATGGGTTCATCCTCTTTGTCAAAGAATCTGCATACAGGATATTCCAAGCTTCACCTGGATTTATGAACTTCAAAGTGTCTACCAAATCTTTCTTGAGAAATTGACAAATGGAATAGCTTGGAATCAAATCCTCTTACTCTTATTCTTTTTTGGAATACTTGGGTTTTTGTAAAATTTTTGAAAACATAAAGATAGCTTGTGTCCTTAAATGATTCTCTCAAGTCGCTCATTTTTGTAAGTGGTTCCTCACCATGGCATGAAAAGGTGATGCCTTCACTTTGATCATCTTACCTCTAAGAAGGCTTATTGGAGTTTTAGGTAGGAATGAGAAATGATGAGGCACACTTACCCTGCATATGTTGTCAAGTCAAACCCCAGACCATACTGGAGGGAGTGTGCCATACTCCTAGATCAGAATGTGCATGTGTGTGGAAAGTATGAAGGTGGAAACCTAATTCTAAATCTTTTTGGTACTCCATGCATCATGATTCTCCTTGGATAAAACTTAAGGAGATATGGGCTATAAAATCTTCATTTCCATTTTATTTATTTTTTAACGGGTATTTGAACTTTTCTTTCCCATTTATTTTCTTATGCCCCTTGGCATGATCTTTCTTTTCTCCTTTTTTTAAGCATAGCCCCATATCTTTTATTGGCATATGAAAAACTTTAAATAAGGAGATATTATGATGGTAGATGGATGGAGTAAAACTTTGTAGAAGGAATGCGCGATTCTTAGGATGAGAACCGTCACTTTTATTTGCGCAACTCTCAGGGTGAGAATTGGCTTTATTTGGTGGGTGCAAGTGAATTCTGATCTTGGGAGCATGAAACATCTCTCAACAGTAGTCACAAAATTTGACCAAACTCAACGCAAAATAAGTGGCATATGTGGAAGGTTTCATCAAATAGAATCATATATGGCCTTGGTAGGTATTTGTCAATCATTCAAGGAGCATGCTATTGAGTTTTTTTTGTAAGATAAATCCCAAGTACTTTGCAAGAATGAGCAAGCATCATGTCATCCTACTATATCTCATCCGTCAATTACTTAGATACAAACAGAAACAGTGTTCATAAATCTATAGGAATTTTAGCAGGGAATAAAAAGTATGCAAACATTTCAAATGTAGGAAGACATGTTTGATGGAGTATGTAGGAAGCATCATTTTAAATTTTATCTTTAAAAACTTTTTAGAATGAGAGAGGGGGAAAGGTTGCACAAACCGAATTTTGATTTTTGTTATTGTGCAATTGTCTTGGAGAATCCTCCCCCACACTTGTTTTCTTTCCTGTCTTGGTTAGTCACAAAATACATATATGGAGAAAACAAGTGCTCAACATAAAACCCTATTTCATTGATAAACTCAAATAGGCACATTTACATTGATAGTAAAATTTAAAGGATCATGAAAGTGAAAATGTGTGCCTAATTATTCGTGCAACAGGTGCAGCCTAAAGATACTCAAGATGATGCTCAACACCTAGGGCTTTAGTGACTTTCCTTAGCTTAGAATTGAACTTGAAGCGGAAGCTATTGACGTCATCGCTAAGGTCCCTGATCTCTGTGTTCTTGGACTCTATGTCTTCTTCTAAAGCCCTTAAAAGAGTACGCAAGCTAGCATGTTTAGCTCTAAGGTCAGTGAGGATCTTAGAGTCGTCTTCATCTTCATTGCTTTCGTACTGCCCTACATGACGTTTGATGGGAGGCCGAGGTAGATGCCTCCTAATTCTAGGAAGGTTGCTAGATGATTCTGCCTCCTTGGCCGAAAATGCGGGCTTTCTAGCAGACTTATCTCCAACACGCTTGCTAGGCCTACTACCACTAGGAGTTTTCTTCTTGAGGCCATTGGGAGGATGGGCAGCAGTGGTCTTCTTTGTGGCACCTCCTTCGGGTGCATGAGATCGTGCTGGCGAGATCGCTAGAGGCTTTTCCTTCACAACACGGGCTTTTTCCCTTGCTAAAGAAATCTCTTGATAGGGTGCTTTGTCTAGGTTTGCTATGGCCACTGGGGCATTGATCAGCGAGAGAGCGTAGCTAGACATGGTTGGCACTTAAAGACGGGAGAGCTTAGCAAGCTTTGCTAGAGGGAGAAGAGCAAGGTTGGTGTGAGGAAAAGAGAGACCTTTAGAGGTTTAAATAGGTGCTATCGAGGTCTTTGGCAAGGAAACAACTTGATCGTAACCAGGGACGTGATGCTGAGGTGATCAAAGTGAGGTACGAAAAAGATTGGCACGGATTGGCTTGGACAGGGGGCAGCCAGTCCTGGGGGCGGTCAGTCCCCTGGTCCCATCTACCAGCCTCTATGTTTTGGCCACATGTTAAGCAGACTGTGTAGATTATTATCCCAGTTACGATCAGGCTTGATGCGAAGAAGATTAGTGTGATCATGTGTATGATATAAAAATGGATTTGATTGAAATTTGTGAAAGTTTGTTTAAGATCACACTATCATGCATTTATGAAGGAATATCCCTATGATCTCAAAGATTCATGTTTAAACATAGGGTTATTTTAGTCAAAGCATAAATGCAACATTATCATCAAGCATGCATATATCTATTTGAAATATTATTTTATATATTTATATATATATTATTAGAGGAATCAATTAAGCATTTATTGAAAAGAAATTTCGAAATATTTAAGGTAAATATTATGGATAACTTACCGGTTTACCTTCGGCAAGGGCTCAGCTTTTTTTTTAAGTCCGTTGAGCAGTTTCTCCCTTCATTGTTTTCTCAATGATGGTGCATCCGTCTTGGGAGAGGTAGACGGCTGCGCTTGCTTGGGCCTCCATACTTTGTGAGTAGTTTTGGGCGGTGTGGTAATATTTTCAATTTTTACCTTGGGTTTTCACACCGTCTTCTTTGGTGAAGGCTTGGGGATTTCTTCCCTCTTTTTAGGAACCATTTTGTTTTTCTGCTCCTTTATATTTTGTTTGGGAGCCACCTTTTCTTTTGGCTCCAGCTTTTTCTTTGATTCTTTTGAGATTTTTGCTATACTTTTCAAAAGCTGAGGTTGAATTTCTACCTCCTTGATGCCTTGGGGGTTTGGCCCATATCGAATGCGTATCATATTGCATTCTTCTTGACGACGAGGCCTGAACTCGAACTTCTCTTCTTGTCCATTGATATTGAAGAGGATTTCTCCAGCTCCAACATCAATTTGTGCTCCTACCGTGCTCAAGAATGGCCTTCCGAGGATGAGAGGTGTTTCCTTGGTGAGTTCCATGTTGAGCACCACAAAATCCACCGGAACATAATACCCTCTAATTTTTACAGGAATGTCTTGTGCAATCCCTGCTGGGTATCGAATTGAGGAGTCGGCCAACTGAAGTGTCATGTTGGTAGGCTCCAAGTTGGTGAAATTCAGTCTATCAAAGACTGATTTTGGCATGACACTCACACTCGCCCCAAGATCGCATAAGGCGTGGTCAAATTGCTGGGTGCGTATAGAGCATGTGATTGTGGGACACCCAGGGTCTTGTTTCTTCTCAGGTAGATGATTGAGTATAGCTGCGCTACATTCTTTCGTCAGCTTGACAATTTCTGAGGATGGTAATGGTCGCTTGTTTTTGATGATATCTTTGATGAACTTAGCGTATGATGGTGTGTGTAAGACATCCATCAGCGGAACGCTGACGTGTGTCTTCTCGACCATCTCCACGAATCGGAGAAACTGTTCATCTCCGGCCTTCTTCTTCCTTCTCAACCTTGTGGGGAAAGGCAACATCATGGTGTCCGCATAGTCCTCCGGTGTCGGCTCTTCTTTCATTGATTCTTCATGTGGTTGTGCCGAATCAACCGGTACTTCCTCTTGCTGTCTTGGTATTTTGCCTATTCTTTGGTTAGGATGTGGGGGATCACAAGTGGTTTTACCCCCTCTCGTGGTCACTGAATTTATATTCTCAACAGAACTAGAAATTTGAATGGCAGATTTTGCGGCAGAGGTAAGTTGGGCAATTTGAGTTTCAATTCTTTTATTAAAATTTACTTGATTTTTAACAGATGAGGATAGGCTATCAAGCTTAGTATTTATAGTTTTAAACATTTTATCATTAAGAGAAAGCTTGTTTGTAAGATTTTCATTTATTTTAGCCTGTCCTATCACAAGATCTTTTAATGAAGGTTGTGTGGAGTTGAAATTAAAATTGGAAGAATTACCTTGGGGGCGGTTTTGGTTGTTCCACCCAGTACCTGTTTGTTGGTGTTGGCAAAACCCATTGTTAATGTATGAAGTTTCTTCATGGGTTTCGGGACAGTTGTTCCCCGAATGGCCAACATCTCCACAGACCTCACACGTCATGTGCGAGTCCATGGCCTGGACGGTGCCGGTGGTAGGATCGGTGGCACGTCCCTCAAGTTTCTTCATTAGTAACTCTATTTTTGCGGCAAGCAGGTCCGTCTCCTTCACGGTGTGCATGCCTTTTTGTGTTTTCGTCCCTCTCCCCAGCTTTGGTTGGCCACCATCTTCTCGATTAATGCCGTGGCATTCTCGATGGTGAGGGAGAGGAATGCGCCTCTAGCGGCAGCATCTATGTGCCCCTTAGACATGGCCGTGAGACGTTCATAGAAATTTTGGAGCACGAGCCAATCTTCCATCCTGTGGCGAGGGCAGGCCTGGATGTATTCCTGAAGCCTGTCCCAAGCCTCGGGAATGGACTCGAGTGCAGTTTGCTGGAAGTTTTATATTTTTTCCCGCAGAGCATTTGTTTTGCTCATGGGGAAGAATTTAGCGAGGAACGCCGTGGAAGATTTGTCCCACGTGTTGACTGCTTCCTTGCTTTGATAAAACCATTGCTTTGCCTTCCCCGAAAGGGAGAAGGGAAACAACCGGAGTTTGATGGTGTCCTGTGCGACATCTTTGATGATGATGGTCTCGCACAGCTCATGGAAGTTTTGCAGGTGCGCATTTGCGTCCTCACTTGGCAAACCGCTGAACTGGTTCGCCTGCACCATCGTGAGTAGGCCAGTGCAGAGTTCAAAGTTTCCGTTCTCCACATTGACCGCGGACCCAACGGGCACATTGGCAATAGCGGGGGTAGAATACTCGCGGAGTGACTTGGCCATGGTGGTAGTAGCGGATGGTGCGGAAGAGACCGGTTCGTTTGCCGGCTGAGTAGCAGAAGAAGAGATGGTACGAGGCCTTCTCTTCCTTAGGAGTGCCTCTGGATTTTTAACGAAGTTTTCCGGCAGATTGAAATCGCTCATACACTATCCTATTTTCATTCCAATTAAAAAAGGAAGAAAACAACAAAGTTAGCCTGCATAAGCTATGGCTACCAATGCTTATTTTGTAATTAAAGTTTATGCCAAAGCTAGATGTTTATATTTTCTTTTTGCCCTCCCCGGCAATGGCGTCAGAAATGCTTGTTAGCATTTATTAATGTCGTTACAAAAGATAGACTAAAAGTCCATCCCCGGCAACGGCGCCAAAAATGCTTGTTGGTATTTCTTAACGTCATTACAAAAGATAGACTAAAAGTCCATCCCCGGCAACGGCGCCAGAAATGCTTGTTGGCGTTTCTTAGCATCACTACTAAAGATAGACTAAAGGTCCGTCTTTAATAATAATACTACAAACATAAGTTGACATTCCTAACCACCATTACTTCAGAAAGGTAATCCTTGGCCCTAAGTGGCGCCGGCCTAGGTAATGCAGTCTGGTAATAGCAGTTAGAAGTGCCGGATTGGCCTTCCTAACCGTCATTACTTACTATATGCAAAACTGTGGCACGGCGCCGTGGGGTGCAACAAGAATTACAATTCTTAAGTAACGGTACTTAGGTACGCCAATCGATAGCTCAGTAAGGAATACGATTACTCTGCAAGCGCACAGAACTATCATTGTAGCATTTCAACCCGTGAGTATTCAAGGGTGTCGTATTTATAATTTTCCGTAGGAGGGCATGGTGAATTCATCTAGCTTTTGGTATAAACGTGGTCACTTATTGAATGCATAGGTAGGCATAGCATAGGCAAGGGTTAAAATAGGTTTATAACATAGTGGACACACACATCGGAGCAACCTCAAGGATAAAAGATAAAATAAAGAATAAAGAATAACTACGTGAGCAGGCATTGGTCATATATAGCTATGCAACGAATAGTAATTACATCGAATTAATAAGACTAGGATCAGGACTAAGTCTGGGATGATAGGGAGATCCCCGCAGCTGGTCTGCCAGCCGATAGAGACTTTACGAACTCCTACTCAATACCCGAATGTGGGGGAATGCTAGGGATGGACAGGGCTGTCACCACCTGCCCACCTACCCTTCTGCCCGTGGGGTACCGACATATCCGCTGATTCCCGCATACCCGAGCACCACGCCCGTGTAATTGGAAAAAACTCCTAGCCCCTCGGGACCCCAACCCTTCGGATTGACAGGCTCGTCGAGGAGCAACCATGACAGCACAATGAACTATTATCCCATCCTTAGTTCTTCCTCTATTCATACTAATTTGATGAACGATGAAGAACTTTGGTGAACATATCAAGAACATAACACATAGACTATGAACTAGTTTACATGTTATGATCATAATATGGACAAGACTATACTCTAATTCAGATGCATTGCTATATAAATAAGATAAGAGCTTGCTCATAGAGGAGAACCGATGTGTATTCATACCAAGATGTTCTTGATTCCTCCAAGGAGACAAGCTCTCCTTGATAGCTTTGCCTTGCTCTACTACTACTAAACTAGAGAGAACAAGTATGAAATGTGAGGTGTAGTGCTCCAAATGTTGGTGTGTGTGTTGGAGGGGGTGAAGCACATCTATTTATAGTTGATCAGGGGCGGTTTGGGCATTCTAAGTATGGTAGGAGGTGAAACCGCCTTTGCCAAACCGCCATGAGCACAGCCTGAGGAGGATGGGCCCAGGAGACCCCACAAGGGGGGCGGTCGCCCCAGGGGGCGGTCGGTCCCTGGGGAATGCCATCTGGCCACCGCCTTCGGGTGGTCGGTTGCTCTATGGGCCTGGGCCTTTCCCGTGGTTACGAATGGATTTGGTTTATTGTATAATTTGGGCTTTCTCATTTTCTTGATTTACGCCTTCTTTGAATACGCTTCCTGGAAGTGCGCTTTCCTTGAGATTTCTATGCATTCCCACGTGCTATCCCTGTAAGTTAGGTACACAACAAAACTCGTGGATAGATTAGATAAAGCCCTATTCTCTATTTATTTTAGTATTAAAATGATGTTCACCCTGTTCGGCTGGCTGGTCCAGCCAGCACCAGCCAGCCATTCAGCAGTGTTTTTCTTTCAGAACAATCAGCCAGCCAGCCGTACCGTACCAGCCAGCCGAACACTAGCAACACATCTAATTAGCAAGTCTAGTATCAGGACTAAGTTTGGGGTGATAGGGAGATCCCCGCAGCTGGTCTGCCAGCCGATAGAGACTTTACGAACTCCTACTTCAATATCCGAACGTGGGGGAGTGCTAGGGATGGACAGGGCTGTCACCACCTGCCCACCTACCCCTCTGCCCGTGGGATACCGACATATTTGCCGATCTCTGCATACCTGAGCACCATGCTCACGTACATGGAAACAACTCCTAACCTTCGCGGACCCCAACCCTTCGGATTGACAGGCTAGGTTAAGAGCAACCAAGAAGGCACGACGAACCATCACCTCATTCCTAGTTCTTCCTCTATTCATACTAATTTGATGAACAATGAAGAACGATAATGAACAAGTCAACAACATGACACATAAACTATATTCTAGTCCATATATTATGCTCAAAACAAGATCATAACTTTGCTCTAGTTCATATGCATGATCATATAAATAAGATAAGAACTTGCTCATGGAAGAAGACCAAATTGTATTTATACCAAGATGATCCTTTTCTTCCAAGGAGACAAGCTCTCCTTGATAGCTCTTGCCTTGCTCACAAACTACTAGTACTACTCTAAAGATATAAGTGAGAGGTGTGAGGTAGATGACTCCAAAATGATGTGTATGTTGAATGAAAAGAGCACAATCTATTTATAGTCGAACTAGAACAGTTTGGCATCTCTAAACTTGGAAGGAGGTGAAACCGCCCTTGGGAAACCGCCTAGAGCACCACCACCGAAGACTGGGCCCGGGAGGCCTCACCAGGGGGGCGGCCGCACCTGGGGGGCGGTTGGTCCCCTGAGTGGGCCCGCTGGCCACCGCCTTCTGGTGGTCGGTTTCTCTCATGGCTTGGGCCTCTCCCGTGGTTACGATCAGGCCCAGATATGCATCGAAGGTGGGCTTCTTTATTATTCTTGTTTGCGCATTTGCTGAATACGTCTTTGGCTTTTGCGCTTTCTTCATGATGTTTGTGCATTTCCACTTGTTACACCATTAAACTTGCAAAACATGAATACTAGGGGTACAAGTGGAACTTGTTAGTAGTAAAGGCATATGTGCTAGAATATGATTGTCTTTCTTCTTTTTAGTCTAAGTTGGCAGCATAGAAATGATCCATAAGGACTGCCAACAAGACCCCCAAGCTTAACCTTTGCTCGTCCCGAGCTAATAGCTAAGTATGGTTGTTGATCAGGAGTTGCCACGATGCTAATATAATTCATAAGTGCCATGCCTATAACAAAGTATTCATTCGTAATTTAAATAGGTTGGCAATGTATCCACTCTTTACCTTGATTTCTCATGGGGCTTGTAGCTTCTCTAATTTCTTGAGCGGTTGCAAGACAGAATGGTTATAACAATTCACTAATCATTCATTCTTTGATAGACCTTCTATCCGGAGGTTTTATGAACTTTTGTAAAACAAAACAAGTTCCTCAAATGATTCTCTTAATCGCTCAATGTGTATGATTACCTCACCAAAGGCATTGTAGTGTTGCCTTTAAATCCTACCACTAAGGCTGAGAGTGGAGTTTTTAGGTAGGTATGTGGGCATACTTACATCACCTGTATTACTAAGTCAAAGACCGGACCATAAGGAGATACAAGTCATACACTTTGATTGAGATGTGCAAGTGTGTAGAATATAGGTATGGTGGAAACCTATCTCTAATTTTTTTTGGCACTCCATGCATCATGACTCTCTTTTATTGAATGGAACCAAGTCTTTTGGAGAGATATGGGCTATAGAAAGATTATTCTCTCTCTTTTTTTTGAACGGGTATTTGGATTTTCTTTCCCGTTTGATTTCTCATGCCCCTTGGTTTTCTTTCTTTTTTCTTTTCTTCTTCTTCTTCTTCTTTTTTTACATAGCCCATATCTTTTTATTGACATATGGAAACTCATGGATGAAGAGATGTCATGATGGCGAATGCAAGGAGTGAAAATTTTGTATGAAGGGTGCGCGACTCTCAGGGTAAGAGTTGGCGTATATTTTTATTTTTGTGGATGGAAGGGTGCATGTTGTTGGCAACTCTTAGGGTGAGAGTTGGCTTTATTTAGTGGGTGTACGTGAATCTCAATCATGGGTGCATGACTATAATCTCACTAGGTCTTAGCTTTTTGACTCGACTCAAAGTTCCGCAAGTAGCATATGACTAAAGTTTTGCAAAAGTAGAGCATGTCATATGGCCTTGGTAGGTATTTCATAATCGTTGGGGAACTTTTGATTTTTGAATTTTTGAAAAGAAAACTCCGGATGCCAAGTTTCTCTTAGAACAAAGTCATAGCAAAGTCTATTTGTACCATCTCATATCTTGCAACAACTTAGAAAAGGATCTTGCAATTGTAACCTACAGGATTTCAAGTTCTCAGGATGAGACATTTTTAGCCAACAAACTTAAATCTTGAGGAATACTAAGTTATAACTTAGGCACAAACGAATTATAGACAGAGCAACTATTCATCATTATAACAGAAGAGAAACTAACATATATTAGCACATATCAGAGTGGAATATTTTATTTTATTATTATTATTTTTTTATTTTATTATATATATATTTTTTATTTTATTTTTTAATAAGGAAATAAAATTGCAGAATTTAAAAATGCAAGAAATAAAGTGCAAGAAATTTTAAAGATACATGTTACCTTTGTGGTGTAACAGAACCGCCTTAATAATATGGCCCACAGGCACCTATCAAAGTCACTAATGACTTCTGACAGTTGGACCCATGTTCCAAATGATTAAAGCAGCTCTGCCGGGCTACATCAGTACCCATATTCCGACAGGATCTCCATTGCGATGCCATTACAGAGTTACAACATTTCATAATAAAATACATCAGAGTAAATGCGGAAGATTAAATAGTACTTAGATTACAAACCGAGTTCAAATAGTAATTAAGTGCAGTTATTACAGACCATCTTGAAATAGTAGCAGTAGCATGGAACAACGGTACAACATAAATAGATAAATAGATACACGAACCCAGCCCACGGATTCTGTCTTTACTCCTCACCACTATCCTCCTGGATCACGGTGGCACAACAAGGGCCAAGGCAGACTTCGGGCTGCGACCCTCCTGCAACGGGGTTAACAAACCCTGAGTACGGGGTACTCCGCAAGACTTACCCGACAAAGAAAAAAAAAATATTTGACTCTTGGAATGCAAGGTTATAGGTAAGGCTAGCAGAGATAGGGACTTAGCAGAAAAGCATTACTAGTCTATCATAATATTTTATTTCACTTAAATTCAATATTATCATAATTCATTCTTTATCCTCTCTCTAAACATTGATTCTTTATTCTCAAACATCCTACTCTTAGAACCACTTTTCGGTGTAGGGGTGAGGATCATGTCTCCATAACCGAGGAGCACGTCGATTCGAATCAAGTAAAGTAGACCCAGCTGGGGTTCCTATCCACACTGTATATGCAGCACGCCGGCATACGTATACCAACCCGTCATCTCAGCTTTTCTATCCCGGAACCGGTCCTGCGCCACCCGAGAAAACGGTACACCTCCAATCCGGGACTCTAACCCACGAGGGTACTCACTATTCTCGCCATCTCTCCACTCCCAGTGCGTGGTTGTCGGTTCCAGCAATAGAGCGACCGGACTCTAGGCTTTCCGTAATGGTATGTGGCTAGTCTGTTTATCATGATCACAACAGGCCGACAACGAACGGTCCCTACTGCTTTCCGCCGGAAACCATGCATTGGGACTCTAACCCAAATACCCTGGAGTCCGCTCGGTTTTCAAATCCCTTTTCCGTTGGTGACGAAAGTTGGGACTCTAACCCAAACAATTGGCCAACCACCCGGAAAACCCATCCATAATGATGATAGTGAACCGGCCAAAGTACCCCAATCATCATACATGGACATATATACCCTTCACTTGATATTTCTTCATAATGATCCTCAAGTTAAAATAGTATTTTGCAATTCTATTATTTAAGCATGACTAAGCATTTTGCAATACATTTGAATATCATTAGGTTATCTTGGTAATGGTAGTCAAGGGTGATAAATGCATCAATTGTTTTCATCACACAACTCCTATCAACTTAATGCGATAGTTTAACTCAAGTGATAAAGCATTTGTAAATAGAGGGTTAAATGCACCGGGGCTTGCCTTGCAGAGCAAACAGAACTGGGGCAGGAGTGGCACAGGCTTCAGGCTCAGGAGCTCCTTCCACTGCCTCCTCTTCAGACACCTCGAGCTTCACCTCCTCAGACACGGGAACTACACGGGTGCAATATTGCATGTATGAATGCGATGCAAAAAGTAAACATGTGCGGAAAAGGAAGCTAACCCTAGCACAACACATCATGACTTCACAACGGTGTCCTAGGTCTTAAATGGGTTGACCTAGAACCACCTTTAATCCAAAATCACTTAACACTCCTAAATTCAAATTCTAATTGAATTTTTATTATTTAATAAACCAACATAATTCAATTACAGAAGCAAACTAATTTATTTTGGGACCAAACTTCGCCAACAGTTAGATCTTTACTATTAACAGTACCAATTAAATTTTTGTGATTTTTGGAATTACCTAGAATTAATTAAAAATGTGCAAAGGCCCACTTTTCATTTTATTTAGTGATTTTTAACTACTACAGAATATACCCAAACATGACAAACAATATTTTTATAAAATTCTACACTACATATATAGCATGTGTAAATTATTTCACAATTCTTGGTTGCACAGAATTAATCATGCAAAAATAATAAAACAGGTTACTATTCAAACCAAATTAAAATAGAAAAGCATTTCAAAATTCACTGGAAAATAAACAAACCCCATTCGGCCCACTCGGCCCACAGACCGGCAGGCCGGCCCAACCGGCCTGCGCGCGCGCGGCGCCTGGCCATTATGCTAAAGAGCCCTTCGGTTTTGCGGAAAACAACCCGCAGCCCAAGCACTACTATTCACATGAGTCACAGACATTGCAAAAACCCCCCTGGATTTCTGCTCCTTCTAACCCGAGGTCCTTGCCTCTTCCTCCTCCGTCAGGACGACAGACCCGCCGGTGGTTCGCCGCCCGTGGCTCGCCGCCGGTGGCTCTACTGGCACAACCAACCCTACCACTGCACTCCAGACTACAAGCCGCACCTATCGAGCTACTACTCGACCCCAGACGACATCCGGAGCAGGCGCATCCACTGCCGCGGCGGCTCGGAGACGGCGGCGACCATGCCGCCGGTGAATATCAACTAATAGCGATCAAGGAAATGGGCGCTAGAGCATCAGGATCTCACCCTGAAGCGATTAGAAGAGACGGTGGAGGTGGAGACGGCTCGGGGACGGCAGCTTGACGGCGACGGTGGACCGGCGGCTCGGCTCCGGCGAGGCGGACACCCTCCGAGCAACCTGGACCATCAAATGACACGCCGAGAAGCGCATGAGTTAGGGAATGATGAGCCGCATCCCGTGCGCATCGGCTCAAAGGCTATAGCTCACCCAAACGAGGAAAGCACGACGATGAACCCGGCGGTGGCGCTCTGTGCGACCAGCGGCGGGCACGGCGTGACTGGGCTTGACAAGGCACCGGAGCTCCGCCGGAAGGGTGGAAAGGATGCGCAATGGAGTGAGCAAACTAGCTACGAGATGGAGAGGCTAGAGATGGCCGGAGGACGGCGAATTTTGTGGACGACCGAGGTGAGCTCGGAGACGGTGGCGGTGGCGATTTCGGACGGGAAGGACCGGGAACGGGCTTAAATAGACGGGAAAGCGGTCGGGCGCGACGTGGGGGGGTCCGGTGACATGCTGCGCTCGCAACGAACAGTGCCCCGGCCCCGGCGCACGCGCTGCGCTGCCGCGCACGCCGGCGACGTGCGCGCCGCGCGGGTACGCTGGGTGGCAGATGAACAGTACTCGGGTACAGTACCTGATGCAATGCAATTCGTCCAATTTGATCATGTAGATGGCCGAATCTGAGGGAGTGGTCAAAAGGATATTTGTAGATCTTTAAGTACTGAACAACTTTTGTTTTGGTACCAATTCAAAATTCGGTCAGGATTTGAAAATATTCAAAAGGGGGTAAAAGGTGGTTTTAAATTTCAAACTGTAATTTCAAAATTACTTTTGATTTTTTTGAAGAACTTGAAAATTGGTCAAAATAGAAGTTGTACATCTCATTGAGGCCAACAACTTTTATTTAGGGGGTTTTGTCATATTCTCAATAATTTTTGAAATATAGTTTTAAATTCAAATTTTGAAACACTGTTTTGAGCTTAATTCAATTATTTTCAACATAACTTCAAAATCACCCAAAATAGAAGTTGTTCTACATTAAAAACTCTACAACTTTTGTTAAGGAACCTTCCTCATATGTGATCAAATTTTAAAAGTACACTTAAGGGCCTTGATTAGGGTTTAGAGGTAATTAAGGAGGTCACAAGAGATAACAAGGAAATTAGGGTTTTTAGGGCACTCATCCAATTCTAGTCAATCAAACACCCTATTATTCTAAATGGCAAACAAATGCACATAATGGTATGATGACATGGCAGTTTAAATAATCAGTAATACCAGAGGTATTACAGCCTTCCCCCCTAAAAGAAATCTCGTCCCGAGATTAGGTAGACAACATTGTTTTTACACAAAGTAGTGGAAAAGAAAATGTAACAGTACATTCAATACACACCCAGAGGCACAGAAAAAAAACACTAGGTGGGGAGAAGTTACATTTATAGGGTAGCATAGAACTCAGGGAACTTTTCTGCCAGAAAATCCTCTGACTCCCAGGTGGCTTCATCCTCAGATTGCTGACTCCACTGTACTTTGTACCACCTGATTGAAGTCCTGCGGGTAACACGATCTTTGATGTCAAGGATTCGGACTGGGTACTCAGAGGTTGTCATATCTGGCTCTAACTGAACCCCTTCCACTTCAACTACTTGATCTGGTACTCGCAGACACTGTTTCAACTGTGACACATGGAACACGTTGTGCACTTCTGACATATGCTCTGGCAGCTGTAACCTGTAGGCTACTTTCCCCACACGTTCGATGATCTCAAAGGGTCCAACGAAACGTGGGGCTAGCTTGCCTTTAACTCCAAAACGGCTCACTCCTTTCATTGGTGACACTTTTAGGTACACAAAATCTCCCACTTTAAACTCTAGCGGTCGACGCCGCTTATCAGCGTAACTTTTCTGCCTAGACTGTGCTATCTTTAAGTTCTCTTGTATCACTCAAACCTTGTCTTCAGCCTCTTTTACCAAATCTACCCCATAGTACCATCTTTCTCCTGGTTCGGACCAATTCAAAGGTGTGCGACATCTTCTACCATACACGGCCTCGAATGGAGCCATTTGGATGCTTTCTTGATAGCTGTTGTTATATGAAAATTCGGCCAAGGCCAAACACTCGTCCCACTTGTCCGGGTAATTCAACGCGCAAGCTCTCAACATGTCTTCCAATACTTGATTGACTCTCTCAGTCTGCCCATCGGTTTGCGGATGATACGCAGTACTATGCAACAGTTTGGTACCCATTGACTTATGAAAGGCTTGCCAGAAATTTGATAGGAACTGGGTTCCTCTATCGGAAACAATGGTCCTTGGTACACCATGCAACTTCATAAAATTCTCAATGTAGAGCTTTGCATACATAGATGCCCTGTACTTTTTCTTGACAGACAGAAAATGAGCTTGTTTTGTCAGACGATCCACAATGACCCAGATGGAATCAAAGCCTCGAGCTGTATTGGGCAATCCCACAATGAAATCCATACTGATATCTTCCCACTTCCATGCTGGTACTGGCAGTGGTTGGAGTTCTCCACCAGGTCTCATGTGAATGGCTTTAACTTTCTGACATGTGTCACACCTTGCCACATACTGAGCAATTTCAATCTTCATCTTGGTCCACCAGAATTTTTGCCTCAAGTCCTGATACATCTTATTGCTTCCTGGATGAATAGAGAATTTTGTGGAGTGGGCTTCATCGAGGATCGCTTGACGTAAATCAGGAATCTTGGGGACAACCAATCGATCCTTGAACCATACCACACCATCGTCATCAACCCTGAAACAGTCGGCCTTGCCGGCTTGGATCTTTTCTTTGATATGCCTGATCCCTTTACTTTTCTTCTGAGCGGCAATGATCTGTTCTCGGATTGAAGTTTCAATTCTAATGTTGGCTATGCTGCCCTGTGGCACCATCTCAATACCCAATTCTTCCAACTCATGACATAAGGTCAGCGCATATGACTTTACATTTAAACAATTGCAGTGAACCTTGCGACTAAGTGCATCGGCGACTACATTCGCCTTGCCAGGGTGGTAGTGTACCTCAATGTCATAGTCTTTGATCAACTCGAGCCATCTTCTTTGCCTCATATTTAGTTCTTCTTGAGTGAAAATATATTTTAGACTCTTGTGATCAGTGTAAATGTTGCAGGTACTTCCCAACAAATAATGACGCCATATCTTCAGTGCATGAACAACGGCTGCCAACTCTAGGTCATGGGTGGGGTAATTTTCTTCGTGACGCCTGAGCTGCCGCGAAGCATAGGCGATGACACGGCCCTCTTGCATCAGCACACAGCCAAGACCAGTTCCCGAAGCATCACAATACACATCAAACGGCTTCTCTATATCTGGCTGAGCTAACACCGGTGCAGTAGTCAACAACTCTTTCAACTTTTGGAAAGCTTCTTCACATTCTGGCGACCAGACAAACTTTACTTGATTCTTTAGCAAGTTGGTTATCGGCTTAGATATCCGGGAGAAATCCGGGATAAAGCGACGATAGTAACCTGCCATGCCCATGAAACTGCGGACCTGATGTACCGTAGTGGGTGGCTTCCAGTTCAGAATTTCTTCAACTTTGCTTGGATCCACGGACACTCCCTCAGCAGACAGAATGTGACCAAGGAATGGAACTCGGTCCAACCAAAACTCACACTTGCTAAACTTGGCATAAAGTTGGTGCTCTCTTAGGCGGGTTAGGACAATACGGAGGTGGTTAGCATGTTCCTCGGGGGTTTTGGAGTAGACAAGGATATCGTCAATGAAAACGACTACAAATTTGTCAAGCTCAGGCATGAACACGGAGTTCATTAGGTACATGAAGTAGGCAGGTGCATTGGTTAGGCCAAAAGACATTACTAGGTATTCGTATAGGCCATATCTGGTGGTGAAAGCTGTTTTAGGGATATCTTGAGGACGGATTTTTATTTGGTGGTACCCCGATCGAAGATCAATCTTTGAAAAGACCTTAGCCCCAGATAACTGGTCAAATAGAAGGTCGATGCGGGGTAATGGGTATTTATTTTTGATGGTGACCTCGTTAAGAGGACGATAATCAATGCACAGCCTGAGAGACTTATCCTTCTTTTTCACGAAAATAGCAGGACAACCCCAAGGTGATGAGCTAGGTCTGATAAAACCCTTGTCAAGCAATTCTTGCAATTGAACTTTCAACTCTGCCAGTTCCTTTGGTGGCATCCGGTACGCCCTACGAGATATAGGAGCCGTACCAGGCTTAAGCTCTATGGCAAACTCAACATCACGGTCCGGAGGTAACCCAGGTAACTCCTCTGGAAAGACATCCGGAAACTCACAAACCACTGGAATGTTATAGATTTCCAGGACTGAGGTGGCATTAACTTGCTTCACATTTCTCAAAGGTAAGGGAAGTTGGATGAGAAGTTTGGACTGACTATCCGGTATGTTAACTTTGATGGTCCTATTCAGCACATCAATCACAGCCTTGTGCTGATACATCCAATTCATCCCCAAAATGGCATCTATGTCCTGATCTTTTAGCACTATCATAGTGGTCGGGAACTTATGCCCTCCCAATTCTATGGGTACCCGAAATACCACTTCCTTAGTACTGATACGCCCCCCGGGCGATTGTATGATAAAATTTTCATTAACCTCCCCAATTTGAATGTCATGCTTGACGACAAAATTACGGTTGATGAATGAATGTGATGCACCAGAATCAAAGAGCGTAATTGCAGGGTTACCAGCGATAGGGAACCTACCGAGCATGACGGGCTCTCCTTCCGGAATATCAGCGATCTGAGTGTAGTACACCTGGCCAGCCTTCTTGACCACCTTGCCCTTCTGGGCCTGCTGCTGCTGTCCACGGTGCTGTCCCTGCTGCTGCTGCTGCTGTCCACCAGCACCCTTCTGTGCATGCTGATTGGACTGTTTGGGGAAAGGACAATTGTGGGACCAGTGTCCCATCTGGCCGCAGTTGTAGCATGGTTGATTGTAGGTGAACTGTGGTGAGGTGACACGAACGCCAGGGGCATTCGGCTGAGTGGTGTTTTGCTGGTTTGAGGTGTGGGAGGTAGCGGCGGTACGCACAACTACCTGCTGTTGTGGGTACTGTGGGCGGTTGTGGTGGGTGGGATGGTAGATGATTTTCTGGCGCTTTTGGCTGCCAGAGAAAACAGCTTTCTTCTTCTTCTTCTCTCCCTGAAGTTGGCGGTCACTTTCTTCAAAAGCGAGCGCGCTGTCAACAGCTTCATGATAGGTACAGTGGCGGTTGTTGGATAAGCTGCGCTGGATCTTGTAGTTCAAGCCTCTGACAAAGCAGCTCCTCTTCTTACCATCAGTATTCACGTACTCCGGGGCATACAGGGACAATTGGTTGAACTTGGTCACGTACTCCATCACAGTGGAGTCTCCCTGCCGCAATGCCAGAAACTGATCGAGCTTCATTCTCATTATCCCTTCTGGGATGTAGTGGGCACGGAATGCAGTGCGAAACTCTGCCCAGGTAAGCTGGTGTCCGGCGGGTTGTGCTGCCAGGAGATTAGCATACCAGGCACTTGCGGGGCCACGCAGCTGCTGTGCTGCGAAGTGTGGCTTCTGGATTTCGGTGCAATGGATCAAACCAAACTTCTGCTCCATGGTACGGAGCCAGTCATCCGCCTCAAGCGGCTCATCCGCCTTGGTGAACACCGGTGGACGGGTGTCGGTGAAGTCCACATAGGTAGTTTCCTGGTTCCCATTATTGCGCCCACGGCGCTCTCCACGCTGACCCTGATTCTGAGCGAAAGCATTCGCCGCATTAGCAAGTGCGGTAATGGCATCAGCGAGGCTTGGTGGCACGGGTGGTGCCTCAGGAAGACCGTCCTCTCCCTGGTTGCTGGACTGACCACGGGTCTGAACCATCTGTGAATTGCACACTTAACTCAGGACTTGGACTTGACATTACTAAATAGAAATGGAGTAACAGCACAAACTAAAAATTATAACAACATAAGAAACATAGTCTTAGCGACATACAGCACATAGATCCCAACCACAACTAAAGTTCTAAGGCTCATAAACTACGACATAGAGATACAAGCAATTGCCAACGCTGCAGCACGGGCAACTAGTCGTCGATGACCACGATCTCCTCATCGACGTCGTCCTCCACCATCTGGTCCTCAGGCTCTGCTGGGTCCTCGGCGAGTGGTACGGGCTCGAAGTAGCCCAACTCCTCGGACTCGCTCTCCTCGTCCTCAGGCCCGACAACCACGCCACCCTCCGGGTCCTCCTCACGGGGAACCAAGATAGGGTTAAGCAGGTTGTTAAGCCAGTGCACCTCCTCATGCAGGGTGTTGATGTACGCCTGCATGTTGCCATTGTGGGCTTCCACCCACTCCACACGCCCAAGGGCGGCCTGCTCGCGCCCCAAAGCCTCGTCTCTCTGCTGGACTGCCACCTGCTCACGCTCCAGCGCTGCCGCCTCCCGCTCCATGGCCGCCTGCACCTCGGCCTCGACCTGGTGAATCTCTCGGTGCAGGTCGCGGTTGGTGCGCACATCCCTGTAGTGGTTGCGCACAGCTCGGTCAAAGTCCTCCTCCATCAGCCTCGCCTCGGCCTTGAGTGCCCTGATCTCCTCTTTGAGTTCCCTGCGGCTGCGACGACGGCTGCCTGAGCCCTCGCCCTCCTCATGGCTAGGAGCGAGCTGGTGACGAGGAATGCCACGCGGTCCCACCATCTTGCGTGCGGTCAGCTTCGTGCGAGCCAGCTGGACAAAGAGAGGGTAAGACAAGATAGAATAGGCTAGCATGAACAGGTTGGTAAATCCTATCCCAAAACCCAACATTAGGGAGGAAGTTATTAACATGTGAATCAACATGATGCATGATTCGTTCTTACGCAAATTTTAAATCAATGCAGGTAAATAAATATTAATAACATACTTCAGACATAGGGCTCAACAATAATAATAGTAATAATATTGTTCCACATGCCACCCTACTCCTAGTACAGAGTAAGACAAGAAAAGCAGTTTTGTACTCAAAATAGTTAACTTTATTTTTAGATCCAAAATATTTTGAAGTTTTTCGAAAACAACTCCGTAATGATTTAGCAATAGATCGCTCTGATACCACTTGTAACAGAACCGCCTTAATAATATGGCCCACAGGCACCTATCAAAGTCACTAATGACTTCTGACAGTTGGACCCATGTTCCAAATGATTAAAGCAGCTCTGCCGGGCTACATCAGTACCCGTATTCCGACAGGATCTCCATTGCGATGCCATTACAGAGTTACAACATTTCATAATAAAATACATCAGAGTAAATGCGGAAGATTAAATAGTACTTAGATTACAAACCGAGTTCAAATAGTAATTAAGTGCAGTTATTACAGACCATCTTGAAATAGTAGCAGTAGCATGGAACAACGGTACAACATAAATAGATAAATAGATACACGAACCCAGCCCACGGATTCTGTCTTTACTCCTCACCACTATCCTCCTGGATCACGGTGGCACAACAAGGGCCAAGGCAGACTTCGGGCTGTGACCCTCCTGCAACGGGGTTAACAAACCCTGAGTACGGGGTACTCCGCAAGACTTACCCGACAAAGAAAAAAAAATATTTGACTCTTGGAATGCAAGGTTATAGGTAAGGCTAGCAGAGATAGGGATTTAGCAGAAAAGCATTACTAGTCTATCATAATATTTTATTTCACTTAAATTCAATATTATCATAATTCATTCTTTATCCTCTCTCTAAACATTGATTCTTTATTCTCAAACATCCTACTCTTAGAACCACTTTTCGGTGTAGGGGTGAGGATCATGTCTCCATAACCGAGGAGCACGTCGATTCGAATCAAGTAAAGTAGACCCAGCTGGGGTTCCTATCCACACTGTATATGCAGCACGCCGGCATACGTATACCAACCCGTCATCTCAGCTTTTCTATCCCGGAACCGGTCCTGTGCCACCCGAGAAAACGGTACACCTCCAATCCGGGACTCTAACCCACGAGGGTACTCACTATTCTCGCCATCTCTCCACTCCCAGTGCGTGGTTGTCGGTTCCAGCAATAGAGCGACCGGACTCTAGGCTTTCCGTAATGGTATGTGGCTAGTCTGTTTATCATGATCACAACAGGCCGACAACGAACGGTCCCTACTGCTTTCCGCCGGAAACCATGCATTGGGACTCTAACCCAAATACCCTGGAGTCCGCTCGGTTTTCAAATCCCTTTTCCGTTGGTGACGAAAGTTGGGACTCTAACCCAAACAATTGGCCAACCACCCGGAAAACCCATCCATAATGATGATAGTAAACCGGCCAAAGTACCCCAATCATCATACATGGACATATATACCCTTCACTTGATATTTCTTCATAATGATCCTCAAGTTAAAATAGTATTTTGCAATTCTATTATTTAAGCATGACTAAGCATTTTGCAATACATTTGAAAATCATTAGGTTATCTTGGTAATGGTAGTCAAGGGTGATAAATGCATCAATTGTTTTCATCACACAACTCCTATCAACTTAATGCGATAGTTTAACTCAAGTGATAAAGCATTTGTAAATAGAGGGTTAAATGCACCGGGGCTTGCCTTGCAGAGCAAACAGAACTGGGGCAGGAGTGGCACAGGCTTCAGGCTCAGGAGCTCCTTCCACTGCCTCCTCTTCAGACACCTCGAGCTTCACCTCCTCAGACACGGGAACTACACGGGTGCAATATTGCATGTATGAATGCGATGCAAAAAGTAAACATGTGCGGAAAAGGAAGCTAACCCTAGCACAACACATCATGACTTCACAACGGTGTCCTAGGTCTTAAATGGGTTGACCTAGAACCACCTTTAATCCAAAATCACTTAACACTCCTAAATTCAAATTCTAATTGAATTTTTATTATTTAATAAACCAACATAATTCAATTACAGAAGCAAACTAATTTATTTTGGGACCAAACTTCGCCAACAGTTAGATCTTTACTATTAACAGTACCAATTAAATTTTTGTGATTTTTGGAATTACCTAGAATTAATTAAAAATGTGCAAAGGCCCACTTTTCATTTTATTTAGTGATTTTTAACTACTACAGAATATACCCAAACATGACAAACAATATTTTTATAAAATTCTACACTACATATATAGCATGTGTAAATTATTTCACAATTCTTGGTTGCACAGAATTAATCATGCAAAAATAATAAAACAGGTTACTATTCAAACCAAATTAAAATAGAAAAGCATTTCAAAATTCACTGGAAAATAAACAAACCCCATTCGGCCCACTCGGCCCACAGACCGGCAGGCCGGCCCAACCGGCCTGCGCGCGCGCGGCGCCTGGCCATTATGCTAAAGAGCCCTTCGGTTTTGCGGAAAACAACCCGCAGCCCAAGCACTACTATTCACATGAGTCACAGACATTGCAAAAACCCCCCTGGATTTCTGCTCCTTCTAACCCGAGGTCCTTGCCTCTTCCTCCTCCGTCAGGACGACAGACCCGCCGGCGGTTCGCCGCCCGTGGCTCGCCGCCGGTGGCTCTACTGGCACAACCAACCCTACCACTGCACTCCAGACTACAAGCCGCAACTATCGAGCTACTACTCGACCCTAGACGACATCCGGAGCAGGCGCATCCACTGCCGCGGCGGCTCGGAGACGGCGGCGACCATGCCGCCGGTGAATATCAACTAATAGCGATCAAGGAAATGGGCGCTAGAGCATCAGGATCTCACCCTGAAGCGATTAGAAGAGACGGTGGAGGTGGAGACGGCTCGGGGACGGCAGCTTGACGGCGACGGTGGACCGGCGGCTCGGCTCCGGCGAGGCGGACACCCTCCGAGCAACCTGGACCATCAAATGACACGCCGAGAAGCGCATGAGTTAGGGAATGATGAGCCGCATCCCGTGCGCATCGGCTCAAAGGCTATAGCTCACCCAAACGAGGAAAGCACGACGATGAACCCGGCGGCGGCGCTCTGTGCGACCAGCGGCGGGCACGGCGTGACTGGGCTTGACAAGGCACCGGAGCTCCACCGGAAGGGTGGAAAGGATGCGCAATGGAGTGAGCAAACTAGCTACGAGATGGAGAGGCTAGAGATGGCCGGAGGACGGCGAATTTTGTGGACGACCGAGGTGAGCTCGGAGACGGTGGCGGTGGCGATTTCGGACGGGAAGGACCGGGAACGGGCTTAAATAGACGGGAAAGCGGTCGGGCGCGACGTGGGGGGGTCCGGTGACATGCTGCGCTCGCAACGAACAGTGCCCCGGCCCCGGCGCACGCGCTGCGCTGCCGCGCACGCCGGCGACGTGCGCGCCGCGCGGGTACGCTGGGTGGCAGATGAACAGTACTCGGGTACAGTACCTGATGCAATGCAATTCGTCCAATTTGATCATGTAGATGGCCGAATCTGAGGGAGTGGTCAAAAGGAGATTTGTAGATCTTTAAGTACTGAACAACTTTTGTTTTGGTACCAATTCAAAATTCGGTCAGGATTTGAAAATATTCAAAAGGGGGGTAAAAGGTGGTTTTAAATTTCAAACTGTAATTTCAAAATTACTTTTGATTTTTCTGAAGAACTTGAAAATTGGTCAAAATAGAAGCTGTACATCTCATTGAGGCAAACAACTTTTATTTAGGGGGTTTTGTCATATTCTCAATAATTTTTGAAATATAGTTTTAAATTCAAATTTTGAAACACTGTTTTGAGCTTAATTCAATTATTTTCAACATAACTTCAAAATCACCCAAAATAGAAGTTGTTCTACATTAAAAACTCTACAACTTTTGTTAAGGAACCTTCCTCATATGTGATCAAATTTTAAAAGTACACTTAAGGGCCTTGATTAGGGTTTAGAGGTAATTAAGGAGGTCACAAGAGATAACAAGGAAATTAGGGTTTTTAGGGCACTCATCCAATTCTAGTCAATCAAACACCCTATTATTCTAAATGGCAAACAAATGCACATAATGGTATGATGACATGGCAGTTTAAATAATCAGTAATACCAGAGGTATTACATGTGGGGTCTCCTCCCCCAAGCTAGTTCAAGACCTAGGTCCCGGGAATTGTCCCATACACCGAAGGTAGGCCATCTGTGCCTCGTGCCGCCGCCAGTTCGCATCTTCGAGGTCCACGAAGTGCTGCTGGTACTGCTCATGCCATTGAGTGGCAGTTTGGATGTGAGCGTTGAGCGTACCTTGGATCTGCCTGTTTTGCAGCTCTAGTCCTCCCATGTGTGTGTTGAGAATCTCTAGTGTGACCGGCTGTGGGTGAAGTGGAGGTGGCATGCCTTCAGAATCTGAGGAGTGCACATGCTCTTGCGGCCTTGATCCTCCTGCCTCGTGTGAGTGTTGCCACCCTGACCCTCCAGCCCCGTGAGGGTGAGGAATGTGTCCCATACCATATCCATACCCAGGGGTGAACCCAGGTGTAGACATGACAGGGGACCATCCCATCCCTGGTGTCATGGTGGGCATGGCCGGTGGTGTAGGCTGTACGGATGGTGCAGACTCTTCCTCCTGTACTCCTCTCCTTCGTGATCTCCTGCGGGAAACAGAACTCCTGCGTGCTTCTCCCTTCTCAACAAGGTCGAAGGTGAGAGATGGGGATTTATATAAAGCGAGATCCGGGTTAGGTAACGGTATCTCGTTTATATATCTCGGAAAATAAAATACCAAATTCTGTCCCGATTCGTCACGTTTTAAAGTATGGGCTTGCACGAAATAAAACTCATTGAGCATAATGCGAGGAGTGGAGAAATAAACAATAGCATTAGCACCATGAGGATCAATACTAGCGGCAAGACGAGTGATGAGTGAAGTGCACATGATAGGTGTAGAAGTTTTGAAAGAGTTCAAGCAGTGCTTAACAATATCATAGACAGGAGCGACTTTAATCTTTTTAAGCACGGCATAAAGCAACTTCAACCCAATATCATAAGCATGATGCGTGTCTTCTCTAGGAAAGAAGGAATTAGCAATCCACTTAAGCATAAACCTTAAAGTAGGATGATGGATGTTGTTGATATTAGGTTGGAATTTTCCAGTCATATTTTGTCCGGTTATCAAGTGCCAAAAAGTATGACGATGATAACCCGAGAGAGAAAAATCCAAGTCAACAAAGCATCGCTCATGAAAGCCTAAGTGGGTAGCAAAATCCTTCCAATAAAGACTATGCTCTTTTCCAAAGCAGCGGAAAGTAATACCATAATCGACAATTTGTAGAGTGCCCAAGACTTGGATGGTCAAAAGACGAGATCCAAGTTCATGTACAGGGGCAACTCGGCTCCAACCAACATTTTCAAAAATGGTATTAAATTCGACATCCATACCTGACTCCTGGAGAAAGTGTGGGTCGAAGGCCGGTGTATGTAGGAACTCGCGTTCCTTGAGGAGGTTGTATGCTTGCATCTCCCGCTCGCTCTCCAAGTCGATGAAGGGGGAGTCGGCCTCGTCGATGGCGTGGCCTCTTGGCGCCTCCTCTTCTTCATGCAGCAGGCTCTCCTCACTTGTGGGGGGCCTTGGCTAGACTCCCCACGAGAGCGACGGCCTTTCCGGAACATGCAGGAAATCCGACCTCCGATCCCACTCATGGTGAGTGAGCTTAGCACGAGAGCTTGCTTTGTGGTGGAAAATACAAGAGGTTCTTGCAGAATTTTCTTGCACTTGAACTTTATGGAAAGTATTTGGAGAGTGGTGGAGCAAGAGAGTGATGGAGGGAGTGAAAGAATATGAGTGCTAGAGGGGTGAAGAGCTCCACCCGAATTCTCTAGTATTTATAGGATTGATCGCAGGCGGGGGAGTGTAGCTTGCAACGGCTAGTAGCCATTGGCAAAAGGCCGCGCCACAGAGCCATTGGGCAGGGGCGGTCGCCCCTAGGACCGGCCGGTCCCCTGGTAGGGCCGGTTCTGTCCCGTCCTCTTACAGCTCCCTCTAATGGCTACCCCCAAGATGTAGCCGGTTATGAATGACTCCCATTTAGAATTTTGCCCTAGAGTTTAGTTTTCCACAAACTTATTTGAAACTTTTTTTGGTTTTGAAAAATTAATTAAAAATAAGATTTAGATATAACAAAATCTAAACTTTCAGAAATTGATTTTTCTAAAATTTTTAGAGAAAAGTTTATTTTGGACTAGAAATAGAGTTTTATAAAACTAGAAAGAGGGAAACTCTTTTTAAATGCATGAAAATAATTTTATGAAATATATATAAATTATATAAGTATATATATTTATATATATATTTCAAATGCATAAGATACAATACCTGAGTGGGGACACCTCCCCCAAGATTGAAAGATGGTGTGGGCCGATATTTATTTATTTATTTTTATTTATTTATTTTTAGATAACTGCCGATGACCTTCAGCAAGGGCTCAACGTTTACAATCCGTTGGCAAGACTCTTCTTCCTTTATTGCTCTGTAGCTGCATGAACAAACTCGGGAGAAGCCTCGGGTTGCCCCGGGATTGTTCCCGTATTGTTGACAGGGATAGAAGCAGCTATTTGAGCTATTTGGGTTTTTATCATTTTGTTGAAACTTGCTTGATTTTGAACATAAGATGACAGAGTTTCAAGCTTTGCATCTATATTTTCAAACATTTTATCGTTGAAAGACAGCTTTTTGGTCAGATTCTCATTGATCTTAGCTTGTCCTAACATGAGGTCTTTTAAGGAAGGTTGATTTGAATTGTAATTTGAATTAAAATTATTACCTTGCGGGCGGTGTTGGTTGTTCCACCCGTTATTACCTTGTTGAGGTTGGCGAATCCCATTATTGACATATGAAGCTTCTTCTTGGGTTTCAGGGCAGTTGTTCCCCGAGTGGCCAACGTTCCCACAGACTTCACATGTCATGTGTGAGTCCATGGCCTGGACAGTACTCATGGTAGGGTTGGTGGTACGATCGTCCAGCTTCTGCAAAAGCAAGTCTATTTTTGCGGCAAGCAAGTCCGTCTCCTTCACGGTATGCGTGTCTTTTTGTGTTTTTCTTCCTTCTCCCCAACTCGGGTTGGCCACCATCTTCTCAATGAGTGCAGTTGCATCCGCGATGGTGAGAGAGAGGAATGCACCTCCAGCTGCGGCATCTACGTGCCCTTTTGACATAGCCGTGAGGCCTTCATAGAAGTTTTGGAGCACGAGCCAATTTTCCATTCCATGATGAGGACAGGCTCGGATGTATTCCTGAAGTCTTTCCCATGCTTCAGGGATGGACTCTAGCGAAGATTGCTAGAAGTTTGAAATCTTTCCCCTTAGAGCGCTGGTCTTGCTCATGGGGAAGAACTTGGCGAGGAACGCCGTGGAACATTTGTCCCACGTGTTAACGACTTCCTTGTTTTGGTAGAACCATTGCTTCGTTTTCCCCGTGAGGGAGAAAGGAAACAAGCGGAGTGTGATGCTGTCCTATGCGACATTCTTGATGACAATGGTGTCGCACAGCTCAAGGAAGTGTTGCAGGTGAGCATTTGCGTCCTCACTTGGCAAGCCACAGAATTGACTCGCCTGCACCACTGAAATAAGGCCCGTACGGATCTCGAAATTTCCATCTCCCACATTGACAGCGGGCCCAACGGGCACGTTGGCAATAACGGGAGTGGAGTAGTCACGGAGTGTCTTGGCCATAGCGGTAGTGGCGGATGGTGCGAGAGTGACCGGTTCGTCTACCGATGGGGTAGCAGAGGAAGAAGCGGTACGATACCTTTTCTTCCTTAGGAGTGCTTCCGAATTACTGGTGAAATAGTTCGGCAGAGCAAAACCGCTCATACACTATCCTGTTTTCATTCCAATAAAAAGAGGAAGAAAACAGCGAAGTTAGCCTGTTTAAACTACGTCTACCAATGCTTTATTATGCAATCGATGTTTATGCCAGCTTGGATGTTTTTGCCCTCCCCGGCAACGGTGCTAGAAATGCTTGTTGGCATTTCTTAACGTCGTTACAAAAGATAGACTAAAAGTCCATCCCCAGCAACGGTGCCAGAAATGCTTGTTGGCATTTCTTAACGTCGTAACAAAAGATAGACTAAAAGTCCATCAACGGCAACGGCGCCAGAAATGCTTGTTGGCATTTCCTAACGTCATTACAAAAGATAGACTAAAAGTCCATCCCCGGCAACGGCGCCAGAAATGCTTGTTCGCGTTTCTTAGCATCACTACTAAAGATAGATTATGAGTCTGTCCTTAATAATAATACTAGAAACGTAAGTTGACATTCCCAACCACCATTACTTCAGAAAGGTAACCCTTGGCCCTTAATGGCGCCGGCCTAGGTAATGCAGTCTGGTAATAGCAGTTAGAAGTGCCAGATTGGCCTTCCTAACCGTCATTACTTACGATATGCAAAACTGTGACACGGCGCCGTTGGGTGCACAAGAATTACAATCCTTAAGTAATGGTACTTAGGTACGCCAATCAATAGCTCAGTAAGAAATAAGATTACTCTGCAAGCGCATAGAACTATCATTGTAACATTTGAACCCGTGAGTATTCAAGGGTGTCGTATTTATAATTTCCCGTAGGAGGGCAATATGCATCAAGCGTGGTGTAAACATGATCACTTATTGAGTGCAATGGTAGGCATAGAGTAAACAGGAATAAAACATGATTTCAAAATAGTGGACACACATCTGGGTCAACCTCAAGGATAAAAAGGAAAATAAAGAATAAAAGAATATAACTAACTGAGCAGGCTTTGGTCATATATAATTATGCAAAGAACTGCTAGCAGCACATTTGATTAGCAAGTCTAGTATCAGGACTAAGTTTGGGGTGATAGGGAGATCTCCGCAGCTGGCCTTGTCATAGAATCGACTAATTTATACGAGTACGAGTACAACGATCGCATTTTTAATAGCAATCGAGTCGCACTTGTGCCAATATAAACCCGGTAGTCCGAAAATCTCGAAGGATTTCAAACATTTTCATACCCCAAGGATCATTCATTCAGCAACAACTGATCAAATGATACATAAGTTCGCAACCGAATTTGAACATCAGAGTACAACATAGTCTTTTACACAAATACAGTAGTAGCGGAAGTCAACATAGTTTTACACCACAGAGTTCAAATACGAGTACCAACACATGACCACGTCACAGCATTCTTACAACGACTAAGGATAGATAATGACCCTGCCCTCAGGTCTAGTCTTCTTCGCCCGCAGGGGTGAAGCAATTCTTGCAATACGCATAGTAGACTACACCATCTGCAACAATGGGAATAAAACCCTGAGTACTCGATTGTACTCGGCTAGACTTACCCGACAGGGAGTAAATAAAAAGACTCTCAAGGATATGCAGGCTTATTCGGTGGAGCTCAGAGGATAGCAACATTTTGCATAAAAAGCATTACTACAGTAGTTCCTCAACTTATACATTTAAATGTGATTTAGCTTCGATTTCAGTTGAGCTATTTAAACTAAGATTTGCCACTATACTAAGCAATCACTGAATATCATAGCAATCAATAAAACCATATGATTCCCGATATCCACAGATATCAACCTCATCTCACCATAATCATTATGTTCAAGTTATTAGCCTTTACCTCACCAGAAGATCAGTTCAGTTTCTCACTAACCAGGACAGATGGCGATTCGAATAGATTGTACCTGCTGGCAAATATGCCAATCATAAACCCTGTTAGCCGAGCCACTGGCTTCTTGGGTCACCGTTAAATCTTTCTGAGACGTAATATGTATCGCGGGTTTGGGGGGCCCATATTCTCAGAGACGAACCCACTTCCAGGAAGCCTCAGGTCCTTGACCTGCCCTTGGTAAGGTGGTGTCTCTGCACATACTTCCTACCTCCAAAATATGTCTACCTTATCAGCCCCAATTCCCAGCTCAGAAAGAAATACTCGGCTTCGCGGTCAGAACGACTTATCGGACCAGCTTTGTGACGACGTCCTTCAATCTCAACTGATGTCTAGTGGCCTCAGTCCTAGTTGGCCGCAAGCAGCACCGAAGACGGCATGACCTTCACCATGTCATGCGGCTCCCCGCTACCTAGCCTTGATTCTCTCATTAGACACTGTGGCATGGTGGCACATATAGTCCATCATGTGGAATCCATCCCCAACATCATCATTAGTAACCACCTATGCTCGCGAAGGACAGGAAATCCCTCGACTTCTATCGGTCTAAGCATGACTAAGCACAAGATCGAACCCATCCCTTGTCTAATAATAACTTCAGAATCAAGTATAAGTGGACAAGGTATAAATGCAGCAACGGTGTCATATCAACTCCTATACTTAAGTGCACAATCATACGATTTAATAAAGACCAGTGCATTTATAAAAAGAATAGGTGGAGGCTTAGGGATGCTCCGGGGCTTGTCTTTCACGAAATTAGAGGGTTGATGGTCCGAACACTTAGGAAGTTCAGCCTCCTCCTGGCCTTCGGCAACCTCCGGCACCTCAATTTCCGGCGGAACCCCTTCCTCTGGTGGATCAAACTGCAACAGCGTCACTCCTCCCGGCGACCCTGTATGTATGATATGCATATATGAGAACTGAGAATGAACATGTAATGCAAGGTAGAGATGCACAACTTAAACCATGAGATGCAATCAGTTTAACAATCCACACTCATTTACTGAGTAGATGCATATTTCTTCTCTAGACAACCAACTCATACTCACCCTTCTTAAACAAGGCATAGAACAATTTCTCGTCTTTCGTAAGAGGTCTACAACCTGCACTAACCATTAAACTTACATCAACTCAACTAGCTATTAATCATTTTGAGCTAACAAGCATGAGCAACACATAACAAGAATAGCACCCTTGCTGCCCTAAGCTCAAGTTAGGATCAGATTCATAGTGTTCAACATAGTGGCAATGCTGGACCACCACAAACTGCATGAAAACACATTTCAACGAGCTAATACTTGCTTAAAAGCAATTAAACAAACCCTAGCTTATAACTGGACCTACTATTTACTGTGTCCAGAAAAATCTAGAAAAATTACAGTAGATAAGGCATTTCTAGATTAGCCTACTGCTAAAATTTTAAGTCATTTGGACAAGTATAACAGTCTCGGCAAAAATAACAAACAATCAGTCTTTTAAGCAATGGAAAATACTTAACACAGTGAAAAGTATCAAACAACAGATTTCCCATTTTTCTTAGCTTCTTCACAACATAACGTGGTTCAGGAAAAATATTCATGACCATATCCTTAACACATTAAGCATGGTGATTTTTGCAAGATTAAAGCATAAAAGGCACATTGTACATGACATCATATAAATAATAGTGCAACACCAGCAAGCATATTTTTCCTAGATTCTAATTCCCTAAACAAGATTAATGCAAGTGGAATCATATTTTTAGCACATTCCTATAATTACTTATGCATTTATCAAGTTTGCAAGCAATTAACAAATTAAATATAACTGCATAGAAAAATTATCCAAAAAGCACATGTTATATTTTTCATACATAGAGCACAGAAATACAAACCCAAAAAATATTGGTTTCACCTCATTTGGACACTCCTAGCTCCAAATATGAATTTTGGAAGATTTTACACATTTTCTGAAAATCAATTTCATTAATCCTTTAAAGTAAACTCGGTTCAAAATGCTACAAACACCCGGCTCAGTGCACCCGAGGCGCACCAGAGCGACTGACCGGTGGGCTCCTGGGTCAACCCGACCCCACATGTTAGTGGAAGAAACGAGCCGCCGGCGCTGACCGGCGAGAGCTCGCCGACGGCGAGGTCTCCAGCGGCGCCGAGACGACCTACCGACTCGTGGCAACGAGGCGAACTCGATACACCCACTTCCGACACCTAACCGTCACTGGAGCACGCTCAACGGCGACCATGGCGGACGGCGGCGGTCCAGCGAGCATGCGCCGGCCGATTACGACCATCGCCGGCGAAACCAACCCACGTTCCGCACTCCCTAGACCCTAACGGAGCTCCATTCTCGATGAATCGAACAGCGGTGCACGACAGCTTGCTCTAACCGCGCGCATGGCGACGCGGTGGCGGGCGAAACTCCGGTGAGCTCGGGTTCTGGCAAAACTACGGCGAGATCGACCCAACCAGCGACCTAGGCTAGATCTATGACTCACGAGGACGCCACGACGAGCAAGAATTAGAAGGAACGGCTACGGCATTGCTCTCGTCGCGGCAAACCGAGAGCTCGGTGGCGCTCCGATGAGTTCACGGCGGCGGAGAGATCAAAACCGCTATACCTTAGCTCGGCTGAGGCTAGCAACGGGTCGAGGAGATAGAGTGGAGCAAGGCGAAGCTTGTGCGGAGATGGAGTGGTCGGAGACGGCGCGGTGGCGGCGGATTTAACCGTGGCGACGGCGCGGCAGACAATGGCGACGGCGGAGAAGAAAAGAGCGAGCAGAGAGACGAGAGAGCAGGGGAGAGTGAGAGGAGCGTACTGGGGGACAGGATGGAGTGCCCTTTTGCCTTTGCAGGGCGACGGCAGGCGGGCGTGGCCCGACGCCGGCGTACGGTCACCACATGGCGCCATTTGCCTGCGGCCGCGCCAGCTGCTTAGCTGAATGCCGATTTGAATCGGCCTGATTCAGTTCTGGCGACCGACTGAAACTCGGTTTTTGATCGATCTCTAGCTCGTGATCCAAACCGTTTCAGAGAAAACTTCACTAATAGAGATGGAAGAACTATACAAGTACTCCAATCTATATTAGGACAACTCGAGCTAGATCGGCATGGATAGAGAGATACAGATCGATGAACAGGGGTACAATGAAACTGAAATGCAGTTTAGACTTAGAGAAAATTTTGAAACCTCAAAACAGCTCCAAATATGCACTAATTCAACTTTTTGACCACCTTCCACCCATTTTCATGAGTTGACCCAAAAATAAAGTTTGTTGCTCATAAAATTCTACACAACTTTGATTAAGGGTGCTCTGACATGCAAAGTCTCTAAATTACCCTTCTTATTTGGTCAAACAAAATAGCTTTAAAGGGTTTTCTAGTCAACTATGAGCTAGAGGGGTATTTTGGGGATTTCACCAACACGAACATTGTTCCAAATGTTATCCCAAACATGTCTAAAGCATTTAGAACAGTAAACAATCATCACATTTGCATGCTACCCTATCAAGCACACTCTAGGCATATAAGCACACATATAACATATATTTGAATTTAACTCCAATCAAATAATGATGATGTATGATATGACATGATAAATGCTTGATGGCATGCAAATGCAAGTGTGAAAATAGTAATAATTACCATTGTTTATAGAAAGAGGGATAGACTTCCTTGAGGTAATCCTCTCGCTCCCAAGTCGCATCCCAATGACTTTGGTTGTTCCACACTACCTTGTAGAACTTGATCACTCGGCTACGGGTGACTCTTTCCTTGTAATCTACCACTTGTATAGGCTTCTTTTCATATGTCAGATCTGACTTTAACTTGATATCACCAAGATCCACTTGTTCTTTAGGTACTCGCAAACATTTCTTGAGTTGTGATACATGAAAGACATTGAAAATAGTGGACAGGTGTGGTGGCAACCGTAACTTGTATGCCACTTTCCCACTTCTTTCCAGAATTTGAAAAGGACCCACAAACCTTGGAGCTAACTTTCGTTTTACTCTGAAATGTTGTACGCCCTTCATGGGTGACACCTTCAAGTACACATAGTCACCAACTTGAAATTCCAACGGTCTTCGACGCTTGTCCGCATAACTCTTTTGGCGAGTTTGTGCGCCTTTGAGATGCTGCTGAATGGTATGCACTCGTTCTTCGGCCTCTTTCACAAAGTCAATTCCGTAGTACCTCCTTTCTCCTGGTTCAACCCAGTTAAGAGGAGTTCTACATTTGTGCCCATACAAAGCTTCAAAAGGAGCCATCTGAATACTCTCTTGATAGCTATTTTTGTATGAGAACTCTGCTAATGGCAACCATTCTTCCCACGAGCCTTTGGAAGATAAGACACAAGCTCTCAACATATCTTCAAGAATTTGGTTTACCCTTTCAGTCTGACCAGAAGTCTGAGGATGATAAGCTGAACTGCGAATCAAGTTGGTCCCCATACTCTTGTGTAAGTGTTCCCAGAAACGCGCAATAAATTGTGGACCCCTGTCAGAGACAATGGTTCTAGGTACACCATGCAACCGAAGTATCTGGGAAAAGTAGAGCTGTGCCAACTGATGAGGATGATCTGTAGTTTGAACTGGTAAGAAATGTGCAATCTTAGTCAACCGATCTACAATCACCCAAATCGAATCATGACCTTTTTATGTTAGAGGTAACCCAGATATGAAGTCCATGGTTATCTCATCCCATTTCCAACCTGGAACTGGTAAAGGTTGCAATAAACCGGCTGGCTTAAGATGAATAGCCTTCACATGACTATAGGTATCACACCTAGCCACATAAGCCACAATCTCTTTCCTCATTTTGGTCCACCAGAACCTAGGCCTTAAATCTTGATACATCTTGCTACTACCAGGATGGATTGACAAATTGGAAAAATGAGCCTCATCCATAATCTGATTCCTTAACTCGCGGTCTTTTGGTACTAACAAGCGGTTCTTGAACCACAATATACCTTTTTCATCTACTCGGAAATGAAGTATTTCTTGTTCTTTCATCTTTCTCTTGATATGATATATGCCAGGATCTGTTTTCTGACCTTCAATAATCTTGCTTTCCAAAGTACAACTGAGAGTAATATTATTCAACACCATCGGATGCATAAGATTGAATCCTTCCGCTAGCAAAGGCTGCAATACATTGCAATGAGACTTTCGGCTCAAAGCATCGGCTACGACATTAGCCTTGCCCGGATGGTAGTGTACTTCTAGATCATAGTCTTTGATCAACTCCAACCATCTTCTTTGCCTCATGTTCAACTCAGGTTGAGTGAAAATGTACTTGAGGCTCTTGTGATCGGAATAGATATGACATTTGTGACCCATCAAATAGTGGCGCCAAATCTTCAATGCATGAACCACAGCGGCAAGTTCCAAATCATGAGTAGGATAATTCTGTTCGTGCTTTCTCAACTGACGCGAGGCATAAGCAATGACTCGGCCTTCTTGCATGTGCACACATCCTAACCCAGTGCCACAAGCATCACAGTACACATCAAAAGGCTTTTCAATATTAGGTTTGCAAGAACTGGAGCAGTGGTCAACAACGTTCGCAAGGTGCGAAAAGCTGTTTCACACTCCTCACTCCACACAAACTTGGTATCTTTATGCAACAACTTGATCATAGGTTGAGCTATCTTAGAGAAATCTTGGATAAAGCGGCGATAATACCCAGCTAACCCCAGAAAACTACGAACCTCAGACACATTGGTAGGTGACTGCCAATCCAACACCTGCTGAACTTTTGACGGATCTACAGAAATACCTTCAGCAGATAAGATATGGCCCAGAAAAGGCACTTTAGTCAACCAAAACTCACACTTGCTGAACTTAGCATACAGCTTATGCTCCCTGAGTCTAGTCAAGACTATCCTCAAGTGTTCAGCATGATCCTCCATGTTTTCAGAGTACACCAGAATATCATCAATAAAGACTACCACGAACTTATCCAACTCAGGCATGAATACCGAATTCATTAGATACATGAAATGTGCAGGAGCATTGGTTAATCCAAAAGACATAACCAAATACTCATACAATCCATACCGAGTGGAGAAAGCCGTCTTGGGAATATTTTGTGATCTGATCTTAATTTGATGATACCCAGATCTCAGATCAATCTTGGAGAAAACCTTAGCCTTGGATAATTGATCAAACAAGATATCAATACGAGGTAGAGGATACTTTTTCTTAATTGTCACAGCATTAAGTGGCCTGTAGTCCACACACATACGCAAAGTTTCATCCTTCTTCTTAACAAAGATTGCAGGACAGCCCCACGGAGAAGAACTAGGACGAATAAATCCTTTGTCCAATAACTCCTGGAGTTGTTTCTTGAGTTCAGCTAACTCATGAGGAGGCATTCTATATGGCCTTCGAGAAATAGGCGCCGTACCAGGGATAAGTTCTATTGCAAACTTCACATCCCAATCAGGAGGAAGTCTAGGAAGATCATCCGGAAAAACATCAGGAAACTCACACAATACCGGAATATCATGGCCAGTTGTAACTTCCGCCGTGAAGCAGAGACCAAAAAGGTCTCCCCTTCGTGGCAAGAAAACTTGAAAAGTACCTTTTCCCCGAGGTTCCTTTAATGTTAGGGTTCGGTTAGCGATGTCCAACACCACGCCTTGCCTGTTCATCCAACTCACCCCCAGAATTACATCCAAACCTAACCCGGGCAACACAATGAGGTGACTAGCAAAATTTCTACTGCTAATCTCCACACTTGCATGCTTAACACCCTCACGTGTGCAGATTTCAGCCCCCGCTGATGTTATTCGAAAGTTACATCACAAATCAACAATTAGAAATGAATGCTTTTGTGCAAATGCTTGACTTACGAAAGAATGCGATGATCCGGAGTCAAAAACAATGGCAGGATGTTGATTCACAGAAAATGTACCCGCAGTGACTGGTTCACCCTCTAGAATCTCTTCAATAGAAGTGTGATGCACACGCCCCTGCTTTGGACGAGGGCAATAGCGAGAGATATGCCCCTGCTCACCACAATTGAAACAAGGCCCAAGACCTTGATTGGTTTTCGTTTAGGAAGTATTGCCTGAAGGAACATTGTTCTTGTTCAAAGGCACTGTGAAACCCTTCTTGTAGCGTTGTGGTGCCGGCTACTGTTTCTTGGGAGGAGGCCTGAATTTTGCTCTAGGAACAGCCGGATGGTAAGTAGGGTGATTTGCCACAGCACGACTAGCTGCTGAAACCCTTGGCTAAGAAGAACCTCCTTCAAAGGGCCTCTTGCCTCCCTTGGAAGCAGTGTGCAAGTTGTTATGTTTCTCTTGAATATAAGCTTCACTGATAAACTCGTTGAAAGTTGTACGAGGATTGTTAGCCAAAGTCTTTATGAGCTTGGTACTAAGGCCTCTCTTGAAAGTTTCAATCTTCTTTTCATCAGTATCCACCATCCACGGAGCATACCTTGACAGATTGTTAAAGGCATGATGATACTGAGTGAGGGTCTTGGTACCCTGAGTAAGCTGTATGAACTCATTCACCTTCATCTTGATCAACCCCGCGGGAATGAAATGACCCCTGAAATCCTTGGAGAACTGCTCCCAAGTGATATCAGTAACCACAGGGTAGGCGGTCTTGCGATTGGCCCACCATATTCCAGCTTGGCCTTGCAGCAACATAGCAGCAAAGCTAGCCTTCATGGTTTCAGTCAACCGCAGCACAGAGAATGACTGCTCAATAGTGTTCGGCCACTCATCAGCTTTCAGTGGTTCAACAGCCTGCTTGAATACCGGAGGCTTAGTGTCCATGAAGTCCTTGTAGTCACTGTACTGGCCATCATCATTCCTGCGACGCCTATCACGGTCACGATTGTTGTTGTTGTTAGCAACCATCTGCTGCAAAATAGCCTGCTGAGTATCCAGGAACTGAGCAAACATCTGCTCCTGGGTACGTGGTAGAGGAGGCGGTAACTCCTCATCCTCATGCTCATTCCCACCACCACTGGTTGACCCATGACGACGGGTATGAGGTGCCATCTGTAGCAAAACACAATAACCATTGTTAGGTGTCAGTTATGCCAAAGAGAACCGAAAGATTATGCCCAGAAGATATCAATGATCATTTTTGATAATGTAACACCCGGAAATTTTCAATTTTTGAAAATAGGAATTTAATTTGATTTATTTATGCAATTGATTGAGCATTTAATATATAGAATAATATTTTTTGTGAATTAAAATAAACCCTTGGGCATAGAAACATGTTATGTTGCATACATGCTACTGCACATATTTATTTCCTGTGATTTGATTGGATTTTGCAAGGGTTCAAAACTTAGTTTGAAAAGTTATTTGGAAAACAAATTTGAAAATGAGTTTTAAAAAGAAAGGGGAAAACCGGTCCTTGTTGCCCTCTCGGCTGATAGGCCTACTGGCCTCCTCTTCCTTCCCTGTGTAAGCCAGACCAAATCTCTCTCTGGCCCAACCCGATCCAAGGTCAACTCCAGCTCCTGCGCGCAGCAAGCCCAGCTCGGAGCCAGCCCAGGTTGGCGCGTGCTGTCCCCTCCTCTCGGTCTCGCTGACACGTCAGGCCCACGGCTCAGCGTCGTCTCCCTCCTCAGGACGGAGTCCGAGCGGAGCACGAGCGCCGCCTCCAACAGAAGGCAACCGTCGGATTTTTCGGCCGAGTCCATCCCGTGCATGCCTCCACTGGCCCGTAAAAGGAAGCCGCGACCCTCTTCCCCCTCCCTCTGCCGCTGACGCGTAGGGCCCGCTGCCCCGCGCCATCCCCTTCCTCCAGTCGGAGTCCGTGCGAGGTACGAGCGCTCCCTCCTCCGGGTCGAGTCTCAACCGAGTCCAGCTCTCCTACACCTCCCTCACACCCCTATATAGGTCGGCCGAGCCCTGCCGTCCCTCCCCACAAGTTCCCGAGCAAGCCACGCCCTCCAATCTTGCCCTAGCCGCCGCCCCGAGCTCCGCCGCCGCCGTCGATTTCTCCTCGGGAGGACTTCTCCGTCAAAATTGGTTGTTCTCCAAGCTTCGCAGCAAGGTCAGGGACCTTCCCGACCCCTTCTCCCTCAGTTTTGTGCACTATAGCCATGATGCCGAGCTTCGCCGCCACCATAGTTCCGCCACCTAGCTCGCCGCATACTCTCCGAGCTACCTCTGTGGCAACCGAAACCATAGATAGGTTTGGCTTGAGCTCCTCTTGCTTCCCGACCAGATCCCGAGGTGTACCGAGCTTCCTAGCCCCGAAAATGCCGTCTCTGGCCATCTTCCGGCGAGGAATCGGCCAGGCGCCGCCCGACTCCGGCGACCAGGGCCGCCCCTCTTTCCCCCGAGCTAACCTACGCCATCCACGGCCGATCCAACGGCTCACAGTGAGAGATACCCTTTCGCCGGCACTTTTGCAAAAGAGCCCCTGAGCTTTTCAATGTTCTAACCTGCGGTCCTTTGGCGTATTTCTCAGATTACGCTTTCCTATTTAGAAAACGTATTTCCTCAGTTTTAATTCAAAAGGCCTTTTCGATATTTACAGATTTGCTACTCAGTTTATTTCGGCCATATTTTATTCGTTTTAGCTCCGATTTGATCCGTTCAAGTCTCGTTAGATTTGTAATTTTGTAATCTATCTAATGATGCTACTGTTACTCATGTTTTCAACTTTTAAAATTCGAGATTAGATTTAATCTATTATTTTATTAAAGTAAAACTTGTTTATTTCATAACTTTCCCATTTGAACTCCGATTTGCGTGAACTTTATATCGTTGGAATCGTAGCGACGCGTAGATTATTTTTATACACTTTTCAATCTGTTTTTTCCACTGTTGGTGTACTGTTTCTAATATAGATCTTGTTTGCTTCGTGTATGATTGCCTCGATGATTGTGTGGTGATTTTATGATCGAGTTCAGATGGTGAGAATACGTTGGTGATCAAGAGTACGTTGAGGATCCAAGTTCTCCAGAGTACTTTGATCAAGGCAAGTATAGCATGGACCATCCTTGTTGCCTATTCACCTTAACCACTAAATTCATGATGCATGTGTCTACCTTGGCAACCATAGTATTTATTCCCAGTTTTGATGACTTGATCCTTGTTACCTATGAGATTGCATTTGAGTAGTGAAGCTAGTGCTATGATGTTGTCATGATCTTATGAACTTGAATAATTAATTATGAAATAAAGATTAAAAGATGCTTTTTAGCAACATGGACTAAGGACTTATCTGTAAGTATGACACCGGGACTTACAGCGCAACCATGGGGGCTATATGGCTCTGGCTTTAGTCAAGTATGGAGTTACTTTCTACCATGCTATTAATCTTGAAAGGTTCCTTGCCGAGCTGGTTATTTTGCGGCTCCTATCTTTGTGTGTACTGCTACGTGTGTGTGCCACTTGGAAGGAGGGCTCTACCGCCCCTTGCCATTGTGTCCGGATTGATTTGTAACTTGTTAGAGAGCCTTTTGAAAGACTTCATAGTGAGACCCTGTTATGCACCTTGGCAGTGTAGTGTGGGCCTTGCAAACCCCGACGCATGGGAATCACGACTCATGGTGAAAGTGTGCAATCTCTGCAGAGTGTAAAACTGATATATCAGCCGTGCTCACGGTCACGAGCGGCCTTGGACGTCTTACAGGAATTTAACTAATTGAATATTGATTTATTTGAAGTTTCTATTGATGTTTATTCCATATTAATTATCATGTTTATATGATCATGCAAATCTTGTTCCTTGGTATATTCTATTGCTGCTACTCAATTGCTAAAATATGATCAACTAAAAGCAACCGCTGTCAACCAGTGTCTTGACTTATTTGAGCCTCATAAACCCATATTATTCTTGTTGAGTACGACATGTACTTACGCTTGCTTTATTTTTCATATTTGCATAAAAATCCCGGATGGGTAACAGATGACTATGAGGATTCTTCTGAGGATTACTAGGATTGTGTTCACCAGTCAACTATTCCTTGTGAATTGGAGCTTCCGCGAGAGATTATAATTATTAGTCCGCTGCTATTTATGTAAAGACTCTGCGATATTATTCGTTATATACTGAACCTTGTGATGGTACTATGTAATTTGTCGCTTATGTGTGTGATTGATCTCTGGGCGCACATAAGTTGGTTCATTCAATTTTATCCTTAAAATTGGGTGTGACAGATTGGTATCGGAGCATAGGTTGACTGTAGGACGCAAGCCTAGATAGAGTGGACATTTTAGGATGTGCTTTTCTCATCTCATTCATGTTTTGTACCTTAACCGTGATAATTGCTATTTTATATGCTTCTCGTGCCCTTATTCCATTATGAAAATTGACACTTCTCTTCTTATTCTAAGATCTATCATGCTTTCATGTTTTGTCACCTTGTTCTATTATGAAAATTTTAATTTTATTCTCATTCTACCACTGTCTTGGTCGAAAATTAAGAAGATGAGATATGATCGCCAAACTACCCCATAAGTGTGTTGGAGAAGCCAAGCCACAAGCATGACTGTCAATGTGAGGATGAACTTAGGAATCAAAAAAAGATACCCAAGCTCGATAAGAAGAATCAAGATAGGAGTCCAATTAGATAATAAAACGATTTAGATGTGAGTCAAGTTAAGTCGAGTCTTGTGTGCGTGTGAATTTTATGTGCTTGTTGCTTTGTGCTTATGAATTATGTGTGATTTGGTTCTTTGTAATGAGTGTTGAGAATTATGGGCAAGTCTCTAATTCTCTTAATTAAAAGATTTAAGTGGTAAAATTTTTTTAATAAATAGTCAGGTTGAATAAATTTGGTTTTCTCAAAATCTGTTTTTCAGACCTCTCTGTCTTGTTAATTATTCTTAATTAATTTCATAAATCCAAAAATTATGAAAATTTTATGGGGAACATTAGACTTCCATCCCTTTCCATGGCCTCAAGAATCATAATAATAGCTATTATGGTTTTGGAGATACAGTTGTTCCAAATTGAGAATTCTGCGCAGTATGGCAGACTGGACAGTTTCTGTTATTGTCTGTTTTTGGTTAATCTAACATCAGAATCTGGAAAAGTGGTCCACATGAAGATCGTAGAGAATTTCTCAGGCTTTCCAACGGTATAGAGAACGTCTCTGTTTGATTTCTGAAACTCCATATATAATCAGTTTACTATGCTGCTGTTATCAGATCTCACCCAAAAATTCAGATTCATGCTTTACAAATGTTTGCATAATTGAAAAATTCTAAAAACTCAATTATATGTTGGAAAAAAAACAGATGACCGGCAACAGGAGGAATCCTAATCCACCACCACCACAACCTAGCATTCAAGATCTCATCACTTCGCAGACGCAGTTGATGGAGACAATGATGCAGTTCATTCAAAATCAACCAGCTGGAGGACTACAACCTGCTCAACAACAAGCTAGAGATAAGCGAGGAGAATTTTTGAAAGGTCGTCCACCTGTGTTCAACCACGCCGCCGACCCATTGGATGCTGATGATTGGCTTCGCGCCGTGGAGAGACAACTCACCATTGTGCAATGCAATAATGAAGAGAAGGTGTTGTATGCATCTGGACAGTTGCAAAGAGCTGCTCAAGACTGGTGGGATGCATTCCAGTATGGTCGCCCCAATAATGCGCCTGCTATCACATGGCAAGAGTTTTGTGAGAACTTCAGGTCATACCATATTCCTGAAGGTTTGATAGAGTTGAAGCAGGCAGAGTTTAGAGCTTTGAAGCAAGAACAAAGGTCGGTGCCAGAGTACCGTGACCAGTTTATTCAATTGTCGCGGTATGCTCCCGATGATGTTGCTAATGACAAGGACAAGCAGCGTCTCTTCCTCAAGGGACTTCATGATAGATTGCAACTCCAACTCATGACAACCACCTACACCAATTTTCAAGAGCTGGTGAATCGCGCTATAGTGATCGACAATAAGCGCAAGGAGATGGCGGATAACAAGAGAAAGAAGCAAGGACAAACCCTTACAAGAAATAACCGTTCACGTCCCAACGCCCAGCAACGAAATTTCCAGCAGAGACACCAAGGGCCATCAAATCAATGGAACCGCAATCAGAACCAGCCTCGTTCTCCATCTCCACCACAACAGCAGAAAACTCCTACCCAGACTCCTCAGCAAGCTACCCCTAGCAAGACCCCCAACAGGACCAATACATTTGGCACTCCCATCAAGTGCTTTGCCTGTGGAGAATCGGGACATCTCTCTTACCACTGTCCCAAGAAGCAGGACCAGCAGACTCCGCAGAGTAGCAACCAGAAGGGAAGACATCAACAATCGCCTAATCAAGGAAGTGTGAACCATGTGCCCGCAGAGACAGCTCAGGAAGCACCAGAGGTTATGATGGGTATGTTCAACGTCAACTCCATCCCCGCTACCGTTCTTTTTGATTCCGGTGCTTCACATTCATTCATATCACAAAGTTTTGTTAGGATACACGGTATACCACTATTAGCCCTACAAAACCCATCATTGGTAAATTCACCGGGTGGGGCTATGCAAGCTCAATATTATTGTCCTTCGGTTAGCATTGCTCTAATGGGGCTAGACTTTAAAGTGAACCCTACGGTAATAAGAACAACCAGAATAGATGTTATATTGGTTCTGGATTGGATGAAGCAGCACAAGATAGTTATTCAGTGTGAGCAAAAGGTCGTTGTATTAACTACGTCCAAAGGAGATAAAATCAGTGTTGACGTAGTAATGCAACCACCACCAGCAGCGACAGTTAATCAGATTCGAGGGGAATACCCAATTAAAATATTAGAAACCACAGAGCGATTCAGAAGGAGTGAAATTATAAAGTTATGCAAGGTATAGTGGAATCGGTCTTCAGAAAACGAGGGAACATGGGAAAAAGAGGAAGAATTAAGGAAGTTATATCCCCAACTTTTTGAGTAAGCACTAACTAATCTCGAGGACAAGATTATTTTTAAGAGGGGTAGAATTGTAACACTCAGAAATTTTCAATTTTTGAAAATAGGAATTTAATTTGATTTATTTATGCAATTGATTGAGCATTTAATATATAGAATAATATTTTTTGTGAATTAAAATAAACCCTTGGGCATAGAAACATGTTATGTTGCATACATGCTGCTGCACATATTTATTTCCTGAGATTTGATTGGATTTTGCAAGGGTTCAAAACTTAGTTTGAAAAGTTATTTGGAAAACAAATTTGAAAATGAGTTTTAAAAAGAAAGGGGAAAACCGGTCCTTGTTGCCCTCTCGGCTGATAGGCCTACTGGCCTCCTCTTCCTTCCCTGTGTAAGCCAGCCCAAATCTCTCTCTCTGGCCCAACCCGATCCAAGGTCAACTCCAGCTCCTGTGCGCAGCAAGCCCAGCTCGGAGCCAGCCCAGGTTGGCGCGTGCCGTCCCCTCCTCTCGGTCTCGCTGACACGTCAGGCCCACGGCTCAGCGTCGTCTCCCTCCTCAGGACGGAGTCCGAGCGGAGCACGAGCGCCGCCTCCAACAGAAGGCAACCGCCGAATTTTTCGGCCGAGTCCATCCCGTGCATGCCTCCACTGGCCCGTAAAAGGAAGCCGCGACCCTCTTCCCCCTCCCTCTGCCGCTGACGCGTAGGGCCCGCTGCCCCCCGCCATCCCCTTCCTCCAGTCGGAGTCCGTGCGAGGTACGAGCGCTCCCTCCTCCGGGTCGAGTCTCAACCGAGTCCAGCTCTCCTACACCTCCCTCACACCCCTATATAGGTCGGCCGAGCCCTGCCGTCCCTCCCCACAAGTTCCCGAGCAAGCCACGCCCTCCAATCTTGCCCTAGCCGCCGCCGTCGATTTCTCCTCGGGAGGACTTCTCCGTCGAAATTGGTTGTTCTCCAAGCTTCGCAGCAAGGTCAGGGACCTTCCCGACCCCTTCTCCCTCAGTTTTGTGCACTATAGCCATGATGCCGAGCTTCGCCGCCACCATAGTTCCGCCACCTAGCTCGCCGCATCCTCTCCGAGCTACCTCTGTGGCAACCGAAACCATAGATAGGTTTGGCTTGAGCTCCTCTTGCTTCCCGACCAGATCCCGAGGTGTGCCGAGCTTCCTAGCCCCGAAAATGCCGTCTCTGGCCATCTTTCGGCGAGAAATCGGCCAGGCGCCGCCCGACTCCGGCGACCAGGGCCGCCCCTCTTTCCCCCGAGCTAACCTACGCCATCCACGGCCGATCCAACGGCTCACAGTGAGAGATACCCTTTCGCCGGCACTTTTGCAAAAGAGCCCCTGAGCTTTTCAATGTTCTAACCTGCGGTCCTTTGGCGTATTTCTCAGATTATGCTTTCCTATTTAGAAAACGTATTTCCTCGGTTTTAATTCAAAAGGCGTTTTCGATATTTACAGATTTGCTACTCAGTTTATTTCGGCCATATTTTATTCGTTTTAGCTCCGATTTGATCCGTTCAAGTCTCGTTAGATTTGTAATTTTGTAATCTATCTAATGATGCTACTGTTACTCATGTTTTCAACTTTTAAGATTTGAGATTAGATTTAATCTATTATTTTATTAAAGTAAAACTTGTTTATTTCATAACTTTCCCGTTTGAACTCCGATTTGCGTGAACTTTATATCGTTGGAATCGTAGCGACGCGTAGATTATTTTTATACACTTTTCAATCTGTTTTTCCACTGTTGGTGTACTGTTTCTAATATAGATCTTGTTTGCTTCGTGTATGATTGCCTCGATGATTGTGTGGTGATTTTATGATCGAGATCAGACGGTGAGAATACGTTGGTGATCAAGAGTACGTTGAGGATCCAAGTTCTCCAGAGTACTTTGATCAAGGCAAGTATAGCATGGACCATCCTTGTTGCCTATTCACCTTAACCACTAAATTCATGATGCATGTGTCTACCTTGGCAACCATAGTATTTATTCCTAGTTTTGATGACTTGATCCTTGTTACCTATGAGATTGCATTTGAGTAGTGAAGCTAGTGCTATGATGTTGTCATGATCTTATGAACTTGAATAATTAATTATGAAATAAAGATTAAAAGATGCTTTTTAGCAACATGGACTAAGGACTTATCTGTAAGTATGACACCGGGACTTACAGCGCAACCATGGGGGCTATATGGCTCTGGCTTTAGTCAAGTATGGAGTTACTTTCTACCATGCTATTAATCTTGAAAGGTTCCTTGCCGAGCTGGTTATTTTGCGGCTCCTATCTTTGTGTGTACTGCTACGTGTGTGTGCCACTTGGAAGGAGGGCTCTACCGCCCCTTGCCATTGTGTCCGGATTGATTTGTAACTTGTTAGAGAGCCTTTTGAAAGACTTCATAGTGAGACCCTGTTATGCACCTTGGCAGTGTAGTGTGGGCCTTGCAAACTCCGACACATGGGAATCACGACTCATGGTGAAAGTGTGCAATCTCTGCAGAGTGTAAAACTGATATATCAGCCGTGCTCACGGTCACGAGCGGCCTTGGACGTCTTACAGGAATTTAACTAATTGAATATTGATTTATTTGAAGTTTCTATTGATCTTTATTCCATATTAATTATCATGTTTATATGATCTTGCAAATCTTGTTCCTTGGTATATTCTATTGCTGCTACTCAATTGCTAAAATATGATCAACTAAAAGCAACCGCTGTCAACCAGTGTCTTGCCTTATTTGAGCCTCATAAACCCATGTTATTCTTGTTGAGTACGACATGTACTTACGCTTGCTTTATTTTTCATATTGGCATAAAAATCCCGGATGGGTAACAGATGACTATGAGGATTCTTCTGAGGATTACTAGGATTGTGTTCACCAGTCAACTATTCCCTGTGAATTGGAGCTTCCGCGAGAGATTATAATTATTAGTCCGCTGCTATTTATGTAAAGACTCTGCGATATTATTCGTTATATACTGAACCTTGTGATGGTACTATGTAATTTGTCACTTATGTGTGTGATTGATCTCTGGGCGCACATAAGTTGGTTCATTCAATTTTATCCTTAAAATTAGGTGTGACAGATAACCTACAAACGGCACAATAATTCAATAATCATCACACAACCGCACAATAACAAGGCGCAACCAAAAAGGGGTTTCCATACTGTATAAGTTACCATTACTTAATTAGAGGTTTGATGGTTCCAGCCCTGAACACACAGGGTTCAAATATTACAACATAGGTTCCAACCATTACGTTACATCAAAGGTTTTTATTACAAAAGAGTGCCAATCATGGCAAGAGCACTAGAAAGAGCCTAGTCATCGTGGTCACTGTCCATGCCGGACACGTTCCCACCATGGTCATCACTCTTGTCAACAGGCACGATCTCCTCGTGGTCTTCTTCTTCTTCTTCCTCACCTGCTTCACCATCATCAGCTGCAACGAAGATCTCGGGAGCAAACTCCGCTGCACCCGGAGGATGAAACGGATCAACACGGTTGTTCAGACGATGAACGTCCTGCTGCAGCTCCCAAACCTATTGCTGACTAGCACGCAACTCCTGCAGAAACTCATCGCGCTAACGTGTCAAGCTCATATTGCGATTGTCAAGTTGGCGGCGAAGATCTGCATTCTGCCTCTCAAGCACCTCAACACGGCGATCAGCTGCCAACAAAGCACCCGAGCATCGCAGCAGTTCATTACGACAGGCGGTGAGAGCTACCACCAAGTCATCTGAACTACGACGAGCAATATGTGCCCACTCTTCAGCTTCTAACCTCTTCTCCACAACACCATGCAGGGCTTCAATGCACTTCATCCAACCATCCCTAGTGGAATAATGCATCCTCAGGACAGCAAACATAGCACTCATAGAAGCACCCGTGCTATGAGCACGTTCATCTCTGCCTCGCTCCAAAGAAGCTTGGCTAGACTGAGCCCACTCACCCTGAGAAGCATCCACCCTGGGGAAGACATTTGCTGGCCCCAAATCAGCTCTCTTGTTGAACCTGGTACAAATGTCCGTCAACACCTCGAAAGCTGCGAGCTGTGCACCATCCCATGGCGTCTTCATGTCAACTTCCACCTTTATTCCTGGGAACGACCAATCCCTTCCAAGGATAGGGATTGTCACCCAAACATCAAACTAAGGCTACACCATGGTTTTCGCTGGCTTCTAGAAATACAATGGCGGCTCTGTATACCCCACTGACTCCAACAACCTCCATAACACCATGGGGGTGCCAAACTGCTCCAGAAACGGACCACTCTGCGGCTCACCTTCAGCTGCCATCTGGTACATCACAACACCTTTCATCATTTAGAATAAGATAGGGCAGCACAAATTTTATCATAGAGGAGGAAAATGGTACAAAGAGCTTGAATTAATTTCATAATCATGATGCATGCACGTGCCAACGACCTCACACATAGTATATAATAACTAACGTTATAGTCGGTGGCGTACCACATGCTCTCATATGCGTAACTGACCGTGCTACACATTTGTGGAGTTAGTGTACCTACAAAAGATTCATTTCAGCCCATTCCCAATGTATGCATGGCAACAAGAAGCATTTTTTGCCGGAAATGTTCCCATGAACATTTGCGGCCCCAAAAGTAATTACTCCACCTTACTTCCATAAGTACACATATGAATCACATGTACTCACTTCAGTACCATAACAGTCACCATCGATCGACGGTTGTTCGATCTTACACTCACATCTCACCTTACCTCAGGCGACGTGGCACATTGGCCCATAAGAAGCAATAAGAAACCGACAGTTCATAATTATCCGCACGATAAAACCAAATGAACCACAAACAGAAACATGATGCAATTTCCCCCAAATCAGTACTTACATAAGCCACCTAATTACCACATATATATAGGGCTATAGGACTTGGTCATTGGTGCTCATAAGTTTTGCAAACACTTGGTTAAAATCACCTATACACACTAATAGTTGGCAATTAGTTTGTAAAACTCAAAACTCTTTGATTTTTAAATAGTCAAGTGACGGTATATGTTGAATTATGCTCTGGTACCAGCTGTCACAGAACCAACCAATTTATACGAGCACAAGTACAACGATCGCATTTTTAATAGCAATCAAGTCGCACTTGAGCCAATATAAACCCGGTAGTCCGGAAATCTCGAAGGTTTTCAAACATTTTCATACCCAAGGATCATTCATTCAGCAACAACCGATCACATGATACATAAGTTCGCAACCGAATTTAAACATCAGAGTACAACATAGTCTTTTACACAAATACAGTAGTAGCGGAAGTCAACATAGTTTTACACCACAGAGTTCAAATACGAGTACCAACACTTGACCATGTCACAGCATTCTTACAACAACTAAAGATAGATAATGACCCTGCCCTCAGGTCTAGTCTTCTTCGCCCGCAGGGGTGAAGCATTTCTTGCAATACGCATAGTAGACTACACCATCTGCAACAATGGGAATAAAACCCTGAGTACTCGATTGTACTCAGCTAGACTTACCTGACAGGGAGTAAATAAACAAACTCTCAAGGATATGCAGGCTTATTCGGTGGAGCTCAGAGGATAGCAACATTTTGCATAAAAAGCATTACTACAGTAGTTCCTCAACTTATACATTTAAATGTGATTCAGCTTCGATTTCAGTTGAGCTATTTAAACTAAGATTTGCCACTATACTAAGCAATCACTAAATATCATAGCAATCAATAAAACCATATGATTTCCGATATCCACAGATATCAACCTCATCTCACCATAATCATTATGTTCAAGTTATTAGCCTTTACCTCACCAGAAGATCAGTTCAGTTTCTCACTAACTAGGAGAGATGGTGATTCGAATCGATTGTACCAGCTGGCAAATATGCCAATCACAAACCCTGTCAGCCGAGCCACTGGCTTCTTGGGTCACCGTTAAATCTTTCTGAGACGTAATATGTATCGCGGGTTTGGGGGGCCATATTCTCAAAGACGAACCCACTTCTAGGAAGCCTCAGGTCCTTGACCTGCCCTTGGTAAGATGGTGTCTCTGCACATACTTCCTACCTCCAGAATATGTCTACCTTATCAGCCCCAATTCCCGGCTCAGAAAGAAATACTTGGCTTCGCGGTCAGAACGACTTATCGGACCAGCTATGTGACGACGTCCTTCAATCTCAACTGATGTCTGGTGGCCTCAGTCCTAGTCGGCCGCAAGCAGCACCGAAGACGGCATGACCTTCACCATGTCATGCGGCTCCCCGCTACCTAGCCTTGATTCTCTCATTAGACACTATGGCATGGTGGCACATATAGTCCATCATGTGGAATCCATCCCCAACATCATCACTAGTAACCACCTATGCTCGCGAAGGACAGGAAATCCCTTGACTTCTACCGGTCTAAGCATGGCTAAGCATAAGATCGAACCCATCCCTTGTCTAGTAATAACTTCAGGATCAAGTATAAGTGGACAAGGTATAAATGCAGTAACGGTATCATATCAACTCCTATACTCAAGTGCACAATCATATGATTTAATAAAGACCAGTGCATTTATAAAAAGAATAGGTGGAGGCTTAGGGATGCTCCGGGGCTTGCCTTTCACGAAATTAGAGGGCTGATGGTCCGAACACTCAGGAAGTTCAGCCTCCTCGCCATGGCCTTCGGGAACCTCCGGCACCTCAATTTCCGGCGGAACCCCTTCCTCTGGTGGATCGAACTGCAACAGCGTCACTCCTCCCGGCGTCCCTGTATGTATGATATGCATATATGAGAACTGAGAATGCACATGTAATGCAAGGTAGAGATGCACAACTTAAACCATGAGATGCAATCAGTTTAACAATCCACACTCATTTACTGAGTACGTGCATATTTCTTCTCTAGACAACCAACTCATACTCATCCTTCTTAAGCAAAGCATAGAACAATTTCTCGTCTTTTGTAAGAGGTCTACAACCTGCACTAACCATTAAACTTACATCAACTCAACTAGCTATTAATCATTTTGAGCTAACAAGCATGAGCAACACATAACAAGAATAGCACCCTTGCTGCCCTAAGCTCAAGTTAGGATCAGATTCATAGTATTCAACATAGTGGCAATGCTGGACCACCACAAACTGCATGAAAACACATTTCAACGAGCTAATACTTGCTTAAAAGCAATTAAACAAACCCTAACTTAAAACTGGACCTACTTTTTACTGTGCCCAGAAAAATCTAGAAAAATTACAGTAGATAAGGCATTTCTAGATTAGCCTACTGCTAAAATTTCAAGTCATTTGGACAAGTATAACAGTCTCCACAAAAATAACAAACAACCAGCCTTTTAAGCAATGAAAAATACTTAACACAGTGAAAAGTATCAAACAACAGATTTCCCATTTTTCTTAACTTCTTCACAACATAACATGGTTTAGGAAAAATATTCATGACCATATCCTTAACACATTAAGCATGGTGATTTTTGCAAGATTAAAGCATAAAAAGCACATTGTACATGACATCATATAAATAACAGTGCAACACCAGCAAGCATATTTTTCCCAGATTCTAATTCCCTAAACAAGATTAATGCAAGTGGAATCACATTTTTAGCACATTCCTATAATTACTTATGCATTTATCAAGTTTGCAAGCAATTAACAAATTAAATATGACTGCACAAAAAAATTATCCAAAAAGCACATGTTATATTTTTCATACATAGAGCACAGAAATACAAACCCAAAAAAATTGGTTTCACCTAATTTGGACACTCCTAGCTCCAAATATGAATTTTGGAAGATTTTACATATTTTCTGAAAATCAATTTCATTAATCCTTTAAAGTAAACTCGGTTCAAAATGCTACAAACACCCGGCTCAGTGCACCCGAGGCGCCCCAGAGCGACTGACCGGTGGGCTCCTGGGTCAACCCGACCCCACATGTCAGTGGAAGAAACAGATCCGCCGGCACTGACCGGCGAGAGCTCGCTGACGGCGAGGTCTCCGGCGGCACCGAGACGACCTACCGACTCATGGCAACGAGGCGAACTCGATGCACCCAATTCCGACACCTAACTGTCACTAGAGCATGCTCAACGGCGACCATGGCGGACGGCGGCGGTCCGGCGAGCATACGCCGGCCGATTCCGACCATCGCCGGCGAAACCAACCCACGTTCCGCACTCCCTAGACCCTAACGGAGCTCCGTGCTCGATGAATCGAACAGCGGTGCACGACAGCTTGCTCTAACCGCGTGCATGGCGGCGCGGTGGCGGGCGGAACTCCGACGAGCTCGGGTTCCGGCAAAACTACGGCGAGATCGACCCAACCAGTGACCTAGGCTAGATCTATGACTCACGAGGATGCCACGACGAGCAAGAATTAGAAGGAACGGCTACGGCATTGCTCTCGTCGCGGCAAACCAAGAGCTCGGTGGTGCTCCGACGAGTTCACGGCGGCGGAGAGGTCAAAACCGCTGTACCTTAGCTCGGCTCAGGCTAGCAATGGGTCGAGGAGACAGAGGGAGCAAGGCGAAGCTTGTGCAGAGATGGAGTGGTCGGAGACGGCGCGGTGGGGGCGGATTTCACCGCGGTGACGGCGCGGCGGACAATGGCGACGGCGGAGAAGAAAAGAGCGAGCAGAGAGACGAGAGAGCGGGGGAGAGCGAGAGGAGCGTGCTGGGGGACAGGATGGAGTGCCCTTTTGCCTTTGCAGGGCGACGGCAGGCGGGCGTGGCCCGACGCCGGCGTACGGTCGCCACTTGGCGCCGTTTGCCTGCGGCCGCGCCAGCTGCTTGGCTGAATGCTGATTTGAATCGGCCTGATTCAGTTCCGGCGACCGACTGAAACTCGGTTTTTGATCGATCTTTAGCTCGTGATCCAAACCGTTTCAGAGAAAACTTCACTAATAGAGATGGAAGAACTACACGAGTACTCCAATCTATATTAGGACAACTCGAGCTAGATCAGCATGGATAGAGAGATACAGATCAATGAACAGGGGTACATTGAAACTGAAATGCAGTTTAGACATAGAGAAAATTTTGAAACCTCAAAACAGCTCTAAATCTGCACTAATTCAACTTTTTGACCACCTTCCACCCATTTTCATGAGTTGACCCAAAAATAAAGTTTGTTGCTCATAAAATTCTACACAACTTTGATTAAGGGTGCTCTAACATGCGAAGTTTCTAAATTACCCTTCTTGTTTGGTCAAACAAAATAGCTTTAAAAGAGTTTTCTAGTCAACTATGAGCTAGAGGGGTATTTTGGGGATTTCACCAACACGAACATTGTTCCAAATGTTATCCCCAACATGTCTAAAGCATTTCAAACAGTAAACAATCATCACATTTGCATGCTACCCTATCAAGCACACTCTAGGCACATAAGCACACATATAACATATATTTGAATTTAACTCCAATCAAATGATGATGATGTATGATATGACATGATAAATGCTTGATGGCATGCAAATGCAAGTGTGAAAATAGTAACTAACACTAGGGCGTTACAGGTCTGCCAGCCGATACAGACTTTATGAACTTCTACTTCAATATCCGAACGTGGGGGAGTGCTAGGGATGGACAGGGCTGTCACCACCTGCCCACCTACCCCTCTGCCCATGGGATACCAACATATTCACCGATCTCCGCATACCTGAGCACCATGCTCACGTACTTGGAAACAACTCCTAACCTCCGCGGACCCTAACCCTTCGGATTGACTGGCTAGGTTAAGAGCAACCAAGAAGGCACGACGAACCATCACCTCATTTCTAGTTCTTCCTCTATTCATACTAATTTGATGAACAATGAAGAACGATAATGAACAAGTCAAGAACATAACACATAAACTATATTCTAGTCCATATATTATGCTCAAAACAAGATCATAACTTTGCTCTAGTTCATATGCATGATCATATAAATAAGATAAGAACTTGCTCATGGAAGAAGACCGAATTGTATTTATACCAAGATGATCCTTTTCTTCCAAGGAGACAAGCTCTCCTTGATAGCTCTTGCCTTGCTCACAAACTACTAGTACTACTCTAAAGATTTACGTGAGAGGTGTGAGGTAGATGACTCCAAAATGATGTGTATGTTGAATGAAAAGAGCACCATCTATTTATAGTAGAATTAGGACGGTTTGGCATCTCTAAACTTGGAAGGAGGTGAAACCGCCCTTGGAAAACCGCCTAGAGCACCGCCACCGAAGACTGGGCCCGGGAGGCCTCACGAGGGGGGCGGCCGCACCTGGGGGCGGTCGGTCCCCTGAATGGGCCCGCTGGCCACCGCCTTCTGGTGGTCGATTTCTCTCATGGCCTTGGCCTCTCCCGTGGTTACGATCAGGCCCAGATATGCATCGAAGTTGGGCTTCTTTATTATTCTTGTTTGCGCATTTGCTGAATACGTCTTTGGCTTTTGCGCTTTCTTCATGATATTTGTGCATTTTCACTTGTTACACCATTAAACCTGCAAAACATGAATACTACGGGTACAAGTGGAACTTGTTAGTAGTAAAGGCATATGTTCTAGAATGTGATTGTCTTTCTTCTTTTTAGTCTAAGTTGGCAGCATAGAAATGATCCATAAGGACTGCCAACAACCCCCATACCTGGCCACAGCTATACAGTCCAGTGGACTTCAGAGTCAGGACACAGCTTCTCTCCAGAGTCAGTTCGTCACTCCTAGTCAGCAGACGCAACAGTGGTTTGTTTCTCCAGGGTTGGCTCAGGGGTTCACGCCTATCCGTACAGGATTCACTCCAGACTTGGGTGGCCCGTCAGTGACCAGGAGCCTTGGTGTGACTTTCAGTGAGATCACCGGCTTGCCTACACCTCCTGACTATAGACAGCTGGTGCCTTCCACCACAGCTCCACCTGCTTCCGGCACGACCAAGACCCTACCGTCCTTAGTTATTTCTTCAGAGCCACTTTCGACTACTACAGACACTGAGGCGGTAGTGGTGACAGTTGAGACACAGGGTCAGTAGCCTAGTACCGAGGATTAGACTCTTCCGGAGTCCACTTAGATAGTTCTAGAGGAGCAGGCACCTATAGCGTCAGTTTCTGCAGCTCCAGACACATAGGCAGACCCTGGTACAGAGACAGTTGAGCCAACCCAGACCGCTTCTCCTTCACGTTCATCGACAGAGGGTCAGGCAGTTCAGAGCTCAGAGTCCGAGGACAACCCTACTCAGTTTGAGCAGCTTCCTCACTCCTCCGACCACGACGCTGCAGCTTCTCCTCCTCCTCCTGAGTCTTAGGTCTTTGGTGCTTGATGCTAAAGGGGGAGAGAGATCATAGATTTAGGGGGAGCGTTGTGAGAGGGTTTTGGCTCTTATATGACTTTCATGCAATTGCATTTATGTGTGCTTGAGACTTGTTTGACTCGTGATATGTGTTTGAGCCTTATGTTATATATAACAGTCACTTGGTTTGTCTTTGTTATGCTCATTGTCTTTGCTTCCGCACTTCACTCTGATCTTGAGCATCGATCTTGAGCATAACCTTTGGTACTTGTGTTTATTTCATATCTTATGTGTATCTTATGGTCTTGATTTGTATAAGCATGCCTAACTCCTTTGCTCTTACTGTCACATGCTTATATGAATCAAGCCTTTAAAAACCTCACTCTTTCTAAATCTATTTGAGGTTGTTGTCATCAATCACCAAAAAGGGGGAGATTGAAGCATCTAGGCCCTAATGGTTTCGGTGATTAATGACAACAAAGAGGTTATTATGACTAACGTGTGTTTTGCAGGATAACCTAGTGTAAGTTCAAGCTCCTAGCGATGAAAATCGATTCGGTTTTCAAAGGATGGAAGACAAGACGGTGATAGGCTAGTGCCAAGTGTCGTTTAATGATGAGAGACATTTGGAGTAGTCTTAGGTTTTGTTTTTCACTTTGACTGTTCTATTAAGAGGGGTTTCGATGGGTAGCTTGACTTAGGGCAAGGATAGAGAGTGTAGATGTGATGCACACTTGTCCAACATGGCTCTAGACAGCCCAGGGAGACTCTTGAGAGAGAGAGGATCAAACTTTGTTTTAGAAAGTTTTCGATTCGGCGATGTTTTGATCAAAAAGAGGGTGTCAGACTCTGGCTAGTATGGTCGTCGGACCAATGGCTAGTGTCCGACGACATGTGGCAGCCCCTGGGTGCTCCTCAGCACTCCAGGGAGCGTCGGACCCTGGCTAGATGGGCGTCGGACCATCAGCCAGCGTCCGACGGTGCCTTCAGGTTTCTCAGCAGGCGTCGGACCGGAGAGCGCGAGGCGTCGGACCAATGCATGCATCAGTCCGACACTTCCAGAGAGGTCCAGAGAACAGTAAAGGGCGTCGGACTTGGTACGACGATAAGCGTCGGACCATTGCTCCGTGTTATAGCCGTTGCAAGTCATTGTGCTTGACTCTTGTGAGCGTCGGATGGTGGTTCGTCGGACCATTGTTCTTGGTCCGACGCCCCCTCTGGCACAGTACCTTGCACAGTGCGACTGAGAGAGTCGGACCGTGGTGATTGGTCCGACGGTCGTGCCTCGGCAGAGTCCAACGGTACGCAGGAAATTGAGAAACGGCTAGTTTTGGAGAGGGTGAGTATTTATACTCCACCATTGCCTCCATTCTATCTATCTTGCCACTTCTAATAGTTGAAGGAACCTTTGTGGCCTTGAGAGAGCAAGAGCCCTAGGGAGGATTCAGTGAACACCATTGCTTGTGAGCTCCTTCCCTAGAGTGTGATCAAGAGTGACTTGTGTGCATCCATCACCCTCTTCGGCCTTGTTCCTGGTCAAGTTAGAGTCTAGGCTTGTTACTCTTGGTGATCGACATCACCTAGACGGTTCGGTGGCGATCGGAGGATTGGTGACCACTTGGAGAGTTTGTGGGCGGCCCAAGCCAAGCTTGTGAGCGGTTGTGGGCGATCCACCGCGCCGGAGAGGCAAAGGATCAGCTCGTAGAGAGCACTTGGTCCTTGCGAGGATCAAGGGGGAGCAACACCCTTGCGCGGGTGCTCCAACGAGGACTAGTGGGGAGTGCCGACTCTCCGATACTTGGAAAAACTCAGCTTGCATTCTCTTAGTCATTTACATTCACGTATTCTCTTGTGTGCTTTACTTTCCTAGAGTAGTATACTTGTGATAGGACCCAGCTCTAGGTTGCATAACTTGTTTTAGGATTAGAACTTAACACAAACACAAGTGGGTGATATTGGGCAATGGCGATAGGTTGATTTGATTTGCGAAAAAATTATTAGTTGCCCAATTCACCCCCCTCTTGGGCATCCTCGATCCTATCAGAACCCATGTCACATGTCTTGATGGATGCCCTCTTCTCATTTTCGGCCACTAGAGAGGAGTGATCTATCTCTATCTTGGAGTGAGCTACCTTGAGCTTCTCATGGGCTTCCATTAGCCTCTCATGAGACTTCAAGAGCTCATCAAAGTATTGTTCAATGGCTAACTTGCCTTTGCGCAATTCTTTGCACTCCTTTCTCTTGGCCTTGATGTAAGTATTGGCATCATCAAGCATGGACATGAGCTCATGACATGAGAGCTCATCCTCATCACTCTTATCATCAGATTGTACCTTGGATGGCTTGGCCATCAAGCATGTGGATAGAGTATCGAAGAGAGATAGCTTGTTGTTGAGAGCAATACTTGCAATAGCTTTCTTCTTGGTGGTCTTGCTCTCATCATCACTATCATCATCATCGGTAGAGGTTGAGAGCCACATTCTTGTTTTCTTTTCCTTCTTGTCTTTCTTCTTACTATTCTTCTTCTCGTCATCACTCTCATTGTCATTGTCACTATTTTGAGGATAATCGGCAATGAAGTAATCCAAGCTCCTGCACTTGAAGCATCTCCTTGGTTCTTGCTTGTTCCTGGAGATAAACTTCTTCTTGCCTTGTGTTGGTGCAAAAAGTGGTTCCCTAAGCCCAACACACCAGCGAAGCCGGAAACGACCCTTGAGGCAGTAAAGCTCTCGCAGATCTAGCTAGCTTCGAACCCGGTCTGAGAGTGTCAGTAACACCCAAGCGTGCCAGTCAATTTGACCTGCAATTGACAAGGAAAAAGATAGTAATCAGTAATCACAGGGCGGAACTAACCGGTATGTCCAGGTAGTTCCAACTCTATGGCTCGAAGAGCCGATGTAATGGGAGATCGACTAGAAAGCCGATTCCGTCATGTTATAAACCGATTGTAACGAAACATGCATTATAACTCAAGTTAACCAATTCAGACATGAATTCAATGACATATACTTGCATTAGATGGAAGTATACTATAAAAGATGTAGTCACAGCAAACTAACATGATCATAAGATGTCTCAATGTAAAATAAGATGAAATCGGCTATTTCAGCCGATTCAGTGTATACGGGCAACATACAAGCCTATAAAGTAAACAATGTTTCAACTCTCCGGCTAATAAATCTAAATCATAATCTTGCAACAGTGGAGGTCGAGCGGATCGAGGCAGTCATGATGAAGTTGCAAGTTAGATCCGTTAACCCTTGAATCTAGACAATGTTTATTTTATTACTTGAGTGCGACCCGTATCTAATCTAGATCCAAAATACAACCGGCTGGTGCAAAACATTCTATCTTATCAATATAAAACGAATGGCAAACATAATTCGTTGAACATATAGATCTATTAGACATAAGCCGACGCATATGGATCAAGACGGGCAAATTGATGATTGCTTTAAATAATAAACAATAAACATATGCAACATCGGTAACTTAATGAATCTAGCTAAACTGCCAAATTTAACTAGAGCCGATAACTAATCCATGCATGCAAACGGTCGAAATCTATAGCCTGTCCACCGGATGACGTTAACTAATAGATTAATCAAGCAAACAAACATGAATCGATAACTAATCCGCGCGTGAAAACCGTCATAATCTGCATCTCGTCCACCGGATGACGGTTAACACAGATTGATCGGGTAAACCAGCGTGAATCATCCTTGACTCACTGTGCTTCCCGCGTCCACCGGATGACGCCAAAGAAACAGAGCTTAGCAAGGACCCTGGTCCGCCATGCTTCCACGTCCACCGGATGACGCTAAAAAGACATAGTTTAACAGGGGGTTGACGATACTTACACGCAAGCCTGCGTCCACCGGATGACACCCAGCCTGGATGAAGTAAATCGCCGGACTCAACTGACTCTAGGGTTTGTTTGGCCGGAGCCGAAAGTTGTGTTGTATTGATGTTGTTATATTTTACAATAGCTGAGGGCTTATATTTATACCCTGAGCATAGCTAGAGTCATAGTCGAATTACAACTCATTATTAGATAAGGAAATCAACAAACTATCCTATATCTAAGGTAACTTGGAGTCACATCTTCCCTTTCATAACGGACTCCGATCGTGATCGCATCTCGGCGGTGCAGACTCTAGATGACGTCACCAATACCGACGCTGCACGCCTTCTGTCACCTTCGCCCGATAACCGATTCACCGTTCAATCGGCTATTCTCCTTCCTTCGGTATCGTCTATCGGCTTCTGGCATCGGCTATCGGCTACCAGCCCAAAATTCGGTGTTAACACATGCCCCCTAGTTCGGAGTATGATTTCTTCATGCTTCGAACTATGATCCGATGATTTTCCTTGTGCCAAGAGACTCACTAACAGTCACAGTGCGTCTAGGTCTTCTTCCTTTAACCCTTGAAATATAAGCATATTCTCACCATATTTCCACATTTCTGTATGCAAGTCCATCGTTGAATAGTATCCGATTAATAGAAGACATAGTTTAACGCCGTTTATGTCGTACTCAAAGGTCTTATTCGCCATTATCTCTTCGCATCTGTACGTCCCTTCATTCTAGGCCGATAAAGATGTTGACGACTTTTTGCTGGATACGAATCGGCTCTCAGGCTTGCATTGTATCTTAGAATCGATTACTCAGCCTGATCCGTTCTACATACGAATCGGCTTTCGAGTCTGCTTCTTAGTATCGGCTTTGTTCTGCTTTCCCTTAACCCCTCAGCTAGATTCACTATGAATCGGCTTGTGGGTACTCACAATAGGATCGGCTAAACAGCCTGACCCAAAAAGCCGATCGGTGTGTGACCATTGATGGCGGTGCTTCGTCTCCCCGATTTGGTAACTGTTCCGGATTCAAGAAACGCGGATTAACTGCAACCTAAAATCCGCCGTGCCATCTCACTTCCCAAAGAAACCGCCTCGGTGCCCGTGTTGTCTTATAAATAGTTGGCAGGCTTGAGGCAATATCACACGCCATCGTATCCGTCTCGCCGACCAACTCTCCCGGCCGCCTCCTTGTATCCAATTCGCTTCTGCTCTCAATCCTTGTTTACAACCATGGCCGGCGATGGAAACCATGGGAAGCGTCTGGCATCTGAGCCCGTCGACGGCGATGAGATGAAACGGAGTATCCGCCGCATCTGGGCCAGCGTCGCCCGAATCGAGCAGACTTTGGGGTAAATTCAACCGTCAGCCTACCATCTCCTCGCTGTTTCCATCTGATTTGATCCATTTCTGCAGTCACCAACCGTCTCTCATCAGCGGCATTGCTAGCTCTTTAGCTGGCCTGAACAACCCTGCCCCCGGCGCTGATCCTCCTCGGGCAGCCCCGGTGGATGGTGACGCCGTTCCTGCAACCGGGACAGCAACCCCGGAAACCCCCGCCGCTGGTAACGCCGCCGGGCCCTCTGCTCCTGTAAGGGCTCCAATCAGGCGTATGATGCAAGTCAGCGGACGGGGAGCCCATAGCAGGTATCTTATTCTCCCTTTTCGTCGATCTTTGAATCTGGCTAAGTCTGGGTGCCTGATCTGACGATCCCTTTCAGCCAACGTCTTCCGCTCCATCTTCCTTCCGGTGCACCAATCGGCGCTAGTTCTTCGGTGCGTCGCACAGCACCACCACCGAACCTCCCTCACGCTCCGGCTCGCAGCACCACCTCCGGAGCGGAATCGAACTCGGAATCATCTTCGAGTTCCCGCGACTCCTACACCGCCGCCGACGGCCGCCACTTCCACCATGAGATGGTGCGGTATCGCAACCTCTACTCCGAGGCTACCAAAGAGGCCGGCCGGCTGTATAAGGAGAACGAGGACCAATCCGTCGCGCTTGTTGTCGCCAGTATTGATTTGACGGAGGCGCGGGCCAACCTCGCGGAGTCGCAGGCCACCGTGGCGGGTAATCTCCTGCTTTGTCCAACTATGTGCACGGCGCGTTTTCAATCACTGACCTTCCTTGCTTATGCAGCTCTGACGACGCAGCTGCACGAACTACGCGTGGCTGTAGCGAACGTCACCGACGTCCTCCGCGCACGGGGGCAAACGCAGGTGGAGCAGCTTGCGGACGTGCACCACCGCGTTCGCCAGGTGGCGATGAGCGGCGTCCGTCACGGTGCCGCGGGAGCTCTAACCGCCGCCCAGATCAACTCCGGCATCGTGCTAGAGAACGTCGAACCGGGAATCCAGGCAGGCCAAGACATGGAGGAGTTCGGCACGCTGATGGCCGCTTTCGCCCCTCATGCCGACGGTCTCTCCGTATCCATCGACGCCGAGGACGTGATCCGGGACGGCGTTAATAACCCAAACTAGATTGTATTAGGCATTCTGATGTATATGATACTTCTGAACTTGCCATGCCCAAAACAATCCAATTTGCAAAACTGTATATTTTTTTGCTAAGGGCGACTCGTTACTACGATGTCGGCCATTTTTGTCCTGAAGGCGACCCGCCTGCACGGCATCTGCTGTTAGAGCCAGATTCACATGAATCGGCTATTATCCCCCAATTGGGATGCTAGGGTAGTATTTCTTCAGATATTTCCCGTTGATGGCTCTGGCGAGTCTCTGCCCTTCCAAGTCTTCAAGGATATAAGCATTACCCGGAGCGCATTCCACCACGCGATACGGGCCTTCCCAGTTTGGCGACCATTTACCGAATCGGCTATCTTTGGTACCAATAGGTAGAACGACTTTCCATACTAGCTCTAATTCGGTGAAGCTCTTGCTCCTTACCTTTGTGTTGTAATACTTGGCCACCCGTATCTTATTCTTTTCAATATATTCCAAAGCCCTAAGCCGATGACAGTGCAAATCTTCTAAACTGTCCATCATAATGTCTTTGTATTCACCGGCCGTAAGCTTGTTTTGCAACGTGACACGCCGTGTCTCAGACTGAATCTCCCATGGCAAGACAGCAGCGTGTCCATAGACTAGCTCATAAGGTGAAACCTTGATCGATCCATGCTGTGCCATGCGATATGCCCACAGTGCCTCGCTCAAATGCAAATACCATTTTCTGGGGTTCTGCTCAATCTTTTTCTTGATGACCTTGATCAAAATTTTATTGGAGGCTTCTGCTTGTCCATTGGCTTGGGCGTAGTATGGCGATCAATTATAAATCTTGATGCCCATGTCATCAGCAAAGGTCATAAACTCCTCTGAAGTGAACATTGTCCCCTGATCGGTTGTGATCGTCTGAGGTATGCCGAACCTGTAAATAATATGCTCCTTCACAAATTCGATCACGCCAGCTGAAGTGGCGCTCCTCAAAGGAACGGCTTCTACCCACTTGGTGAAGTAATTAGTCACCACTAGGATCCATTTGTGACCCTTGCTCGATGGTGGGTAGATTTGGCCGATTAGATCAATACCCCATCCCCTAAACGACCATGGTTTAATTATAGGATTCATAGCAGAAGCTGGAGACTTTTGTATATTTTCAAACTTTTGGCATTGTTGACACCCTTTATAATATTTGAAACAATCTTCCAGCATCGTAGGCCAATAGTAACCAGTCCTCCTGATGATCCACTTCATCTTGTGAGCTGATTGATGTGCACCGCAGACTCCATCATGTACTTCGCTCATCAGCTTTACTGATTCTTCTGCCCCCAGGCATTTGAGCAGCACTCCTTCAACAATCTTGTAATACAACTGACCATCCAACAAAACGTACTTGGTGGCTTTGTATCTTAGCTTTCTGCTGACCTGTTGTGAAGGATTTGCCAGGTAACCTGCTATCTCGCCCCTCCAGTCATCAGCTGATTGCTCGCTATTACAAATCTCCTGCATCGGCCGATAACCCGACGCGTTCTGCGCTAGCCGATTAGCTTCCTGGTTCTGGGCCCTGGGGATGTGACAGAGAGATACCATCATGAACTTCTTGATGAGAGCCTGGCACTGATCATAGTAGCCTCTGAGTATCTCGTCTTTACACTCATACAAACCGAGCAATTGGTTGATGACTAGTTGTGAATCACCAAATACTTCAACTACATCGGCTTTTGCTTCATGCAGAAGCTGAAAACCTTTCCATGCGGCTTCATATTCAGCCTGATTGTTTGTGACAATCGGCCCTATCTGGAAAGCATACTCAAAACGCAGACCTCGCGGTGAGATGAGCACTACTCCGGCGCCACCACCTTGCTTGCACGAGGAACCGTCGAAAAACATAGTCCATGGCGCTATATCCGCTACATTAACCGATCCCCCGTGATGCTGTGTAATGAAATCGGCTATCGCCTGCCCTTTGACCGCCTTAGCCGATTCGAACCTCAAGTCAAACTCTGAAAGCGCCAGGATCCATTTGCCTATCCGACCATTTAAAATAGGCATCGAAAGCATGTGCTTGATGACATCCTCCTTGGACACCACCACACACTCTGAGGCAAGCAAGTAGTGCCTCAACTTGGTGCATGAGTAGAATAGGCACAAGCACAACTTCTCAGTAGGTGTGTATCTTGTCTCAGGGTCAAGGAGCCTCCTGCTCAGGTAGAAGACTGCTCTCTCCTTCCCTTCAAACTCTTGAAAAAGGGCCGACCCAATGGTATGGCTTTCGGCCGTCACGTACAACTCAAAAGGCTTCCCTACCCGTGGCGGTACTAAGACAGGTGGAGTCTTCATGTATTCTCTGATCTCATCAAAAGCCTTCTGTTGCACGTCACCCCATTTGAACTCTTGATCATTCTTGAGCTTCAACAATGGCGAGAACGGCAGCACCTTCTCTGATAAGTTGGCAATGAACCTTCAGATAAAGTTAACCTTACCAAGACTGCAATTCGTTCTTGTTGGTTGGAGGTACGAGTTCATCGATCGCCTTCCTACTGTTGCTACCGATCTCTATCCCTTTGCGGTGGACCATGAATCCCAGAAATTCGCCAGCTGACATGCCAAACGCACACTTGTTAGGATTCATCTTCAGACCATGTCGCCTTGTGCACTCTAAAGTGGTTCTCAAATCGGCCAGGTGATCTTTATTGCTTTTGGATTTCACCACCACATCATCTATATAAATTTCAACGACCTTGCTGATCAACTTGTCAAATATATAATTCATAGCTCTCTGATAGGTTGCACCGGCATTCTTTAATCCAAACGTCATGACCACCCATTCAAACAAACCAAGAGCACCAGGGCACCTGAAGGCGGTCTTCGGGATGTCTTCATCAGCCATAAAAATTTGATTATAACCAGCATTGCCATCCATGAAGCTAAAAACTTGGTGCCCAGCAGCCGAGTCTACCAACATATCGGCTATCGGCATAGGGTAGCCATCCATCGGTGTAGCTCTATTTAAATCCCTGAAATCAATACAGACTCGCAATTTACCATTTTTCTTATACACAGGGACGATGTTCGATATCCACTCGGCATATCGGCAAGCTCGAATGAACTTGGCTTCTAACAGCCTCGTGATTTCGGCCTTAATGTCAGGTAGACCATCCTCTCTAAAATGACGTGGAGGCTGCTTGTGTGGCCGAAACCCTGGCTTGATAGGTAGCCTGTGCTCAACAATAGATTTGTCCAATCCAGGCATTTCATAATATTCCCAGGCGAAACAATCTTTGTACTCTTTCAATAGTTGAACCAGCTCCTGCCTGAACTCTGGGTCTAAATTGGCGGCAATAAACGTCGGCCTTGGTCTGTCACCAGGTCCAACATCCACTTCTTCAAGCTTGTCGGCCGACGTGAATCCTTGCCCCAACTTACCCTCTGTGCCATCAATCGGATTCTCCATTTAATAAAAAGACTCAGAGCCGATTGCCCTGATCGGCTGTTGACTCTCATCACTGACCTTGATGGAGCCTCCTTCCCAAGTCTTGCCAGAGAAACAGTCATGATCCCCAGCTTCCCAGTATGTGGCATCTGCCGTCGCCACGCTGACCGAGTCATCGGCCGGGATCACTTCGACCTCATCGCCATGCCACTGAATGAGGCACTGATGCATGGTCGATGGCACGCAGCAGTTGGCATGAATCCAGTCACGTCCTAGTAGCAAGCTGTAGGCACCCTTACTGTCAATCACGAAAAAGGTGGTAAGCAGTGTCTTCTTCCCCACTGGTAGCTCGACGTTGATTGCCCCCCGAGTGTTGGAAGAATTGCCCCCGAAATCCTTGAGCATTAGATCAGCTTCTATTAGATCATCGGGACCCTTGCCTAGCTTGCGGAATGTAGTGTAGGGCATGAGATTGACAGTGGCACCACCGTCCACCAACATCTTCGTTATGGGCATGCCGTCGACATAACCTTTGAGATAGAGGGCCTTCAAATGTCGATTCTTGGCTGGCTTATCAAAAGTAGCTTGCTGTGCGAGCACTAACTTGGCCACTCCGTCTTCTGATCCCGAATCGTCTGAGTCGGACTCGGTATCATACTTCTTGGCTCTGAACTCTGCAGGCAGCATGAACACCATCTGTGCATCGGCTACAGCCTTTCCATTATTTTGTGGAGGCTTCTCGCGCCATATCTGTTTGGCACGTCCCTCAGCTTGGAGCTCTCTGTTTCTGAGCCGTTGCACCCGGCGCCTTTGGCTCCTGGTTAGATCCCCTGGGCACCACTGATTCTCTTGCCAAACCGGCTGTCGGCGTTCAACTACCGCTTCATCAAGCCGATCATGCGAGTCCCTTTTTTCACGCCGATCCCGCGGGCTGTGGGGGCTCCCCAGCCTCTGATGTACAGACCGGCGGTTGACCTAGGACTGCATGTACTCTGGGTACTGATCGCTGCATTCTGGGCAGTTGGGCAGCGTTGGCAGTCTCAGGCCTTCATTCCAACAATGTCGGAAGAATGGGCAATGCCAATGATCGTCCTCGCCTCCCCGGTGGCGGGTCATTTCTTCATGATAGCGCGCCTCTTCTTCTTCGCGGAGCCACCTGCGATACTCCTCTTCTTCGTGCTGCAGCCGCCTCTGATGATCTTTCTCTTTCTGTCACCGCCACTTGTTCAGAAGGTGCTGGTGTGTGGGCCTCCTGCTCTTGGTGCCACTGGATTCTCCCTGCTCCAGCTGCCTCTGATTCTGTTCCCTCCTTCCTTTGATCAGCGCCAGCTCCTCAGCTGTGATTTGTGCATCGGTATCAACTGAGGAGTTCTTCCTGGCCCATTCGGAGGTTATGACCTTTACTTTAGTCAGAGGATTCGCGATCTAGACCATGTTCTGCCCTTTCGGGAATGGGAATTTGTCGATCTTCATCTTCCCCTTGGGAGGAAACTCAAATTTCAACAAACCGCGCCTAATAGCATTCTGGATTGCTGCTTTGAAATTGCGGCAATTGTTTGTAGAGTGTGAGGTGAGGCCGTGGTACTGGCAGAACGGTTTTCCCTGCAGATCTTCAGGAGATGGCTTAACATAATCAACTGGGAAGGTGATGTGGCCTGCACTGACTAATAGGTCGAAGAGTTTGTCCAGCTTGCGCGTGTCAAAGTCGTATTGATCTTCCGCGCTCCAACCCTTCGGTACGGCCATGGGCTTTGTTCCCCATTTAAGCTCAACAGCAGCCACTTCTTCATTCTCTCCATCCTTTGAGTCAGAATCACAGACGTAGGCCTGCTTGTATTTTGATTCCTTCTTGAAACTCTGGGCCTGCTGTTCTAATGCGGCCACCCTCTGCATTACCTCGCTGATGCTGTTGAAGTTGGTGCCCACAAGCTTCTCTTGGACGTGTGGGAACAACCCACTGACCACTATCTTGGCGAGCTGCTTGTCGTTCAGGTTCAAAGAGTAACACATGTTCCTGGTCTCCCTGAACCGCTTGATGAAAGCCGATCCAAGCTCATTCGGCTTTTGGCGCATGTTGGTGAGATCTGTGATGTCTTTCTCCCCAGTACCGGAGAAGAAGTAATTATGGAATTTAGTCTCCAGATCTTCCCAGCCTTGAATCGAGCCAGGCTCCATAGATGCAAACCAGCTAAACTCCGGCCCTGTCAGTGATAGCGGAAAAAGCCGGACCCTGTGAGCTACCTCATACGAAGCTTCGCCGAGCTGGGTTAGGTAACGGCTGATGTGCTCCATGGTGGTGATGTCGTCCTGCCCACTGAACTTGGAGAAGTCGAGTAAGTGATACCTGGGCGACAATGTCACTCGGTCGTACCACTCGGGGTAAGGGCGCCTGTATTTGATTCCAGTCCCGGTCTTCGGCTGTAAACCGAACGTATCACGGAGCATGGCACTCATCTGCTCCAGCAGCTGATTGTTGGGTGTCTGGGCGTACCCCGGATGCGGCGCTGCCTGAATGTCTTGATATGTGATCCCTTCATGGTATCCAGGAGTTGGGTTGGCCACGTCTACCGCTGGCGTATTTCCAGCTGTCAAGTTCACTGCTGATGAGTTCATCGAGTTCATCGACTGTCCAGTGGTCTACATGAAAGCGGCGAGCTCCTCCGGAGTATGATCTTTGTATAATCTGGGAGAAGCTGCTATTTTTTGAGCCAAACCGGCCGCAGTGGCACCCTGCCCTGGTGTTTTCGGCTGGCTCGGCTGTTGCGGTGAGGAATTGGAGGTCCCTGCCGCTGCTTTTGGATCTGCATCCTCTGCGGGTATGTTGAAGTAAACCGGACCCAGAGACTCCCAATCCAGCCGTTTGAGAACAGTCTTCATGATGTTATAGAATGTCTGCAGGAAGGATTTATGGTGATGGCCGACTGCTGAATAGGCGGCCTCCCAGGTCGCTTCTTCCAGCATCTGCTTGAGGTCGGCCTTGCACTCCTCTTCAGATTTATCAGAATGGCCGTCCATGATCCATCTAGGGAATGCATTCTTCTTCACTACCGAGCCATCACGCTGCTTGCTGAATGAAAGCAGGCAGGCATCAGCGAATTCCTCAACAATCTTGTTCAGCACTGCCACGTCCTCCTCACTGAGGTCTTCGACCCTGACCCTGAGGACACCGTCGTCCCTGGAGGGGCCGTCCGCCGCAGCCTTTCCCTTTGCCATGGTCTTCAATGAAATGTCCCACCGGGCGTGCCAAAAAGTGTGTGGGCGCAAAAAGTGGTTCCCTAAGCCCAACACACCAGCGAAGCCGGAAACGACCCTTGAGGCAGTAAAGCTCTCGTAGATCCAGCTAGCTTCGAACCCGGTCTGAGAGTGTCAGTAACACCCAAGCGTGCCAGTCAATTTGACCTGCAATTGACAAGGAAAAAGATAGTAATCAGTAATCACAGGGCGGAACTAACCGGTATGTCCAGGTAGTTCCAACTGTATGGCTCGAAGAGCCGATGTAATGGGAGATCGACTAGAAAGCCGATTCCGTCATGTTATAAACCGATTGTAGCGAAACATGCATTATAACTCAAGTTAACAGATTCAGACATGAATTCAATGACATATACTTGCATTAGACGGAAGTATACTATAAAAGATGTAGTCACAGCAAGCTAACATGATCATAAGATGTCTCAATGTAAAATAAGATGAAATCGGCTATTTCAGCCGATTCAGTGTATACGGGCAACATACAAGCCTATAAAGTAAACAATGTTTCAACTCTCCGGCTAATAAATCTAAATCACAATCTTGCAACAGTGGAGGTCGAGCGGATCGAGGCAGTCATGATGAAGTTGCAAGTTAGATCCGTTAACCCTTGAATCTAGACAATGTTTATTTTATTACTTGAGTGCGACCCGTATCTAATCTAGATCCAAAATACAACCAGCTGGTGCAAAACATTCTATCTTATCAATATAAAACGAATGGCAAACATAATTCGTTGAACATATAGATCTATTAGACATAAGCCGACGCATATGGATCAAGACGGGCAAATTGATGATTGCTTTAAATAATAAACAATAAACATAAGCAACATCGGTAACTTAATAAATCTAGCTAAACTGCCAAATTTAACTAGAGCCGATAACTAATCCATGCATGCAAACTGTCGAAATCTATAGCCTGTCCACCGGATGACGTTAACTAATAGATTAATTAAGCAAACAAACACGAATCGATAACTAATCCGCGCGTGAAAACCGTCCTAATCTGCATCTCGTCCACCGGATGACGGTTAACACAGATTGATCGGGTAAACCAGCGTGAATCATCCTTGACTCACTGTGCTTCCCGTGTCCACCGGATAATGCCAAAGAAACAGAGCTTAGCAAGGACCATGGTCCGCCATGCTTCCACGTCCACCGGATGACGCTAAAAAGACATAGTTTAACAGGGGGTTGACGATACTTACAAGCAAGCCTGCGTCCACTGGATGACACCCAGCCTGGATGAAGTAACTCGCCGGACTCAACTGACTCTAGGGTTTGTTTGGCCGGAGCCGAAAGTTGTGTTGTATTGATGTTGTTGTATTTTACAATGGCTGAGGGCTTATATTTATACCCTGAGCGTAGCTAGAGTCCTAGTCAAATTACAACTCATTATTAGATAAGGAAATCAACAAACTATCCTATATCTAAGGTAACTTGGAGTCACATCTTCCCTTTCATAACGGACTCCGATCGTGATCGCATCTCGGCGGTGCAGACTCTAGATGACGTCACCAATACCGACGCTGCACGCCTTCTATCACCTTCGCCCGATAACCGATTCACCGTTCAATTCGGCTATTCTCCTTCCTTCGGTATCGGCTATCGGCTTCTGGCATCGGCTATCGGCTACCAGCCCAAAATTCGGTGTTAACACCTTGACCATAGCCCTTTCTCTTCATGAATCGGCCAAACTTGCGCACTAGAAGAGCCATAGTCTTATCATCATCTTCATCACTCGAAGTGGAGTCATCATCAATCTCAACCATCTTGGCTTTGCCCTTGCCCTTGGAGAATGTAGCCTTGAGAGCAACACTCTTCTTCTTCTTCTTCTTCTCCTGAACCACCTCCTCATTGCTCATGTCTTGGGTGGTGATCTCACCGAGGATTTGGTTGGGCTTCTTGGTGCTCAAGTCTTCTCTTGCAAGCAATGTCTTGATGACAGCAAATCTTGCGGGCAAGCACCTCAAGAACTTGTGGGAGAAGTCCTTGTCCTTGATGTCCTCACCCAAACTCTTTAAGTCATTGACAATCACTTGGAACTGGTTGAACATCTCTGGGACACTCTCATCATCTTCCATCTTGAAAGTGCCAAACTTCTCCCTCAACATATAAACCTTGGCATTCTTGACCTCTTTTGTGCCCTCATATGTCTCCTCTAACCGCTTCCAAATGTCATGAGCCAAATCAAGATCCTTGATTTGCTCAAATACATGAGACTCAAGAGCGGTATAGAGTGCATTGGTGGCATGAGCGTTGCACTCCATCTTCCTCTTGTCGGCATCAGTGGGAGCTTGAGGATTCTCATACTCAATCTTTGTCTCCGTTGCCTTCCACACCTCAGTGTGCATGGTCATGAAGTGAACTATCATCTTTCTCTTCCAATGATCATAGCTTGTCCCGTCAAACTTGGGTGGCTTTCCCAATACATTGATTTGAGCCATTTCTTCACCACAAGGATGTTAAGCCTCAAACAGTGGTGTCCTCGGCTCCGATACCAAATGAAAGGACCGGATAGGCTAGAGGGGGTGAATAGACTATAAAAATTCTACAAGAGCTAGACAACAAGTTAGTAAAGACTAGCAAGCGATACGAAGCACTAGCTCTAGACTATCCTATGCAAGCCACCTAAAACAATATGCTACTCCACAAGATATGCACTCAACTCGCAAGAAACCAACTCCTCCGAGACCTAAGGAGATGGCACCTAGACAAGAGATAAACGCAAGAGAGAGAGAACGAGAAAGCTATACCGAAGGGCTTGATGAAGTGAAGTCCACTTGCCGTGTAGAGCCAATCACCAAGAGATAGACAATAAGAAAGCCAAGCGAACAATCAACAATAGAAAGCCGGAAGACTAATCATCCACTTGAAGGTGGAGAAGAGAGTGAACACATGATTTTTTACTGAGATTCACGTGATCGCCGTCACGCTACTTCTCGTTGTGGCACCGGTCTTCCATGGTGGATTGCGAGCTAGACTTCACACGCCAATCCCGCACCGGGATCCGCTCACCAACACAAGAGAAGTGGCTTCTCACCACGAGCAATCCACTAGAGTCGGTTTTGGCACTCCGCCAGGGAATAACAGCAAGAACCCCTCACAAACGAACCTTCGATGTGGGCTTGAACAATCACCAATCAACCTCAACACCGGAATCGTCTCCAAGCCGCTAGGGACATGGTAATGCCCAAAGAGAATAAGAACTCAGCTTGGCTTGCTCTCAAGTGCTCTAGAATGCAATTCACTAGGCAATGATGCACTTGAGAATCACTCAACTCACAAAGATGAACAAGTGAGTGAGTGGGAGGCTAGAGAGTGCTCACAAGAGTTAGGCAATGAATCAAATGTGCAAGAGAGTCACCAAGTGACCAGGGAAGGAGTATAAATACCCCTAAGTGCACTCCTAGCCATTAACCACTGAAAAACAGCCTTTAACACACTTTTCGGGGCGTCGGAATGAGCGTCGGACTGGACCCGTCGGACCAATCCTTTGCATCCGACACACGGATCAGTGCCACGTGTTAGCTTAGATTCAACCACAACCGCTGGATCACAACGGCTAACTGTTCACGTCCTTTTTCAACTCGTCAGACGCGACACGGTCGGATTAAAGCTCATCGCCGTCCGACGCTTCCAGAGAGGCTGCAGAGAGTTAAAAACCGTTGGACACTTGTCCGAGGCCGAGCGTCAGACTAAAGTGAACTCTCTGACGCCCTGAACAAACCACGCCGTGCACTGTGCCATGGCGTGAACTCGACACGCCACGGCGTCAGACCAAGGACCAATGGTCCGACGCTACGCACCCTTCCACCGTCGGACGCTACTGAGTTAGTGCATTGGACTAATCTTCACGACCGTCCGACGCTCATCGATTTCACACAGAGAGCTCCTGAAATGCTCAGACTGTGACTGACGCCTAGCGTCGGACGGTCCGATGCTCACACAGTGCTGGGAGGACCGTCGGACGCATTCCAATGGTCTGACGCCCTGCACTCTTAGCGTCCGACGCTCTGAAAATAGTGTTTTTCATGACTTTTTCACATTCCTTGCTTCTATGTGCTAACACTCAAGGTTTGCAACACTTGTGCATAGTGTGTTAGCATTTTCAAAACATTTTTCAAGGGTTTCTATGTTGATCTCTAGGTTGGGTTAGAATCAATGCAATGAAATGCCACCTAGAGCACTTGAAGGTAATCCAACACTTAGTTCTCCCCTTAATAGTCGGCTATCTATCCTAAATGCTATCACACCCACTAGGTGTCTTGACCACAAAAACAAAAGCCTATTAGGGTTATACCTTTGCCTTCAAACTTTATCTCTTCACTTGATCCACTTGATCCATCATGCTAGGTCCATGGTTGAGCCATCCTTGATCTTCAACATCAACTCCTAGACTCATCACTCCATGGATAGGACCACCTACACTTAGCCATCACTTAGCAAGTAGGTTCGTCCTTAGGGTGTCATCAATTATCAAAACCAAACTAGGGCTTTCAGCTGTGCAGCCCGTGTTCTTGCGCGGGTAGCAGGTCCTGAAAAACTCCAATGGCCACCTACTCCTGCAATGTTAGGTACTGAAGGGTGGCCCCATACAATTTTAATTCTACGCATGACAAAGAGTGTCTTGCAGTGGAGTTATGAAATTTAAATTCAGTTGTTCCTTGGGGACCACCAGAAATAATATGTGCCTTAATGAAATACTCCTCACCCAGGACAGTTCTAGGGGTGGCTATATAATCATTAAATCCATGGAGCATTTCAAGATAGCTATAAAATTTTGTGATGATGGATGTGAAATGAAATGATCCAATTCTTGATGGTGCAGAAATCCAATGTTCTACCATGACTTTTATAGGTGATACTTGAATTTTATGTACCATGGCATACATTATTCTTAAATCAATTTCTCAAACAATTCTCCCATCATCCCGGGAAATAAAGTAATTCCTAGCCATCTGTGCAGAAAGCACAGTGTGGGATTGCAAATATGACTAGTGCGCTGTATTCCCATTTTATTTTTCCCTGTTATATTATGCAAAAATTCAAGCTTATTGAACCTACGGCAAGCAGCTTCCAAATTTGTGGTGTAGTTCATAAAACCTAGACTAGCACTAAATTGCTCCCACTCAAGATCATAATCTTGATTAAACAAGAAAAAATAGATGTTGTATCTAGTTGTTTTTACCGTGCACATAAATTCTAAGATGAGACTCCTGCTACCATGGTAATCAGAAAAATCCCAGAATTCACCCCAACCTATTGCACCAAAAACATCAAAGAACTCCTCATACATACCTGTGCATTAGAGGAGTCCTAAATCAATTACCTTGGTGTGTTTGAAGTTGTGGTTGCGTATCGAGTTGAGGATGAGCAATTCTTGTGGAGTGACCCAAATGCCTGTTTCTGGGCCTTGTGTTATGACAGGTTGCTCTCCTTCTTTGGATGCCTCATTAACTTCTTCATGATCATGAGGTAGTTGCTCAGTATTGTCGCTCCGTACCGGCAAAGGTTCTCCAGAAGTGTGTTTATCTTGTGACCCCGAGAGTCATATCTCGGTGTCATGGGAGGATGAACGTCGCGATGAACTCCCACTCAATGTTGTGTGCACCATCCTTGCTGCGGCCTTGAATGGGTTCTTCATACTTGCACCAAAAACACAAGGCGAGCCAAGCTTGGACAATACGAGTTAGCTTAAATCAATGAGCCTTCTTACCGGATGATTACCTCTCTTGACTCCTTCGGTGATGAACACTCGAGTGAAGAACAAGGATGGAAGAAAATATTTTTGGGTTTTCTTTTGGGAAGGAGAAGAGCTTTGTTGGAAGGTGAGAGAGTGTTGAAATGTTCTGCTGGTGGTTTGGTTGCAGCAAGGTGATCACGAGCATGGGAATATAATGGAGAAGGAGGCAGAGGTGCAGGGGGCACAGGGCCTGCTTCGGCCGACCCCTGCAGTGTTGTCACACCCAATTTTAAGGATAAAATTGAATGAACCAACTTATGTGCGCCCAGAGATCAATCACACACATAAGCGACAAATTACATAGTACCATCACAAGGTTCAATATATAACGAATAATATCACAGAGTCTTTACATAAATAGTAGCGGACTATTAATTATAATCTCTCGTGGAAGCTCCAATTCACAGGGAAGTAGTTGACTGGTGAACACAATCCTAGTAATCCTCAGAAGAATCATCATAGTCTTCTGTTACCCATCCGGGATTTTTATCCAAATATAAAAAATAAAGCAAGCGTAAATACATGTCGTACTCAACAAGAATAGCACGGGTTTATGAGGCTCAAATAAGGCATGACACTGGTTTGACAACAGTTGCTTTTAGTTGATCATGTTTTAGCAATCTGAGTAGCAGCTATAGAATATACCAAGGAACAAGATTCGCATGATCATATAAACATGATAATTAATATGGAATAAACATCAATAGAAACTTTAAATAAATCAATATTAAATTAGTTAAGTTCCTATAAGACGTCCAAGGCCGCTCGTGACCGTGAGCGCGGCTGATATATCAGTTTTACACTCTGCAGAGGTTGCACACTTTCACCATAAGTCGTGATTCCCATATGCCAAGGGTCATGACTCCCATGTCATCTCACCAAGGAAGTGCGGCAGGGATACACTATGAAGTCTTTCAAAAGCCTTCCTAACATGCCACTAATCAATCCGGGCGCAAGGGCAAGGGGTGGTAGAGCCCTCCTTCTAGTGGCACACACACGCAGCAGTACACACAAAGACAGGAGCCGCAAAACAACCAGCTCGGCAAGGAACCTTTCAAGATTAACAACATGATAGAAAGTAACCTCATAATTGACTAAAGCCAGAGCCATATGACCCTCATGGTTGCACTGTAAGTCCCGGTGTCATACTTACAGATAAGTCCTTAGTCCATGTTGCTAAAAAGCATCTTTTAATCTTTATTTCATAATCAATTAATCAAGTTCATAAGATCATGATCCATCAAAGCACTAGCATCACTACTCAAATGCAATCTCATAGGTAACAAGGATCAAGTCATCCAAAACTAGAAATAAACACTATGGTTGCCAAGGTAGACACATGCATCATGAATTTAATGATTAAAGTGAATAGGCAACAAGGATGGTCCATGCTATACTTGCCTTGATCAAAGTGCTCTTGAGAACTTGGATCCTCAGCGTACTCTTGATCACCAATGTATTGCTCACCGTCTGAACTCGATCATAAAATCACCACACAATCATCGAGGCAATCATACACGAAGCAAACAAGATCTATATTATAAACAGTACACCAACAGTGAAAAAACATATTGAAAAGTGTATAAAAATAATCTACGCGTCGCTACGATTCCAACGATATAAAGATCACGAAAATCGGAGTTCAAACAGAGAAGTTATGAAATAAACAAGTTTTACTTTAATAAAATAATAGATTAGATCTAATCTCGAATTTTAAAAGTTGAAAACATGTACAACAGTAGCATCATTAGATAGATTACAAAATTACAAATCTAACGAGACCTGAACGGATTAAATCGGAGCTAAAACGAATATTCTATGGCCAAAATAAACTGAGTGGCAAATCTGTAAATATTGAAAACGCCTTTTGAATTTAAACCGAGAGAAATACGTTTTCTAAATACAAAAGCGTAATATGAGAAATACGCCAAAGGACCGCGGGTTAGAATATTAAAAAGCTCAGGGGGTTTTCTGCAAAAAGGCAGGGCGAAGGGGTATGGAGTGCTGTGGGCCGCCCGATCTGCGATGGACGGTCGGGATTAGATTGGGGGGGCAAAGAGGGGCAGCTCTAGTCGCCGGAGTTGGGCGGCCGACGGCGGCGCTCTCGCCGGAGATGGTGATTCTAGGGTTAGGAAGCTCGGTTTCGCGTGGGGTTTGGCCCTGGAGGATGAGGGGCTCAAGGCGAAACCATCTAGGACCCTAATTTGGACAGAGGTAGCACGGGGAAGGAGCAGCGCCGGTAATGGCGGCCGGACTTCGACGATGAGCTCGCAGGCGGCTCGGGTGGGCGAAAAAACGAAAAAGAAACGGCGACAAAGCTTGTTTACCACACTATGAAGCTTCGGGGATGGTGGGATTGGATGGAGAAGGTCCCGGTGACGATTTCGATGGCGGCGGCGTGAAAGCTCTTCACGGCGGCGGCTGTTAGGGCAAACTTGGGGCGGTGGTTGCGGGATTGGCTCAGTGGGAGAGGCGCCGCAGGTTCGGGGCACTTATATGGGCCCGAGGGAGGCGTTGCAGGGAGGGACTCGGAGGATACGGCAGTTGGGGCATGATCGGAGGCGGCACCCGTGCTCGGTTCGGACTTCGTCCAGAGGAAGGTGACGACACTGAGCAGCGGGCCCGACGCATCAGTCACAGACGGAGAGGGATGGCGCTGCGCGTCTGGGCTCGCCTAGTTTGGGCCCTGGCCCAAGCGGGAGAGAATGGAGGAGGAGGAGATGGGCTCCAAGCTGGGCTGCAGAGAGGAGGGGAGATGGGCCTGCTCGGCCCGGCAGAGAAGGGGAGGGAGTGGCGTCCTGGGCCAAATGTTCAAGGGCAGCAGGCAAGGGTTTGAATCTCTTTTTCTTTTTTTTCAAACTCATTTTCCAAATAGGTTTTCCAAATATATTTGAATATTTTCAAATCTCAATAAAGTGCAAATCAAACAAAATATCTTTGAGCAGCATGGATGCAACAAATCATGTTTCTAATTCCTATGATTTATTTTAATTGCTAAAAATTATTATTTGCCAGGTTAATATGCCAAACAATTGCATAAATAAATCAATTTATCCCTATTTTAATAAAAGCAAATTTTAGGGTGTTACAAGTGTCCCCTACTTGCTATGTGCCAAGAGTTGGCGTCAATGGTGGTCATTTCTTGACTGGTGGAACATCTAGCTTTCTCTCCTTTGGATGCTTGCTCATGGAATTAATTCTTGGAGTGAGTGATGAATGGAACAAAGGGCCAAAGGAGGGAGCATGACTTGACCATGGCTGGTGGATGTTTGCTCATGGAGTGCTTCACGGGAGGAATTTCTTAAAAAGGTGATTTCCTTAAGGGTTTAAGCAAGCATCTTGCCCATGATTAGCAAAAGGTGATTTGATTAAAGGTTGCATGAGTGGAATTAGGGAGAGTGAATGAACTTTGTCATGAAGAATTTGCTCTATTCCCTAGGTCCACTCATGGTTGTTGTGTGTGCATTCCTCTCGTCAAAATTTTGTTTAAGCAAGAGATGAGAGAGAGGAATTCTAGCTCCTAGAGTGCAAGTCAACAGCTATATGTCTTGCGGCACTCTATAAGACAGCTCACATGAGATTCTGGACATAGAGAACTAGTACAAGAACATATGAATGCACAGAAAAGTGACTGAGAAAATTTCAAGGTTGCCATACTAGATTCATTTAGATGATCAAGATTGACATGCTATCTTTTAGGTGTTGTCGTGGGTGGAGCATATCATGGCATTGCAAGCATTGTAATGGACAAAAGATGGCAGGTGAGAGGTAGCATGGTAGGGTCGGCCGACCCCCCATGGGCTCCACCTGCTATCAACTTTACTTAGAGGGTTAATTAATTGATTATTTTAATTTTAAACTTAATTAACATCGACAGAAAAAGAGGTTGGGAAAATGCTAAGATAAATGAAGCAAATAAATGAAGTATTGGTGTACTTACCTTGATGGAAGAGTTATTCCCTCAGGACCTTGCCCTCTTGGGCTGATGTAGGAATTTTCTTTGGACGTGTCGCCGGTTGTATTACCTTTCTCTTCCATATTTGCTTGCTCTTTGCTCGTGGTTGTGATTTGGGCTTCTTCAGATCTCTCACGAGAGCAAAGGCATGTATCTCCTTTAGCATGATTAATTAGCATTGCTCAACCTTCGATCGGAAGTGGAAGGTCTCTAGGGTCCCATTAATAGTGAATTGAATTTCTCTAGCTCCAACATCAATATGTGCATTGGTGGTACTGAGGAATGGTCTCCCCAAGATGAGTGGAGTTTTCTCATCCACCTCCATGTCCAGGACCACAAAATCCACAGGAACAAAGAATTCACGTATCTTGATGGGGATGTTTTCAGTTATCCCCGGCGGATAACGGACCGATTGATACGCCAGCAGCAAACGTATTGATGTAGGGGACAAGATAGTGTGATTGAGCTTGTCGAACACTACCTTTGACATGACGCTGACGCTTGCTCCCAAGTCGCACAATGCATGCTCAAAGTACTATGTCCCAATGGAGCAATCAATAGTGGGACATCCTGGATCCTTCTTCTTGATTGGCAGTTCGTTCAATATAGCCGTGCTGCACTCCCCTATTAATTTGATGATTTCCGTCATGGGCAACGGGCGCTTATTGTTGAGGATGTCTCTTAAATACTTGGCATAGGTTGGGACCTGCATCGCATCAAGTAATAGAATATGCACATAAAGATGACAAATTACCTTGATGAATTTCCTGAATTGTTCATTGGTGATTTGCTTTCTTGTCCTTGGAAAAGGTAGCAGCACATTAGTGTCATAATATTCGTGAGGAGCTGTCTTTCCCTGGAATTTGGTGTTGTCTTCAGGCGGCGGCGACTCTTCTTCTTCTTCATCATCCTCCTTGTCTTTTCTCACAGCCTTCCCTGCCATGTTAGGATGTGGCGAATTGCGAGTGGACTTACACCTCCTCGTGGGCACCGTATTGATATTTGAAGTATTTCAAGCATTTTTAGGAGATGAAGTAGTAGCAATAAGATGAGCTATTTGAAATTCTAACATTTTATTAAAACTCATATGTTCCTTAACAGAAGAAGCGAGAGCATCCATTTTAGCATTTAATGTTTCAAGGGTCTTATCATTTGATATCAACCTTTTATTCATTCTTTCATTAATTTTAGCTTGATTCATGACAAGGTCTTTTAATGATAATTGGTTACCAAAATTTGCATTACCTTGAAACTTGGAGTCTGACGTCCATCTTCCTTGTTGAGGATAGTTTGCATTGTTGTAGATGGAGTCTACCTTCTCAGGGTTTAATTCAGAATGCATTATACTACATACTTGGTTCCATTGATTTTTGGAAGCATAGTGTTGGATGGCCTCTCGATCTTTCTTGAAATTAGCACGTTCTTCTAGCTTCCTTAGTAAGAGGTCAATCATTTCAGTGATTGCATCTACTTCCTAGATGGTATGTGTCGGTGCTAGTTTTGGCGGGGCTAACACCGGCTAGTAAATATGTGTTTTGCGGTTGAGGCTACGGATGGTGTGCAAGGGGGAACACAGGGATTATACTGGTTCAGGCCAAGCAAGCCGTACGTCCAGTGGAGAGGAGAGTCGTGTTGCCTTGCACCGGGGTGCTTGTAGCAGGGGGTTACAAGCTAGGCGAGAGAGGGAAGTGCTCCCAGGTCTCTTGTGTGTGTCTAAGTGTTTACAAGTCGTTTGCTATGGGTACGTTTGTGTGGGTGAGAACTTAGAACTTCTCCGTCGTCCTAAAGCTGGCCTCTGCTCTCCCTTTTATAGTCGCAAGGGAGAGGCAAGGGCGGCTACGTATTTTACAGTGAGGAGTTGCTTTTCCCCGTTTGACTGGCTACTGCCTTTTCTCCGCGTCTCCGGGGTATGGCTGTCTTGGTTCGCACGATCTTGGTGAGTTCCAAGGTGGGAACAGTCATCTGGCTACGTCATGTCGTCAGCTCTCTGGGTCTCCAGGATATGGCCGTCGTGGTTCGCACGACCTTGGTGAGTTCCAAGGCGGCAGCAGTCGTTGGATTACGACGTGCCATAGGGTCACACCTACCGGCTATCCTTCCGTACGATGTGACAAGAGGGTGAGTCACCTTAGGGCGTTGTCTCCCGAGGCTCGGGACTCTGAAGGCGTGATGGGATGGAGCGGGGGATATCTCCCCTGATCATATTTCCGGTCTTTGAACAGCTCTTCCCGAGGGTCAGGCGGGCCCGGATGGAAGGCGTGCTCGTATTTTCGAGTGGACAGCACAGTAGGCGCCTTTCCTGTTCTTGCGTAGCACGTCGTCAGGCACTTGGACTGTCACAGTCGAAGTTGATAGATCCCGGCGGAAAATGGGGCGGTGCACCGTAGACCATACCGTGGAGGACGGCCGTAGTGGGCCTATCAAATCCGCTGCCAGAGAAATCCTGACAGGTGGTATGGCCGTCAGGGCCGTGCGAAGCACAGTCGCGTCGAGAGTCTCGCCTGACGGGACAGTGCTTGTAAAGTGGTCAGAGAGATCTCTTGTGGTCTAAGATTGCTCCGCTGACATCACCTGTGCCTTGAATGTCTTTGCGAGATTGCGCTCGAGGGGGATAGGGTAGCTCGGGCGAATCGGAGATTTGGGCGCCGAGGGGCGCTCTCCCGAGCTCTCCCGGGGAGGCTTGGGCGCTCGGGTGCTCGGGCGAATCGGAGATTTGGGCGCCGAGGGGCGCTCTCCAGAGCTCTCCCGGGGAGGCTCGGGCGCTCGGGCGAATCGGAGGTTTGGGCGCCGAGGGTGCCGCTCTCCCGAGCTCTCCCGGGGAGGCTCGGGCGAATCGGAGATTTGGGCGCTGAGGGTGCTGCTCTCTCGAGCTCTCCCAGGGAGGCTCGGGCGCTCGGGTGCTCGGGCGAATCGGAGATTTCGGCGCCGAGGGGCGCTCTCCCGAGCTCTCCCGGGAAGGCTTGGACGCTCGGGTGCTCGGGCGAATCAGAGATTTGGGCGCCGCCGAGGGTGCTGCTCTCCCGAGCTCTCCTGAGGAGGCTCGGGCGCTCGGGCCGAGGGGCGCTCTCCCGAGCTCTCCCGGGGAGGTTTGGGCGCTCGGGTGCTGCTTTCCCGAGCTCTCCCGGGCAGGCTCGGGCGCTCGGGTGCTGCTCTCCCGAGCTCTCCCGGGGAGGCTCGGGCGCTCGGGTGCTCCGGCGAATCGGAGATTTGGGCGCCGAGGGACGCTCTCCCAAGCTCTCCCGGGGAGGCTTGGGCGCTCGGGTGCTGCTCTCCCGAGCTCTCCCTGGGAGGCTCGAGCGCTCGGGTGCTGCTCTCCCGAGCTCTCCCAGGGAGGCTCGGGCGCTCGGGTGCTCGGGCGAATCGGAGTCGTGGGCCTTTGTAGACGCGGCCTTCGTGGGCTTGCACTGGCCTTACATGGGCCAGGCCATGTTGGGAATGAGCGTTTTTGCATCGAAGTTGGGTACCCCTAACTTTGGTACACGACAGTAGCCCCCGAGCCTGTGGCGGAGTGAAGGCACTCCTCCACAGGTTCACGCTGGTTCTTCCTGTCAAAAAAGATAAAGTGTGGGTTGTTTTTTCCGGGGGGTGCGCGCGAGCGCACCCGCCGGGTGTAGCCCCCGAGGCTTTGGAGGGATGATATATCCCTTCAAAGGCTTAGAATCGTGTTCGTTAGTCGTCGGGTGTTTTTCGATTTATTTAGGTGGGTTGTTTCCTTGGAAGCGGAGCCCCCGAGCCTCCCACCGTGTTGGGAGATCGTTCGGTGGTCTTTCCAAGGTGCAGGGCAAGTTTCCGAGCCTCCGTTTTCGTATCGGAGATCGATCGGGTTCTTCCCTGTCTTTTTTAATTCGACCTTCACGCTCTTTTTTCGGGAAGAGGAAGGTTTGGTCCTGCTCGACTTCCCCGCTGGGGCACGAGTCGGCATTTTCGGTGAGCTACAAACAGGTTGGTCCAAGTGGAGGTCCGTGCCCTATTCGTTAAGGGTCGGCTAGTGGCCTGAGCACACTCCAATTATTTTCCGAGAGTCAGTTAGTGGATGTCGGGTCCCTTCGATGGGTCCCGAGGGCATGATGCCTCCCACGGAGGGATTCCACGTAACCGACTCGCTACTGGGACTTGGACACAACATGGGATGTCCCTTGTGACGTTTCGGGCGTCGGGATACTGGCCATTTTCGTGACCCATCCACTAGCTGTCCCTAACTCGATTTCCCTGGGGCGACTGTTCGAGCCTCGGAGGGCTAGTCTTCGATCCCCTGGGAATGTAACGGGCGCCCGAGCCCGGGGTTTCTTCGTTGAGAAAATGTAGGTGGAATCGAGGCGCGCGGTTGTAATGATTCGGCTCACCTTTTGAGGTGCGAAGACTGACGGACGCGACGGTTCGGCTCAGTCGAGGCGGTTTGCGTGCGCAGTGATGGCGGGTCTCTTCCAAGCCGAGGTCGAGCTCCCTCCTCTGAACCTGCCGTGAAGAAGAAGCGGGCCATAGTGCCCTTGTAAAAAGTAACCTTTGTGATGAAAGTTGAGGACTTAGCATTTTTAGGGATGCCATAGCCTCGGTGGTGTAGACAGAGCCAGAGCTTTGCCAGTCCGACCCGAGGGGTTCCCACTTTGTCGCGCACACAGCTAGGTATCTCAGAGAAGGCTCGAGTGAGATCGTTTTTTACTAAATTTCCCAAACGCCCGTCTCTCTTCTCGCACTCAGGCAAAATTCGCGAAATCTTTCTGGAGCGCAAGTTGACCCTCGGACGGAGGGTGGTGAGTGGAGGTGCCGTAGCCCAGAGGCGTAGGCGATCTCACGGCTCGGCTAGCCCTGCCCTAAGAGTGTCCTTTTACTTCTTTGGATCTCGCAAGTTTTGCTAGAGTGCAGAAAGGAGTTCAGCGCGGAATTTTCGAAAAAGCGATCGAAAAGGCGCAGAGAAAATTAGATCGTCGGTCCCCAAGCGTCCACCCCTCGTCCCATACTTGAAAAATTCCATGAAATTGCCTCGAAGCATAAGTCACCGTCGGACGGTGGGTGGTGAGTGGAGGTGCTGTAGCCCGGAGGCGTAGGCGGTCTCGCGGCTCGGCCGGCCATGCCCTAAGGGTGTTCTCTTGCCTGTTCGGGTTTCATGGATTTTTTCAAGAGTGCTGGAGAGGTTCGGACGTAAGGGAGGTTTCAGTTTAAATCTCAAAATTCGTGATAATTAAAGAACGCTTATTTATCGATTCCGAGACCACAAATATGAACAAAGCCTGGAAGCTTAAGGGTAACTGTGACTTAGCTGCTCGAGCTACCAGCATTGCGCTGGTGATGATCGTAGAGGCGGTGTCCCGCGCGGGGGGCACCGGATTGGTCGGGTTGACGCGGATGCACTTCCCCCGCCTAGTTCGGCGGGAGCGGCACGTGGCGTTCCCTCTGTTTCCCTGAAACGGGTGGAGGTGTCACCGGGGTCCCTTTCCCAGCCACCTGCTGGGCCGGGGTCAGGATGATGATGGCCCGGGGCTCAGGTTGGGCGGAGGTTCATCTCGAGGCCGAGGACAGTGGCCGCGAACTCGAGGCTCCCGAACCGGAGCACCGCGCCAGCAGAAAGCGCAGGGACGTTGGCTGCCATCCGCAACCGGGATCAACACGCAAAAGGCCCCTACCTGGCGCGCCAACTGTCGGTGCTAGTTTTGGCGGGGCTAACACCGGCTAGTAAATATGTGTTTTGCGGTTGAGGCTACGGATGGTGTGCAAGGGGGAACACAGGGATTATACTGGTTCAGGCCAAGCAAGCCCTACGTCCAGTGGAGAGGAGAGTCGTGTTGCCTTGCACCGGGGTGCTTGTAGTAGGGGGTTACAAGCTAGGCGAGAGAGGGAAGCGCTCCCAGGTCTCTTGTGTGTGTCTAAGTGTTTACAAGTCGTTTGCTATGGGTACGTTTGTGTGGGTGAGAACTTAGAACTTCTCCGTCGTCCTAAAGCTGGCCTCTGCTCTCCCTTTTATAGTCGCAAGGGAGAGGCAAGGGCGGCTACGTATTTTACAGTGAGGAGTTGCTGTTCCCCGTTTGACTGGCTACTGCCTTTTCTCCGCGTCTCCGGGGTATGGCTGTCTTGGTTCGCACGATCTTGGTGTGTTCCAAGGTGGGAACAGTCGTCTGGCTACATCATGTCGTCAGCTCTCTGGGTCTCCAGGATATGGCCGTCGTGGTTCGCACGACCTTGGTGAGTTCCAAGGCGGCAGCAGTCGTTGGATTACGACGTGCCATAGGGTCACACCTACCGGCTATCCTTCCGTACGATGTGACAAGAGGGTGAGTCACCTTAGGGCGTTGTCTCCCGAGGCTCGGGACTCTGAAGGCGTGATGGGATGGAGCGGGGGATAACTCCCCTGGTCATATTTTCGGTCTTTGAACAGCTCTTCCCGAGGGTCAGGCGGGCCCGGATGGAGGGCATGCTCGTCCTTTTGAGTGGACAGCGCAGTAGGCGCCTTTCCTGTTCTTGCGTAGCCCGTCATCAGGCGCTTGGACTGTCACAATTGAAGTTGATAGATCCCGGCGGAAAACGGGGCGGCGCACCGTAGACCATACCGTGGAGGACGGCCGTAGTGGGCCTATCAAATCCGCTGCCAGAGAAATCCTGACAGGTGGTATGGCCGTCAGGGCCGTGCGAAGCACAGTCGCGTCGAGAGTCTCGCCTGACGGGACAGTGCTTGTAAAGTGGTCAGAGAGATCTCTTGTGGTCCAAGATTGCTCCGCTGACATCACCTGTGCCTTGGATGTCTTTGCGAGATTGCGCTCGAGGGGGATATGGCAGCTCGGGCGAATCGGAGATTTGGGCGCCGAGGGGCGCTCTCCCGAGCTCTCCCGGGGAGGTTTGGGCGCTCGGGTGCTCGGGCGAATCGGTGATTTGGGCGCCGAGGGGCGCTCTCCCGAGCTCTCCCGGGGAGGCTCGGGCGCTCGGGCGAATCGGAGGTTTGGGCGCCGAGGGTGCCGCTCTCCCGAGCTCTCCCGGGGAGGCTCGGGCGAATCGGAGATTTGGGCGCCGAGGGTGCTGCTCTCCCGAGCTCTCCTAGGGAGGCTCGGGCGCTCGGGTGCTCGGGCGAATCAGAGATTTGGGCGCCGAGGGGCACTCTCCCGAGCTAACCCGGGGAGGCTTGGGCGTTCGGGTGCTCGGGCGAATCGGAGATTTGGGCGCCGCCGAGGGTGCTGCTCTCCCGAGCTCTCCCGGGGAGGCTCGGGCGCTCGGGCCGAGGGGCGCTCTCCCGAGCTCTCCCGGGGAGGTTTGGGCGCTCGGGTGCTGCTCTCCCGAGCTCTCCCGGGCAGGCTCGGGCGCTCGGGTGCTGCTCTCCCGAGCTCTCCCGGGGAGGCTCGGGCGCTCGGGTGCTGCTCTCCCGAGCTCTCCCGGGCAGGCTCGGGCGCTCGGGTGCTGCTCTCCCGAGCTCTCCCGGGGAGGCTCGGGCGCTCGGGTGCTCGGGCGAATCAGAGATTTGGGCGCCGAGGGGCGCTCTCCCGAGCTCTCCCGGGGAGGCTTGGGCGCTCGGGTGCTACTCTCCCGAGCTCTCCCGGGGAGGCTCGGGCGCTCGGGTGCTCGGGCGAATCGGAGTCGTGGGCCTCTGTAGACGCGGCCTTCGTGGGCTTCCACTGGCCTTACTTGGGCCAGGCCATGTTGGGAATGAGCGTTTTTGCATCGATGTTGGGTACCCCTAACTTTGGTGCCCGACAGTATGTGTACTCTTTTTCTTGGATTGGAGTCGGTCTTCATTCCACCCTTGATTTGTCACCATCTTTTCCATCAGGTTCTTGGCTTGTGTGAAATTGAGTGAAGTGAATGCTCCTCTAGCAGCGGCATCAAGGTGACTACGGGCTATAGGGGTAGCCCATGGTAGAAACCTTGAATCAGGAGCCATTCTTGTGGTGAGTACATTCCCGAATGTATTCCTGGAGACGTTCCCATGCTTCGGGAATCATCTCATCCACTTGTTGTGTAAAGCCTGAGATCTTTCCTGGAAGAGCAGTGGTTTTGCCCATCGGGAAGAACTTCTTGAGAAATGCATTGGCGCAGCTTGTCCAATTGCCAATATCTTCAGAACAAGCGTAGAACCATTGTTTTGCCTTTCCGAGCAAGGAGAACAGGAAAAGGCGAAGACAGATGGTGTCTACTTTGACTCCTTTTATGACAATAGTGCCACACAACTCCAGGAAATTCTGGAGATGCGCATTTGCATCCTCATGGGGCTTTCCGCTGAATGGGTTGGCTTGCACCATATTGATAAGAGATGGCTTGAGCTCAAAAGTGGCATCCCCAAGATAAGCTGCGGACCGATGGCGACATTAGCGGCCGACGGTGCAGAATGCTCGAAGATGGCCTTTTGTGCCATAGCTTCCTTAAGTGACAGTGCAGAACCTTCTTCCTTGAGTGGTTCCAAAACCGAATCGGACTTCCAATCGGAGGGTGGACGATGTCGAGAACTCCTGGTGGATGTCTCTGGATTTTCTATTGCTGTGGCTTGAAACTGAAATCCACTCATGTATGCATTACTTCACGATAAAGAGAAGCAAAGGCAAGGGTAAGCATTACTACAACTAATTGATACTAAATTGATGATAGGTTCCGGATTCGATCTTATTAAAATTTATAGACTATGCTTTCCTCGGCAACGGCGCCAGAAATGCTTATTGACAATTCATAGCACAATCACTAGAGACAGGGTGCTAAGCTATCTCTGATAACGGCTCTAGAAGTGCTTGGGGTATTTCTTATGTCTATTGGATAATTTCGCAAGCGCACAGAATATACCGCTATAGCACTTCACCCGGGAGTATTCCAAGGTATCATTATTTATTTTGTCCCAAGGGAAAGCGGTAGCTAGAAATGTTAATAGGAGGAGATCCTTAATTCTATCTCAACATAGCACAACTAGTGCAGAGGAGGTAATCGAAGTATGATTGGAAGGTGATGATTCAAAGATAACAAATGAAATGCTAAAAGATAACTAGTGTAGTATAGCTTGGTGGGAGGACAACGAGTGAGGAAGGTTCCTGTGATTCAAGCTCTACTCCTGCGATCTAACCTTATCAAACAGATGAAACTACTAGGATTGCTACCTTACTACCTATATTGCCGGGGATAGTCTGAGACAGTAGAGGATATAACCTCTACCCGAAGCGGCTATGCTCTTATGGGAGCCTACTTTTTAAGAACTTGCCTAAAACACGTGGTGGGATACTAAGACTAGACAGGGCTGTCACCACCTGCTAGTACCCACAAACAATCCGTGCGACAAGCGACATTCAAAGGTAAGTTCTAGTCTAAGCACCACGCTTACACTAATTCTTACTATTCTAGCTGTGATCAAGGCAACTAAAGCACCCTGTGACAGGCGATGAACAGCAAACAAGAGTTGGTTACAGGATCACAATCTTGTAAGTAACAACTAAGAGATAAGATAGAACACAACAATACTATTGCACGAATAATATTGCCTTAAGTAAGTACTCAGCAAAGTAAAGCAGTAATATTATATTAAAGTAAATAAGTCTTACAGAACGAGAAAGATATAAGAGCTATACCAGACTCTCGAGCAGACGACTCCGGAGACCTCGAGCGTAGCGCGACTCAACTCAAACTCTCACACTAGACTACACTACCACTAGAGGTAGAACTACACTAATCTTCACTTGTATCTTGATTGAATCATGTCTTGAAAGGGTGGAGGCTGCCTCTATATATAGGGGGAAGTGGAGAGGTCCTTGGATAAACCATCCTTGAAACCGCCTCAGATGAACGGCAGTGGTGAAACCATCATGTGGGAAGCATGCAAAAGATCGGTGAACCGAGGCTCCCCACCTGTCATAGAGCATGGCTATGTACTGGGTTTGCTTAGTTCTTGTCGGTTCACGCCTTGATCCATGTGCTTTGATCTTTCACCATTGATTGGAAACACAACTTCAATCCAGAGGTGAAATTGAGCTAGATGGATAGTCACATGGATCATGTCATATCAACAGAGCCCTGGTGAGCCCCACTTGTGGGTCGGCCGACCCATATGTGGGCCCTCTAGGTGCTTCATTCTCTTCTATCTGCTTCCTTGAGCCATGTGTTGAAGTGTGGTGGCTTGGTGCCCAACTCAGTGGGTCGAACGACCCACTAATTTGGCCTCCCGATGCTCATATTTGCTCTGTCTGATCTTCCCTACATTCACAAGCTAAGAGTATAAGTAGAACTAATTATTAGATAAAATATGTTAATGTTATGTTATTCTTCCATCAGAAACCGAGGCTGTTGACGGTATTAGAGTGATTGCTTATCCACCGTCAACAGTCGGGGCTTATGTAAGGTGCCCGAGTCTGGTCGGGGCTTATGTCGGCGGTGGAGAATCATAGAGATAATCTTGACGATGATATCCAGAGATATATGGAGATCGAAGAATATGTAAAAAATATGAAAAATATGACTTACCTTGATTGACGTCGAGCGGACGGCTCGCTAGATGGCTCGACGTGGCTCGCTGTTGTTGAGGAGGCCACAGAGCATTGACGACGAGAAGCGTGATTGATTCTTTGTCAACAAATATCATGTAGATTTGTGGAGGATTTGTGGAGAAATCTAAAACGAGTAATATATAATAAAATATCTTAATTAAAATGAAAACATATGACTTAGCTTTTGATTTGGAGTAATTGGCGCATCACTAGCAGCTCGGACGGCTCGGCTCGCTTGCGACTTGACGGTGCTTTGATCTCAGTGCTTAAACTTGAGAACGTAGATGAAAAGGAGCAGGTTTGCACGGGTGCGCCTCATGCATGAGTACATGTAAATCTTTGGTAGCCTTCGTGACCTTGCAACGCACGTGGTCTGCAATTTCTTTGTTTTTCTTGATTGGCTTGCTCTGATTGATGGACGCGTAGATGAGTATACGCACTCCATGCAAATTTTAATATCCTTGATTATTTAATAATCTTGCTCTTGCATGTGACGGTACGTAGATTGATTCGCAGCTGTCCTTTCCTCGTTTGCCCATGGGGATGCCGAGTCCGATGGATCTTGTCTGTACCATCCATCCCATCGGCTTCTCCCTGGCTTGAGTCTTGTCGCAGAGCCGTGGAACACGGTAGTTCGGTTGTTGATGACGCCGCCACCGGACTCCACACTGCCTTGAGATATCGACACCCGGTGGCGGGAAGACTGTTGCTGCCCGACGCCGCCACCACATATCGAGATCGTCATAAACGATCCGATGAAGAAAAATTCCGTCTAGCTCGTACGGATTCAGAATGCACACCTCCTACCTAGCGTGCCACTGTTGATAAGATATTGTCGATGGTCTACCGAGAGATATGCCTACGGTAGTAGATAAATCGGTAAAGGTGCGCTTGAGACGAGCCACACGTAATAAAGGGCATCGAGACACGAGATTTAGACAGGCTCGGGCCGTTAATGTGACGTAATACCCTACATCCTGTGTTCTGATATATTGTATTGATGTGTTCTGATCTGATGTTAGATCCCTGCCCCTCCTTATATAGTCTGACGGGACAAGATTACAAGTAAACTATCTAAGTTGGTACAATAACCGTGCGGTACAGTGCCGCAAGCCGCACGCTGCACGCCTTCGTATTCTGGACCGCACGTCTATGTAGTGCCATGCAGGTATACAGTTCTATACCCCCACACGGAGCCTATGTCAAAGGACAATTAGGAGCTCAAAGCCATGGTTTCGGTCATCCACTACGTAGCTCAAGTTCAACTCTAGTGCAATGAGAGGTCGTGTCAATACTATGATGTGGGACACTTCAAACCCAGGTCGATCTTTTCATGACCTTGCATAGAATTCAGAATTTAGATTTTGGATTTAACCATAAGTCTTCTAGATAAATGTATGGCTCAAAACAAGAGACATAGTCACCAAGTATAGACAAACTAGCACTAAGGATCTCAACATGTCTTACAAGTCAAATGCTAATTTCAAAGTTGAATAAGTTTTCAAGTGGAACAAAATAGAATTAGCTCAAGTTATGTAACACTTTATTTATTTGAACCTAAACCAGGCATCCAACAAATGTACACATGAGAATACTACACAAAACATAGTCTCAATCTTCCAAATATAGTCATGAAGCTCAATTGTGCACAAAATGCCATGCAAATGCAATTATGATACAAAACCAAAACAAAAGCTAAACTATAAAAGAAGCAAAACTAGTATACAATCTCTCAAAGTTTCCCTGCTCTAAAAAGGGAAACAAATTCCAAATTTGCTTCGCAATCGAGCGAACTGAGTCTGATCTAGTGGCTTTGTGAAAATGTCAGCTAGCTGATTATGGGTGTCTACATGAATCAAATCAATATCGCCCTTCTCATAATGATCACGGAGAAAATGGAAGCAAACTTTAATGTGCTTGGTCTTAGAGTGCAAAACATGATTCTTTGCTACACTGATGGCGCTAGTGCTATCACAGTAAGGGGGACTTGTCTAAAAACTAGAACGTAATCCCGCAAAGTCTCCACCATCCAGAGAAGCTGAGAGCAAGAGGCAGCGATAGCAACATATTTAGCCTCGCAAGTGGATTGCGCTACACCACTCTGCTTGCGAGAAGACCAAGACACTAGTGAAGTACTAAGAAACTAACAAGTACCCAAAGTTGACTTACGATAGACTCTACACCCAGCATAACAGCATCAGAATAGCCACTAAGAGACATGGTGGCGGAGGCCGAGTACCATAGGCCAAATTCTGAATTGAAGCAGAGATACCTCATGATGCGCTTGACGGCTTGACAATGCAAAGTGCATGGAGAAGACTGGAAGCGCGCGCACAAGCACACCACGAACTGGATGTCCGGTCGTGTCGTCGTCATGTACAACAATGATCCAATCATGCTACTGTACTCTTTCCGATCCATCGCTTCTCCTTTCCTTGTCCTCATCAACTACAGTCGTGGTTGACATGGGCGTCGAGAGGGGCTTCGCCTCACCCGTATCGAACTTCTTCAATATGTCCTTTGTGTACTTCCCTTGATGCACAAATGTTCCTTCTCGGGTTTGCTTGATTTGCATCTGAAGGAAGAACGTTAACTCCCCATCATGCTCATCTCAAATTCTCTGCTCATAGTATCTGAAAACTTTGCAACAAGCGCATGTGAAAACTTTGCAATAGGAGAAATAGTGTCCTATCCACTGAACCCATTTGGAAACCCTAAGCTAGCAAGAAAGACTTAAGACACTCATACCATGCTCTAGGAGGCTGTTTCAAACCTTAAAGGGCTTTGTGGAGCTTGTAGACATGGTTTGGGAACTTAGGATTCTCGAAACCCGGGGGTTGCCTCACATACACCTCCTCCTCTATGTGCCTGTTTAGAAAAACACTCTTCACATCCATTTGGTACAGCTTGAATCCCTTCGAAGCTATAAAGGCTAGCAAGATCCTAATGGCTTCTATACGAGCCACTGTCGACGAGATATCATCGATAGTCTACCGAGGGGTATGCCCACGATAGTAGATGAATCGGTGGAGGTGCTTTTGAGACGAGCTAGCATAATACAAAGAGCATCGAGACACAAGATTTAGACAGGTTCGGGCCGTCAGTGTGACGTAATACCCTACATCCCGTGTTCCGATGTATTGTATTGGATTTTATGGTTGGGTGATATGTTGGTTCTTTACCCCTCCTTATATAGTCTGAAGGGACAAGGTTACAAGTAAAGTATCTAAGTTAGTACAATAACTGTGCGGTGCACGCCGTGCGCCACAAGCCTTCGTATTCTGGGCTGGGCCACCTCTGATGGTGCGGCCCATGTCTTGTCTTGTGGTACCGGGGGTCTATCCCCCACAGCAACGGGAGCAAAAGTTTCTTCATAATCTATCCCCTCTTTCTGACAAAACCTCTGTGCTACCAACCTCTCTTTGTTCCTAACTACTACCCCATCCTCGCTTTGTTCCTAACTGTTTGTTTTCAAAAACCCATTTGGTTCCTATGGGGTGGCAATCTGGTAGAGATGGCACTAAGACCCAAACCTGATTCCTCTCAAAGTTTTCTAACTCCTCATGCATGGCATTGACCCAATCTGCATCAGATAAAGCATGTCCAATATCTTTGGGTTCAAAAGAAGCAACAAACGTAGAACGAGCAAAGTGAGAGATCTAAGTGGATCTGGAGCGCGTGACTCACTAGTCAATGTTGCCGATCATCATCTCAGGAGGTGGCGACGCTGAGTGTGTTGAGGTGCCTCCCTCAAATAAGCTGCCTCCACCTCAACAGCAGCTGGAACATCCTTAGGTGCAGCGGGCACGGGTTGAGGAAGCCACTCGAACGGACCCCAAGTGGAAGAAGAAGAACTGTCGGGGCCGTGAGATGAAGTGGTGGAAGCAGGCTCGACTGGGGCAGCCGGTGGAGTCAGCTCGGGATCACCACAATTGGTGTCTTCCTCTTCATCCTCCAGAAATACGGTTTCCTCAAAATCATCATCACCAGCACTCTCAAAAACAGGTGAAGAACAAGGCATGGTTTGGTCGAATGTGACCTCATATGTCTCCACAACACGGTTAGTCTCAAGGTTAAGTACATGAACTTTTCCAGATTAACTTGTTTTAAGATGAAGTATCTACATCCAAACACCTTGAGGTGACTTACCCTTGGGTATCTTAAAAATCGTAGCTCATAAGAGGTCTTCTTAGAGAAAGCCCGAAGAAAGATGTGATTGGAAACATAGCAAGCTGTGTTGATCACTTCGGCCAATACTTTCTAGGAGTCCTATGCTCATCGAGCATCGTATTGGCCATTTCCACAAGGGTTTGATTTTTGCGCTCAACAACAGCATTTTAAGGTGGGACATAAGGAGAGAAATTGGTGCTCAAGACCCAAAGAATCACAAAACATCTCAAATTCAGTGTCATTGTTACTGCGTATAGCTGCTCTCATGACATTCTTAGGCAACTCATTTTGAAGATGCAAGATCAAGTCTCAAGCACAAGAAAAAACCTCATAATTTCCAACCAAGAAGAACACCCAAGAGTAGCGAGAAAAGTCATCCATGATCACTAGAACATACCACTTCCCACCTTCTAACCAAACCCGAGCTGGACCAACCGTGTCCATGTGAAGTAGCTCGCCAGGTCTCTTGGTCATGATTTGATTCACTGGGTAATGAGAAGCGGCAACCATCTTCCTGTGACGACAAGGGTGGCAAACTAGATCCTTCTCATATTTCAACTTGGGCAATCCTTGGATTAGGCCAAGTGAGCTCAATCTACCAAGTAAGTCAAAACTCAAAGGACTAAGCCTCCTATGCCACATCCAAATCTTAGAGGAGGATCCAGCCACCAAACAACGAGAAGATTCAAATGAGCGAGAGAAATCAGCTCGAAAGACGCAGCCAAATGGAGTGATCTGGAAAACAAGATCACTCTGCGGATCAAGAACTCAAGAATTGCCAGTCTTAAAGAACACCTCAAAGTCATCTTTGGCTGTGTTCGGTGAAGCTGAAGTGCTGTAGATAAGCGCTGAAGTGCTGTAGAAGTGCTGAAATCTTGTGAGAGAAAAATACTGCTGAAGTGCTGAAAAATAAGCGCTTATAAGCGCTTATACCCTCAACCGAACGCAGCCTTTAAGGGGTTGTGAAACAGAGAGAAAATTGAAATGCAAATTCAAAACCAAACCAGTGGGAAAGGGATATACTGTAGCAATGATACGTCACCTCTCTCTTGGGCGGTTGGTTCACTCTGTGGGTATGGCTCACTCTTGGTGGTGGTTGTACCTTAGGAAAGGGTTCCTTAGAGAAGTTAGGCAAAGTATCAAGTGTGTTCCGGAGATGGTTTGGTTTTGGAGTCCACACTTGTTTGGCCGGTGCGGTTTTGGAGGTTCTTCGAACACTCCATTTGTGGGAATAGTTGTGATGACTTAGGTGGGGTGATCCTGGTAAGCTTAGGTGTGGTGGAAGGCTTCTCACTTGGGTTCAAACCACTAAACTCACCAACCTTTCCAAACATATTTTCACCCTTCCCAGCTAGAGCAAAGCCTACACCCGATCCGTCAGTTCCCCTCCTGAACTAACTGACCATTACGCCCAACTGCGGCTCACTACAAGACACCAAGCTCAAGATGGTCCGAAAGTCTGTGTTTTCTTTGTCGGTACGCATCATGTCATGTCTCAGTTTCCAAGCTCAATCTCCAAAGCTTCACAAAGAGCACACTTAACATCACCGGTGCTAACCGAGTTGGCCTTCTCAAACAAGGCAATCTTGGTATTCTTCTATGCAAACTTGGTTTGTAAGCCCGAGCAAGACTTGCACGCACTCACCAAGATAGGCTTAGCCTTCACCACTGCTAGCTCCTCTAAGATACGAGCATACTAGGTCTGCCATCTGCACAAGACACTCATCACACTCCTGCTCCTCGGTCACAACAACACTAGACCAAGACAAATCAAGTTCTCTAAGCCCAACTTCTAACTTCTCCTTGTACTCTTTCCTCTAGCAAGCCGCACACTTAAGCAACCTATCTTGGCTAACGAGAGTAGCATTCAAGGTATACACTTCGGCAACAAGATCATCGGGGTTGAGCGATACCTAAGATGATGTGTCATCGGAGTGTGCCTTGTCCTTGCCGGTCTCCACCTCGGCATCTTCAAGTGCCATGGTACAAAAACCTCCAAATGTGGAGTCAGCAATGAAGCAGAGTCCGTTCAGCTTATCCTCGATCTTCTTCCCGGCTTCATCGTCGCTCTAGGAAGAGTCGCGCTCATCGCCAGAGTCGTTCTCGAGGTCACTGAGGGAGGCGAGGAAGGCACGCTGTTTGGCGCTCATCTTCTTTTCTAACCTCTTCTTACTCCTCCTTGTGAAAGCCGCCCATGGACTTGTGCTTGTCGGAGGTGTAGTCGCGCTTGTCCTTGCGCTTGCCGGAATCGTACTTGTTAAAGAAGGACTTGCTCTTTTTGGGGCAATTGGCGATGAAGTGGTCCATGTCCCCACACTCAAAGCATCCTTCCTTGCGACCTCCACGCCGGTGGTCCATACGGTTGTTGTGGAATCATGAGAACCGGTTGATCACAAGCACCAACTCATCATCTCCGAGAGCCTCCATTTGTTCCTCTGTCACAGTCACCAAAGAGGACAACACAAACAACAAGGGTGAAGGGTTAGAAGAACTAGAGCTATTACCTCCATTACCTGACACCAAAGCCATAGATGATGAAGTGGGATTCTGGATCTTGGCTTGTGTCACTTGATTGATCTCGGCGGCCTTGAGCTTGCAGCAAGGCTCATCCACCGTGAGAGTGTCATAGTAGGACAACTCCGCGATCGCCATCACACACATACCCCAAATACTCCTATCTGGGGCATGCAGGAGCTTGATAGCTCTCTCATGGTCGGTGTACGGAATCTGTAGCTTGTTCGCTCTCATCTTGTTGATGATGGTCTGAAAGCGGGCGAACAAAAAGTCAATGGACTCACCACTCAGCTGATTAAAGTTCTCGTACTCTTTCTTATACGTCTCGAACAGTCTGTTTTTCACTTGGGCGATGCCCTCTGGGAGGCATGAAGCCTCTGCCGGATCTCTCGAGCGGTTGCACAATCCGACACTCTCTCGAACTCTGGGATCGAAAGACTAGCAAAAAGAACGCTGCGAACCCGGCTATTGGCATTGTGCCTGTCTTTTGCTCTAGAGTGACTCGCGCACAAGGCTCAAGCACAACGTAAGTCGGATCCTCAACGATCTCCCAACCGAGTAGTCGATACCCTGGAGGTGCATGGACATGCGAATCTTCCAATAGGCATAGTTTGACCCATCCAAAATGGGTGATTTAGCGGAACCACGATCCAAGTCACCTTCGCAGATCACGGACCGATTAAGGTGGAGTCATGCTTAACCGGCTCTGAAACCAATTGAAGGACCGGAAATAGCGACAAGAGAGGGGGGGGGTGAATGAGAGCCTCAAATTTCTTTCGGAAAATAGGCCGCTGTCTTAACTTCACCGTCAAACAGTAAGCAAATTGGCTACTGTAGCTGCACTATAATTGTAGCAACAGTAAGCACCAACTCTGCATAAGACGCTGCTTTTAGCTTGCTGCTCGGCAAGAGCTGGTTTAGTCATAAACTAGAAAGCAGTAGCTCACACAACTCAAAAACGAACCGGATGACTGAACAATACAAAGCAAGAGAGACCACAGAGCTAAATTTCTCTACCGTGAATACTACTCCAAACCAGACAATTAATTTAGTATCACAATGATTTTTCTATGATTACTTGGAGAAGTAGTACTCATTTCGTCCAAAATTAGTGTCGTTTTTTACTTTTAAAATTGACGTTTCACCATTCATCTTATGTAAAAATTTGCGAAAACATAAAAATAAACCAATCAAGATTAAAATACTTCTAATAATAAATTATTTCATAATAAAATAATTAATTTTTCATAAAATTTTTAAATAAGACGAATGATTGAAAGGACAATAGAAATAATTTAGAAGCACCATGGCCTGAAGCGAAGGGTAGGAACGAACGGAATCAATGTGCCCGATGCGTTCTTTATTAAACCCCGGCTATACGTGCAAGGATAGGTCATCGCGATAAGTCCTCTGTCCTACTACAGGTGTTGCGACAACCTTTACCAAGTCCGAACGATTGTCAACTACCAGATCTACTGGTCCGCTGCGTAACCGGTCCGCCAAAAAAAATCAAAAGAGAAAGAAGTCGCGTTATTCTCCCTAAAACTACGCTTATTTTTGGGACGAAGAAAGTATCTCACAGGTGAAAAAAAAAGCATGAGAATCAAAGACCCAAGGCAAGAAAAAGCTGCGGCAGATGCTAGTAATTAAAAAACTCCTCCCTACTAAAATTGCAAGCTGGACACTATCGCTGAGAACGAAACACAGCAGAGCTATTTCTATGTAGGAAGTTCACGAAGAGAGAAGAAAGGGAACGGACAATCTACCGGCCACGGGAGTCGGGAGCAAGGCGAGCACTGCTCAGCGAGCCTGCACGGCACCTGAGCACCAGAGTTGTTAGCACTGCCGTAGGGCTCGGCACATGGCCTTCAAGCGAGTACGCAAGCCATAGTCAGAGAAGGATGAACTTGCCAACTGAAAAAGGAGCGGACAAGCAATCCATGAAATCCGACCCAAAACTCCATGAAACGAAACCAAACTTGGCATTGGTGAAATTCAAACTAGCTATGAACTCGTCCTCAAGAAATCATTGCTTGAGATTGACTTAAATTCCAGGAAAATCACATCGTAGCTAAGCACCGAAATAAGTAGAAAAGGAACTCCACAGTCAAATGAAAATCACACATAAAAATGACGAATCCTTGAGGAGTCACAAGGCTAGGGCCTCGATTCCCACTCAAAATTATAAGTTTACACAACAATATGTCTTAATTATGGATCTCTCTCTAATAAAGTGCTAACCCTAAACAAAGGTGGGGGAATGAGTGAATGAGAAAGACAGAGAGAGGAGGGACTGCCATCCCCTACTTATCATCTTATTATAATTTTGTGAAATAGTCTCTAACTACTATCTACTCTTAATCAGACGAGCCAGATAGCACTAAAGTACTCTAGAACAGCCTGTAACTGCAGATATGATCGCATGACCCCGCATTCTGCCTGATTTTCCGTCGCCTTGACGCAACCTCTAGGATTCCGCCACATGTCTCCCCGCTTCCCTCGGAAGCTCCGTCCGGATTTTTAGGCCCAAACCCAAAAACCGTCCGCTAGTTTTAAGGCCCAAACTAGCAAACCGTCCTCGGGGCATGTCCCGCCAGTCATCGACCGCTCTAGCCCACGCTTCGTCTCAAGCCACTTGACCATGTTCAATTGCGCTCGTCAGTGTCCCCAAGTGTTAGCCACTGCAACTGACGCTCCGGCGCTCAAGTCTCTCGGTCCAAGCCTCACGTCCATCCTTCACCGGTCCCAGTTCATTGGCATGGTCCGCTCTATTTGACCTTCACTTTGCAACCGCCATTCCCTCTGTGCTTAACACTTGCGCACCACAAGCTAACCAACATGGCAAGTGAACTCCGTTGATAATCACTCATCACAGACTTGGACATATAGGTCTTACCTACCATGTGTCCACAGAAATTGGTTTGGATTGGCTACTGTATTTATCTGTACATTGTGTAATGGCTTGAAATTGATGGATGAATTTTTCTTCTAGAAACACCACGGGTGATTGAAGATGTGGAAGGCGCGAGGATATTTAGCCCCGTTTAGAAGAAAAAAAATTGAAATTTAGATAGTATAGTAGCGGAAAATATTTTGCAATATGTACAATCATAGTCTAAGTAGCCTCAAAAGATTTGTCTTGTGAGTTTTGCACAAACTATACAAACATACAAAAAAAATTCATCTATATTTAATGCTCTAAGCATGTGTTGAAAAATTGATGTGACATTTTTATTTAGAATTTGGAAGGGATTTAAACAGGCCCTTACTACTAGTACAAAGGATAAAGCCCGAGTGTTTCCTACTATTAAAGTAGACATAGAATAAACTCTACTGCAATATCTGATTCGAAAACAGCAGGACATGATAGTGAAACCGGATGAACATTGCGAAAACTAAGCTACGTATCAAGTACGGCAGAGAAAACAAAAAGGGACACTGGGCAAGTGGGCATTCAAAGATCCACGACCTCCAAAGAGAGGACCGATGACCGATCGAGTACATACAAGAGACCGGATCGGCCTAATTTGTGGCCGGTTCTGGACGATTAAGCATAATAAAGCCTTCAAATGTTTGACCTCGACTAGCATAGAACTGTCAAAACGTTGGTCAATAATCGGCTGCCGCTTCTGGAAGAGAATCACTGACACCTCTCTTCTCGATCTATCTATTAATTGCGCCATTATTCATAGTCGGCGAGCGCGGCGATGCAACACTGGGGAGCCCAAGGCCGCAGCATCAGCATCTATAGAGGTGGGCATCTTGGTTAGTTTAGTGGTAATCAGCACTGCACCATGACCTGCGAACAAAGCCACCTCCTCTGCCGCGTGCAACTCCCATTTCTTCTCCTCCTTGTTTGCTCTTCGTGGCTCCTCCCCCAATCCGATGCCAGGAGAACGCTGGCGGAGGCGCCACGGCCGCCGATCAGGGCTGTGAACCTCGGCGGCTGGCTCCTGACGGAGGGTTGGATATTGCCATCCCTCTTCGATGCCATTCCCAACAAAGACCTACTGGTACGTTGTATTTGTATATATGTAGTAACTTATTATATTCTTCCTGCAAATGGTTCCAATCCTGAATCTAATGACGATGTTGGATCGAGATTGCCCTGCCATACAGTCCATATATGTGGACGATGTTAACTAACACTGTTGTTATTGCTGAATCGTGCCACTAACGTAACGTCCTCATTGAATTTGTATAGGATGGCACCCAGCTCCAGTTCAAGTCGGTGACCCAGAATAGGTACCTCGTCGCTGACCAGGGCGGCGGTGCGGCCATCCTTGCCGACCGGGTTAATGCGTCCGGCTGGGAGACCTTCAAGGTTACCTATTAGTGTTTAATTAATTAGTTGGTGATTGGTCAGAAATGTGCATACGTAGCTGTGAAGGATCAACCTCAACGACGTGCGCATGGTGCAGTTGTGGAGGATTAACGAGACAACGTTCAACTTACGCGTGTTCGGCAACCAGTTCGTGGGCGTCAACAGTACCGGCGGAGTCGTCGCGACGGCCACCACGCCAGGGCCCACGGAGACGTTCCAGCTCGTGCGCCGGGATAGTGACAAGAGCCGGGTGCGTATCAGCGGCGCCCAATGGCCTCTTCTTGCAGGTAATTATACAGCCACTCCCACTAGCTGGATTGGACAACGGCATGTGCAAGGCCACACAATGTTTTTTTTTTTTTTTTTTTTTATCCCCACAGTGAGATTTTAATAAAAATTAGAACAAAGAGTTTAAGGAATTAGAAACCTTAATTAACTAAAGACATCTAACAAGAGCAAAAGGCCACACCAAGTTGCCTCCACGCGGACATTTGGCCGGCTTATAGTGGCGCCTAGCTAGCTACCTTCCACGAAGTCGCATATGCTGACTGTATACATTAATTTGGATTGGCGTGTTGACGGTGACTTTGTGCCGGCCCATGGAGGTCAGAACTGGAGTCTAACATTCTGCAACTTGTTACTTTGTTAGCTAGTGGTGTGAGACTGTGAGCATGTTTAGCTGACGGTAAGAATTATAACCTAATTTTTCATCCAGTACTTGGTGCATTTCAAAATATATAAGACACCCACATATTTGATATTCAAACCTTATAATGTGTATATCAAACAATTGGCCTCACGTTTAATTTGGTATAATTTTTTTTTTTTCAGATGAGGTATGTACAGTTGGATTGGCATTTTTAGAAACACATTCATAGGGTTATTAGAACTTTGTTTTGCACAGATGAATATAGGATATGTGAATTTAATTAAGTAACAAATTCTAGTTTTGGAGACAGCGTTAAGAAAGACCCCCACATTATTGGAATGGAAGCCGAATATAGTAGTTAGCACAAAAATAAATCTGTTAGTCTAAGATCCATATTAATTAATCAAACAAGTGGGTTAGTGGCGCTGTAGTGGTGTACTACATTTTAGATAGTTCATGAGAACTGAAGTCATAATTGTACTTTGTCCAATATTCAAAGAAGCCCAAATAATTAATAATGGGCATAGCCAATAGTATATATTATCTCTCTTTCATGTTTGTTTGAACTTTTCTAGTTTTATTTTTTTTATCAAAACAGAATACAAACAAATACTGGCATCGTATGTATCACGGTGATCTCCTCCGATCAAGTTGTTGGACCAAACAAAAATTAGTTAACTGAGCGCTGCACTGAGTTATCTAATTCAAGTACATATATGTTTGTACTTGACAAGGATTTTTCCAATATTTATGCTGCTGTTAGGCCAAGAGCATGGAATCGGTGACAGCCGACCACAACGAGGACACAGACTGGGGTGACGATGACCCATCAGTTTTTGTAACAAATAACGTGGGCGGCTTACAAGGGGAGTACCAAATATGCAATGGCTATGGCATAACAAAGGCGACGGAAGTGCTCAGGGTAAGGTTTCATTGGCATCGTTGAATTATCACTGCAACAATAAACTGCTGGCAGGGGACCGGCACAGATGCACCTGCTGTATGAATGATACACAGCTTGCTTGGCCATGTGAGGATCGGAGTCCGACTGACCCTTCCATCAAAAAACTCGACATGCACTTTCAGTTTTGACTAATCCTCTTCTTGTTTGTCTATTGAATTATTGTTGTAGGAACACTGGAGCACATACATAAATCAGGACGACTTTAGTTTCATCGCATCAAGCGGACTGAATGCGGTGAGAATCCCAGTTGGTTGGTGGATTGCCAGCGACCCCAACCCTCCACCCCCTTTCGCTGGAGGATCTCTCGAGGCCTTGGATAACGCATTCAGCTGGGCAGAGTAAGTACTGATGATGATGTATCTTACCTGTCATTGCAACAATCACCTGTAGCACTCGCTCTTTAATTAATAAGCAAAAAAAAAAAATTAAATTGTGTCGAATCATGCATGCATGCACAGGAAGTACAACTTGGGTGTGATTGTGGACTTGCACGCAGCACCGGGGTCACAGAACCCGTATGAGCACAGCGCAACCAGAGACGGGTCGCAGGAGTGGGGCACCACCGACGGAAACATCGCGCAAACCGTGGAGGTCATCGATTTCCTCGCGGCGAGGTACGCGAGCAGCCCAAGCCTCCTGGCGATGGAGCTGCTGAACGAGCCTTTGGCGCCGGGCGCGACCCTGCCCAGCCTGACCAAGTACTACCAGGACGGCTACGACGCCGTGCGGCGGCACACATCCACGGCGTACGTGATCATGTCCAACAGGCTATCCGCGGACGCGACGGAGCTCCTGCAGTTCGCCGGAGGCTTCCAGGGCGCCGTCCTCGACGTGCACTACTACAACCTGTTTAGCAGTGTGTTCAACGGCCTTACGGTGGAGCAGAACATCGACTTCGTCCGAAACAACCGCTCCTCCGACCTCGCCGCCGTCACCAACCAGAATGGACGCCCTCTCGCCTTCGTGGGTACGTATTACGTACTCGTGTAATAATAACCTCCTGGCAGTGGCCCTTTTGTTTAATCATCACTAACAATACAATGCTAGTACGTGTATTAATTTGTGTACATACATGTATACGTAACTAATTTACTATTTACAGGGGAGTGGGTAGCCGAGTGGGACGTACAAGGTGCGAATGAGACGGACTACCAGAGGTTTGCGCAGGTGCAGCAAGATGTTTACGGGCGAGCTACTTTTGGATGGGCCTATTGGACGCTCAAGAATGTCAATAACCATTGGAGTATGCAGTGGATGATCCAAAATGGATACATCTCACACACACACACACACACCCCCCCCCCCCCCCCCTAAAGAGGTAATAAACTAGAAGCATACTCCGCGGTGAAGTGGGGGTAAATTAGAAGCATAATCCGCGCGTTGCAGTGAGAATTACAAATGTATACAATCAAATTACCCTATATGTTTAATTATATGAAAGAATAAATTATCATAGTTTAATGTTGGTAGGTTGTACGGGGCACATGTTGACGTGGACAATAAAATGCATATATGTTTTGCTAACGTAGATATCACATGTGCTAGTGGTTTTAACTGAATATGAGTGCATTGTTCGGGTGAACACCTTGCATGTTAAGATATATTAGCTAGTAAAGTTTTGTTTTATAAGAGTAGGATAGACTTAATCAAATAGCAGCATTTGTTAGCTGGATATACAGATGTAATGCGTAGCTTCCTGGTGGCCTGAGAATACTCAAATAAACATGTATGCTAAATATATACAACAAAAATAAGTGAAATGTTAGTGCATACCTTAGCCTAAAATAGGTCAAATGTTGTAGGATCAAGATGGCAGATTAGAGGGGGTGAACAGTCCTTTTTTAATCTAATAGCAGCAAAATAAAACATATTCGGTTCTACCAAGACAATACCCCTCTAATTAGACTCTAAGCACCTTGCGAAAGATCCTATGCAAGAAACAAAGGTTCTAACCTAACTTTGACTTCTCTAAACAATTCTAGCTCAAGGTAACACAAACCTAAGAACTAGTACTTCAAGAACGGGGAACTCCAACCAACTAGCAAGCAAAAGAGCACTAACCTACTAAACTCACTAAATGCTCAATGACAAGGATCCACAATCCAAATTAATCAAGGAGTTCAACTCACTTAGCTACACAAGCTAAGTAAGAGCACTACTTCTAAGCTACACAAGCTAGAAGGTGAGCGATGAGTACACAAGCTAACCATCCGACAAGAGCAACTACATAAGTAAAGTAAGAACAATATGAACAACTTATGTACAAGGAGCAAACCACCGCGAAGGATGATGTACAAGTTGATGCGCTGATTTTTGGCGGGAGGTTCACTTGTCGCCACAAGCTAAGTCCTCCGTTGAGACAATCTCCAAGGTTGCCACCGATCCTCTCGCTAGAGGTGACCCACTAAAATTCACCACTCCTCACGTGGAGTGCTCACCACAAACTCTAGCTCTTTGATCTAACCGGACCACTTGTTGCTCATTGCGATGTCCCATGGGGCAAGCACTAACCCTTCACAAAGCTTCTCCGGAGCCAAGCACCAACAGTAATAAGCACCACCAGCTTCGAAGTTTATCACCTAGTGCCACTCAATGTAATCTCTCAATGCACCGCACTAAAATCACTCACCAACAATCGATCAGATGAACACTAAGCACAATAGTGAGTTAGAGGCACTCTAAGCACCCTATAGCATGGGCACATAGTCCCAAGACTGCTAAGTAACCAGCCAAGCCGGCCACACCCGCTATTTGTAGCCCCAAGTGCTGAAATAGACGTTATCCCTTCGCTGGACTTTCCGTGCACGTACCCTATGTTGCACCAAACGTGTCCAGTGCAGTGTCCAATCGCTGCATGACATCCATGTGTCGCTAGGTGTTGCGCGCCAATAGCTAACTCTGGTTCTGCATGCACTAGACGCTCTGGTGCTACCACTAAACGTACACAGCCTAGCGTCCAGGTGACTCTGTAGGGAGAGAGCGCTAACTGGCCACAGGGTACATCTGGTCACCGCCCACAGACGAATGCCCGTGTGTGGTGCTCACTCTTCTTCTCTGTGAGCGTCACATCACCACTGAAGCATCTAGGCCCCTAGTGGTTTTGATGATTAATGACAAAGTGTAATTATCATGACTAACGTGTCTTTTGTAGAGGCATTAGTGGTTAGGTCAGGGTGCTGGTAAGTTCATGCCCTACAAGGATGGAATCCGTTTCGGTTTTTCAAGGATGGACAACAAGGTTAAGGACTAATTAGTTCTAAGTGCTGATTGGATTTGAGAGGCACTTAGAGTATTTTAGGACTTTGTTTTTCCTTTGACCATACTATTAAGAGGGACATGGATGGGTAGCTTGACCTAGAGTAGGATGAAAGATTTTAGGTTTGGTGCACACTTGTCTATCATAGCTCTAGGTAGCTCAGAGAGCTCTTGAGACTGAGTGGATCAAACTTCGTTTTGAAAAGTTTTTGATTCGGTGAAGTTTTGATCAAGCTTAGGACGTCGGACCCTGAGTATACTAGTCCTCAGACCATTGCTCAGAGTCTGACAACCACTAGGAGGCGTCGGACCAGGAGTGGTATGGTCGTCGAACCAATACTCGCCAGTCCGATGTGGCCAGTGAGTGAATCAGAGCGTCAGACCCAGTGAATAGGCGATCATCAGACTATTGCTTGTGAGCGTCTGATGGCTAAAAGAGATGACCAAAGAGGGTAAAAGGGCGTCAGATTCACTCCGATGCCAGGCATCGAACTATTGTATGTCTGAGTCTGATGCTTCTAGGCAGAAACAGAGAAGATAGAGAGCACAGGGGTGCGTCGAACTGTCTCCGACGGTGGGCGTCGGACCATTCATTAGGGTCTGACGGCCCTCTGACACAGTAATGACGACACGCTGTCTGTGAGAGTTGAACTATGAACTTTAGTCCAACGGTCAGCCCGACGCTGTTGGTATTTCTTAGCGTAAGCAAAAAAACTTTGCAAGCTGCATGAAAGTACCGTTGTAGCACTTCGAGGAATGGAAGTATCAAAGATCTCTAAACTAGTTACCCAGGATAAAGATGAAGAAGTAATACTTGGGTAGTTGTTGATGGTAGTTATTGCTCAATTTTAACCATCATCAAGGCATGAAAAAGGGCATAAAACCATCCTCAAACATAGAATAGGGTTTAAACTGACAGAATTCTATGAGTTTTAGGTGAATCTGTATTTTGCAGGGTGTTATTCAGAAAAGAAGCAAAGGAAACCCACATGTCAGATCAAAATATCAAATTTCATCGTGAAACTAGATCAAGAACATTCTACAGAACACCAGAGACATGCTGCAGAAGCGAGGCCTAGATGGCAGCTAGGAGAGGTCGGCCGACCTCCCTGACAGGTCGGTCGACCGTGCCAGGTGCCCATTCTACGTCCGCTTTCGACGTGAACCCTCCACCGCCTTTGAGGTTTAATCTCCACCACCTGTTGAAATCGGTATAGTTCATCACACCAGCCTATATATACAGCCCCAAACCCCTCAGGGTTTGATATCAAGAAGAGCAATGATCAATTGATCCAGAGAAGAGAAGAGCTCTCCACCAGAGATTAGGGTCAGACACTCTGTTGACGGTGGATAACGTCAACTTTTATTAAAACTTTAGACATGAAAGGACACATGAATACACACTAGTCTAGGGTTTTAACTGACAATTTTCACTGAGTTTTGCATGTTCTGTATTTTCCAGGAGCTATTCCAGAAAAGCGTAAAAGAGGGGTTAAAGAGCATAAAAGACATGAAACTTAACCACCAAGGAAACATCATCACGAAGACCCTGGAAGGATCTAGAACACACCCGAGCAACCGGGGCCCCGGATCCCACAAAGTGGGGCCGGCCTGACCCTAGGGCCGGCCGGCGCCCCCTGCTAGACTGCGGGCCCCGTCCTTCTGGAAATCTTCCTCCCACGCTTCCATGGCACCCAAGTAACGCATCCCTATGTTGATCTAAGGTCGGTTTGATCCGACGGTGCACATAACATGAGACGCGAGTCGATGACGTGGCGGTTCCTTGCCCACTACTCCACCTCAGCCTATATAAGGACTGCCCCAAGCCCCCTCCAGAAGGCATTCTACACCCCGGTTCTTCATATTCTGTACATAAATTAGGGTTAGGGTCCCTCTAGTTGATCTAGTTCTAGTTCATCTAGTTGTAGCAGTTAGGAGAGACTAGTTCATCTAGGTCTAGTCTTATTTAGAGATTAGAGAGATAGAGTAGGAGAGTAGAGATTCTGGAGGAGTTCCGGCCTATCAGTGCTTCTTCGTGGCTGTATTCTTCTAGATTCAGCTTCCTCGCTCGGAGCTGCGTTCTAAGGTACTTTTGTATTCAACTTCTAATTCAAGTAAGCATTTGTTCTTATTCGTTCTTAAGTTTGCAACTCATATTGAGTGCTTTGATCTTAGGTCATTACTTGATTGAAGTAGTATTTCGTAGTGTAGGCTGTTGGCGGTCCTTATAGATCATTTTAACCGCCAATTTATGCCTAAAGGGAGAGAAACTATCATACTTTAACACATAGACATGCAATTAACAGAGTTCCACTTGTACCCCTAGTGTTTATGTTTTTGAAGGATTTATGGTGAAACAAGTGGAAGTGCACAACACCAATTGGAAAGCGTAAAGGAGAAACGTGAATTCAGAGAATGCGCAACCAAGAATAACAAAGAAGCCCACCTTTATTACAAATCTGGGCCCATTCGTAACCATAGAAGAGGTCTAGGCCCAGAGGAGAACCAACCACGAGAAGGCGGTGCCAAACGGGCCCACCAGGGGACCGATGGGTCCCGGGGGCGGCCGCCCCCCTGGTAGGGCCTCTCTGGGCCCAGTTTTCTCTGGCGGTTGTTGGGCGGTTCCCCAAGGTCGGTCCCACCTACTGATCAACACAGATGAAAAGTGGAAACCGCCCTTTGGAGGTCGGTTTGGGTCTTTCCATGTGGGGATGAACCTTTTGCATAGAACCCCCTCCTCTCAAGCTATAAAAGGAGGTCTCCTCTCTACACCTATTCATGAAGGAATCAATTCATTCACCAACACAAGAGGTCACAATGTAGAGAGGAACAGCAAGCTCCATTCCATTAGCTTCTAGCTAATTTAGTATAGGGAGTGAGAGAGGGACAAGAGCTGGAGAAAGAGCGGAGTCGAAGCAGTTCTGCCTCCGGGTGGATGAAGTGCTGGGCTTGTCGGCTCTTGATCCAACTTGTACCTCTGCGATCGTCTTGCTACTTGAAGTAAGAAGTTCGTGTTCAACTTTGGTTTGATTCATTAAGCATGTTACTTTCATAAAGCTACTTGTTTGTGGGATCGTCGTTCGTCCTTTGGACGGATGCTCTAGTAAGAGGACTCCTGATAGAGAAGGATGTTCCTGTACGCCGCTAGAGTAGTAGTCGCCGTCGTAGACGTGGTGTCAAAGTTGGGGTCTACCTTCGTATGTTGCGCGTGCCCACGGGCAGAGGGGTAGGTGGTAGGCGGTGATAGCCCTGTCCACTAGTATCTGAATTCCCCCACGTTCGGCCGCGGAGTAGCGCTGATACTGGTATCGGCTGGCAGACCAGCTATGTCAGTGGGCCTGAAGCAGACAAGTAGTGGGGAAGTTACCATCGCTTATATGTGTTTGACCTTAGAAGAACCTCTCTACCCAAGCTATCCCTTCCGTCTCTTCTGAGTAAACTAGTTTAAGAGACTAAGTACAAAGATTGTTCCTCTGGGAAATTACGATACCCTGAATACTTCAGGGTGAAGGCTACAACGGTACTTCCGTGCGCTTGCGGACTTTTCTGCTGACGCTAAGAAGCGCTAACATAGGCGTGGTGCCTAGGCTAGGTTTACTTGTGAATGTCCCCTGATTGGCCAGATAGTGGTAGATCGCGTAGGTGATAGCTGCGTTGAGTCCTCTATAGTCCACTTCCCGTTGATAGGATCGATAGGTGTATAAGTGTCTGGTAGGAGGGAACTCTGATTTCGCCGCTTATTCATGTCACTGCCCAGTTAGAACAATATTATTCAAAGTTTACCGGTAGTTGGAACTAGATAATCATTAGCTATTTCCTCTTTCTTGATATTATCTAGCCTAATTGTAGGGTTAAGTCATCGGCTTGGACATTATCACCTACTGTTCCTTGCGGATACGATATTTAAAACCTCCGGCAGAAATGTGACAGCGGTATTATATCTGTGCGCTTGCGGATAATCTGAATACAATCTTATTTAAGTAGAGTGCAGTTAATTTATACCAACAAGCATTTCTGGAGCCGTTGCCGGAGAACGGTTTGCTGATTTTGACTGAGTTTAGCTTAATCTTGTATTATACTTTTATCTTTTCTATTTTATCCCTACCTTTTCATCATTTTATGTTCATCCTTATGGATGCTTTAAATTCCACGCCTATCTATCTATATGGCATGCGCAAAAGCTTTGAGCCACCAAAATCTATAGAGCCTATCATAACACCTAGTTATGAGCTGCGTCCATGTCTAATTAATATGATTCGGGATAAACCCTTCTCGGGAGAAGGTAACGAAAACCCACACTTACACCTACGAGAATTCGAGCAGACCTGTGCATGCTTGCACATTGCTGGCATGTCTGATAAAAGTTTAAGATGGAAGCTTTTTCCGTTCTCTTTGATCGGAAGAGCTAAACGTTAGGTATAATTGAGCCGTAAGAAGTATGCAATGGGGATTGGAAAACTTTATGCTCTGAATTTTGTTTATATTTCTTTCCCATCTGTAGAGTAGTTAACCTTCGAAAAGAGGTTCTAACCTTTAGGCAACTAGAACAAGAATCTCTTAGTACATCATGGGATCGTTTTAATGAACTTGTTACATCTGGCCCTGACCTTGGTTTTTCCGGACCCCGTACTTATTCAACATTTTTATTTGGGTCTTACCAAGAATTCTAGGGAAACCCCTTTATTTATCCTCTGGAGGAGCCTTTCCTTATTTTCCTATAAGTAAACCAAGAGCAATGATTAACAAGATTGCTCTAGCTAATTCCGAGCTCCCCAAGGAAGAGAAGGAACCATACCCCTGAACAAGAAGAGGAAGTTTTGGTAGCTAAAACACAATCACTCCAATCCCAAGATTTAGCTGTCAATTCTAAACCATCGAAACCCCACTTTGATAATTTAGACTTCCAATTAGCTAAGATGCTTATCAATCAATGTAAATTAGATCTTCTCAGAAGAGTATCTTGGAAAAAATGTCATCAACTTCCTTTCCCCCCTGAAAAATATTAGGAAGAATGCAAGGATGACATGTCTAGTGATGCCATAGAAGGAGAGCCAAGCCACTTAGGAATCAATTCAACCTTCTCCCCTTCTATGCTCACATTAAATACCTCATCTAAACCCATCTCTAAATTCATCCTTGACCCCAATGATCCTTCTTATGCTCTCTCTCCTAAGTCTCATAATGACCCTAAGATCCCTATTAAGACATCCCAAGAATAGGAGTCATGAAGATTTTTGGAATGACCAAGAAGAGCTACGACAATGGCAGCAATGCATAGAACATACTAGAAACACATACGCTGTTGTCAAAGAATGGATGGAAGAGGACGAAGCCTTAGTGCTCGCATCTAAACTTGGTCTAGATTCAAATGGTGAGCTTAAATCAATTTCTGTAGTAAACATAACTCATCCAAGTTTAGAGAAAGCCTTAGACGAGACCAAACTTAGAGACACCAATCCATGGGAAATCCTAGAAAATAAAACATCCAATGAATGTCGTAGACATGAAATAATAGAGACAAACTTGTTGCCTATAGACATCCATGAAGAAAAACCCTTGGAGTTTGAAAAGGGAGATCATATCGATGAGCATGGGAATTATTTCATTTACACCTCATCGAATCCATGCTCATATGAGAAATCTCCTGGATCAATTGGTCTCTCTAACATTATCGCACATGAGATCTTCAACCCCCTCATTCTACATGTTTATAAATTTTTTGAAAGAGTGGTTGTTGATGCATATATTTATCATAAATATTGTAGATCTCGTGGTAATCTTGATATAGGAGCACAAAGGCTAGTGTTCTAGAGGAAATCACCCCATGAACTTAAAGAATAATAATTAGAAGGTTTCCCAAGAACAACTTTGTGTCCTAAAATAACCACTCTTGAAAAAATGAATTGAGCTTGCACCTTTAATTTTACTATAATGCCCTTATGAATTGAGCAAAGAATTATAATTATAAAAATAATCCTTTGGGTATTTTTGTCACTAACCATTTCAGGTTTGAAGTAGAAGAGTAACAATGCAAGGTATATCCAACCAATCATTATGTAATATTGAATTATATCCATCCAAGCTTAACTTTGCTTTGCAAAATTCCAGCTTGGGGAATGGGCTTAATTAGAAAATCTTATGTTGCTAGTATTGGTTGTGTCTACCTTTCTAATCCATGTTCAATTGTTCGCCTTTTTGTCTCTAAATGGATAAATCTCTATAAGTTCTTTCATGTCACATTTGTTTGCCATAGTAAGATTTGGTTTGGAAGTACTGCAAATACTTCCATTGGCATTTAAATTAAGCGTGGTGCTCAGGTTAAAAACGCCTTCCTTAATTAAAACTGGACATGGAGTTTGGTTTGGTTATTGAACTAGAAATTGCTGTAGTAGACATTGGATATTTTGTTGGACTAACCCCTGCAGAAAACTTTCAAAATTAATCTGGGTAAGTCATGAGGTGAATTCGAATCAGAGATGAGACAGGGCACATGCTGAACTTCAATAACTTTGCAGAGGAAGACACAGCTCATTCATCATGAATGGAAGAACTATGACTATTAATGATTCATTCACTTTATCTTCTGCTGCAAGTTACTTGAACTCAAACCATGCCGGTATAGAACATGATCTATGCTAACATAATATTAATCCTATCTTCTTTGGAACATGATAAAATTCTAGACAAACAACCTATGTTCCAAAATTGTATATCCCTTCGGGTATGTGTTGTCCACTAATCTGTTACAGGCATAATGATGAATGGACTGACAAGGTGTCATAAGATCAAAGAAGTAAAAGATGGCAAAGAGGATAAGCAACAAAAGAGATAAGATGCTCATGAACAACTCAAGATGCAAGAGAAGGAAAGGACTACCAGTCATCTACCCTTCATTACTTAGTGCCATCACACTCCAATAATGAAGGTAATATCTTAAGGTAAGCGGTCACTATTTTCCTTCTTGATCTTGGTATGCACATAAATGAAGATGCAAACATGTTAGAGTTATAGCTTTAATTGATTAACTTAATTAACTCAACATGCTTTGTCCTTTAAGATTATTCATGGCGCCATTCTTTTGATCTCAGTCTTAACCAAATGTGCTAAACATTGTATTCTATCTTTGGAAGATGATAGTCACACTCATGTAAAAATTTATATATTATGTAGAGATAGATAACCCTTCCATTAGTTAAGAAATTTAAATCTTTTCCGCCATATGAACTTAAATGCAACATAAATGCTGAATCTTCTAATCTTACCACTCATGTCATAAGTAAACAAATTATGCAACACCAATTTCGTCTTCTTCAATATGCCTAAGGCTAGAGAAGAATAAATAAAGAAATAGATTTGGTTCTGTTGGTGTTTTTCCACCAACAGAGCCCATGCACTTGATCTCTACCTTGGTTTTGCAAACAGGACAACACTTCGAGCAAAGTTTGTTAATTCCCAAAATTCCACAGGTGGAAGTTCTGTGAACATGCACACTAAGCAAAATGCTGCCAGATCCAACTATTACTTCTCTACTCCAACCTACTGGCCAAACAAAGGATAAAAGTGACATCATCATCACAAGGGGTGCAACCATCAAGACCTGCATCTCTAAGACAGAGAGATACACAAGAGTGGAAGAAAAAGTCCTGTCGGTAGACTTTAAATTCCGCACGCTTGCCATAAGGTAATATGGTAGTTATCTAATTAATTAGTATTTGTATCTACATTAGTAATTTTACTTTAGCATATTCATCTTTATGCATATCAAAAGAAAAATAAAAATCTTTATTGTCTTATTTACTGCATCACAAAATATTAAGGCCCCACGTGAATAAACTTATGGTAACCCTATAGGAGTATTTACTGTGGTGGCATAAAAAAATGATGATAATAGCATCTGTATTTACGTTTTTGCATTATGTAAATCCTAAGCCCAATGAGAATAAATATTCTCCGTGGTGGCATAAAAATAAAATATATATCATGCATACATATTTACTTTTCTGCATAAGAAAATCAGAAAATCCTAAAAAGAATCCTGCTAGAATCTGTCAATTGAAATCAACTCAAAAGAATAATCAATTACTTATTGGCTGACCGCTAACCCCTTATCACATTCGAGCCTCGAGTTTTGGTTTTCTTGTTGGAGTATAATTCTGCAGGAATGACACTATGACTGAGGAGTGAGTCCATCAGTAGAGCCCACTAGGACTGTTGCTGACAAGCTTGCTCTAAAAGATCATCAACACCAAGTATTGCAAACATCTAGCTTGGGGGAGGAGCATCCCCTAGTTATCAGGTAACTATACCTATGCGATTATCGAGTCTGTTTTATAAAGTTATAAAATACCAAAAATATGTGGACACATGAAGGTCCACACTCTTAGAGAAGTTTCCTAATTGGGTAAAGATGTTTAAACTTCTGCTGAAAAATATAAAATCAATCACTTACCATGGAGTGGTACTAAACCTAACCCCTCTCCATGAGATTTGGTATTTTTTATTGGCAATTGAGTTTCACAGAAAAATATAAGATCAAAGAGCTAGTCAACCTGACGCCCTTACATTGCCGATACACCTGCTCCCAGAAGGATCACTCAATTTGCAACATCAAAGACCCTGTCAAACATCAAGCTTGGGGGAGGGCACCCTCCATTTAAAATCCAGCTAAGTATAAGTTTCCCACCTTATTATTATTGTACCATATCGTTTTTTCATGTGAGTTAGCTAGTAAGATAAAATTTGAAAAGCAAATAAATACTTAGCTATATATTAGAGTGGTCTTAGAGTGTGTCTATAGTCAGTCTAGGTTAGAGTCAAATAAAAACTGGAGAACATTAAAATTTTATCTTGGAGATGATGAATAGTTGCTCTGCCGTAATTCCTTTCAAGTGTCTAACTTTCAACCTTAAATTCTCCCGAGTTTTGGATACTACTGTTTTGGCTTAAGAATTTACTCTAAACCTGAAACTTGTGGAGGCATATGCTTGAGCTAAGTCTAGGTGATTGATTGATATGATACATGAAGGATTGAGCTGCTATTTATCTTATTCCTGGCAATAATAAGTTCTGGAGATTTATTTTAAATTTAAAATCTTACATGATGAGCTCTTGTATGACAAAGTGTGAATTCCTATCAAAGCCATATATGATACATTTAGAGATAGTAAAACCTTTGCAAATTTATGCTACTTGCTTTGTATTGAGTTTAGTCAACCTTTGTTGTATACCTTATGAGAGTCTTGTCATGCTTTTAAAATCAAGATCACCTACACACTCCACCCACATATGCATTACTCCTACTTTGGGAGTAAGCGCAATCATTTTCCACTTCCAACCAGATCCACCTTAAAATGTTTTTCTCCTACACTGGGAGTAAACACCCAAAAATACACCCTATAGGACAGCCATTGTTTAATTGCTCTAAGTTCTTATCATTATCTCTCCAATTATTTATATTCAAAGGACGCATGTGGCTATGCAAAAGTATTGAAAAAAAGGGAGTAAATGATGGACAAGTGTCCCAACAATTAAAACAATTGGTACTTAGATGCCCGCCTCCCTATGAAAAAAAGGGAGAAAGAAAGAAAATAAGAAAAAGAGAATAAAAGATAGCCCATGTTTCCTATGAAAGTTCTAAGTTCCAAAAAGGAGAGTTAATCATTTTCAAAGAGCAAAAGTAGAATTAGCATTTAGCCACCTTATATACACCCATCCACCATATTTCATACACATGCACATCTTGGTTTGATTGTATGACTTGACTCTCTGTGGATCCATTGTTTGACTTTACAATATATGAATTGCAAGTATGCTCATCCTTGTGATTGCCACTCCTATAAGCTCCACTATAATCCTTAGTTGCAGGAAGGCATAACATCATTAATGCCTCAGTGAGATTCATAAATACCACATATATTAAGAGACTTGAGGGTGTCATACAATTAAGCTCTGAGTTTTATTTTGCAAACTTGCAAAACTCCAGAATATTGGTACTATGAAGAATTTGAGACATAGTGCTTGACTTGATTGTTCTATCTCTAGATTGCTCAAGACTTATGCAAAAGCTGAGAAGCTCCATAGTTAAAGGTACAATGGGTAGGTTTGAAAGTTAGAGCAGTTTTGTCTAATTCCGGAGGAGAATTTATGTTTGAAAGCATGTGTACTTAAAAGGCATGAAGCATTGTAGCAACTCCTGATCCAAGTTTATTAGCAATTAGGCTTAGTTTGTTTGCCAAGGGACTGGCAAACAGGTAAGCTTGGGGGTGTTGTTGACGGTGGATAACGTCAACTTTTATTAGAACTTTAGACATGAAAGGACACATGAATACACACTAGTCTAGGGTTTTAATTGACAATTTCCACGAGTTTTGTATGTTCTGTATTTTCCAGGGGCTATTCTAGAAAAGCGTAAAAGAGGGGTTAAAGAGCATAAAAGACACGAAACTTAACCGCCAAGGAAACATCGTCACGAAGACCCTGGAAGGATCTAAAACACACCCGAGCAACCGGGGCCTCGGATCCCACAAAGTAGGGCCGGCCAGCCCTTGGGTGGGGCCGGTCGGCGCCCCCTGCTAGACTGCGGGCCCCGCCTTCTGGAATCTTCCTCCCACGCTTCCTTGGCACCAAAGTAACGCATCCCTACATTGATCTAAGGTCGGTTCGATCCGACGGTGCACATAACATGAGATGCGGATTGATGACGTGGCGGTTCCTTGCCCCCTACTCCACCTCGGCCTATATAAGGACGCCCCAGGCCCCCTCCAGAAGGCATTCTACACCCCAGTGCTTCATATTCTCTACATAAATTAGGGTTAGGGTCCCTCTAGTTGATCTAGTTCTAGTTCATCTAGTTGTAGCAGTTAGGAGAGACTAGTTCATCTAGATCTAGTCTTGTTTAGAGATTAGAGAGATAGAGTAGGAGAGTAGAGATTCTGGAGGAGTTCCGGCCTGTCGGTGCTTCTTCGTGGCTGTATTCTTATGGATTCAGCTTCCTCGCCTGGAGCTGCGTTCTGAGGTACTTTTGTATTCAACTTCTAATTCAAGTAAGCATTTGTTCTTATTCGTTCTTAAGTTTGCAACTCATATTGAGTACTTTGATCTTGGTCATTACATGATTGAAGTAGTATTTCATAGTGTAGGCGCGGTGCCTAGGCTAGGTTTACTTGTGAATGTCCCCTGATTGGCTGGATAGTGGTAGATCGCGTAGGTGACAGCTGCGTTGAGTCCTTTGTAGTCCACTTCCCGTTAATAGGATCGATAGGTGTATAAGTGTCTGGTAGGAGGGAACTCTGATTTCACCTCTTATTCATGTCACTGCCCAGTTAGAACAATATTATTCAAAGTTTACTGGTAGTTGGAACTAGATAATCATTAGCTATTTCCTCTTTCTTGATATTATCTAGCCTAATTATAGGGTTAAGTCATCGGCTTGGTCATTATCACCTACTGTTCCTTGTGGATACGATATTTAAAACCTCCAGGTGAAATGTGACAGCGGTATTATATCTGTGCGCTTGCGGATAATCTTAATACAATCTTATTTAAGTAGAGTGCAGTTAATTTATACCAACACACTCAAAGTTCTAGTTTATATCTAGATAGTAGATTGATGTGGAGTTGAGCCTTCGGCTCAGGATTCTTGACCTCCTGTCTACTAGAGGCCGGTAATTCCACTGTATTTCCTTTTATTATGACTTTATGCTATTTTAATACTTGTAACAGAACCGCCTAAATCACGTGGCCCATAGGCACCTGTCAAAGTCACTAATGACATCTGACAGCCGGACCCGTGTTCCATATGACCTCAGCGGGCTCTGCCGGGCTACATAAGCACCCGTTATCTCCGACAGGATCCCATTGCGAAGTCATTACAGAGTTACAACATTTCATACCAAAATACATCAGAGTAGAATTTGCGGAAGAGTAACTTGTACTTAATATTACAGACCAGTGTTCGAATAAAATTAAGTGCAGTTATTACAGACCATAAATTTGAAGAGTAGCAGTAGAGTTTGGAACAACAGTACGACAGGTAGTTAAATATTACACGAACCCTGCCCAAGGGTTTAACCTTAGTCTTCTTCACTCTCCTGGACGATGGTGACGCACCACGGAGCTAGACAAACTTCAGTCTCCTGCTGCCCTCCTGCAACAGGGTTAACAAAACCCTGAGTACATGGGGTACTCCGCAAGACTTACCCGACTAAAAGTGTAAGATTAGACTCAGGAATGCAGGCTGAGGGAAGTCAAGGTAAGGCTTTAGCAAGAGTTCAAGAATTTTGCAGAAAAGCATTACTATTCCTAACTCAACATTTTATTTCAATAATACTATTCATCATTACCCATTTCTCCAAGTTCTTTCTCATATATCAACATTCTTTCATTTGCTTAATCCATTCAAAACAATCCTAGTTCCAAACCACTATTCACTGTAGGTGTGAGGATCAAGTCTCCATATCCGAGGAGCAACGACGATTCGAATCGATTAATACCCAGCTGGGGATCCCTATCCACACTGCGAATGTAGCACTTAAGCTTGCATACGCCAACCCCGCCTACCACGGCTTTTCATACCCCAGAACCGGTCCTGCGCCACCCGAGAGCACAGTACTCCTCTCGTCTCCAGGCACGACGGCCACGAGGGTACACGCTACTCTCGCCATCTCTCCACTCCCAGTGCATGGTTGTCGGTTCCAGCAGTAGAGCCACCGGAGTCAGAGGTTTTCCGTAGTATGTGGCTAGTTGCAAAGTCTTGATCACAGCAGGCCTGACAACGAACGGTCCCTAATATTTTTCCGTTAGAAACCATGCATTGGGACTCTAACACAAGTACACTGGTAACTACCCGGTTTTCACATCCCTTTCCCGATGGCGACGAAAGTTGGGACTCTAACCCAAGCAGTTGGCCAACCAAGCGGGAAAAACCATCCCTGTTGATGACAATGAACTAGCTAGGAACACTGCCAACAACAAGGACATAACCAGTCCCATAAAGTGATTCATTTCATTTGTATCATCATAGTTCGAAATAGCATTTTTGCAAATCTAACCATCAAGCATGACTAAGCATTTTTCAATACTTTTAATTAAATCAGGTTATCAGGTATTGGTAATTGGTCAAGGATGGTTATGCATCAAGTGGTTGTCAATCAACTCCTAGTAACCTAATGCAATAGATTAACTCAAGTGATAAATATTTTTAAATAACAAGGAGGGGCTGAATGCACCGGGGCTTGCCTTGAATTGCGTAGAATGTCGAATCCGGGTCAGTTCCACAAATGTCAAATCCTTGTATAACTTCCTGAGTAGTCTCCTCAGATGGACCCTCAGACTTAACCTCTGGATTCTCGGTCACTACACGTTTGTAATGAATGAATGTATAAATGTGATGCACATGAAATGACAGACGAAATTTAATAACAAATAAATAAACTACACATGAGTATATGACCCTATCTTAGCTAGACATGAATAATCTAATTCATACTGCCCTAGGTCATAAAGGTGGTTGACCTAGAATCTCAATCAATCCAAAAATCACACCAATCAATAATCATTCCATTTATTATTCCTAATATTATCATTTAAACTAACATATAATTTAATAAATATTTAACTATTTCCATTTGATGCCAAAATGCACCAACAGATAGGTTTTAATACCAAACAGTGACAAAATAAATTTCATGATTTTTGGAATATCACAGAAATTATTAAAAATTATTAAAGTTCCTTTTAACTTTTAATGTACTGATTTTTAATTAATACAGAAAACACCCAAATCCTGTATTTAATATTTTTATTAAATTCTACACATCATAGAGAGTATCTAGAAATATTTTCATACTTTTTGGTGCAGTAAATTAATACATACAAAAATATTAAAACTTAACACTATTCATATTAATTAAAATGGAAAAGCAAATAGAAAAATCGCTGGAAAAAAGAAACGGCTATTCGGCCCACTAAGGCCCAACAGCGCAGGCCGCGGCCGCGCGCGCGCGCGCCACCGAGCCGGCCCACACCCCGCACCGGCCCAGCACGGCCCAGCCGCGACCGCGCGCGCTCGCCTCCGCGCCGTGTCGCTGACAGGCCGACCCCAGCCGTCAGCCTCCCGCGCGCTCGCGCACTCGCCCACGCCAGGTCGCTGACAGGCCGACCCCAGCCGTCAGATTCATCTCCCACCTCTCGCTCTCTGCCCTTTCCGATTCCCGCGCGCGAGCGACGCGGCGGCTTGCCGCCGGCAGCCTTCCTCCGACAAGGGAAACCTACCGGACACCGAGCAGAACCTAGAGGCACCACCCTAGAGCCCTAAAACGGCTAGACCCGACCGGCAACGAGCTTGTCGGTCACTCCGGCGGCTCGGCGGCGGCGGCGGACCACACGCCGGCGAGCGCGAAACGAACGCGACCAACTCAAGGTAGGAAATGATTCGGGAACTCACCACGACCCTAAACCACTAGCTGGTTGGGACGGAGACGGGACGGAGGAGCGGGCTTGACGACGTGCCGACCTGCGACGAAAAGCACCGGCGACGACCTTTCCCGTTCCGGTGATCCTAGAACACCAAATGGCGAACCATCTAGCACATGAGAAGCTGAGAAACACAAGGACCCCAAAACGCACACAAGTTCCGGTAGAATCTCACCCTACAAGACCGGCCTCGGCTTCCCGACGTGCGGCGGCGCTCTGCTCGGCTCCGGCCGGACGCGGAGACAACGACCCGCGTTCCCGGATGCTCGAGGCACCACGGCCCACACCGATGGCACCAATCGACGCGCAAGGAAGCTAGCGAGCTTGCTTGGAGATGGAAGAGGCAATGGTGGCTTGGTCACGGTGAATTTCACCGCATTCCGATGGAGCTCGACAGCGGCCGCGAGAAGGGAAATGAGGTCGGGACGGTGCGGTGGTGGTTTATATCACCGGGCAAGGGAGGGGATAAGCTCGGCTGGGTCCGGGGCCCCCTCTCGGCTGCTCGACAGCGGCACCGGTTGCCCACGCCGGCCGGACAGCGCCCGGCGCCGCGCGCGGCACGCGCGACGCAACGTGGAAGATGAACAGGGGGTCCCTCCTGTAGCTACAGTACTAGGCCGAGTAGGTCACAAGCTATTTGATGCAAATTGGAGCTGATCCAGCCCGAATCCGAGGAAGTGGTGAATACAAAAGTTGTAGAGAATTTCGTGTAGATCATTTTTTCTTTTGACACCAATTTCAAATTCGGCCAAAATTTCGAATTACAGAAAATGGGGTAAAAGTAGGGTTTGAATTTCAAACTAAAATTTTAAAATTACTTTTGATTCTTCTCAACAACTTGAAAATTAGTAAACATGAAAGTTGTCCTACTCAGAGAGCTTGACAACTCCTATATAGAAAGTTTTTGAAGATTCTTAATATTTTTGAAATTGAAGTTTCAAATATAAATTTCAATATAGTAATTTGAGTTAAATTTGAATTTTTATAATATAACTTCAAAATCTCCAATAATAAAAGTTGTTCCATTTCAAAAACTCTACAAATTTTATTAAGACACTTTTCCCATATTTCATATAGATTTTGAATTGGGTTTTTAGGTCAACTTTAGGGTTTAATTTGATTTTTATTTAATTTCATTTTTGATTTTTGATTAAGGACTTAATTACACAGTCAATACTTTAGTCGAAATCAAATCACCCTAGGCCCTAAGCACAATCATATGCAATGCTTAAATTTAAATATGATGACATGGCGGATTAATTAAATTGTAATACCAGAGGTATTACAATACTATGTTTTGGTTTGTTATGTTCCTACTTTATTGCAGTAGTATATTTGATACAGTTATGATTGATAATGAGTTTATGCATGAGTTTGCGAAGTGCTTAATCCAGTACTCTAGTGGGTTAAGTGGTCGAATTATAGAGGCATGGTGCTCAGATATTGTTTGCCTGCGAATGCGCTTTATATACTGGGTCATGTGGTAGATCGCGGATGTTACACTTCCGTTGAGTCCTTTGTAGTCCACTCCCCATATGTAGAGAGAGTAGAACTAGATTATGATCTTGCTCTGTTCTTGTTTTTCCTGAATAATGTTCTTGATGCATAGATAAAGACTCAGTTATGCTATACATGATTGTATATTTGCTAGAGTAGATGAATAACTTTATTAATTAGGAATGACATAAGAATCTGATCTCTTAATTAGTCCTATGCTTTGGTTGACTTTAACAATGAGTAGTCCACACCTATCTCTTAGAAGTTATCTAAGCCTTTATTATCATCATATTCATATGTTTATTATTGGCTTACCCCTGTTTAAGTAAGTGCTATGTGATTGATTCTATTCGTAAGTAATGTATTTGAATCTATCCACTCATGCCTGGCTCCATACCTTCTCCCTGTGGTAAAAATATAAATCGACAACCCTGGAATACTCGGGTAAAATGCTACAATGGTATAGATTAATTTGTGCCCTTGAAGATACTTTAAACATGATTACCCTCTTTAGTCACTTGCATTCATAATAAGTGCTTAGTATTATTCTGGGTAGTTTCCATACATGTCTTATATTCATGCTAGGGATGACAACTTAGTTATTGTAAGAGATATATGTTTAAAATAGGTGGCTAAGTAGATATAGGTTTAAAAGAGGTGGCTAAGTAATTTACCAAGTGACACTTAATTAGTACCAACAGTAGTGAGGTTCTTCCAATGGTAGAAGAGTCTAGCAAAGAAAGCTTTGCCTTCACAAACTTGCTTCGGGCACCGGGTTGCCCCTGGCTTACCAGGCGATACTGGCCTATAGCATATAGCGTGCTCTACGCCGTATCCGAACGTGGGGGAGGCAAGGACAAACAGGGCTGTCACCATCTGCCTTCTACCCCTCAACCGTGAGATACGAGGCAAACGAGGGTGACTTCTAGCATAGACACCACGTCCACGCTAAAGTTCACTACTCTAATGTTGGCCAGGAACTTCCATCTTTATCAGGAGTCCTCTACTAGAGCATTCACCCGAACAAGGTGAACAACGAACCCGCAAGCTTGTAAAGTACAAAGTAACTTGCTAAGAAACTTACTAACAAGAGTTGAACACAAATCTTCGTACTTCAATTAGTAAAATGAGATGTAGAGGTACAAGTTGAGGAGGACCCGATAATCCACCCTTCCGCCTAGCACAGCTAGAGGGAGTGGCCAATCTCTCCGGTACTTCTGTTACTCTTCCCTCTCTCACTCCCTATATTCTAGCTAAAGAACTAGTGTGAGATGAAGAACTCTTCTTCTCTTTTCCGCTTGTGTATACGATGCCCTTGTTGTGGTGCTCCCCTCGTCCTTATATATGGTGTTGAGGCCGGTTCTGGATAGAATATTCCTCGAATCCTGAGCGCACCGCCTTTCCCTCTGCATTATGGAACCACCACAGAAAAGTGGGCCCGAGCTGCAATGGCTAGGGGTCGGCCGCACCAGGGGGTCGACCGACCCCTGACTGGCACGCCGAGCCACCGCCTTTGGTAGGTGGGCTTCTGGTTGGGCTTTGAGTGTGTTTCGGTTGGTTTTTGGCCCAGATCTGTAGTAGGTGGGGCTTCCTTGCCTCTCTTCTTGTTTGGGAGAATGAAATGTGGTCTTTCCTAGGGTTATTTTCTTATGTTTATGCTTGGTTCCTATAAATCATGCAACTCACCAAAACTATGGAATTTGTTAGTGATAAGTCCTATTTCTAGGATTCATTGCATGTTTTATGTATATGTTGATGGTGTATGGTATGAATTAAGGACTGTCAACAAACTCCCCCACACTTAGCCCTTTACTCGTCCTTGAGTAAAGTTGTTGTACTAAGGTGGTTCCTTTTTCTTGATCTTCAGCCTACATACTAGTGTTATTCCAAGCTTCACCTAGACCTGCGAGCATTTTAATTGTCTACCAAATCATCTTGTGTGATTGGAAAATGTAATAATATGGATTCAAAATCATCCTACCACACTTTGCTCAGAGACTTGGGATTTTGTTATTTTTTGAAAAGAATGAAATATAGCATGCGGCTCCTCAAATGATAATCTCAAATCACTCCATGTTTTGTAAGTGGTTCCTTATCGAGGCACATTGCCTTCTATTTTATCAACCCGTCTCTAAGGCTTCTAAAAGTGGAGTTCAGGGTAGATAGGATAAAAACTTTACATACTCACCTTGTATGTGTTGTCAAGTCAAATCTCGGATCATTGGAGGGAGATGTCATACCCCTAGATCAAGAAACTGCAAGTGTGTGGTGTTTCTTTGCTATCTAATTCTATATTTTATTTTTTTGTACTCCTTGAAAAAGGTTGGGCTATCTTTTCCTTCTTATATATATATACACACTATATATCTATACTACACCTGGGTGCATTCTCTATATTGAATGCACCCACCCCATCGGTTGTAATTGGTTATTATCTTAGTTGTAACTGGTAGAGCAGTGTTATAGTTACAATTGGTTGACAAATTCTCGCTGCTGTGCCGTCGCGATTTTCGGCGTACAAGTGCGCCAGCTGCGCTTCTGCTCCGCCGACCTCTCCCACACCCTTTTCTTCCCGTCGGTTGCAATTTGTTATTATCTTAGTTGTAAGTGGTAGGATGTTCTAGTTACAATTGGTTGACAATTCATATGAATTTCAACCAAAATGTAACTGCTGTTGGAACTAACTTCATGTTCTAGTTGTAATTCTCAGGTGGTGTCCATCTTTTATTATGTCCGGAAACTTCTCTTTCTGTTTTTGTTGAATTATTACTTGCCATTCAAGACATTCCGTGTACACACATATCTGTTGCAACCAGAACACAGCCACAGTTGCAAACACAAAACACACCCTGTTGCAATTGGTGCTGTTTGCAGGATCTGTGCATTTGCTATATAAATTGCACCTTGTTGCATTTTAGCCTCGCCTATATATATAGCAAATTTATATAGTATGCACAGACCCTGCAAACAGCACCAATTGCAACAGGGTGTGTTTTGTGTTTGCAACCGTGGCTGTGCTCTGTTTGCAATAGGTATGTGTGTAAACAGGATATCTTGAATGGCAAGTAAGGATTCAACAAAAATAGAAAAAGAAGCTTCTAGACAGAATAAATGACGAACACCTGAGAATTACAACTAGAACATGAAGTTAGTTGTAACAACAGTTATTTTTCGATTAAAATTCATATGAATTGTCAACCAATTGCAACTAGAACACCCTACCAGTTACAACTAAGATAATAACCAATTGCAACCGACGAAAAGAAAAGGGTGTGACGGAGGTTGGCGGAGCAGAAGCACATCGCGCGCACCTGTTCTCCAAAAATCGTGGTGGCACAACGATGAGAAATTGTCAACCAATTGCAATTATGACACCCTAGTTACAACTAAGATAATAACCAATTGCAACCGACAGGGTGGGTGCATTCAATATCGAGAATGCGCCCAGGTGTAATATATATATATATATATATAGGGAAATTATTTTCTACTCCTAGGGAGTAGTTACTCCTATGTTTATATCTTCAGATTTAGAGCATATACGATCGAATAGAGTGTATGTGCATGAAGTATATAATCATACTAGACCATCTAGGTAGTATATTTATCAAGTATGCATGCATACATCGAGTATATGGTCATACTTATTTTATACTACAGTAAGTGGTATTTTTTAATATATTAAAAAGTATGGGTTCCCTTAAAATTTTTTCGTATAGGAAGATTTAGACCACCATAATATGAGTATGTAAACATACTCAAAGTGATAAACAAGTATGAACACATACGCAAGGTGATTTTTTAAAGATGGGAGTAACTACTCTCGGGAGTATAGAAAATGCGCACACACACACACACACACACACACATATATATATATATATATATATATATATATATATATATATATATATTGGCACACGTTTCTTTGGCATGACATCTTTTCTTCCTTCCATGCTTGCTTTTCTTTTTTTGGCTCATGCTTCCTTGGCATGGCATCTTTTGTTTCTGTAATGTTGCTTTCTTTTGCATAGCCCAACTTTTAAACAAAGAGTAATGAGTTTCTGATAGAGAGAAAATTTATACAAAGGTGGTGGGCTAAGACATGTTTCGCGTAATTCTTAGTGTAAGAATTAGCATCTTTTTGGTGGGTGTACGTGTCCTTAATCTTGGGAGTATGAAATTCCTCTCGACATAGATCATCAAGATTTGACAAGATTCAACACAAAGTGAGCAGCTATGTGGAAGGTTTGTAACTAATATTCCTCGTATTTGGCTTTCATAGGAATTTGCAAATCATTTGAGGAGCATGCTATTTGGATTTTATTATTTTCGCTATAAATCCCCAAATTATTTGCAAATGAGAACCAATTTTTTCTTATCCTACTATATCACATATTCCAATTATTTAGATAGAAATGGGGTCCCTAAAATAACTTGCTCACAAGTGCAGGAATTTCAGCAAGGAATAAAAAAGTATTCATGCTACTAATCATGAGGAAATGGAGTGTTTCTCGAAGTCTTAATCTTGTCATAGGATAAAAATTTTTACACAACTTTTAGAGAGTAGACATTGGATTGTGAATTGCGTACCTTCGCTGGAAACCATCTCCCCCACACTTGTTTTTATACCGATCTTTTATATTATAATGTAGAGACAAGGCAAAAACAAGTGGAGACAAGAATATTGCATGCAAATAACTTTATTTCTAATTCAAACTTGGCGCATTACAATGAAGGGAAATAACTTGGAATTTAATCTAAGAATTAGAATTTGCGCCTTATTGAGCAGGGATTAAACTAGCGAGTGTTCCCAAGAACATGCTCTACTCCCACTGCTTTTGCTACTTTAGTAATTCGGTTAGTCAAACTGAACTGCAGAGCGACCATGTCTTCTTTCATCTCTATCTCACGCAGGCGTGCATCAGCTATCTCTCCCTAAGTGAAAGCACTAGATCATGGAGAGAGCTGACTTGTGCTTTGAGAGCAGCTATGGTCCTAGCTGTTTCCCACTTGGACTCGTTATCCGAGTCACTAAGGGAACCCCCCTAAGTTGGGGTTTTACCATGCGAGTGAAGCGTAAGGGGCGTGAGGATGATTTTGTGGTTTCTTTAGCAACCGGGGCTGCCTTGGGCACAGTTTCGGAACCTTTCCCGGGCACTTGCTTGCGTATGAGCCCCTTCCCATATCGTTCACGGGTTTCTTAATTCCTACCATGGTTTAGGATTGGGAAAAGTGAGTGATGGAACCCGAAGCTAAGGACCTAGAATCTAGGCTGCCCGGACGTGACAGAAAAGTGCCTTGCTTGGACCTTCTCCCGCAAGGGCCTTCCTTTTGATGGATGACGCCATGGTTGGCACGCCTTCTTGTTGGAGCCTTCTCCCGTTGCCTCTTGGTGCGGGCAGTGGAGCGCGCACTAGTGCCTCCACTCATGTGGCTTGGCAGCTGCATGGTGGCGAGGGGAACGGCCTCCACCATCCCTTCTTCTCTCACAAATGAAGTCTCGACCCTTATATTGACAGCAGAAATATCTCCATCAAAAGAAAAGGAGCAACCCGATTCGGCATAGAGAGCAAGAGCGTGGTTTGCCATGCTGGTAGAGGGTAGAATGCTGGTGCCAATGGAGGAGGAAAGATTGTTTGAGATTGTGAGAAGACAAGGCCAAGGGAGTGGGTTTATATAGGACTCTTTTGGGTCACTCTACAGGTCTGCGGGTTCCAAAAGTTTGAAAAGCCATTACATGGGAGAATGAAAGGACGAGGGGTGCCAGCCATGGGTTGGCCGACCCAGGGGATCGGCCACACCCTGGTGATCTCCCCTGTTCCCCTGCTTTCAGCTAGGTACAGAGTGAGCAGAGTGGAAACTGAAAATTTAGGTACATCGGTGTTTTGAAAATAGGGAATCAGGAGTAGGGGCCCTTAAGTGCCCAAATCAAGGCAATTCAAAACTTTTCCCTTTCTATTTTTTCTTTAATCCTCAAATTTCTTTGAACATAAATGTGTCAATGCTGCATACACTAGTAGTAATAAAAGGGAGTGAATTCAAAGTGCATGCTATCATGTATCCCCATAGAGCATCAGGAAGTTTATTTTTCCAACCTTTCCCTATTTCATCCACCGTTTTCTGCAATATGTTCTTGATTTGTTTGTTGGAGGTTTCGGTTTGTCCGCTTGTTTGGGGGTGATTTGGAGTAGTGATATTGTGCTTTGCTCCAAGTTCATGCAGGAATTGCCTGAAAGTGTTGTCAATGAAGTGCGACCCTCTGTCACTTATCACCATCCTTGGCGTTCCGAAATGGGGGAAAATCACTTCATGAAACATTTTTTGGCATGCTTGGAGTCCACAGCTCGGCATGGTAATTCTTCTACCCATTTGGATACATAGTCCACAGCAACCAGGATGTACTCACGGTATTGGGACTTCTGAAATGGCCCCATGAAGTCGATACCCCAAACATCAAATATTTCTATTTGTAAGTTGTATGTCAAGGGCATCTCATTGCGAGCAGTGATGTGTCCTTGAAATTGACATCTCCGACACCGTCGAACGAACTCTTTGGTATCCTCATACATCATTGGTCAGAAGAATCCGCATTGCCAGATTTTGGCTTGCGTGCGGAAAGCTCCGTAATGGCCTCCGTATGGCACCGAATGACATTTTTCAATAATCTGCATCCCTTCTATTGCTGGTACACATCTCCTCAGTAGTCCATAGGAGCAGACCCTATACAAGTATGGGTCATCGCAAAGGTGGCGGCGGCTCTCCATTTGTAGTTTTCTTTTGCTTTCCCCTTGTGGCACATATCCCGCAACCGTGTAGTTGACGATGTTGGTGTACCATGGGTTGGAATCAGTCACTTTGAGAAGCATGTCATCGCGCAAGAAGTCATTGATTGGTAGTTCCTGCATGTTAGTGACTTGTATGCACGAAAGATGGTCTGCAATGGTGTTTTCTGTACCTTTCTTATCTTTTATTTCTAAGTCAAATTCTTGTAACTGTAGTATCCATCTTATTAGGTGAGGTTTCACATCTTTCTTAGTAAGCAAATATTTAAGTGCAGCATGATCTGTATGAACAATTACTTTTGCTCTAACTAAGTAAGATCTGAATTTATCAATAGCAAAGATTACAACAAGAAGCTCTTTTTTGGTTATGAAATAGTTATGTTGAGCCCTTGTTAAAGTCTTGCTAGAATAAGCAATTGCATGATGCTTTGTACCATTGGTTTGGCCTAGGACCGCACCAATGGCATAGTCACTGGCATCATACATTAATTCAAAGGGTAGCGACCAATCTAGGGGCTGAATTGTTGGTGCTAAGACGAGTGCTTTCTTGAGCAATTGGAAAGCATTTAAGCACTCATCGGTAAATTCAAAGCGTGCATCTTCAGCTAGCAAGTTGGTGAGGGGTCTTGAGATTTATGAGATATCTTTTATAAAACGCCTATAGAACCCCGCATGACCAAGGAAACTACGGATCCCTTTTACTTTACCTAGGGCGGTACTCGTTCGATCATCTCGATCTTTGCTTTATCTACTTCAATCCCCTCTCGGACACCATATGTCCGAGGACAATGCCTTCATAGCCATGAAGTGACATTTCTCCTAGTTAAGCACTGGGTCATTTTCACGGCATTGTTGCAAGACTTTATCTAAATTCTCTAGATAATGATCAAAGGTTTTCCATAGACTGAGAAATCGTCCATGAACACCTCCATGATTTCTTCAATCATGTCTAAGAAGATAGACATCATGCACCTTTGGAACGAAGCAGGTGCATCGCACAGGCCAAAAGACATGCGTCTATACGCAAACGTTCCGTATGGACAAATGAAAGTCGCCTTGCTCTGATCATCAGGGTGAATAGGGATTTGATGGTACTCCGAATGCCCATCAAGGAAACAAAAGAAGGAATGTTTCACCAACTGCTCTAGCATTTCATCAATGAAGAGCAGTGCGAAGTGATCTTTCTTTGTGGCTGAGTTGAGTTTTGGGTAATCGATACACATTCTCTACCCTATGACGGTTCGCTGAGGGATTAGCTCATTTTTACTATTTTCAACAACCATCATCCCCCGTTCTTGGGTACCACATGGACGGGACTAACCTAGTCGCTATGTGGTACAGGATAAATAATCCCAGCGTAAAGGAGTTTAAGTACTTCCTTTTCCATGACTTCACGCATGGCATTGTTGAGTCTTCGTTGAGGTTCTCGAGAGGGAGTGCTCAAGGATGCAATCGGAATATGATGAGTGCATAGAGTTGGGCTTATTCCCTTTAGATCTTGCAATGAATACCCAAAAGCTGACATATGCTTTTCTAGAATGGCAATGAGTTTGTTTGTCTCCTCATCAGAAAGCTCATTGCTAATGATCACTGGAGTTTCCTTGTTGCTAGTTAAGAAAGCATATCGCAAACCAGCGGGCAAGGGTTTAAGCAGAGGTGTGGATGGTGTTTCGTCTTTGGGGAGCTCTATCTCCTAATTGGTCATCTTCTTGAACAAAAAGTTTGCGTCCTTTTCTAGGGACTTTTCAGGTGGTTCAAAAGTCGAAACGGCCATCACCTCCTTGGGCAAAAAGTAATGAGAAAGAGCAACCCTCGAGTTTTTAGCTTGAGTGATAAGAATGAAAAAAGTGTCTCTTCCTAAATTTATTTCTAATTCCCCTATTTTAGATGGATCAATAAAGAATTTCCCCACGGGATGCCCAATCATGACATCAAAATCTTAGATGTCAAAGACATGAAAGTCTAAAGGGATTTGAAATTCTTCAAAATAGAGTGGAATGTTATGAAGAACCCCTAGACCTTCTAGTCGAGAACGAGGACCAATCTCGAGGACTGTGCTTATCGGAATAAGTTTTTTATTTCTAAAATAAATGTTTGCAAAAGATGCTGACATGAGGTTTACTCCAATGGTTGGGCTGTACAACACATCTAACCAATCTTTATCAACCTTGCAACGAATGATTGAAGGAGTAGAATGCATCTGAATTTCAGATGAGCATCCCACTTCCTCATTCCATTCTTTGTTCATGATAGAGATAAGCTCCTTGACAGTTTCCTTTAGAAATTTCTCGTTATGTTGGCCGGGTGTGGTGGAAGTTAGTGGCCCCTTTTTGCATAAGTAGTTCGAGGTATTTCCAAAATCTTCAGGATGTTCACCCTCAAAAAATGGGAAATCCAAATGTTGGAATTCGGGTTTTGGGATTTCCGTCTAGGGAGAGGGTCTCTCTATATTCTGCAAAGGTTCGGTTGAAGCTAAAGAGACTTCCTCAAGTTTTGGTTTGGTTCTACTCAGAGAGGTTCTAGCGGAGGAGTGTTGTCTAGAATGCGTTCTAAAAGATCTTCTCCTTCCGCTGGGGTTTTATGATTAAATGATCCTCCGGCAGCTATATCTAGTTGTAAGGCAGACTCCTTGCTAAGGCCTAGCCAAAAATGCTGAAGTAGCACATGGCTTGGTATAGGCAAGTCTGGGCCAGAACGTGTGAGGATTGAAAATCTGTCACAGGCTGCTCCTAAAGTTTCCTTCTCTCCTTGTTGGAATATGAGTATCTCTTATCGTAAGGCAGTGACACAGATATAGGGAAGAACGTGAAACAAAATCTATTGCGTAATTCTTCCCAATCTCCATTTACCTTCCCTACATTGTGGGCATAACAATGTTTTGCCTTCTCATCAAGAGAGAAATGGAACTATTTCCACCTAAGTGTTTCCTGTGACATGCCAGCGGTAGTCAGGCAAGCACAAAGTTTCTCAAACTTGTTTCGAGCCGTTGCCGGGGAACGGTTGCCATTTAGGTCGAACCTAGTTGCCTGTGTATCCTTTATTTTTTCTTTTTATCTTTTTCAAAATGGAGAAATATTCTATTTACAACCTTTCCGCACCGAAGGGCGAGTTCTTAGAGCCATCTCCATCTTCCAAGCCAACCATAGTTTCAGGCTATGAACTTTGCCCTGGCTATATAGCCATGGTTCGGGAGCAAACCTTCTCAGGTCTAGATTATGAAAACCCATATCATCATCTCGAGGAACCATTGTAGAAAATTCCACAAGCACACGGAAGTACTATTGTAGCACTTCACCCAGAGTATTCAGGGTATCATATTTCTCTCGAGGCACAGAAGTATTAAAGATCTCTTAACTAGTTACCGAGGATAAAGATGAAGAAGTAATACTTGAGTAGTGAGGTTCTTCCAATGGTAGAAGAGTCTAGCAAAGAAAGCTTTGCCTTCACAAACTTGCTTCGGGCGTCGGGTTGCCTCTGGCTTACCTGGCGATACCGGCTTATAGCATACAGTGTGCTCTACATCATATCTGAACGTGGGGGACGCAAGGACAAACATGGCTGTCACCACCTGCCGTCTACCCCTCAGCCATTGGATACAAGGCAAAAGAGGGTGACTTCTAGCTTAGACACCACGTCCACACTATTGGTCTCTTCTCTAGCATTGGCTAGGAACTTCCGTCTTTATCAGGAGTCCTGTACTAGAGCATTCACCCGAACAAGGTGAACAACGAACCCGCAAGCTTGTAAAGTACAAAGTAACTTGCTAAGTAACTTACTAACAAGAGTTGAACACAAATCTTCTTATTTCAATTAGTAACATGAGATGTAGAGGTACAAGTTGAGGAAGACCCAATAGTCCACCCTTCCACCTAGCATAGCTAGAGGGAGTGCCCGATCTCTCCGGTACTTCTCTTACTGTTCCCTCTCTCACTCCCTATATTCTAGCAAAAGAACATGTGTGAGATGAAGAACTCTTCTCTTTTCCTCTTGTGTATGTGATGCCCTTGTTGTGGTGCTCCCCTCCTCCTTATATATGGTGTTGAGGTTGGTTCTAGAGGGAATATTCCCTTGATCCTGAGCGCACCGCCCTCCCCTCTGCATTATGGAACCGCCGCAGAAATGTGGGCCTGAGCTATAATGGCTAGGGGTTGGCCGCACCATGGGGTCGACCGAACCCTAGCTGGCGCGTCTAGCCACCGCCTTTGGCAGGTAGGCTTCTAGTTGGGCTTTGAGTGTGTTTCAGTTGGTTTTTGGCCTAAATCTGTAGCAGGTGTGGGCTGCCTTGCTTCTCTTCTTGTCTGGGGGAATGAAATGTAAACTTTCCTTGGGTTATTTTCTTATGTTTTATGCTTGGTTCCTGTAAATCATGCAACTCACCAAAACTATGGAATTTGTTAGTGATAAGTCCAATTTACCGGATTCATTGCTTGTTTTATGTATATGTTGATGGTGTATGGTATGAATTAAGGACCATCAACAGATGCTATGCAGACAAGTGTTTTCAGTGAAAACTACTAGTTTGGGAGAGGGGAATATTTATACTTCACCATTGCCTTCATTTGAGCCCTATTTGTTTAGCTGAAGCAACCATTGTGAGACCTTGTGAGAGGCAAGAGCCTATTGTAGTGAGTGATTTGAGCATCCAAGTGTTGAGCTCCACTGGAGCAAGATCAAGAGTGATAAGTGTGCATCCATCCATCTCTTTGGCCTTGTTCTTGATCAAGTGAGAGGCTAGGCTTGTTACTGTTGGTGATCAGCATCACCTAGAAGGTTCGGTGGCGATCAGAGTCTTGGTGATCACCAAGAGCTTGTGGGTGGCCCAAGTCAAGCTTGTGAGTGGTTGTGGGCGATTCACCGCGCCAGAGAAGAAAAGAATCAGCCCGTACAGAGCACTTGATCCTTGCGTGGACCAAAGGGGAGCCACACTCTTGCGAGGGTGCTCTAACGAGGACTAGTGGGGAGTGCCGACTCCCTCATACCTTGGGAAAACTCATTTGTCCCTCGTTCTCTTTATTTTGAGCTTTACATTCCGTATTTACTTTCCACACTTTCAATTCCTTGTTTAGAGATGCTTGATTAGGACTTGGAACTAGGTTGCATAACTTGTTTAGGATAGAATATCACTTGTGCACTTGGAGGGTGAAATTGGCTTAATTGAGATAGGTTTAGTTTGTGTTTTGAAAAAATTAGTAGAAGCCCAATTCACCCCCTCTTGGGCATCCTCGATCCTTTTTAATTGGTATCAGAGCCTTGTGCTCACTAATTAGGCTTAACTACCTAGAGAAAGGTTGTCTGGAGGTCACGATGGACCCCCTCCCGTCTTTGACGGAGATGATTTTCCATGTTGGAAGATTTGTATGGAGGCATACCTTCAGGCGGTGGATGTTGGTGTTCACAAAGCTGCCATGCAAGGCTATCCCACTCCCAAAGCCAGCGCTGTCCTCACACCTGTTGAGGAAGAGCATGAGAAATGGAATGTCAAGACCAAAAACATCATATTTAGAGGCCTTTGAAAGGATGTGTTCAACCGTGTGAGGAACCATAAGAACGCCAATGCACTATGGTCGAACATTTTTGCACTCCATGAGGTAACCAAAGGGGAGCGTGAGGAACACTATTATCTTGTTATGCAAAAATTGAACTCCTTCGAGATGCTTCTTAATGAAAGTGCTAATGACATGTACTCTCACTTGAATATCATTGTAGAGGAAATGAATGGCCTTGGACTCATTAAAATTACTCCGGCCGAAGTAGCAAGGAAGATCCTCAATGTGCTTCCTATTGAGAAGTATGGTAACATTGTTACAATGTGTTGACGGTCGATAACATCAACTTTTATTAGAACCTTAGACACAAAAGGACACATGAAAACATACTAGTCTTGGGCCTTAACTGACAATTTCCATGAGTTTTGCATGTTCAGTATTTTCCAGGTGTCATTCCAGAAAAGCATAAAAGAGGGATTAAAGTGCATAATTATCACGAAACGTAACCGTGAAGGAAACATTATCATCGGAACAGTATAAGCCTCTAGAACACACCCGAAGCGACCGGGGCCCGCACTCTACTAGGGTGGGGCTGGCCGACGCCAGGGTAGGGCCGGCCCATGCCCCCGGCTAGGGTTTGGCCCCACCTTCTAGAGTCTTCTTCCACCGTCTCTTAAGAGTCATCTCGGCCCTATGTTTAAGTCGGTTTGATCCTATGGCACACGCTCATCCCACCGAGCTATAAACAAAGAGGCAGACCTCCTGGAGGCATCAATCAATCATTCATCGAAGATAACAAGTCTTCAAGCCATCAAGAGCCTACTAGTTCATCAAGAGCCTTCTAGTTCATAGTTCTAGCCTAGTTAGATTAGAGAGTAGAGGAGATCTAGTTCTTCGGCGGGATCTGGAGCCCCGGCATTCGTCTGGAGCGCAGAGTTCGGTATAGTTCTGGTTCTTTCTCTATTAATGTATTCTTCATTATGATTAGGGAAATATTGTTCTTAATAGTTCATATGTTCTTGATTACATTAATCTTTGTCTACTTTAATTAAATGTCTAGTATAATTGGTTTGATCTTATCGAATTCATGTAATTGTTCGTATAGCGTTTATCCAAACGATCGTTGGGTAGATGATGAATAATGTGTAGACGTGGTGTCTAGATATTTCGTTTATCTAGGAGTGCACCCTGATGTGCCAGGTCGTATGGTAGTTCGCGTAGGTGACAGCTACGTTGATTCCTCTGTAGTCCACCCCTCATATGTAGGCAAGCAGGCACGGTCGCGAAGTTGGGTGATGACTCTGTTTCACACCTTTCCTAGATGATGCCCTTTGCATGTGATCATGATATAGGACTAATCTAACAATGATTGCTAGATGTAATTGCACTAGTTAGAGTTATTCGTTGACGTAGTTATAGAATTACCTTAGATATTAATTCCTTAGTTTATCCATTGGCTAGCTATTACTGTGACTAGAAAGTGCACTGATGTTTATCTTTATTAATGATGCTTGATCATACTTATCACCCTATTTATCTTTATTATCTTGTGACCTCTACCTGTTATGAGTGGAGTATATGACATCGGTAATTTCACTTATTCATTGCATATAGTTGTTATCAATATAATAGATTGTAGTTTAAACCAAGTCTTTCCCAGTGGTATAAATATAAATCGACAATCTGGTAGAACTCCTAGGTAAAATGCTACAATGGTATAATTATCTGTCCGCTTGCAGAATTGTTCTTAGTTTATATTCATTTATATTTCTGCCTAGTCACATAGAATAATATGTAAAACCTTTATTTATTCTTAGCATATATAATTAGGATTGACAACCCAGTTCATGCTAAAGAATGTTGGTAATAGATGAGTGGCTAGTTGCTAATGACCAGTTAATTAATTACCATACATCTTCTAATCTCGTCTCTAGTGTTAAAGGTTATAAAGTCATATTTGGCGACGTTAGTAGATGTCAACAAGCATTTTTGGCGCCGTTGCCAGGAAAGGCACATTAAACTTAGAAAATATTGATAACACATATGCATCATGGATAAGATTGTATTACCGATTGATCACTAACTCAAACAGGCACACCCTTGTTTTTTGTCATTTACTTATCTTATGCTGGGTGATGAATGAATGGTTTTTCTCTTCCAAATAATTTCACTGACAATCCAGAGAAACTCCTGAGAAGAAAGAAGTTTGTAGAGGCGAGGGACAATTTCAAGCTACCATCAAGAACACCCATCGCTGCTCAAGTTAGTTCATCAAAGGAGCTAGCTCCAACATTGGAAGAAGTACACTTAAGAGAAGATTTATCTCCCGTGTTTGAAGACATGGCTGAGAAAACACTGCGTGAGTTCTCTACCCCAACAACATAAAACATCCGGACTCGAGCACAAGCCTACTCTTATCACCATGGTTCAAGCCAGCCAGTTTTGTGGAAAAGTTCATGAAGATGCAAGTGCAACACTTTTTAAAGATTTGCAGTACCTTCATGATCAGTGGAGTACGAAGAGATGCTATTTTACTCCGTCTTTTCCCATTTTCACTTTTGGGGAAAGCTAAGCAATGGTTCTACACCAACAAAGACAAGAACACTTCATGGGGCCGATGCTCAACTGCTTTCCTGGCAAAGTTCTTTCCCACAGGCAAAACAAATGCTTTGCGTGGGAAATCTCAAGATTTCAACAGCAACATGACGAATCATTCACTGAAGCATGGAAAAGATTTCAAAATTACATTGAAGACTGTCCTCATCATGGGATAGAGGATTGGCTACTGATGCAGACCCTCTACCACGAGCTTATCTCAAGCACCCGTGAGTCCATAGATGCTGCAGCTAGAGGAGCTTTCCTGTCACTGAAGCTTCCAGAAGCTCAAGCACTTGTGGAGAAGATGGCCTCAAATCCGAGCTATAATGAAGAACGTACTCAGCCTCGCAAGAGAGGAGGAGGCATCCATCATCTCAAGGAGACCGACATGGTCACTGCCAAGCTAGACCTCATCATGAAGAAACTCGACATAGAGAAGAAGGAACTCATGCACATTGATGATTCCCGCATGACCTATGAAGAATGTGGAAATTACGGGCATTCCGCTGTCAACTGCCTTACACTGCAAGAGGATGTGAACTTCATCAACAATAACATCTACTATCGTCCTCAGCAAGGTCAAGGATGGAACCAGCCAAACCAAGGATGGAATCAGCAACTTCGACAAGGTAATTACCAAGGTAATAATTATAATAATTATAATCTTCCACCTTTAAGAGATTTAGTTGCTGGTCAATCTAAATTGATAAATCAAATGTCTAGAAAGGTAGCCTCGAATGATAAAGCTTTAGAAAACATAAATACCAGAATGGATACCTTTGCTTCTGCTATAAAGAATCAGCATAGCTTTAATAAAATGTTTGAATCACAATTAGCTCAGTTACCTGCTGCTATCCCTCCATTTGAGAAAGGTACGATTCCGGGCCCGCCGAAAGATTTGGAAACTACTAACCTTGTTGATATTCACAATGCAACACAATACCAAATTAAGTCTACAGATATACAGTGGATAGATCACTCACTACCTGAGAAGATGGGAGACCCTGGAAGACCTATCATTCCTATCTCTATAGGATGTCACAGCTTTCCAGAAGCTATCTGCGATTTCGGTGCAAGTGTCAACATAATGCCTAAGGTAATCTATGAGAGAATATTAGGTGATCCTTTGTTGTACACAGACATGCGTTTGCAGCTTGCAGATCAGTCCATTTGCTACCCCGAGGGAGTACTAGAAGAAGCTGTTATCAGAGTGGGGCAATCATATGTCCCAATTGACTTTGTGATCATGGATACCGAAGGAGATGAGAAGGCACCCATTATCTTGGGACGACCATTCTTATGCACAACCAAAGCCATCATCTATGCGGAACACACCAAGATTGTCCTCTCCATCAAGGACATTCTCGTTCAAGAACTGCATCCTAAAGGATCTAGCAGTCCTGAAGCAATTCCATCAACAAGAAGAGCAACAACAACAAGTACCGAAGAAGAAGAACAATTGAAGATGGAGGAAGAACAAGCACCGACATGTACCTAAAGAAACCGCTCAACTAATCAATGCTATCAACACAGAAAATGATCATATGCTCCTGAAACCATTCCCAATAAAGAAAGGTGACCCAGGTGAACCAATCATTGAATGCACAATCAGAGACATCACTTTTCCCGACACCGTCTGTGACACTGGATCAGGAATCAACGTAATGTCCAAAAAGGTATATGATGAATTATTTGATGATTTACCATTATACCCAACATATATTCAGTTGCAGATGGCAGACCAATCACTGAGATTCCCTGAAGGCATAGTTAAGGACGTGATGGTAAGAATTCAAGATAAATATATACTCGTAGATTTTCTAGTTCTTGATATGCAGGAAGACAACGAATCGCCTATTCTTTTGGGAAGACTGTTCGTCTACACCGCCAATGCTATCATCTACATCGGGTCTGGACAGATCCACTTCAACCTACACACTGAAAAGGTACGCTGTCAATTTAGAACACATCTTAACAATGAGCAGAACTAGAAACAATGCAACAGGAAGAGACGCCAAGCCCGCCGTCAGGCTACCCAGCCTCACTGTGGATGAGACGAGTTCCCTGGTAAGATTGTAAAGTATGAAGACTGGTACAAGGAGCAAGAAAAGGCCGTACAAACACCACGCTGGAGTGAGTGGGAAGCGGAAGCTGAGAGAATGGACCAGATTGCTAAGGCAGAGAAAGAAGAGATCCAGGCACAAGTAGAAGAATGGATGAAGAGAGATGAAGAATCAATAGAAGCATACAAGGAAGAGCTAGAGTTAGAAAAGAAAGAAGCAGAAGAGACAGAAAAGAGATGGAAGGAGAAAGAAGAAGCACCTGCTACACCACCGCAAAATGGAGAATTGACTGAGGTAACCTCAGATGATGAACCTACTGAGTAAGTACTCTCCTCTATCTAACTCCTGTCGGTAGACTATAAATTCCATACCTAGCCATAAGGTTAGAATGGTAGTTATCTAATTAATTTAGCATTCATTAATAATTTTGCTTAGCACATTTATTAGCATAATCATTTTGGCATATTAAAAATAAACCAATAAAAATATTTACTGCTTTATTTACTGCATCATAAATATTAAAGCCCCATATGAATAAACCTATGGTAACCCTGTAGGCATATTTACTGTGGTGGCATAAAAAAATAAAAAATAAAAATAACCCACTATATTTACTTTGTTGCATTATGAAAATCCTAAGCCCCGTGGGAATGAATATTCCCTATGGTGGCATAAAAAAAATATATAGCATGCATACATTTTTTGATTGCTGCATATGAAACTTAGAAAACCCAAAAAGAGAATCCTGTTAGAATCCTGCCAGAATCTATTAATTAAAATCAACTTAAAGATTAATCAAAGTGCTCATTAGCTGACCGCTAACCCCTTGATAAATTCAAATGGAGTATAACTATGCAGGAATAATATTATGACTAAGGAGAGAATCTATTAGTAGCACCCACCAGGACTACTACTAGCTCACTCTGAGAAACATTCAAGCACCAAGTATTGCAAACATCAAGCTTGGGGAAGGAGCATCCCCTAGTTATCAGGTAATTATACCTATGCGCTTATTGAGTCTACTTTATACAAGCACAAAATACCAAAAATATGTAAACACATGAAGGTTCACCATAGTATCATAGGAAAATCTAAAAATACCAAAAATATGTGGGCACATGAAGGTCCACTCAGTTAGGAAACTTCTACTAGAAATATAAAATCAATCACTTACCATGGAGTGGTACTAAACCTAACACCTCTCCATAATATTTGGTATCTTTGTTGGCAATTAAGTTTCACGGAAAAAATACAAGATCAAAAAGCTAGTCGACCTGACACCACTACGCTGTCGATATACCTGCTTTCAGAAAGATCACTCAATTTGCAACATCAAAGACCCTGTGAAATGTCAAGCTTGGGGGAGGGTGCCCTCCATTTTAAATCCAGCTAAGTATCAGTTTCCCACACTATTATTCTTATCATTATTACTATATCGCTTTTTTGCGTGAGTTAGCTAGTAAGATAAAATTCGAAAACCAAATAAATATTTAGCTATATATTAGAGTTTGTTTAGAGTAGTCTAGGCTAGAACAAATTAAATTTGATGAACTCTAAAATTTTGTTTTGGAAATGATGAATAGTTGCTCCGCCCAATTCTTTTCAAGTGCCTAGTTGTCAAACTCAGATTCTCCTAAGTTTTGGATACTACTGTTTTAATCAGAGAATTTACTGTGAACCTGAAACTTGTGGAGGCATAAGCTTGAGCTAAGTTTAGGTAATTGATTGATATGATTCATGAAGGTTGAGCTGCTATTTATCTTATTCCTAGTATTACTAAGTTCTGGAGATTTATTTTTGAAAACTTAAAATCTACATGATGAGCTCTTGTGTGACAAAATGTGAATTCCTACCAAAGCCATATATTATACATTTAGAGATAGGAAACCTTTGCACATTCATGCTGATTGCTTTGCATTGAGTTTAGTCAACCTTTGTTGAATACCATATGAGAGTCTTGTCATGCTTTTAAAACCAAGATCACGTACACACTTCAGCACATATGCAACCATTTTCACTTTCATCTATGTTCATCATAAAAATGTTTTCGCCTGCACTGGGAGTGAACACCAAAAATATATATAAACCCCATAGGACAGCCCTGTTATAAATGCTCTAAGTTTTCACTATTGTTATCTCCCCAAATCATGTATTGGATGCATGTGGCTATTCAAAAGTATGAAAAGAAAAGGGAGTAAAAGATGGACAAGTGTCCCAGTATTAAAACAATGGGTACTAGATGCCCGTCTCCCAAATAAAAAGAGAGAGAGAGAAAGAGAAAGAATAAAGATAGCCCATATGTTCCTCCAAATTCCAAAGGAGAGTGAATCATTTCCAAAGAGCATAAGTAGAATTTGAGTTAGCCACTAAATACCACATATACACCTATCCACCATATTCCATACACATGCACATCTTGGTTTGATTGTATGCCTCGATTATCTGTGGATCCATTGTTTGACTTTACAACATATGAATTGCAAGTATGCTTAAACCTTGTTATTACCACTTCTATGAGCTCCATTATAATCTTTAGTTATAGGAAGGCATAACATTAATGCCTTAAGTGAGATCCACAAACACCATATATACTGAGAGACTTGAGGGTGTCATACAATTAAGCTCTGAGTTTTATTTCAAAAACTTGCAAAACTCTGGAATACTGGTATTGTGAAGAATTTGAGACATAGTGCTTGAATTAATTGTTCTATCTTTCAATTGCTCAAGACTTATGCGAGGGTTGTAAAGCTCCATAGTTAAAGGTAAAATGAGTAAGTCTGAAGGTTAGAGCAGTTATTGTCTAATCTGGAGGAGAATATCTGTTTGAAAGCATGTGTACCTGTTGACATCTACTAACGTCGCCCAATATAACTTTATAACTTTTAACACTAAGGACGAGATTAGAAGATGTATGGTATTTTCATTAACTGATCATTAGCAACTAGCCACTTATCTATTACCAACATTCTTTAGCATGAACTGGGTTGTCAATCCTAATTATATGTGCTAAGAATAAATAAAGGTTCTATATATTATTCCATGCGACTAGGCAGAAATATAAATAAATATAAACTAAGAACAATTCTGCAAGCAGACAGATAATTATACCATTGTAGCATTTTACCTAGAGTATCACTAGGTTGTCGATTTATATTTATACCACAAGGGTCACCTCCTTCACGACGCGCTCTGCTCGTACTACGTACGGGGGGTGGACTACAGAGGACTCAACGCAGCTGTAACCTACACGATCTACCACACGACCCGGCATGTCAGAGTGCACTCGCAGATAAGCAAGATATCTAAACACCACATCTACATACTGCCAATCATTCATCCATGATATCTCTGGACGAACTCTATACGAGCAATTACATAAATTCAATAGGATCAAACTAACTATGCTAAACATATAATCAAAGTGAACAATGACTATTGCAATTAAGAACATATAAAAGATTAAGAACAATGTTTCCCAAATCATAATGTTGAATGCAATAAGAGAAAAGAACTAGAACTATACCGAACTCCGCGCTCCAGACCGACGCTAGGGTCTCCGGATCGCGCCGAAGAACTAGAACTCCTCTACTTCTAATCTAACTAGGCTAAAACTATGAACTAGAGAGGCTCTGATGAACTAGAGAGGCTTTGGATGGCTTGATCTCTAAATGACTTGATGATCCAGGGAGGGGGGTCTACCCCTTTATTTATAGCCCGGTGGGATGAATACGCGCCGTTGGATCAAACCGACTTCAACAGGTGGTGGAAGAAGACTCCAGAAGCAGGGGCCGAAACCCTAGAGGGTGGGGCCGATCGGCCCCACCTTGGCGCCGGCCGGCGCCCAAGTGTGGGCTTCCGGGCCCATCTTCGTCGAGGTGCTTCCACACCCTTCCAGGGTCTTCGTGATGATGTTTCCTTTGCGGTTAAGTTTCGTGTCTTTTATGCTCTTTAACCCTTCTTTTATGCTTTTCTGGAATAGCCCCTGGAAAATACAGAACATGCAAAACTCGTGGAAATTATCAGTTAAAACCCTAGACTAGTGTGTATTCATGTGTCCTTTAATGTCTAAAGTTCTAATAAAAGTTGACGTTATCCACCGTCAACAACACCCCCAAGCTTACCTGTTTACCAGTCTCTTGGCAAACAAACTAAGCCTAATTACTAATGTAATTGGATCAGGAGTTGCTACAATGCTTTCATGCCTTCTAGGTACACATATTTTCATACAGAAATTATCCTCCAGATTAGACAAAAGTGCTGTAACTCTCGAACTTACCCATTTTACCTTTAACTATGGAGCTTTATAGCTTTTGCATTAGTCTTGAGCAATCGAAAGACAGAACAATCAAGTCAAGCACCATGTCTCAAATTCTTCACGGTACTATTATTCCGGAGTTTTGCAGATTTTCAAAATAAAACTCAGAGCTTAATTGTATGACACCCTCAAGTATCTTAATATGTGGTATTTATCGATCTCACTGAGGCATTAATGATGTTATGCCTTCCTACAACTAAGGATTATAGTGAAGCTTATAGGAATGGCAATAACAAGGATGAGCATACTTGTAATTCATATATTATAAAGTCAAACAATGGATACACAGAGAGTCGAGGCATACAATCAAACCAAGATGTGCATGTGTATGGAATATGGTGGATAGGTGTATATATGGTATTTAGTGGTTGATCCTAATTCTACTTTTGCTTCTTGAAAATAACTCCCTCCTTTAAAACTTAGAACTTTTCGCGGAAAAACATGGGCTATCTTTATTCTTCTTTTTTCTCTTTCTTTTTTTTATTATTATATATATATTTTACAGGGAGACAGGCATCTAAGTACCCATTGTTTTAATTGTTAGGACACTTGTCCATCTTTTACTCCCTTTTCTCTCTTTTTTTTCAATACTTTCGCATAGCCACATGCATGCTTTGAATATAAATAATTGGAGAGATAATGATAAGAACTTTGAGCAATTAAACAAGGGCTGTCCTATAGGGTATATTTTTGGGTGTTTGCTCCCAGTGTAGGAGAAAATATTTTCATGATGAACATAGATGGAAGTGGAAATGGTTGCGATTACTCCTAGGGTAGGAATAATGCATATGCGGCTGGAGTGTGTAAGTGATCTTGATTTTAAAAGCATGACAAGACTCTCATAAGGTATACAACAAAGGTTGACTGAACTCAATGCAAAGCAAGCAGCATAAATGTGCAAAGGTTTTCCTAACTCTAAATATATTGCATATGGCTTTGGTAGAAATTTAAACTTTATCATACAAGAGCTCATCATGTAAGATTTTAAATTTTCAAAATAAATCTCCAGAACTTAGGATGCTAGGAATAAGATAAATAGCAGCTCAACCTTCATGTATCATATCAATCAATCACCTAGACTTAGCTCAAGCTTATGCCTCCACAAGTTTCAGGTTCAGAGTAAATTCTTAAGTCAAAACAACAATATCTAAAACTCAGGAGAATTCATGGTTTGAAAACTAGGCACTTGAAAAGTATTATGGCAGAGCAACTATTCATCATCTCCAAGACAAAATTTTAATGTTCATCAGTTTTAATTAACTCTTAGCCCAGACTGACTCTAAACATACTCTAATATATAGCTAAATATTTATTTGGTTTTCAAATTTTATCTTACTAGCTAACTTACGCGAAAAGCAATATAATAATAAGGTGGAAAACTTATACTTAACTGGATTTTAAATGGAGGGTGCCCTCCCCCAAGCTGGATGTTTGACAGGGTCCTTGATGTTGCAAATTGTGTGATCCTTCTGGGAGCAGGTGTATTGGCAGCGTAAGGGCGTCGGGTTGACTAGCTCTTTGATCTTGTATTTTCCTGTGAAACTCAATTGCCAACAAAAATACCGAATCTCATGGAGAGGGGTTAGGTTTAGTACCACTCCATGGTAAGTGATTGATTTTATATTTCCAGCATAAGTTTAAGCATCTTTACCCAATTAGGAAACTTCTCTAAGAGTGTGGACCTTCATGTGCCCACATATTTTTGGTATTTTATGACTTTATAAAACAGACTCGATAATCGCATAGGTATAGTTACCTGAAAACTAGGGGATGCTCCTCCCCCAAGCTAGATGTTTGCAATACTTAGTGCTGATGATCTTCAGGGTGAGCTTGCCTGCTGTAGTCCTAATGGGCTCCACTTGATGGACTCACTCATTAGTCATAATGTCGTTCCTGCATAATTATGCTCCAGAAAGAAAACCAAAACTCGAGGCTCGAATTTAAGGGTTAGCGGTTAGCCAGATGAGTAATTGATTATTCTAATGAGCTAATATTAATTGGCAGCTTCTAGCAAGATTTTTGTTTTTAGATTTTCTGTTTTGTGATGCAGTAAAATAAATATAGATTCTATTTTATTTTTATTTTGATGCCACCACAACAAATATTTCTACGGGGTTACCATAAGTCAACTTACATGGGGCTTTAATATTTTTGATGCAATAAAATCTATACAAATTTTTTTGTCTTTCTTTTCAATGCACTAATAAAGCGGTAAAGATTTTTATTTTGTTTAATATGTAGAAAGATAAATATGCATGCTATGTTTGTATTTATTTTTAGGCCACCATGATGAGTACTCCTACAGGTTTTATACCATAAGGGTTTCACATGGGGCTTCAAGTTTTTAAGATGCATGAATACAGCTTAATTCATGCCTATTCACTCTTGTCATTTTCTATGCAAAACTGATGTAGAAGAGTAAACCTACTTAAGAGAAAATAATTCATGCAATGCAGAAAAGCAAAAATGGATAACTACCGATGTTACCTCACGGCGAGGGTTCTATGTTTTGAGTCTTTTGAATTGGACTCCTCCTTGCAGTGATTCATTAGTCAAGTACTTTGGTTTGCTCTTGAGGTGGTGCCTCCACTAGTTGCTCCCAATGGTGGTGCCACCTTCTTCTTTTCTTTTGTTGGCATCTCGAAGTCAATCTTAGGTGCATCATTATTACTGGTTGAGAACTTTCACCTATCAAATTTGGGGGATTTTCTCTCCCACACTTTGATTGAAGTGTGTTCTGCCCAAAAAGACAAGGTAGAGATCAAGTGCATGGGTCTGCTGGTGGGAAAACACCAACAGAACCAGAAATTTATTCACTCTCTAACCTTAGGCACAATAAGATTGATGTTATTCATATTGTTCATTTATAACATGGGTGAGAATACAGAAGTATAAATATGGTATTAAACTTGTGAGATAAAGAGTGAAGTTACTTAATCTTTGGAAAGACTGTTCATCTTTAAAATTTTCATGATGACTATTATTTTCGAATAATAATAGACGAAGTATTTCTAACTTTGGTTAAGACTGAGATTAAGAGAATAGCGCTATGAACAGACTTAGAGAACAAATCATGTTGAGTTAATCAGGTAGATCAATTTAAGTAGTAACTCTAACATGGTTGTATTTTGCATTTATTGCATACCAAGATCAAGAGGAAATTAATAACCACTTACCTTAAGATGTTACCTTCATCATTGGAGCATGATAAAGGGTAGATGAAATTCAATGGTCCTTTCCTTCATTGCATCTTGGGTTGTTCATTAGCATCTTTTCTTTTACTCTGTTCTCACTCTTCAGACCTCCGGCTTCTCTCATTATATATATATTTTCTCTGCAATGGGTTAGTAGACAACACATACCTAAAGGAATGTTCAATTTAAAGTATGGTTAGTGTTTGCCAAGGTTATTTTATAGCTTTAGTTTTAAATGATTCATCATTACTTCATTCAATTTTTTTTCAACACGGTTAAGGTAAAGATATTATTTGAAAAGTACCTTCAACCTCAACTTGATTCTACGAATAGTCTCCTAATAGGTTTTAAACATTTTTTATATGGGAGATGTGAGTCTACATATAAACCAAATTCTTAGACAAGTATGCTTTAATCTCATAGTTATGTTCAAGTAATATTCTGAAGCATACTTATAATAGAACAAGGAAGTTTACAAGACTAAAGATATTTATTCAAATAGAACCAAGAATATGTATGGTGAATCAAAAAGAGCATTTTTTTAATTTGTTTTAATTGTTAGCAAGTTAAGTTTGAGCATGGCATAGGGTAGGAGTGACCAAGAAAAATTAGCAACATGATATAAGATGTTGATTGTAATTAAATATTGCATGAGGCTTGGACAAACGTACCTTATGTCTCTAAGTAAGTGGTGACAAAATTACTTGGAAGAGGATGCTTATCCGGTTCATCTGTTGGTGAAAACTTGTGGTCTGCTGAGCATGGCTCTCCTTCTATCATCTTTGTCTTTTCACCATCCGATGAAAGTACAGATAATTACATGCTTTTCACTCATCAACCTTTTCTTGATTTTGATTGAATTGCGGTTGATGAGCTTGGGTCCACTGGAGGTGCAAACTCAGGCTCCTCCCTGCTTGTCTTTGCCTTCTATTGGCATGGCAATGAGTTGTTCTTCTTTAAGTGATATGCTAGCTGTCTTGATGATCAGGACGGGGAGCTTCTTTGATGTTCAAGTAAAACTTTATCTCCAATAGATTAAGAATTTTCGTTTCTGCAAAGTGTTAATGGATACCCGAGGGAATATAACAAAATTGAAATGCAGGTTTTGTTGTCCATACTATTTTGCGATTTTCCTCTATGCTAACAAGATGATATATGGTTTTAAGATTGTTTAGCATAGATTGTGTCTATTGTGTTTTTTATTGTTGTTGCTACATTCTAGCATGGTTCAAAACAGAGATAACCTGCAACAAAAGATAAATGAATAAATATTAATACTCACAGTTCTTCCTCTTATAAAGAATGAGCTGGGTCTTCTTGTGCAAAGTCATTACTGCTTTGATTCATCTTCGGTGTGAACTCATCTCTTGACTTCCCTAGATTTGATTCAAAATTTTCCTGCAGGGGTTAGTCCGACAAAATATCCGATGTCTACTATAGCAATTTCTAATTCAATAACCAAACCAAACTCCATGTCTAGCTTTAGTTAAGGAAGGCATTTCAACCTAAGCACCACACTTAATTTAAATGCCTTTGAAAAATACTCATATGGCCGTATGTAGTACGTCTAAACCAAAACTTACTATGGTAGACAAAGGTAACATGAAAGCACTAGTAGGGAATTATTCAGGTAGAGATGAAAAAGCATGATCATGGTGAGTTTTTTTTAAATACTAATCATGAGCCTTCATGTGCTCATATATTTTTCTTTCTTTTAATAAGAATGCAAGTGAGATGGATATATGAATCGAACTATATAAGTTATGAGTAGAAAGAATTTAGAATAAATAAGGTGAATATATGGATTTAAAGTAAACATGCAGTGGATTGTAAAAGATAACTACTCATCAAATTTAAAGTCCATGAGCAAGACTTTCTCACATTTATTTGATCACACTTACCATGTCTCACATGAAGGAATTTGTGAGTGATGTAGTATCATTATTGTCGACGGAATACCGGCGATAGTCTACCGAGGGGTATGACCAAGGTAGTAGATGATCGGTGAAGGTGCGTCTGAGACGAGCAAGAGTTGCGCAGTTAGCGCGAGACACGGGATTTATACAGGTTCGGGCCACCGCGAGGTGTAATACCCTACGTCCTGTGTGTTGCTGTCTTGTATTATTATGAGTTGAGTTGAGGGGATCTATCCCTGCCCCTCCTTATATAGTCTGAAGGGACAAGGTTACAAGTAAACTATCCAAGTTGGTACAATAACCGTGCGGTGCAGTCTTGCACCGCACGTCTTTATCTTCTGGGTCGGGCTAACTTTGATGGTGCGGCCCATGTCTTGTCTTGTGGTACCGGGGGTCTATATCCCCACAGTTAGTCCCCGAGCACCTTGCATTCATCGGGAGATGCAGATCTTCAGAGTTGCTTGACCAGACGGATGTAAGGAGCTCAGAAAAATTTGAAAAGAGCTTCTCTTTGGTGAAGTGTATCCACTTTTGGTTCACCAGAATCAATACTTTCACCGTTAGGTGAAGTGTATCCACTTAGTCCCCGAGCTTGATAGTAGGTGACGTAGTCACGTGGTGTCAGGGTCAAAATCTTTATTCTTCTGATCATGTGAAGTGTCGACGAAGTCCCCGAGCAACTTTAGTACTCGAAAACACTTGATGAAGATGACGAAGTCCCCGAGCAACTTTGCTACTCGGAAACGCTTGACAAGGCGGCGAAATCCCCGAGCAGCTTTGCTACTCGAAGACGACGAAATCCCCGAGTAGCTTTGCTGCTCGGAAACACTTGGCGAGGCGACGAAGTCCCCGAGCAATTTTGCTACTCAGAAACACTTGACGAAGATGACGAAATCCCCGAGCAGCTTTGCTGCTCGGAAACACTTGACGAAGGTGACGAAGTCCCCGAGCAGCTTTGCTGCTCGGAAACACTTGACGAAAGCGACGAAGTCCCCGAACAGCTTTTGCTAATCGGGAATGCATGACGTAGGCGAAGTCCCCGAGCATAGCAAGTGATCGTGAAAAAATCTTCCGAGCAAGCGATCGACGACGAAGTCCCCGAGCATGGCGAGGCGCATATCAAGACCCCTGATATGCCGCCCAAGATCAGCACCCTGATCCAAACAGCGTGGAGTGACTTGATAGCGCGGCGATGAGACCCTGGCGTGGTCGGTAGCGACGAGGAGTGACGGCGAGGAGCGGCGACGAGTCCCCAGCATGGTCGGAGACGTTTTCCGACCAGCACGAGGACAATCAAGGAGCGGCGACGAGTCCCCAGCGTGGTTGGAGGCGGAGTCCGAAGGCGATGAGAAGATCGCATCTGCTATTAACGGCCACGGAGACGAGCGCAGAAATATCGAAAAGACATACAGATATATATAGGAATATTTAATTGAAGAAATTCAACTTAGCTGTTTTCTGTCATGCCAAATTCAGGCGTGTAGTCGTGATGCATGGTACGTACGTGCATCCATGAGGGTACTGATCTTGTACGGCTTCGTAGACCGTATGTGCACAAATCGATGACTTGATAGGCCAGCCGGAGTTCAGTACGTGCGGCATCGTCCGTTAGCTTTTGGTAATTTATGTTGGCCGATATGGCCCTGTAGACCAGATCTAGCTCTGCTATTTGTCGGCACGGCGTTGGACGGATCCGATCATACTGAATCGATGGAGATGTGGAGAATTCCATGCACGTTTGAAGCACATCTAGGCGTCCGATCATGCTTGATATTGGATGAATGAATGCCTCTGTCTCTCGTGTATGAATATACATGCAAGTCTTCATTAGCCTTCACGATCTTGTAGGCATGCTTTCAAGATCCAGCATGTTATCTCGCTTGGTGGCTTGGAGGTTTTGCCAGATGGCTCGGTTGATCGTCGTCGTGCTTAGTGATGCTTCATGGCTTGAGTGGCTCGGACGAATCGACGATGGCTCAAAGATTTCGCTTGACGCGGCTCACGTTCTGGCTCGACGTGGCCCTAGGCTTGCTGTTGCCGAGGTCACCGTAGCGTTTGACGATGAGAGGCGTAATTAATTTCAAGTCTATGGTGGTCTTCATGATCTTGTGCACCACAAGCGTCTTCAATTTCCTTCCTTTCCGGTTGGCTTCCTCTAGGATATATGGCATATGCTTGTCCGACGCACATACACAATTGGAATCTTGGCGTATCGGGATGATGACTCCGTATCGATCGCTGAGTGCCGTGAGGAAATTTTCGGTGGATGCATGATGTCCATGTATGCAAATCTCCCTAACGATATCTTGATTTGTTTATCCGGACTGCATGGTCGCCATTGCTGGATTGGTACGGGAATAGGCTCGCTTGACGGCTCGACGTATGACTTGTAAGATGGCTCGCCGTGGCTTGCGAGCAGCTTGGATGGCTCTGGAGCTTGATGCTTGCATCAACTTGTAGATCGGATGAGCACGAGATGTCGTGATTTTGCTGCATGGTGCTGTAGATTAGATCGTTGAGGTCTCCCTTGGTGGTCCATACCTCGACGGGGCCGATGGCTGATGTTTGCGTGTTAGGGATTGCTTTGATTTGAGTTCAGCTTGCAGCAGGTCGGACTAGATCCAATCAATACGTCTTCACGCGGTAGTCCGACCAGGGCGTATATGCAGTTGACTTGCTGCTGGCTTGCATGTATCTGGCGTCGTGGCCGTGTGCCGCCGGTTGTCAAGTCGGGAGTTGCAAATTGTGATCGTCTGGAGGCATGGTTGCGATCGGCCAGTGATGCTGCCGATCTCACGCCGGCTGACGAAGGACGCCCAATACGCGAGACAAATCGCACGAGACGAAGGACGCTCAATGCGCCGTCGGAGTCCGTGTTGTTGTGGGCGTTGTTGATGACTAGAGTCGGAGACGGGTCGGCGATGTTGATGCGCAGATGGCACGGAATAGGGACGAGTAGGGCCGCAGATAATTCCTACCACAGTAGATGTACGGAGATATGCAAATACAAAAAATATTTAATATACAAAATATTTAAATAGTAGATCGGATCTCATCTGTTATCTTCATCGCCGAACGTGTAGCCTTGAATTGCTTGCTCCTTGATTGCACACATGTACTGGCCTCGCGTACTTGAGTCGGGCTACGGAGCTGTGCATGCTTGGTGTATATGAATATGCCTCCAATTCTCATGCATGAATACGTACAAGTCGATCCACTAGCTTGCTTGGCCTCTTGACGCGTGTACGTGTCTTATTCCTTAATTGCTTGCGATCGAATCTGACGACATGCCCTTGATTGAAATTTAGGCCGCCGAGAATCTGACGACGGTGTTGAACGTGGCTTGATGTTGAGTTGATGTGGTCGACGGGATGACCTCGCAGGATGACGCCATGGATTGCATCGCCGTGTTGATGATGAAGGTCGCCGCCATCGAGTTGATGAAGAAAAAATCCGTCTTGTTCACCATCGTCGGATGCCATTGCCGTGGTCGACGACGACGAAAATTCAGATCTGGTTCGCCGCCGTTGGACGCCGTTGCTGTGGTCGGCGATGACGAAGAAAAATATCCATCTTGCTCGCCATGGGATCAGGAAGCACACCCCCTACCTGGCGCGCCAACTGTCGACGGAATACCGGCGATAGTCTACCGAGGGGTATGACCAAGGTAGTAGATGATCGGTGAAGGTGCGCCTGAGACGAGCAAGAGTTGCGCAGTTAGCGTGAGACACGAGATTTATACAGGTTCGGGCCGCCGCGAGGCGTAATACCCTACGTCCTGTGTGTTGCTGTCTTGTATTATTATGACTTGAGTTGAGGGGATCTATCTCTGCCCCTCCTTATATAGTCTGAAGGAACAAGGTTACAAGTAAACTATCTAAGTTGGTACAATAACCGTGCAGTGCAGTCTTGCGCTGCACGTCTTTATCTTCTGGGTCGGGCCAACTTTGATGGTGCGGCCCATGTCTTGTCTTGTGGTACCGGGGGTCTATATCCTCACAATTATTCCCGTCATTTGAGATATGAATTAAATTTTGTGACGTCGACCTCTTTTTCCAATCTTGGATTTATTATGTTTTTTCTTTTTGTGGGAGCTTGCCGGAAGGTCGTAAACTGGTCATTTATTACCCTGCATAAGATATTAAAGTAGAGAAAACACGGGTAATCCTGCTTGAGTAGGGGGTTAATGGTTATCTTGATTACATTCATAAGTATAAGTCTATCAATATTCTTAATATGCCTAGCTACCTTCCCTGGCAACTGGCGCCAAAAATGCTTGTTGACATCTACTAACGTCGCCCAATATAACTTTATAACTTTTAACACTAGGGACAAAATTAGAAGATGTATGGTATTTTAATTAACTGATCATTAGCAACTAGCCATTTATCTATTACCAACATTCTTTAGAATGAACTGGGTTGTCAATCCTAATTATATATGCTAAGAATAAATAAAGGATTTTATATATTATTCCATGCGACTAGGCAGAAATATAAATAAATATAAACTAAGAACAATTCTGCAAACGGACATATAATTATACCATTGTAGCATTTTACCTAGAGTATCACCAGGTTGTCGATTTATATTTATACCACTGGGAAGGTCTTAGGTAGGACTTAAATTATATCAACAACTTATACTGCTAATGTAAAAGATAAACATAACTATAATTCTACTCATAACATGGATCAGTCACATGATAAAGATATATATAGGATAAACATGATCAGTCATCATTATAAATAGGTAAATATCAGAGCTCATCAAGTCATAACAATAGCTAGCCAATGGATAGATAAAGGGAATTAATATCTAAAGTAATTCTATAACTACATCAATGAATACTATGATTAGTGCAATTACATCTAGCAATCATTGTTTAGCTCTACCTACATCATGATTAAATGTAAAGGAGCATCATCTAATGAGGATATTAAGACAGAAGAGTCACCTCCTTCGCGACCGCGCTCTGCTCGTCCTACGTACCGGGGGTGGACTACAGAGGACTCAACGCATTTGTCACCTACGCAATCTACCACACGACCCGGCACGTCAGGGTGCACTCGCAGATAAGCAAGATATCTAAACACCAGGTCTACATACTGCCAATCATTCATCCATGATATCTCTGGATGAACTCTATACGAGCAATTACATAAATTCAATAGGATCAAACTAACTATGCTAAACATATAATCAAAGTGAACAATACCTATTGCAATTAACAACATATAAAAGATTAAGAACAATGTTTTCCAAATCATAATGTTGAATGCAATAAGAGAAAAGAACTAGAATTATAACGAACTCCGGGCTCCAGACCGACGCCAGGGTCTCCGGATCCCGCCAAAGAACTAGAACTCCTCTACTTCTAATCTAACTAGGCTAAAGTTATGAACTAGAGAGGCTCTGATGAACTAGAGAGGCTTTGGATGGCTTGATCTCCAAATGACTTGATGATCCAGGGAGGGGGGTCTACCCCTTTATTTATAGCCCGGTGCGATGAATACGCGCCGTTGGATCAAACCGACTTTAACAAATGGCCGAGATGGCTCCTAAGAGGCGGCAGAAGAAGACTCCAGAAGCGGGGGCTGAAACCCTAGAGGGTGGGGCTGGCCGGCCCCACCTTGGCACCGGCCGGCGCCCAAGTGTGGGCTTCCGGGCCCATCTTCGTGGAGGTGCTTCCACACCCTTCCAGGATCCTCGTGATGATGTTTTCTTGGCGGTTAAGTTTCATTTCTTTTATGCTCTTTAACTCTTTTTTGATGCTTTTCTGGAATAGCCCCTGGAAAATACAGAACATGCAAAAGTCGTGAAAATTGTCAGTTAAAACCCTAGACTAGTGTGTATTCATGTGTCCTTTCATGTCTAAGGTTCTAATAAAAGTTGACGTTATCCAGAAAAGCGTATAAAAGAGGGATTAAGGTGCATAATTAACACGAAATGTAACCGCGAAGGAAACATTATCATCGGAACACTAGAAGCCTCCGGAACTCACCCGAAGTGACCAGGGCCTGCACCCTGCCAGGGTAGGGCCGGTCGGCGCCACGGTGGGGTCGGCCGGTGCCCCCCAGCTAGGGTTTGGCCCCGCCTTCTGGAGTCTTCTTCCGCCGCCTCTTAGGAGTCATCTCGGCCCTCTGTTTATGTCGGTTTGATCCTACGGCGCACGTTCATTCCACCGGGCTATAAATAGAGAGGCAGACCCCCCTGGAGGCATCAATCAATCATTCATCAAAGGCAACAAGTCTTCAAGCCATCAAGAGCCTACTAGTTCGTCAAGAGCCTTATAGTTCATAGTTCTAGCCTAGTTAGATTAGAGAGTAGAGGAGATCTAGTTCTTCGGCGGGATCTGGAGCCCCGGCATCCTTCTGGAGAGCAGAGTTCGGTATAGTTCTAGTTCTTTCTCCATTATTGTATTCTTCATTATGATTAGGGAAACATTGTTCTTAATAGTTCATATGTTCTTGATTATATTAGTCTTTGTCTACTTTAATTATATGTCTAGTATAGTTGGTTTGATCTTATCGAATTCATGTAATTGCTCGTATAGCGTTTATCCAAATGATCATTGGGTAGATGATGAACAATATGTAGACGTGGTGTCTAAATATTTTGTTTATCTGCGAGTGCACCCTGATGTGCTGGGTCGTGTGGTAGTTCGCGTAGGTGACAGCTACGTTGATTCCTCTGTAGTCCACGCCCCGTATGTAGGCAAGCAGGCACGGTCACGAAGTTGGGTGATGACTCTGTTTCACACCTTTCCTAGATGATGCCCTTTGCATGTGATCATGATATAGGACTAATCTGACAATGATTGCTAGATGTAATTGCACTAGTTAGAGTTATTCATTGACGTAGTTATAGAATTACCTTAGATATTAATTCCTTAGTTTATCCATTGGCTAGCTATTACTACGACTAGAAAGTGCTCTGATGTTTATCTTTATTAATGATGCTTGATCATACTTATCACCCTATTTATCTTTATTATCTTGTGACCTCTACCTGTTATGAGTGGAGTATATGACATCGGTAATTTTACTTATTCATTGCATATAGTTGTTATCAATATAATAGATTGTAGTTTAAACTAAGTCCTTCCTAGTGGTATAAATATAAATCGACAACCTGGTAGAACTCCTACGTAAAATGCTACAATGGTATAATTATCTGTCCGCTTGCAGAATTGTTCTTAGTTTATATTCATTTATATTTCTGCCTAGTCACATGGAATAATATGTAAAACCTTTATTTATTCTTAGCATATATAATTAGGATTGACAACCCAGTTCATGCTAAAGAATGTTGGTAATAGATGAGTGGCTAGTTGCTAATGACCAGTTAATTAACTACCATACATCTTCTAATCTCGTCTCTAGTGTTAAAGGTTATAAAGTTATATTTGGCGTTGTTAGTAGATGTCAACACCATGCTTCACCAAGTAGATCTCTTCAGTGCTACTCCAACACAAATCTTGGGGAAGATCAATGATCATGAATGTATATGGAGACCATCCCTCAAGATGGCTCATCATCAAAGAAGAAAGAGAATGAGAAGGACTTGGCTCCCAAGGCAAAGCAAGACAAGAAAGGAAAAGCTCAAGCCAAGCACTCCTCTCATGATACAACTAGTGAGAATGACGATGATGATAGCACTATTGCTCTCATGGTGAGAAAGACCACCAAGATGCTAAAGAAGCTCAACAACAAGGGAATCAAGTTTGATTCTAGCAAGAAGAAATTCTTCACAAGCAGCAAGAGAAGGCCCATCTCTGAGATGGATTGCTATAATTGTGGAGCGCTTGGTCATCTATCTCATCAATGCCCAAAGCCAAAGAAGAACAAGTTCACGAAGAAGAACAAAGGCAAGAAGCATGACTCAAGTGCAGAAAGTGAAGATGACAAGAGAAGGCCCAAGCCATTCAATAAGAGAGATGGCAAGAAAAATCAATTTCACAATAAGAAGAATAGCAAGGCCTACATTGTTGGTGATTGGCTCACCTACATTGTTAGTGATGATGTAAAAGAGAAGATGTCCGCTTTTACATTGGGACTTCTCTTCCTCCACCACCATCACCGCCCTCATCCCCAACACATCTTTGCCTTATGGCTACAGAAACGAAGGTACAAAGTGAGGATGAGAGTAGTGATAATTCACCATCATATTGTTGACAGTCGCTAACACCCCATTTTACCACCAACATTCTACCCATAATCATGGTAAAAAATATGAAATCAGAAGAACTTAGCTTATAACTCACCGAGTTCCACATGTACTTGGAGAAATCATGTTTATGCATGAAAATTGCCAAATGGGAAAATATGAGGTGGATATGCCACATGGACCCCCTGGCGCCATATGGGCACCAGAGAGCGGACGGCCGCCCTATCCAACAGGGAACCCACCCCCTTAAGTGTCCATTCCATGTCAGTGATCCATGGCAGATGATCTAGAGTACATCTAAGCCATTCATCAATGTCGGTTCCATCCAAGGGTGAACAATCGAAGGCCATGGATTCAAGGGCCCACATGTCATGCTCTAAGGGTAAAAAACTTCCGCCTCTCCAACCACCAACCGACACCCAACTGAAATAGCAACCATCATTGGCGAGGATCTAGCACCATTTGATGGTGAGGTGGTGAATCCAATAGGGTGCCCACCCTGTTGGAGAGGGTGCCCGCCCTCACTTGGTGTCAAATGAGGCCTACCACATCATGGATCCATGGGACATCCATTCAAACATGTTTTGGCACGTTGATTCGACATCAATGGCTCATATTTGCTTCACTTGGATTCGGGAGCCCACTTGTCATACTCACAAGAACTCCATTGACTCAATAACCGACTTCTAGCCAGAAACGGACATACCAACCGACTTGAAACCGCATTGGGAGTGTGCTGGAGAGACGTCAGATGCAAAGGTGGTGGATCATAGGGCGGTCACCCTATGAAAGGCGGCGCCCACCGCCTCACTTCCTACAAACCGACTCTAGGAGCCTCTATAAGTACCCTAGGGGTCACTACACACTATAAATACTGGTGTAGAGCTCATTTGCATTCATCTCATTCATAGGTAGTAGAGTAGACACTAGGCAAAGCTTTGCTGCTACTCCACTAGAATATAGAAGAAAGGGAGAGAGTGAGGGAAAGAGCTAGAGCCTGATCTTTGTTGCTACTGAGGATGTGGGGACGACGACCGTAGGGAAAGTGGGAAAGGAATTAAATTGGGTGAACCCCGGGTCCAAACTATGACATATGCACCCATACAATGGATTGTTAACACGTGTACACCTAATAAAACCCACATCTAGAAAATCTGCTACACATGGGTCCTTGCATGTTGTTCTCGGCTTTCTAAATTTAGTCTCTACTCATGTATCCGTATGATAATATATTTTGCCAAAGTGTCATTCTAATTTAATTCCAGGCACTGAGTGCTACGCGCAGATGCTGATAGCCCATTACTTGCAGAAACATGCGAGCCATGACTCGGCCATCGCCAATTACGATCCAAAGCTAAGTTCCAAACTAATGTTCAAAAATTATGATCCAAAGCTATCAAGGTCTAACAACCCTTGAGGGCTCTTGACATTTCAAAGGTATTTGCTAGATAAAAAAGACTCTTCACACGCGGCCGTGGAGGAAGCAAAGAAACATATTGTTGACGGTGGATAACGTCAACTTTTATTAGAACTTTAGACACAAAAGGATACACAAATACACACTAATCTAGGGTTTTAACTGACAATTTCCATGAGTTTTGCATATTCTATATTTTCCAGGGATTATTCCAGAAAAGCGTAAAAGAGGGATTAAAGTGCTTAAACATCACGAAACTTATCTACGAAGGCAACGATCGTTATCAGGATGTGGGAAGCATCTAGAAGACACCCGAAGCAACTGGGGCCCCGGACCCTGCTAGGTGTGGCCGGCTGGCGCTAGGGTGGGGCCGGGCAGCTCCCCCTGCTAGGGTTTGGCCCCACCTTCTGGAATGTTCCTCCACCGCCTCCTACGATGCATCTTGGCCCTTGGTTAAGTCGGTTTGATCCTGCGGCGCACGTTCATCCCACCGGGCTATAAATAAAGGGGCAGATCCCCCTCCCTAGAGGCATCCCATTATTCATCCAAGGCATCAAGTCTTCGGTCAAGCCATCAAGAGCCTTCTAGTTCATCAAGAGCCTTCTAGTTCATAGTTCTAGTCTAGTTAGATTAGAAGTAGAGGATTTCTAGTTCTTCAGCGGGTTTTGGAGCCCTCGGCGTCTGTCTGGAGCACGGAGTTCGGTATAGTTCTAGTTCTTTCTCTATTATTGTATTCTTCATTATGATTAGGGAAATATTGTTCTTAATAGTTCATATGTTCTTAATTACAATAGTCATTGTCTACTTTGATTATATGTCTAGCATAGTTGGTTTGATCTTATTGAATTCACGTAATTGCTCGTATAGCGTTTATCCAAACGATCGATGGGTAGATGATGAACAATATGTAGACGTGGTGTTTAGATATTCTGTTTATCTGCGAGTGCACCCTGATGTGCCGGGTCATGTGGTAGTTCGCGTAGGTGACAACTACGTTAATTCCTCTGTAGTCCACCCCCCGTATGTAGGCAAGCAGGCACTGGTCGTGAAGTTGGATGATGACTCTGTTTCACATCCTTCCTAGATGATCCCCTTTACATGTGATCATGATGTAGGACTAATCTAACAATGATTGCTAGATGTAATTGCACTAATTAGAGTTATTCATTGATGTAGTTATAGAATTATCTTAGATATTATTTCCTTAGTTTATCCATTGGCTAGCTATTGCTATGACTAGAAAGTGCTCTGATGTTTATCCATTATTTGTGATGTTTGATCATACTTATCACTTGTACTTATCTTTATTATCTTGTGACCTCTACCTGTTATGAGTAGATTAAATGACATCGGTAACACCGCTTATTCATCGTATATAGTTGTTATCAATATAATAGATTATAGTTTATCTAGTCCTTCCCAATGGTATAAATATAAATCGAGAACTTGTTAGAACTCTAGGGAAAATGCTATAATGGTATAATTATCTGTCCCCTTGCAGAATTGTTCTTAGTTTATATTTATATATTTCTGCCTAGTCACTTTGAATAATATATGAAACCTTTATTTATTCTTAGCATATATAATTAGGGATGACAACCTATTTCATGCCTAAGAATGTTGGTGATAGATAAGTGGCTAGTTGCTAATGACCAGTTAATTAATTACCATACATCTCTAATCTCGTCTTTAGTATTAAAAGTTATATAGTTATATTTGGCGACGTTAGTAGATGTCAACAAGCATTTTTGGCACCATTGCCGGGGAAGGCACATTAAACTTAGAAAATATTGATAACATATATGCATAATGAATAAGATTGTATTACCGATTGATCTCTAACTCAAATAGGTACACCCTTGTTTTTTATCATTGGCTTATCTTGTGCAGGGTAATGAATGAATGATTTTTCTCTTACAAAGAACTTCACTGACGATCCAGAGAAACTCCTTAGAAGGAAGAAGTTTGTAGAGGCGAGGGACAATTTCGAGTCACCATCAAGAACACCCAATCGCTGCTCAAGCTAGTCCATCAGAGGAGCCAGCTCCAACACTGGAAGAAGAACACTTGGGAGAAGATTTAGCTCCTAGTATTTGAAGACATGGCTGAGAAGACACTGCGCGAAGTTCTCTGCCCCAACAACAGCAAACATCCAGACTGAATCAGTAGTCAACACTGGGGAGAATGGATTTGAGCTCAAACCTGCTCTTATCACCATGGTTCAAGCCAGTCAATTTCGTGGAAAAACTCATGAAGATGCAAGTGCACACTTACAATACTTTCTAGAGATCTGCTGCACCTTCACGTTAGAGGAGTACTCAGAGATGCTATTTTACTAAGTATTTTCCCATTTTCACTTTTGTGGAAAGCTAAGCAGTAGTTCTACACCAACAAAGATAAGAACACTACAAGGGACCGATGCTCAACTGCTTTCCTAGCAAAGTTCTTTCCTACAGGTAAGACGAATGCTCTATGTGAGAAAACTTCAAGCTTTCAACAGCAACATGATGAATCGTTCACTGAAGCATGGGAAAGATTTCAAGATTATATTGAAGACTATCCTCATCATGGGAAAGAGGATTGGCTATTGATGCAGACCTTCTACCACAGGCTTATTTCTATCACCCGTGAGTCCACAGATGCTGCAGCTGGAGGAGCTTTCCTATCACTTAAGCTTCCAGACGCTAAAGCACTTGTTGAGAAGAGGGCCTCAAATCCAAGCTGTAATGAAGAACGTACTCAACCTCGCAAGAGAGGAGGAGGCATCCATCATCTCAAGGAAACTGACATAGTCACTGCCAAGCTAGACCTCATCATGAAGAAGCTCGATATAGAGAAGAAGGAAGTCCTACATATTGATGATTCTCGCATGACCTGTGAAGAATGTGGAGATTACGGGCATTCAGCTATCAACTGCCCTATGCTGCAAGAGGATGTGAACTTCATCAACAATAACACCTACTATCGACCTCAGCAAGGTCAAGGATGGAACCAGCCAAACCAAGGATGGAATCAGCAACCTCGACAAGGTAACTACCAAGGTAACAACCAAGGTAATAATTACAATAATTACTATCTTCCACCTTTAAGAGATTTAGTTGCCAGTCAATCTAAATTGTTAGATCAATTGTCTAGAAAGGTAGCCTCTAATGATAAAGCTTTAGAAAACATTAATACTAGAATGGATACCTTTGCTTCTGCTATAAAGAATTAGCATAGCTTTAATAAAATGTTAGAATCACAATTAGCTCAGCTAGCTGCTGCTGTCCCTCCATTTGAGAAAAGTAAGATTCTGGGCCAGCCAGGAAGATTTAGAAACTGCTGACCTTGTTGATATTCACAATGCAACCCAATACCATATTGAGCATGTACATGTACAGTGGATTGACCACTCACTACCTGAGAAGATGGGAGACCCTGGAAGTCCTATCATTCCTATCTCTATAGGATGTCACAGCTTTTCAGAAACTATCTGTGATTTCGGTGCAAGTGTCTACATAATGCCCAAAGTAATTTATGAGAAAATATTAGGTAATCCTTTGTTGTACATAGATATGCGTTTGCAGCTTGCAGATCAGTGCATTTGCTATCCCGAGGGAGTTCTAGAATAAGCTGTCATCAGAGTGGGGCAATCACATGTCTCAGTTGACTTCGTGATCATGGAGACAGTAGGAGATGAGAAGGCACCCATTATCTTGGGATGACCATTCTTATGCACAACCAAAGCCATCATCTATGCGGAACATGCCAACATTGTCCTCTCCATCAAGGACAAGAAAGAGAGATTCTCGTTCAAGAACCGCATCTTAAGGACTCATGTAGTCCCAAAGCAATTCCATCAACAAGAAGAGCAACAACAACTAGTAATGCCCAAGAAGAAGAACAATAGAAGATGGAGGAAGAACAAGCCACAGCATGTACCTAAAGAAACTGCTCAACTAATCACTGCTCTCAACATAGAAAATGATCATATGCTCCTCCAACCATTCCCAACAAAGAGAGGTGACCCATGTATACCAATCATTGAATGCACAATCAGGGACTCCACTTTTGCCGACACCATCTGCGACACTGGATCAGGCGTCAACCTAATGTCCAAAAAGGTATATGATGATTTATTTAATGATTTACCTTTATGCCCAACATATATTCAGTTGCAGATGGCAGACCCATCACTAAAATTCACTGAAGGCATGGTTAAGGATGTCATGGTAAGAATTCAAGATAAGCATATACCCTATAGATTTTCTAGTTCTTGCCATGCAGGGAGACGATGAATCACCTATTCTTTTGGGAAGACCGTTCCTCTACACCGCTAATGCTATTATCTACATCGGGTCTGGACAGATCCACTTCAACCTACCCACTAGAAAGGTATGCTGTCAATTTAGAAGCACTTGTTAACCGTGAGCAGATAAGGAAGCAACGCAATAGGAGAAGACGCCAAGCCCACCGTCAGGCTACCTAGCCTCACTGTGGAAGGGAGGAATTCCCTGGCAAGATTGTGAAGTATGAAGACTCCTACAAGGAGCAAGAGGAAGGCGTACAAGCACCACACTGGAGTGAGTAGGAAGTGGAAGCAAGGATGGATCAGATTGCTAAGGCAGAGAAAGAAGAGATCCACGCACAATTAGAAGAATGGATGAAGAGAGATAAAGAGTCAAGAGAAGCATACCTGAGGGAGTGTAACAAGGAAGAGCTGGTGCTAGAAAAGAGAGAAGCAGAAGAGACAGAAATGAGATGGAAGGAGAAAGAAGAAACACCTACTACACCACCACAAAATGGGGAATTGACTGAGGTAACCTCAGACGATGAACCTACAGAGTAAGTACTCTCCTCTATCTAAGTCCTGTTGGTAGACTTTAAATTATGTACCCTAGCCATAAGGTTAGAATGGTAGTTATCTAATTAAGTTAGCATTCATTAGTAATTTTACTTTAACACATTTATTAGTACAATCATTTTTGCACATTAAATATAAAACAACAAAAATATTTACTTCTTTATTTACTGCATCATAAATACTAAAACCCCATGTGAATGAACTTATGGTAAACCCGTAGGAGTATTTACTGTAGTAGCATAAAAATAAAAATAAAGAGCATTCACATTTATTTCCTGTTTAATAAAATCAAAAAATTTAAAAAGATAGAGAAACATGAAATCCTGCCAAGATCTATCAAAACCAACTCATAAAGAATAATCAATTGCTCATTGGCTGACCGCTAACCCCTTGTTAAATTCAAGCCTCTAGTTTTGGTTTTCTTCTTGGAGTATAATTATATAGGAACAATATTATGACTAAGGAGAGAGTCTATCAGTAGCACCCACGAGGACTACTACTGGCTAGCTCACTCTGAAGATTATTCAACACCAAGTATTGCAAAGATCTAGCTCGGGGGAGGAGTATCCCCTAGTTATAAGGTAATTATACCTAGGCGATTATTGAGTCTGTTTTATATAGTCATAAAATACCAAAAATATGTGAGCACATGAAGGTTCACCATAGTATCATAGGAAAATCTAAAAATACCCAAAAATATGTGGGCACATGAAGTTCCACAGGTCATAGTCATTTTTGAGTCCAATCAAAAATACTAGAAAGCTGTATAATCATTAAAACCAAATAAACACTTAGCTATATATTAGAATATGTTCGGAGTCAGTCTAGGCTAGAATCAATTAAAATTGATAAACACTAAAATTTTGTCTTGGAGATGATGAATAGTTGCTCTGTTGTCATTCCTTTCAAGTACCTAGTTGTCAACCTTAAATTCTCCTGAGTTTTGGATATTGCTGTTTTAATTTGAGAATTTACTCTAAACCTGAAACTTGTGGAGGCATATGCTTGAGTTAAGTCTAGGTGATTGATTAATATGATTGATGAAGGTTGAGCTGCTATTTATCTTATTCCTAGCATTACTAAGTTCTGGAGATTTATTTTGAAAACTTGAAATCTACATGATGAGCTCTTGTATGACAAAGTGTGAATTCCTACCAAAGCCAGAAATGATACATTTAGAGATAGGAAACCTTTGCACATTTATGCTACTTGCTTTGCATTGAGTTCAGTCAACCTTTGTTGTATACCTTATGAGAGTCTTGTCATGCTTGCTGCCCCCTCGGGCGCACGGACCCCTTGGGGGGAGTTTTCCGATTCGCCCGAGCATTGGTGAAAGGGCTCGGGAAAGAAGAACCCTCAGGCGCTATCCTCCAATTCGCCCGAGCCCTCCCCACTATACGCAGCACCCTCGTAGGCCAACTTCCGATTCGTCTGAGCCTCCTACTGTATGCCGCACCCTCGGGCATGACTCTTCGATCCGCCCGAGCCTTGCTGACATCAGCAGGAGTAATCTTGCACTCCAAGGGACTCCCCTGACCACTTTACAGGTACGGTCCCATCAAGCGGACCCCATAGCATGACGGCACCTCACGTGCGCATGCCTGTCGTACCAACTACCAAGCCTCCTCAGACGATTGATCTGACGGACCCACTACCTCCACACCGTCCCAAGGACGGCGCACAGTGAAACACCCCATTTGAGGAGGGATTCCCCTGCCACGACTATGACAGACGACACCCCTGGCGCACGAACTGCACAGGGGCAGGGGGAGTCAACTGTGGGGCCAACCTTGGAGATTGGACAAATCACCCATCCGAGCCCATCCTACCCCTCGTGAAGTACCTCATACGAGAGGAAACGTGCCCGAAGAGGAATACTACCACCGCATCGCTGCGTCCCTTTTCCGACGGGAACGAGGCTCCCGAGCCTCAAGGGCTAACGCCCGAGGGGCAACTTACTCTCCCACTGTGCCATGCAGGATGAACTAGCAATCAAGTACGAAGCGTGACGCCGCGCCACGTAGCAGCCACGATCGACACTGTACGCCGCCATGGAACTCACCAATCAAATAGTGGAGGATCACTCGAATGACAGCTGCCATACTCCCAGAGTACCAAGTTGGAGCCATGGCTGATGACAAGCACTGATCTTCACGGTCACTGCCACACCAAGTACTGTTTCTACAGCAAAGAGCATGTAACCCTGTCTCTCCCTTGTAACTATAAAAGGGAAGGCAGGGACCAACCTTAGGGGGACTTCACGTCGACCCAACATCCCACTGCCATAGAACACACAAACACATTTCACGCACACAAGAGACTTGGAGGCCCCTCCCTCTCTCGCCTAAGCTTGTAACCCCTACTACAAGCACCCCGGTGCAAGGCAACACGATCCGACTCGTACACTGGACGTAGGGCGCTACTTTGCCTAAACCAGTATAACTCCCTATGTTCCCCCTTGCACACCATCCGTAGTCTCGACCACAAAACATAAATTTACTAACCGGTATTAGCACCCACTAATCCTATCACCGACAGTTGGCGCGCCAGGTAGGGGCCTTTTGTGTGTCTATTTAGGTTACGGATGGCTGACGGTTTTCATGCGCTTCCTTCTAGCGTGGTGCTCTGGTTTGGGAGCCTCGAGTTCGTAGCCACCGGCCGTGGGTACGAGATGGACCTCCGCTCAGTCGAGCCCCAGCATCACCGACGTTCTGACCCCAGCCCAGCAAGAGGCTGGGGAAGGAACCACGGCGGTCCCTCCACCCGCACCGAGGGACGGAGGAAACACCATGCGTCGCTCCCGCCAAACCAGGTGGGGGAGATGCCCCCAGGTCAACCCGTGCCCCATGTTAGGAGATACGACCCACCTGATGCCCCCAGCGGGGGACACTACCTCTGCGCAGGCCACTGGTGAAAGTCCTAGTTTGGTTTTGATAATTAATGACATCCTAAGGACTAACCAAGATTGCTAGTGATGGCAAGGTTTTAGGTTGGTCAATCCATGGTGTGAAGCCTAAAGGAAAATGGCGATGACTAAAGGAAGGCTTAATCATGGAAGCAGCAAAGGTGATCAAGTGAGAAGGCAAAGGTATAATCCAAATAGGTTTTCCTTTTGGTGAACAAGACACCTATTGGGTGTGTTCACATTTAGGATAGATAGCCGACTATTAAGGAGAGAACGAGTGTTGGATTACCTTCAAGTGCTCTAGGTTGCATTTCATTTGCATTGAACTAACACAACCTAGAGTCACCTCAGTCCGACGGTGGCGAGCAGTGTCAGCATGACGCGTGGCGTTCGGGAGAGCGTCGGACGCTAGAGCTTCGTCCGACGGTGAGCGTCGGACTGGAGTCCGACGGTTTTGAGCAAGTTGAAACCTCTCTGGAAGCGTCGGACCGTGGTGATCATTGGTCGACGGCTAACCTCGCGAGAGTCCGACGGTGGCCGAGCTATGTCTCGTATGTGAGAGTCAGACGGTCCGACGCCTGGAGCAGCGCGCGCGTCGGACCATCAGCTTGAGCGTCCGATGGTTGGAAAAACGGCGCGAGAAGTAGCCGTTGAGATCCAGTGGCTGTGGTTGAATGAGAGTTGACACGTGGCAGCCATCCGAGCGTCGGACGCGAAGGATTAGTCCGACGGTCGGTCCGACGCCCCGAAAAGCGTGTTAACGGCTGTTTTTCAGTGGGTAACGGCTAGGATTGCCTTAGGGGTATTTATACTCCTTCTCTGGTCACTTGGTAACAACTCTTGCATACTTGAATCATTTGCATACTCTTTGTGAGCATCCTAAGCCTCGCACTCACTCAATTGATCATCTCTTGTTCATCCATTTGAGTTGAGTGATCCTCAAGTGCATCATTGCTTAGTGATCTACATTCTAGAGCACTTGAGAGCAAGCCAAGGCTGAGTTCTTATTCTCTTGGGGCATTGCCGTGTCCCTAGCGGCTTGGAGGCGATTCCGGTGTGAGGTTGATTGGAGATTGTTCAAGCCCACACCGAGGTGATTGATTGTGAGAGGTTTTGTGGTTATCCTCGGCGGAGTGCCAAAACCAACTCTAGTGGATTGCTCATGGTTGATAGCCACTTCTCTTGTGTTGGTGAGCGGCTCCCGGTAAGGGATTGGCGTGTGAAGCCTAGCTCGCAATCCACCAAGGAAGACCGGTGCCACAACGAGGAGTAGCATGACAGTGATCACGTGAACCTCGGTAAAAAATCGAGTGTTCTTTGTCTTCTCCACCATCGAGTCGACTATTGGCTTTCTTGTATTCTATTGGGTTTGATCATTTGGTTTTCATATTGGATATATCCCGGTGATTGGTCATCACTGGCATGCGGACTTCACTTCAATCAAGCCCATCGGTTTAATCCTCTCGATCTCTCTTCCTTGCGCTTAATACTTGTTTAGGTGCCATCTCCTTAGGTTCGGGGGAGTTGGTTTCTTGCGTGTTGAGTGTTTATATTTGTGAGTAGCATATCTTGATAGGTGGCTTGCGTAGAATAGTCTAGAGCTAGCGCTTTGTCTCGCTTGCTTATCAACTAACTTGAAATCTGATATTTTGCTAGAATTTTTAAAAGGCTATTCACCCCCCTCTAGCCTATACGGTCCTTTCAAGTGGTATCGGAGCCGAGGTCACCATCGTTTGAGGCTTAACATCCTTGTGGTGAAAAATGGCTCAAATCAATGTGTTGGGGAAGCCGCCAAAGTTTGATGGCACAAGCTATGATCCTTGGAAGAGGAAGATGATAGTGCATTTCATGACCATGCATATCGATGTGTGGAAGGTGACGGAGACAAAAATCGAGTATGAAAATGTTCAAGCTCCCACCGATGTTGACAAAAGAAAGATGGAGTGCAATGCCCATGCAACCAATGCACTCTACACCGCTCTTGAGTCTCATATGTTTAAGCAAATCAAGGATCTTGATTTGGACTCATGACATTTGGAAGCAGTTGGAGGAGACATATGAGGGCACACAAGAGGTCAAGAATGCCAAGGTATACATGTTGAGAGAGAAGTTTGGCACTTTTAAGATGAATGAAGATGAAAGTGTGCCGAAGATGTTCAATCGGCTACAAGTGATAGTGAATGACTTGAAGAGCTTGGGTGAGAACATCAAGGACAAGGACTTCTCTCATAAGTTCTTGAGGTGCTTGCCCATAAGATTTGCTATTATCAAGACCTTGCTTGCAAGAGAAGACTTGAGCACTAAGAAGCCCAACCAAATCCTTGGTGAGATAATCACCCAAGACATGAACAATGAAGAGGTGGTTGAGGAGAAGTGGAAAAAGAGTGTGGCTCTCAACACTACACCCTCCAAGAGCAAAGGCAAGGCCAAGGTGGTTGAGCTAGAAGAAGAATCTACCTCTAGTGATGATGAAGATGATGAGGCCATGGCTCTTCTAGTACGCAAGTTTGGTCGTTTCATGAAGAGAAAGGGCTATGGTCAAGGCAAGAAGAAGTTTATCTCCAAAAACAAGCAAGAGCCAAGGATATGCTTCAAGTGCAAGAGCTTGGATCACTTCATTGTTGATTGTCCTCTAAATAGTGACAATGACAATGAGAGTGATGATGATAAGAAGAAGATCAAGAAGAAGGACAAGAAAGAGAAGAAGAACAAGAACGTGACTCTCAAGAAGAAGAAGAAGGGGCAATCATATTGTGTCACTTGGGATGATAGTGATGCCTCTACCGATGATGATGATAGTGATGATGAGAGCAAGACCATCAAGAAGAAGGCTATGGCCAGCATTGCTCTCAACAACAAGCTATCTCTCTTCGATACTCCATCTACATGCTTGATGGCCAAGCCATCCAAGGTGCAATCCGATGATGAGAGTGATGAGGAGGAGCTATCATGTGATGAGCTTATGTCCATCTTGATGATGCCAATACTTACATTGAGGCCAAGAGAAAGGAGTGCAAAGAATTGCGCAAAGGCAAGATAGTCATTGAGCAATCCTTTGATGAGCTCTTGAAGTCTCATGAGAGGCTAATGGAAGCCCATGAGAACCTCAAGGTGGCTCACTCCAAGCTTAAGAAAGCTCATTCCTCTCTAGTGGCCGAAAATGAGAAGAAGGCATCCATCAAGACATGTGACATGGGTTCATCATGTCATATCTTTAGTGACATGTCAATTCTTTCTTCTGCTATTGTTGTCACTAACCCTTCTTGCAGCTCCACCACTCCTATTTCACCCAAAGTTGATGACTCTAAGTCCCCACTTGTGGTAGAAAACAAAAACCTCAAGGAGGAGGTCAACAACCTCACCCGTGCCTTAGGCAATGCCTATGGTGGGGATGCCCGCTTGCTAAAGTGTTTGGGTAGCCAAAGATTTAGTCACTCTAAGGAGGGACTAGGCTATACCCCCAAGAAAGGTAAGGCCGCTTTTGTGACTCGCAAAGCTAGCTTTGTGAGGAGCAATGGTAGGTATTGCCAAAGATGCAAGCAAGTAGGGCATAATGAGCAATATTGCATGGCCAACAAGATCAAGCAAGTAAAATTTGCTAGTGCGACTTCAATTCGCCTTGATTCTTGTTACATGCTCACCAAGGGAGTGAAGGGTGTTAAAGCCAAGTATATTGGTACACCAAGAGGCAACCCATGGATGAGATCTATTTGGGTGCCTAAGTCATTGGTCACTAACCTTCAAGGACCCAAGAACGGTTGGGTACCTAAAACCAATTGATCTATTCTTTGTAGGTCAATTATAAAGCCGGAGGACGACATTGGGTGCTTGATAGTGGATGCACTCAACACATGACTGGAGAGTCTAGTATGTTCAATTCCATCAACACAAATGGTAGCCAAGAGTTCGATTCTATCACATTTGGTGACAATGGAAAAGGCAAGGTGAAAGAATTAGGCAAGATTGATATCTCAAATGATATGAGCATATCAAATGTGTTGCTAGTTGAATCTCTCAATTTCAACTTATTATCGGTTGCACAACTATGTGATCTTAGTTTCAAGTACATCTTTGGTATTGATGATGTTGAGATTGTTAGTGTGGATGGTTCCAACTTGATCTTCAAGGGCTTTAGATATGGGAACCTATACTTGGTGGATTTCAATGATAGTGAAGCAAAGCTTTCTTCGTGTTTGATCTCAAAGTCAAGTCTTGGTTGGTTGTGGCATAGAAGACTTGGACATGTTGAGATGAAGCAACTTGGTAGATTGGTCAAGCATGACATGGTTAGAGGCTTGAAGGATGTACACTTTGAGAAGGATAGGTTGTGTAGTTCTTGTCAATTTAGAAAGCAAGCTAGGAACACACACCCTAAGAAAGGCATGATGAGTACATCTAGTCTACTTGAGCTATTGCATATGGATTTGTTTGGTCCAACCACTTATGCAAGTATTGGAGGAAGAAAATATGGCTTTGTGATAGTTGATGACTTCTCAAGATACACTTGGGTCTTCTTTCTAGTTGACAAAAGTGAAGTGTATGGAATCTTTAAGTCTTTCATCAAGAGAAGTGAAAATGAGTTTGATACAAGGGTGAAGCAAGTTAGGAGTGATAATGGAAGTGAATTCAATAATACAAGAGTTGATGAGCTTTGTGATGATCTAGGAATCAAGCATCAATTCTCGACAAAGTACACTCCCCAATCGAATGGTCTTGTCGAAAGAAAGAATAGAACTCTCATTGATATGGCAAGAATCATGCTAAGTGAATACAATGTTAGTGATGAATTTTGGGCGGAAGCTATCAATATGGCTTGCTACACTAGCAACCGTCTATATTGTCATCCAATGTTGAAGAAGACACCCTATGAGCTCTTGAATGGAAGAAAACCCAACATTGCATAGTTTAGAGTGTTTGGTTGCAAATGCTATATCTTAAAGAAGGGCACTCGTTTGGTAAATTTGAGAAGAAGTGTGATGAAGGATTTTTTCTTGGATATTCAACTTCAAGCAAAACATATAGAGTTTGGAACTTGGCACATGGGATAGTTGAAGAAGTCCATGATGTTGAGTTTGATGAAACCAATGGGTCACAAGAAGAGAAGGATAATCTAGATGATGTAAGAGGACCTCAATTAGTTGATGCTATGAAGAACATGGACATTGGTGACATTAAACCAAGACAAATTGAAGATAATGATGATGAAGTCATCCCTCCTATTGTACAAGTGGAAGATGAAGCAAATCAAGCAAGCTCAAGTGAATCTCAGGTTCAAGCTCATGATCAAGATCAAGACCAAGTTCAAGATGCTAGTTCATCTCATATTCTCCAACCAAATCACATTGCAAGAGATCATCCTCTAGATCAAATTGTTGGTGATATTAGTAGAGGTGTACAAACAAGGTCAAGAGTGGCTTCATTTTGTGAGCACTATTCATTTGTCTCGCAAGAGGAGCCTACCAACATTGAGAAGGCACTCAAAGATGAGGATTGGATCAATGATATGCATGAAGAGCTCAACAATTTTGAGAGAAATCAAGTATAGGAATTAGTTCCAAGACCAAGTAAATACAATGTGATTGGCACCAAGTGGGTCTTCCGGAACAAGCAATATCAAGATGGGATTGTTGTGAGGAACAAAGCCAGATTAGTTGCACAAGGTTACACTCAAATTGAAGGCTTAGACTTTGGAGAAACTTATGCACCGGTGGCAAGATTGGAAGCAATCCAGATCTTATTGGCATATGCATGTGCTCATGATATCAAGCTCTATCAAATGGATGTCAAAAGTGCATTCTTGAATGGCTACATCAATGAGTTAGTCTATGTTGAGCAACCTCCCGGTTTTGAAGATGATAAGAAGCCCGATCATGTATACAAGCTCAAGAAGGCTCTCTGTGGCTTGAAACAAGCACCAAGAGCATGTAATGAGAGGTTGAGGGACTTCCTACTCTCTAAAGGGTTCAAGATGGGAAAGGTTGACACCACACTCTTCACTAAGAAGATCGGGAATGATTTGTTCATCATGCAAATCTATGTTGATGATATCATCTTTGGATCAATAAGTCAAGTATTTTGTGAGGAGTTTGGAGAAATGATGGCCAAAGAGTTTGAAATATCCATGGTTGGTGAACTTAGCTACTTTCTTGGACTCCAAATCAAGCAATTGAAGAATGGCACATTTGTGAGTCAAAGCAAGTATATCAAGGACATGGTGAAGAAGTTTGGATTGCAAAATGCAAAAGCAATCTCAACACCAATGGGCACTAGTGGAAGCTTGGAACCGGATGTAGAAGGTGAATTGGTTGATCAAAAGCAATATCGGTCAATGATTGGTAGTCTACTCTATGTGACCGCTTCTAGGCCGGATGTGATGTTTAGTGTGTGCATGTGCGCAAGATATCAAGCCTCGCCAAGAGAAAGTCATTTGAAGGCAACTAAAAGAATAGTGAGGTACTTAAAGAACGCATCTAACAATGGTTTGTGGTATCCCAAGGGCTCCAACTTCACATTGATAGGTTATGCGGATGCGGACTATGCCGGTTGCAAAATTGATAGAAAGAGCACTTCCGATACATGTCAACTCTTGGAAAGGTCACTAGTTTCATGGTCATCCAAAAAGCAAAAATAGTGTTGCACTTTCTACCGCCGAAGCCGAATACATTAGTGCGGGAAGTTGTAACACCCTAAAAATTTGCATCTTTGAAATAGGAATTTAATTTGATTTATTTTATGCAATCTTGTGGTCATTTAATATAAATATAGGGAATAATAATTTTTGTGAATTAATTAAAATAGGGAAACCACATGTATGTTGCATTCATGCTGCTTATCTATTTTGTATTGATTTCACTTTACTGGTATTGCAAAATATTCAAAAGTATTTTTGAAAACTCATTTGGAAAATGAATTTGAAAAAAAAGGGAAAACTCCCTCCCCTTCTCTGCCCAGGCCGCGCAGGCCCACCTCCCCTCCTCTCTGCAGCCCAGGCAGAGCCGGCCCATTCCTTCTCCTCTCTCCCTCTCTCTCTGGGCCGAGCCCAGCTCTCCCCTTTCTTCTCCGCGTTGGGCTGAGCCGGCCAGGCCGAAGCGCAGCTCCAGCGCAGCACCCCGCTCCATCCTTCCCTCTCTTTCGGCGCCGACAGGTGGGGCCGCCCCCACAGTGTCGTCCCCTTCCTCTGGAAGGTGTCCTAACCGGACACGAGTGCGACTCCAGCCGAACGGCAACCGCTGGGTTTTTCGGCCGAGTCCGTCCCAAGCCCGTCTCCTCGCACCCCTATAAAACTGCCCGAGCCCTGCCTCTCTCCCCACAAGTTCCAGCCGCAGCCACGCCCTCGAATCGAGCCCTAGTGGCTGCCGCCACCAAAGCCGCCGCCCCGAGCTCCGCTGTCACCGTCAAATTCGCCAACGAGGAGCCTCTCCGTCGAAATTGGTTGTTCTCCAAGCTTCGCAGCAAGGTCAGAGACCTTCCCGACCCCTTCTTCCTCGGTTTCGTGCGCTGTAGCCAGGACAGCAAGCTTCGCCGCCGCCATAGTCCGCCACCGAGCTCGCCGCCTCCTCTTCGAGCCGCCTCTGTTGCAACCGAAACCCTAGATCGGTTCTGCTTGAGCTTCTCTTGCCCTCAGACCAAAAACCGGGCTAAATAGGCCACCCTAGGCCTTAATCCGATCACACCGGCCGGAATCCGGCCATGGCGCCGCCGCCGTCCTCTGGACTCCGGCGAACAGGGCCCTCACCCCCCCATCTTTTAATCTGGGCCGTCCACTTTGGATCCTACGGCTCAGGAGCGGGAATACCCTTTTGCCGTGCACATTTGGTAAAGAGCCCCTGTCGTTTTCAAAGTCTAAACCAGCAGTCCATGGCGCATTAGACAGAATACGCTTTTGCTTTCGGAAAACGTATTTTCATTTATAGATTCAAAATACGCTTTCTAAATATTTACAGATTTGCCACTGTTAATAAAATACTCATAACTTCTTCGTTCTAGCTCCGATTTGATCCGTTCAAGTCTCGTTAGATTCGTAATTTCGTAATCTATCTAATGATGCTACTGTTGTACATGTTTTCAACTTTTAAAATTCGAGATTAAATTTAATCTATTATTTTATTAAAGTGAAACTTGTTTATTTCATAACTTCCCCATTTGAACTCCGATTTTCGTGATCTTTATATCGTTGGAATCGTAGCGACACGTAGATTATTTTTATAAATTTTTCAATCTATTTTGTTGGTGTACTGTTTCTAATATAGATCTTGTTTGCTTCATGTATGATTGCCTCGATGATTGTGTGGTGATTTTATGATCGAGTTCAGACGGTGAGCAATACGTTGGTGATCAAGAGTACGCTGAGGATCCAAGTTCTCCAGAGCACTTTGATCAAGGCAAGTATAGCATGGATCATCCTTGTTACCTATTCACCTTAATCACTAAATTCATGATGCATGTGTCTACCTTGGTAGCCCTAGCATTTATTCCTAAGTTTTGATCACTTGATCCTTGTTACCTATATTGCATTTGAGTAGTGATGCTAGTGCTTGATGATGTCATGATCTTATGAACTTGATTAATTAATTATGAAATAAAGATTAAAAGATGCTTTTTAGCAACATGGACTAAGGACTTAACTGTAAGTATGACACCAGGACTTACAGCGCAACCATGAGGGTCATATGGCTCTGACTTTAGTCAAGTATGAAGTTACTTTCTATGATGCTATTAATCTTGAAAGGTTCCTTGCCGAGCTGGTTGTTTTGCGGCTCCTGTCTTTGTGTGTACTGCTGCGTGTGCCACTAGAAGGAGGGCTCTACCACCCCTTGCCATTGCGCCCGGATTGATTAGTGGCATGTTAGGAAGGCTTTTGAAAGACTTCATAGTGTACCCTTGCCGTACTTCCTTGGTGAGGTGACATGGGAGTCATGACCCTTGGCATATGGGAATCACGACTTATGGTGAAAGTGTGCAACCTCTGCAGAGTGTAAAACTGATATATCACCCGCGCTCACGGTCACGAGCGGCCTTGGACGTCTTACAGGAACTTAACTAATTTAATACTTGATTCATTTGGAGTTTCTATTGATGTTTATTCCATATTATTTATCATGTTTATATGATCATGCAAACCTTGTTCCTTGGAATATTCAATTGATGCTGCTCAAATTGCTAAAATGTGATCAATTAAAAGCAACCGCTGTCAAACCAGTGTCTTGCCTTATTTGAGCCTCATAAACCCATGCTATTCTTGTTGAGTACAACATGTACTTACGCTTGCTTTATTTTTCATATTTGGATAAAAATCTCGGATGGGTAACAGATGACTATAATGATTCTTCTGAGGATTATTAGGATTGTGTTCACCAGTCAACTACTTCCCTGTGAATTGGAGCTTCCGCGAGAGATTATAATTATTAGTCCGCTACTATTTATGTAAAGACTCTGTGATATTATTCGTTATATATTGAACCTTGTGATGGTACTATGTAATTTGTCGCTTATGTGTGTGATTGATCTCTAGGGCGCACATAAGTTGGTTCATTCAATTTTATCCTTAAAATTGGGTGTGACAGAAGTTATTGTGCACAATTGCTTTGGATGAGGCAAACCTTGAAGGACTATGGATTGAAATTCAACAAGGTTCCATTGCTATGTGACAATGAAAGTGCGGTGAAGATCACAACCAATCCGGTGCAACATTTAAGAACCAAACACACAGATGTGAGGCACCATTTCATAAGAGATCACCAAACAAAAGGCGATATTGCAATCACAAGTGTAGGCACCGAAGATCAACTAGCTGACATATTCACCAAGCCACTTGATGAAGCTAGATTTTGCAAGCTAAGGAATGAGTTGAACATACTTGACTACTCCAACATGTGTTGATGCACTTCATGAATATCTTATGACATGTCTATCCTCCAAGTAAGGCAAAGGTATCATTATTTGACATGTGCATTCATACTTTGATAGGACTTGCTAGATCATATAGACATGATTTTGTTCTCTCTAGGTCATTCATTGAAAGCTAAAATGGTTTTGAAGTCTATATGGCATCACTATTGCTTGGTTGATTGCTTGATCTAGTGATGGCATATAACTTGTTCATGGGGATGCAAACCTAGTGTTGAATCTAGATTAAATGAGTAACTAAGTGCTTAACTCAACATAGGCAAGATAACCCCGGGTGGCGTGAAGAAGCTTGTCTTTGGTTCAAACTGAGTTAAGACACTTGTACCAAATTTGCTAGATTGAACCAAAATTTGACTAACAAAGGTCTCTCATTCCATTAACTTGACCCTTTTGTGGTACTTGATGCCAAGGGGGAGAAAGAACAAAGATAAAATGACAAAGGGGGAGAGAACTTGAACTTCGCGATGAACCATTATTAGGCCGATGATGGAAGAGCAATAGGCCAAAATAAAGGAATCAAAAATTTGAATCATAACCTTTACTTAAAGATAAGCTCACCTTAAAGGTGAAGCAAACTCATGAACTTGGTTGTTGCATTTGGAATGTGCACTCACATATGTTTGATGCACTTGCATATGTTTTTACATTCTATTGCCGTGTTCTTGAGTGGAGTATGCTAGTATAGAATTATTTGATGACTTGACAACTAGCATCCTTAGGTGGTAGCTAGATGATCTTGTACATTACAAGTGGTCCTACAAGTGGTTCTTGAGCATTGCCTATAATGTTGATCTCACGGTATGCTCAAGTTTTGTGATCATCTAGTTATCAAAAGTGCTAAGGATGGAGATTTCTGCAACTTCGATATGAAATTTTCAATCAGTATCACGCTTCAAAGGTTTATCCTAACCATCCTAGCACATCTTGGTGGAAATTTACTCTCTATATATGCATATGTGCAAGCTTTAAAATCCAAACTCATGCACATATGTAGGGGGAGCTAAATAGCCACCAAACTAAATTTGTGTTGTTTGTCCTTTCCAAAAACATGACAATCTTGTTCGGACAAGCTCGCAAGTTCAAAAACAAACTTAACTCTTATCTTTGTAAGGGATGTCATCAATTACCAAAAAGGGAGAGATTGAAAGCCCTAGTTTGGTTTTGATAATTAATGACATCCTAAGGACTAACCTAGATTGCTAGTGATGGCAAGGTTTTAGGTTGGTCAATCCATGGTGTGAAGCCTAAAGGAAAATGGTGATGACCAAAGGAAGGCTTAATCATGGAAGGAGCAAAGGTGATCAAGTGAGAAGGCAAAGGTATAATCCAAATAGGTTTTCCTTTTGGTGAACAATACACATAGTGGGTGTGTTCACATTTAGGATAGATAGCCGACTATTAAGTGGAGAACGAGTGTTGGATTACCTTCAAGTGCTCTAGGTTGCATTTCATTTGCATTGAACTAACACAACCTAGAGATCAAAGTTAGAAACCCTTGGAAAAATGTTTGCAAAATGCTAACACACTGTGCACAAGTGTTGAAGACCTTGAGTGTTAGCAAATAGAAGCAATGGGGTGAGAAATAGACTTGAAAAACCCTGAGAAGTGAGCGTCGGACTGTGCAGAGGGGCAACGTCGGACCATTGAGTAGAGTCCGACGCCTAACCCTAGTTCTGGCATATGGCGAGCGTCGGACGCTCAGTAAACAAGTATCGGACCATTGCCCACTTCAGTCCTACGGTGGCGAGCAGTGTCGGCATGATGCGTGGCATTCGGAGAGCGTCGGACGCTAGAGCTTCGTCCGACGGGAGCGTCGGACTAGAGTCCGACGGTTTTGGGCAAGTTGAAACCTCTCTGGAAGCGTCGGACCGTGGTGATCATTGGTCCGACGGCTAACCTCACGAGAGTCCAACGGTGGCCGAGCTGTGTCTCGTCTGTGAGAGTCGGATGGTCCGACGCCTGGAGCAGCGCGCGCGTCGGACCATCAGCTTGAGCGTCTGACGGTTGGGGAAAACTGCGCGAGAAGTGGCCGTTGAGATGCAGCGGCTGTGGTTGAACGAGAGTTGACACGTGGCAGCCATCCGAGCGTCAGACGCGAAGGATTAGTCTGACGGACTCAGTCCGACGGTCGGTCCGACGCCCCGAAAAGCGTATTAACGGCTGTTTTTCAGTGGGTAACGGCTAGGATTGCCTTAGGGGTATTTATACTCCTTCTCTGGTCACTTGGTAACAACTCTTGCACACTTGAATCATTTGCATACTCTTTGTGAGCATCGTAAGCCTCGCACTTACTCAATTGATCATCTCTTGTTCATCCATTTGAGTTGAGTGATCCTCAACTGCATTATTGCATTAGTGATCTGCATTCTAGAGCAGTTGAAAGCAAGCCAAGGCTGAGTTCTTATTCTATTGGGGCATTGCCAGTGTCCCTAGCGCCTTGGAGGCGATTCCGGTTGAGGTTGATTGGAGATTGTTCAAGCCCACACTGAGGTGATTGATTGTGAGAGGTTTTGTGGTTATCCTCAGCGGAGTGCCAAAACCAACTCTAGTGGATTGCTCGTGGTTGATAGCCACTTCTCTTGTGTTGGTGAGCGGCTCCCGGTGAGGGATTGGCGTGTGAAGCCTAGCTCGCAATCCACCAAGTAAGACCGGTGCCACAATGAGGAGTAGCGTGACGGCGATCACGTGAACCTCGGTAAAAAATCGAGTGTTCTTTGTCTTCTCCACCATCGAGTGGACAATTGGCTTTCTCGTATTCTATTGGGTTTGATCATTTGGTTTTCATATTGGATATATCCCGGTGATTGGTCGTCACGGCAGTGCGGACTTCACTTCAATTAAGCCCATCGGTTTAATCCTTTCGATCTTTCTTCCTTGCGCTTAATACTTGTTTAGGTGCCATCTCCTTAGGTTCAGGGGAGTTGGTTTCTTGCATGTTGAGTGTTTATATTTGTGAGTAGCATATCTTGTTAGGTGGCTTGCATAGAATAGTCTAGAGCTAGCGCTTTGTCTCACTTGCTTATCAACTAGCTTGTGGTCTAATATTTTGCTAGAATTTTTAATAGGCTATTCACCCCCCTCTAGCCTATACGGTCCTTTCAACTGGCCTGGTTCCACGCGCGAAGGCACCACCTCAACTGCCCGCCGCTCCTCGGAGGGTTGCGAGTGGGCTTGCGGAGCCGCCTGTCGTTTCCCTCCGACCCCAGTGGGGGAGACCGATGGTGCCATCACCTTTCCCATTCGGGCTCCGGAACGCCCTGGATGCCCACGTCTGTGCCGTCCATGCCCAGCAGCACGACTTGATGATGATGCCCATTCATCACCTCGAGCGCATGGACTTCATCACCTCGAGCGCATGGACAGCCCTCAGTCGACTCCCCGCCATCTTCCCCTGGGAACACTCCTAGGGCGGGCAACAGCAGGGAGACGGACTCTAGCGCCAGCCACGTCCTGCTGGAGTACCCGTAGGGATGGGACCGCTACGGCCGCGTCTCGTTGCCGCGGTGAGATCTCAGCAGCGATAGCAACGACGATGACTTCTGGGAGAACGTGGACTTCACTGACGTCCATGATCCCCACGCCCTCCTCCACCTCATCGACGCATGGGACAACACCCTCAGCGTCTATAACTTCGACGAGGACTACATCGACCCCTTCAGGGAGTGCTACCATCTAGTGCACTCAGAGGAAGGTATGTTGGAGGAAGTCCACTCGGAGAAGGAGGAAGATGCCGTAGCAACAGCTGCGGAACACACTCCACCTCCCCTGGCTCCGCAGTATGCGCCTCCGCAAGATCTAGGAGCCAGAACGTCACTGCCCGCCTCACTGATATCTGGAGCTAGAACAGCTCCGAGAGCTCGAAGCACGAATGGACGAGGACCACCTGTGCCTCACCCAGCTTCGTCCCACTCTAGAGCATGAAGAGGAGCGGGAAGACGGCGGAGCAGCCCGACGCCGAGCCCGTGATGTCCAGGCCCGCGATGCAAATATGGAGATAACCATGCATGATCTATTTACTCAGAACAGGGGTTATGTCACAATAATAATGATGTATATGATAAGCATAATGATCAATCCAATCAATCAGTATATAATTATAACACCCTAGTGTTAGTTACTATTTTCACACTTGCATTTGCATGTCATCAAGCATAGATCATGTCATTTCATGCATCATTTCATTGCATTTTATTTGATTCCCTTTTATTGCTATATGTTGTTTATATGTCCATAACATGCTAAATGTGTTTACATGCAAATATGATGCTTGTTTACTATTCTAAATGCTTTAGACATGTTTGGGATAACATTTGGAACAATGTTCATGTTGGTGAAATCCCCAAAATACCCCTCTAGCTCATAGTTGACTAGAGAGCCCCCTAAAAGCTATTCTGTTTGACCAAACAAAAAGGGCATTTTAGAGATTCTACATGTCAGTGCACCCTTAATCAAAGTTGTGTAGAATTTTATAATCAACAAACTTTATCTTTGGGTCAACTCATGAAAATGGGTGGAAGGAGGTCAAAAAGTTGAATTAGTGCAGATTTGGAGCTGTTTTAAAGTTTTCAAAATTTTCCTAAGTCTAAACTGGTTTTCAGTTTCGGTGTACCCCTGTTCATCGACCTGTATCTCTCAATCCAGGCCGAACTAGAGTAAAGTGCCTTAATATGAAATGATCTACTCATGTAGCTCTTTGATCCATATTAGTGAAGTTTTCGCTGAAACGCACTGGATCACGAGTTATGGCTTGATCAAAATCGGGTTTCAGTCGGGATCGGGAGACTGAATCGGAGCCGATTCAGTTCGGCCGTCGGTCATCGCCGCGCGACCGCGTCAGGCATCGGCCGCCAGGTGGCGCCGTATGCCGTCGTTGCCCTGCCGCGCGGGTCGGCTTTACAAAAGGGCAACACTCCATTCCGTTTCCCGCACACTCCTTCACTCTCACTCGCTCGCCCTCGCCTCTCTGCTCTCCTCTTTCCTCTCCGCCGTCGCCATTTCCGCCGCGCCGCCGCCACGGTGAAATCCGCCGCCACCGAGCCGTCTCCGACCACTCCATCTTCGGCGTAGCTTCGGCTTGCTCTGCTCTTCATCCTCGACCCGTTGCCGACCTCAGCCGACCTAAGGTATAGCTCCAGCGAGCTTCTCGCCGCCGCGCCATTGCCGGAGCACCACCGAGCTCTCGGGTTGCCGTGACGAGGGCGATGCCGGGGTCGGCTTCTCTTTCCATTACTCGTCTAGGAGTCTCCGTTAGCCGTAGATCCATTCTAGGCCGTCGGATAGGTCGATCTCGCCGTAGGTTCGCCGGAACCCGAGATCGCCGTGAACACGCTCGCCGCCGTGCCGCCATGCGAGCGCGGTCAGTGAGCTCCTGTGCGCAATAGTTCGATTCGTCGCACGCATAGGTCCGCTAGGGTTCCAGGATCTCAGAACGGTGCTTAGCCGCGCGAGCAACGGCCGGAATCGGCCGGCGCAAGCTCGCCGGACCACCGCAGTCCGCCATTGCCGCCGTCGAACTCGCTCCGGTGGGGTACGACCCTCGGCAGTTGGCCCATTGGGTTCGTCTCGTTGCGACGAGTCGGTAGGTAGCCTCGGCGTCGCCGGAGACCTCGCCGTCGGCGAGCTCTCGCCGGTCAGCGCCGGCGGCTCTGCTCCTCTCTCTGACGCGTGGGGTCGGGTTGACCCCGGGGCCCGCGAGTCAGCCGTTCGGGTGCGCCTCTGGTTCACTGAGCCGGGTGCACATAGCAGTTTCTATCGGGTTTGGGTTTTATGATTTATAAAATGAATTTCCCGAAAATGTGTAAAATCTTCCAAAATTCATATCTGGAGTTAGGAGTGTCCATTTGGGGTGAACCAAATTTTGTTATATTTGTATTTCTGAGCTCTATCAGGAGAAAATATAAAATGTACTTTTGGAATACTTTTTCTGTGCAGTTATAATTAAATTGTTAATTGCTTGCAAACTTGATAAATGCATAAGTAATTGCAGGAATGTGCTAAAAATGTGATTCCACTTGCATTCATCTTGTCTGGGGAAGTAGAATCTATGAAAAATATGTTTGCTGGTGTTTCACTGTCATTTATATGATGTCTAGTATAATGTGCCTTTTATGCTTTAATCTTGCAAAACTCACCATGCTTAATGTGTTAAGGTTATGGTCATGAATATTTTTCCTGGACTATGTTATGTTGGAAAGAAGCTAAGAAAATTTGGAAATCTGTTGTTTGATACCTTTCACTGTGTTAAGTATTTTCCATTGTTTAAAAGGCTGGTTGCTTGTTATTTTTGTGTAGACTGTTATACTTGTCCAAATGACTTGAAATTTTGTCAGTAGGCTACTCTGGTTGTGTAATAGCTACTGTAATTTTTTTGGATTTTTCTGGTCACAGTAAACAGTAGGTCCAGTTATAGGCTAGGGCTTATTTAATTGTTTTTAAGCAAATATCTTTTGGGTGGGGAATGTTTTTATGTATTTCTGTGATGCTCAGCATTACCACCTGTGTTAAACAGTAGAGCTGATCCTAATTTAAGCTTAAGGCAGCAATGTTAATGTTTTGTTTATTTGATGTTGCTCATACTTGTTAATTATAAGTTGGTTGTGGTAGGTTAGTTGATGCATGTTAATTATTAAGTGCAGGTTGTAGACCTCTCACCCGGAACAAGAAATTGTTCTATGCTTTGCTTAAGAAGGGTGAGTATGAGTTGGTTGTCTAGGGAAGAAATATGCACGTACTCAGTAAATGAGTATGGATTGTTAAACTGATTGCATATCATGGGTTAATTCGTGCATCTCTATCTTGCATTCCATGTGCATTCTCAGTTCTCATATATGCATATCATGCATAAGGATCGCCGGGAGGCGTGACGCTGTTGCAGTTCGATCCACCGGAGGAGGGAGTTCCGCCGGAGATTGAAGTGCCAGAGGTTCCCGAAGGTCAGGAAGAAGAAGCTGAACTTCCAGAGTGCCCTGATCACCAACCTACTAACTTTGTGAAAGGCAAGCCCCGGAGCATCCCTAAGTCTCCACCTACTCCTTTTTACAAATGCACTGGTCTTTATTAAATCGTATGATTGTGCACTTAAGTATAGGAGTTGATATGATACCGTTGCTGCATTTATACCTTGCCCACTTATACTTGATCCTGAAGTATTACTAGATAAGGGATGGGTTCGATCTTATGCTTAGCCATGCTTAGACCGGTAGAAGACGAGGGATTTCCTGTCCGTCGCGAGCATTGGTGGTTACTAATGATGATGGGGTTGGATTCCACATGATGGACTATATATATGCCACCATGCCACAGTGTCTAATGAGAGAATCAAGGCTAGGTAGCGGGGAGCCGCATGACATGGTTGAGGTCATGCTGTCTTCGGTGCTGCTTGCGGCCGACTAGGACTGAGGCCACCAGACATCAGTTGAGATTGAAAGACGTCGTCACATAGCTGGCCAGATAAGTCGTTCTGACCGCGAAGCCAAGTATTTCTTTCTGAGCCGGGAATTGGGCGTGATAAGGCAGACATATTCTGGAGGTCGGAAGGATGTGCGGAGACACCATCTTACCAAGGGCAGGTCAGGGACCTGATGCATCCTGGAAGTGGGTTTGTCTCTGAGAATATGGACCCCTCCAAGCCCGCGATAGATATTATGTCTCAGAAAGATTTAACGGTGGCCCAAGAAGCCAGTGGCTCGGCTGACAGGGTTTGTGATTGGCATATTTGCCAGCTGGTACAATCGATTCGAATCGCCATCTCTCCTGGTTAGTGAGAAACTGAACTGATCTTCTAGTGAGGTAGAGGTTAATAACTTGAACCTAATGATTATGGTGAGATGAGGTTGATATCTGTGGATATCGGAAATCATATGGTTTTATTGATTGCTACAATATTCAGTGAATGCTTAGTATAGTGGCTAATCTTAGTAAATAGCTTAACTGAAATCGAAGCTTATCACAATTAAAATGAATAAGTTGAGGCTCTACTGTAGTAATGCTTTTGATGCAAAAAATGATGCTACCCTCTGAGCTCCACCAAATAAGCCTTGCATATCCTTGAGAGTCTTTTTATTTACTCCCTGTCGGGTAAGTCTAGCTGAGTACAATTGAGTACTCAGGGTTTTATTCCCATTGTTGCAGATGCTGTAGTCTACTACGCATATTGCAGGAATTGCTTCACCCCTGCAGGCGAAGAAGACTAGACCCGAGGGCAGGGTCATTATCTATCCTTAGATGTTGTAAGAATGCTGTGACAGGGTCATGTGATGGTACTCGTATTTGAACTCTGTGGTGTAAAACTATGTTGACTTCCGCTACTACTCTATTTGTGTAAAAGACTATGTTGTACTCTGATGTTTAAATTTGGTTGCGAACTTATGTGTCATGTGATCGGGTATTGCTGAATGAATGATCCTTGGGGTATGAAAGGTTTGAAATCCTTCGAGATTTCCGGACTACCGGGTTTATATTGGCTCAAGTGCGACTGGATTGCGATCAAAATGCGATCGTTGTACTTGTGCTCGTATAAATTGGTCGGTTCTGTGACAGCTGGTACCAGAGCATAATTCAGCATATACCGTCACTTGACTATTTAAAAATTAAAAGAGTTTTGAGTTTTACAAACTAATTGCCAACTGGTAGTGTGTGTAGGTGATTTAATTCAAGTGTTTGCAAAACTTATGAGTACCAATGACCAAGTCCTATAGCCCTATATATATGTGGTAATTAGGTGCCTTATGTAAGTACTGACTTGGGGGAAATTGCATCATGTTTCTATTTGTGGTTCATTTGGTTTCATCGTGCGGATAATTATGAACTGTCGGTTTCTTATTGCTTCCTATGGGTCAATGTACCACGTCGCCTAAGGTAATGTGAGATGTGAGTGTAAGATCGAACAACCATCGATCGATGGTGAGTGTATGGTTACTGAAGTAAGTACATGTGATCCATATGTGTACTTATGGAAGTAAGGTGGAGTAATTACTTTTGGGGTCGCAAATGTTCATGGGAACATTTCCAGCAAAAAGTGCTTCTTGTTGCCCTGCATACATTGGGATTTGGGCTGAAATGAATCTTCTGCAGGTACACTAACCACGCAAAACATATAGCACGGTTAGTTACGTATATGAGAGCACGTGGTTTGCCACCGACTACAACGTTAGTTAAAATATATTATGTGTGAGGTCGTTGGCATGTGCATGCATCATGATCATGAAATTAATTCAAGCTATTGTACTATTTCCTTCCCTATGGTAAAATTTGTGCTGCCCTATCTTATTCTAAATGCTGAAAGATGTTGTAATGTACCAGATGGCAGCTGAAGGTGAGCCGCAGAGTGGTCAGTTTCTGGAGCAGTTTGGCACACCCACTGTGCTATGGAGGTTGTTGAAGTCTGTGGGATATGCAGAGCCACCACTGTATTTCTGGAAGCCAGCGAAAACCATGGTGCAGCCTTGGTTTGATGTTTGGGTGACTATCCCTGTGCTTGAAAGGGGTTGGTCGTTTCCAAGAATAAAGGTGGAAGTTGACATGAGGACGCCATGGGATGGTGCGCAGCTTGCAGCTTTCGAGGTGTTGACGGATATTTGCAGCCGGTTCAACAAGAGAGCTGATTTGGGGCCAGCAAATGTTTTTCCCAGGGTGGATGCTTCTCAGGGTGAGTGGGCTCAGTCTAGCCAAGCTTCTTTGGAGCGAGGCAGGGATGAGCGTGCTCATAGCACGGGTGCTTCTATGAGTGCTATGTTTGCTATCCTGAGGATGCATTATTCCACTAGGGATGGTTGGATGAAGTGCGTTGAAGCCCTGCATGATGCTGTGGAGAAGAAGTTAGAAGCTGAAGAGTGGGCACGTATGGCTCGTCGTAGCTCAGATGACTTGGTGGTAGCTCTCACTGCCTGTCGCAATGAGTTGTTACGATGCACTGGCGCCTTGTTGGCAGCTGATCGCCGTGTCGAGGTGCTTGAGAGGGAGAATGCAGATCTTCGCCGCCAGCTTGACAATCGCAATATGAGCTTGACACGTCAGCGCGATGAGTTTCTGCAGGAGTTGCGTGCTAGTCAGCAGCAGGTTTGGGAGTTGCAGCAGGATGTTCATCGTCTGAACAACCGTGCTGATCCATTTCATCCTCCGGGTGCAGCGGAGTTTGCTCCTGAGATCTTCATTGCAGCTGATGATGGTGAAGCAAGTGAGGAAGAGGAGGAAGAAGACCCCGAGGAGATCGTGCCTATTGACGAGAGTGATGACCATGGTGGGAACGTGTCCGGCATGGACAGTGACCACGATGACTAGGCTTTTTCTAGTGATCTTGCCATGATCGGCACCCTTTTGTATTGGGAAAACCTTTAATGTCATGTAATGAGAGAACCCTGTGTGTTCAGGGCTGGACCCATCAAACTTTTAATTAAGTAATGGTAACTTATGCAGTTTGGAAAACCCTTTTTGGTTGCGCCTTGTTATTGTGCGGTTGTGTGATGATTATTGAATTATTGTGCCGTTTGTTAGTTATCAAAAATGATCATTGATATCTTTTGGGCATAATCTTTCGGTTATCTTTGGCATAACTGACACTTAACAATGGTTGTTGTGTGTTGCTACAGATGGCACCTCATACCCGTCGTCATGGGTCAACCAGTGGTGGTGGGAACGAACATGAAGATGAGGAGTTGCCGCCTCCTCCACCGCGTACCCAGGAACAGATGTTTGCTCAGTTCTTGCACACTCAGCAAGCGATTCTGCAGCAGATGGTTGCTAGTAACAACCACAACTGCAATCGAGATGGACGCCGCGAAAACGATGAGGACCAGTACAGTAACTATAAGGACTTCATGGACACTAAGCCTCTGGTATTCAAGCAGGCCGTAGAACCGCTAGAAGCTGATGAGTGGTTAAACACTATTGAGCAGTCATTCTCTGTGCTGCGATTGACGGAAACCATGAAGGCTAGCTTTGCTGCTATGTTACTGCAAGGCCAAGCTGGAATATGGTGGGCCAATCGCAAGACCGCCTACCCTGTAGTCGCTGATATCACCTGGGAGCAGTTCACCAGGGATTTCAGGGGATATTTCATTCCAGCAAGCTTGATCAAGATGAAGGTCAATGAATTCATGCAGCTTACTCAGGGTACCAAGACCCTCACTCAGTATCATCATGCCTTTAACAATCTGTCGCGGTATGCCCCGTGGATGGTAGATACAGATGAAAAGAAGATTGAAACCTTCAAGAGAGGTCTTAGTACCAAGCTTATGAAGACTCTGGCGAACAACGCTCGTACAACTTTTAACGAGTTCATCAGTGAAGCTTATATCCAAGAGAAATAGAACAACTTGCACACTGCTTCCAAGGGAGGCAAGAGGCCATTCGAAGGAAGCTCTTCTCAGTCAAGGACTCCAGCAGCTAGTCGTGCGGTGGCAAATCGCCCTGCTTACCGTCCGGCTGTTCCTGGAGCAAAATTCAGACCCCCTCCAAAGAAGCAGCCAGCGCCACAACGCTACAAGAAAGGCTTCACAGTGCCTTTGAACAAGAACAATGCTCCTCCAAACAACGCCGCTCCAATGAGGACCAACCAAGGTCTGGGGCCATGCTTTAACTGCGGTCAACAGGGGCATCTTGCTCGCTATTGCCCTCATCCAAAGCAGGCTCGAGTGCATCACACTACTATTGAAGAAATTCCAGAAGGTGAACCAGTCACTGCGGGTATGTTTTCAGTTAACCAGCACCCTGCCATTGTTTTGTTTGACTCTGGATCATCGCATTCTTTCATAAGTCAAGCATTTGCACAAAGGCATGCTTTTCAGATTGTTGATTTGGGATGTAATTTTCGGATAACCTCAGCTGGTGCTGAAATATGCACACGTGAGGGTATCAAGCAGGCGAGTATTGAGATTAATGATAGGAGTTTTATCAGTCATCTCATTGTGTTGCCTAGGCTAGGTCTGGATGTAATTCTAGGGGTTAGCTGGATGAACAAATGGGGTGCGGTATTGGACGTTGCTAACCAAACTTTGACGCTGAAGGCGCCCCAGGATGGGGGTACTTTTCAAGTTTCCTTACCTCGAAGAGGGGATCTTTTTAATCTCTCTTTCGCAGTTGAGGGCAAGACCGTCCAAGGTATTCCGGTAGTGTGTGAGTTTCCTGATGTCTTTCCTGATGATCTACCTAGACTTCCTCCTGATCGAGATGTGGAGTTTGCAATAGAACTTATTCCCGGTACGGCACCTATTTCTCGAAGGCCATATAGAATGCCTCCTCATGAATTAGCTGAACTCAAGAAACAACTCTAGGAGTTATTGGACAAAGGGTTCATTCGCCCTAGTTCGTCTCCGTGGGGTTGTCCTGCAATCTTTGTTAAGAAGAAGGATGAAACTTTGCGTATGTGTGTGGACTACAGGCCACTAAATGCTGTGACAATTAAGAACAAGTATCCTCTACCTCGTATTGATATCTTGTTTGATCAATTGTCCAAGGCCAAGGTTTTCTCCGAAATTGATCTGAGATCTGGGTATCATCAAATTAAGATCAGACCACAAGATATTCCCAAGACGGCTTTCTCCACTCGGTATGGGCTGTATGAGTATTTGGTTATGTCTTTTGGATTAACCAATGCTCCTGCACATTTCATGTATCTAATGAATTCGGTATTCATGCCTGAGTTGGATAAGTTCGTGGTAGTCTTTATTGACGACATTCTGGTGTACTCTGAAAACATGGAGGATCATGCTGAACACTTGAGAATAGTCTTGGCTAGACTCAGGGAGCATAAGCTGTATGCTAAGTTCAGCAAGTGTGAGTTTTGGTTGACTAAGGTACCTTTTCTGGGACATATCTTATCTGCTGAAGGTATTTCTGTAGATCCGTCAAAAGTTCAGCAGGTGTTGGATTGCTAGTCACCAACAAATGTGTCTGAGGTTCGTAGCTTTTTGGGATTAGCTGGGTATTATCGCCGCTTTGTCCAAGATTTCTCTAAGATAGCTAAACCTATGACCAAGTTATTGCACAAAGATACCAAGTTTGTGTGGAGTGAGGAGTGTGAAACAGCTTTTCGCACCTTGCGAACGTTGTTGACCACTGCTCCAGTTCTTGCACAACCTGATATTGAAAAGCCTTTTGATGTGTACTGCGATGCTTGTGGCACTGGGTTAGGATGTGTTCTCATGCAAGAAGGCCGAGTCATTGCTTATGCCACGCGTCAACTGAGAAAACATGAGCAAAACTATCCTACTCATGATTTGGAACTTGCCGCTGTAGTTCATGCATTGAAGATTTGGCGCCACTATTTGATGGGTCACAAATGTCATATCTATTCCGATCACAAGAGTCTCAAGTACATTTTCACTCAGCCTGAGTTGAACATGAGGCAAAGAAGGTGGTTGGAATTGATCAAAGACTATGATCTAGAAGTACACTATCATCCGGGCAAGGCCAATGTCGTAGCCGATGCTTTGAGCCGAAAGTCTCATTGCAATGTATTGCAGCCTTTGTTAGCAGACGGATTCAATCTTGTGCATCCAGTGGTGTTGAATAATATTACTCTCAGTTGTACTTTGGAAAGCAAGATTATTGAAGGTCAGAAAACAGATCCCGGCATATATCATATCAAAAGGAAGATGAAAGAACAAGAAATGCTTCATTTCCGAGTAGATGAAAAAGGTATATTGTGGTTCAAGGATCGATTGGTAGTACCGAAAGACCGTGAGTTAAGGAATCAGATTATGGACGAGGCTCATTTGTCCAAGTTATCTATCCATCCTGGTAGTAGTAAGATGTATCAAGACTTGAAACCTAGGTTCTGGTGGACCAAAATGAAGAAGGAAATTGCAGCCTATGTGGCCAGGTGTGATACCTGTTGTCGCGTGAAGGCTATTCATCTTAAGCCAGCTGGTCTATTGCAACCTTTACCAGTTCCAGGTTGGAAATGGGATGAGATAACCATGGATTTCATATCTGGGTTACCTCTAACGCAAAAAGGCCATGATTCTATTTGGGTGATTGTAGATCGATTGACTAAGATTGCACATTTCTTACCAGTTCGAACTACAGATCATCCTCATCAGTTGGCACAGCTCTACTTTGCTCAGATACTTCGGTTAAATGGTGTGCCGAGAACGATAGTTTCCGACAGAGGCCCGTAATTTATTGCACGCTTCTGGGAGCATCTACACAAGTGTTTGGGAACCAATTTGGTTCGCAGCTCAGCTTATCATCCTCAAACTTCTGGTCAGACTGAAAGGGTAAATCAAATCCTCGAAGACATGTTGAGAGCTTGTGTTCTATCGTCTAAAGGTTCTTGGGAAGAATGGTTACCTTTGGCCGAGTTCTCATACAACAATAGCTATCAAGAGAGTATTCAAATGGCTCCTTTTGAAGCTTTGTATGGGCGCAAATGTAGAACTCCTCTCAATTGGGTTGAATCAGGTGAAAGGAGATATTACGGGATTGACTTTGTGAAAGAGGCCGAAGAGAGAGTGCATACCATTCAAACACATCTCAAAGCCGCTCAGACTCGTCAAAAGAGCTATGCGGACAAGCGAAGAAGGCCATTGGAATTTGAAGTGGGTGACTATGTATACTTGAAGGTGTCACCTATGAAAGGCGTACAACACTTCGGAGTGAAACGAAAGTTAGCTCCAAGGTTTGTAGGTCCTTTTCAAATTCTGGAAAGAAGTGGGAAAGTAGCATACAAGTTACGGTTGCCACCACACATGTCCACTATCTTCAATGTGTTTCATGTATCCCAACTCAAGAAATGTTTACGAGTACCGGAAGAACAAGTGGATTTTGGTGATATCAAGTTGAAATCAGATTTGACCTATGAAGAAAAGCCTATTGAAGTAATAGATTACAAAGAGAGAATCACCCGTAGCCGAGTGATCAAGTTCTATAAGGTGGTATGGAACAACCAAAGTTATTGGGATGCGACTTGGGAGCGAGAAGATTACCTCAAGGAAGTCTATCCTTCTTTCTTTAAACAATGGTAATTAACTCTAATCTCGGGGACGAGATTCTTTTAAGGGGGAAGGCTGTAACACCCTAGTGTTAGTTACTATTTTCACACTTGCATTTGCATGTCATCAAGCATAGATCATGTCATTTCATGCATCATTTCATTGCATTTTATTTGATTCCCTTTTATTGCTATATGTTGTTTATATGTCCATAACATGCTAAATGTGTTGACATGCAAATGTGATGCTTGTTTACTGTTCTAAATGCTTTAGACATGTTTGGGATAACATTTGGAACAATGTTCATGTTGGTGAAATCCCCAAAATACCCCTCTAGCTCATAGTTGACTAGAGAGCCCCCTAAAAGCTATTCTGTTTGACCAAACAAGAAGGGCATTTTAGAGATTCTGCATGTCAGTGCACCCTTAATCAAAGTTGTGTAGAATTTTATAAGCAACAAACTTTATCTTTGGGTCAACTCATGAAAATGGGTGGAAGGAGGTCAAAAAGTTGAATTAGTGCAGATTTGGAGCTGTTTTAAAGTTTTCAAAATTTTCCTAAGTCTAAACTGGTTTTCAGTTTCGGTGTACCCCTGTTCATCGACCTGTATCTCTCAATCCAGGCCGAACTAGAGTAAAGTGCCTTAATATGAAATGATCTACTCATGTAGCTCTTTGATCCATATTAGTGAAGTTTTCGCTGAAGCGCACTGGATCACGAGTTATGGCTTGATCAAAATCGGGTTTCAGTCGGGATCGCGGAGACTGAATCGGAGCCGATTCAGTTTGGCCGTCGGTCATCGCCGCGCGACCGCGTCAGGCATCGGCCGCCAGGTGGCGCCGTACGTCGTCGTTGACCTGCCGCGCCGGTCGGCTTTACAAAAGGGCAACACTCCATTCTGTCTCCCGCACGCTCCTTCACTCTCACTCGCTCGCCCTCGCCTCTCTGCTCTCCTCTTTCCTCTCCGCCGTCGCCATTTCCGCCGCGCCGCCGCCGCGGTGAAATCCGCCGCCACCGAGCCGTCTCCGACCGCTCCATCTTCGGCGTAGCTTCGGCTTGCTCTGCTCTTCATCCTCGACTCGTTGCCGACCTCAGCCGACCTAAGGTATAGCTCCAGCGAGCTTCTCGCCGCCGCGCCATTGCCGGAGCACCGCCGAGCTCTCAGGTCGCCGTGACGAGGGCGATGCTGGGGTCGGCTTCTCTCTCCATTACTCGTCTAGGAGTCTCCGTTAGCCGTAGATCCATTCTAGGCCGTCGGATAGGTCGATCTCGCCGTAGGTTCGCCGGAACCCGAGATCGCCGTGAACCCGCTCGCCACCGTGCCGCCATGTGAGCGCGGTCAGTGAGCTCCCGTGCGCAATAGTTCGATTCGTCGCACGCATAGGTCCGCTAGGGTTCCAGGATCTCGGAACGGTGCTTAGCCGCGCGAGCAACGGCCGGAATCGGCCGGCGCAAGCTCGCCGGACCACAGCCGTCTGCCATTGCCGCCGTCGAGCTCGCTCCGGTGGGGTACGACCCTCGGCAGTTGGCCCATTGGGTTCGTCTCGTTGCGACGAGTCGGTAGGTAGCCTCGGCGTCGCCGGAGACCTCGCCGTCGGCGAGCTCTCGCCGGTCAGCGCCGGCGGCTCTGCTCCTCTCTCTGACGCGTGGGGTCAGGTTGACCCCGGGGCCCGCGAGTCAGCCGTTCGGGTGCGCCTCTGGTTCACTGAGCCGGGTGCACGTAGCAGTTTCTATCGGGTTTGGGTTTTATGATTTATAAAATGAATTTCCCGAAAATGTGTAAAATCTTCCAAAATTCATATCTAGAGTTAGGAGTGTCCATTTGGGGTGAACCAAATTTTGTTATGTTTGTATTTCTGAGCTCTATCAGGAGAAAATATAAAATGTACTTTTGAAATACTTTTTCTGTGCAGTTATAATTAAATTGTTAATTGCTTGCAAACTTGATAAATGCATAAGTAATTGCAAGAATGTGCTAAAAATGTGATTCTACTTGCATTCATCTTGTTTAGGGAAGTAGAATCTATGAAAAATATGTTTGCTGGTGTTTCACTGTCATTTATATGATGTCTAGTATAATGTGCCTTTTATGCTTTAATCTTGCAAAACTCACCATGCTTAATGTGTTAAGGTTATGGTCATGAATATTTTTCTTGGACTATGTTATGTTGGAAAGAAGCTATGAAAATTTGAAAATCTATTGTTTGATACTTTTCACTGTGTTAAGTATTTTCCATTGTTTAAAAGGCTGGTTGCTTGTTATTTTTGTGTAGACTGTTATACTTGTCCAAATGACTTGAAATTTTGTCAGTAGGCTACTCTGGTTGTGTAATAGCTACTGTAATTTTTATGGATTTTTCTGGTCACTGTAAACAGTAGGTCCAGTTATAGGCTAGGGCTTATTTAATTGTTTTTAAGCAAATATCTTTTGGGTGGGGAATGTTTTTATGCATTTCTGTGATGCTCAGCGTTACCACCTGTGTTAAACAGTAGAGCTGATCCTAATTTAAGCTTAAGGTAGCAATGTTAATGTTTTGTTTATTTGATGTTGCTCATGCTTGTTAATTATAAGTTGGTTGTGGTAGGTTAGTTGATGCATGTTAATTATTAAGTGCAGGTTGTAGACCTCTCACCCGGGACAAGAAATTGTTCTATGCTTTGCTTAAGAAGGGTGAGTATGAGTTGGTTGTCTAGGGAAGAAATATGCACGTACTCAGTAAATGAGTGTGGATTGTTAAACTGATTGCATATCATGGGTTAATTCGTGCATCTCTATCTTGCATTTCATGTGCATTCTCAGTTCTCATATATGCATATCATGCATACAGGATCGCCGGGAGGCGTGACGCTGTTGCAGTTCGATCCACCAGAGGAGGGAGTTCCGCCGGAGATTGAAGTGCCAGAGGTTCCCGAAGGTCAGGAAGAAGAAGCTGAACTTCCAGAGTGCCCTGATCACCAACCTACTAACTTTGTGAAAGGCAAGCCCCGGAGCATCCCTAAGTCTCCACCTACTCCTTTTTAGAAATGCACTGGTCTTTATTAAATCGTATGATTGTGCACTTAAGTATAGGAGTTGATATGATACCGTTGCTGCATTTATACCTTGCCCACTTATACTTGATCCTGAAGTATTACTAGATAAGGGATGGGTTCGATCTTATGCTTAGCCATGCTTAGACCGGTAGAAGACGAGGGATTTCCTGTCCTTCGCGAGCATAGGTGGTTACTAATGATGATGGGGTTGGATTCCACATGATGGACTATATATATGCCACCATGCCACAGTGTCTAATGAGAGAATCAAGGCTAGGTAGCGGGGAGCCGCATGACATGGTTGAGGTCATGCCGTCTTCGGTGCTGCTTGCGGCCGACTAGGACTGAGGCCACCAGACATCAGTTGAGATTGAAAGACGTCGTCACATAGCTGGCCAGATAAGTCGTTCTGACCGCGAAGCCGAGTATTTCTTTCTGAGCCAGGAATTGGGCGTGATAAGGCAGACATATTCTGGAGGTAGGAAGGATGTGCGGAGACACCATCTTACCAAGGGCAGGTCAGGGACCTGATGCATCCTGGAAGTGGGTTTGTCTCTGAGAATATGGACCCCTCCAAGCCCGCGATACATATTATGTCTCAGAAAGATTTAACGGTGGCCCAAGAAGCCAGTGGCTCGGCTGACAGGGTTTGTGATTGGCATATTTGCCAGCTGGTACAATCGATTCGAATCGCCATCTCTCCTGGTTAGTGAGAAACTGAACTGATCTTCTGGTGAGGTAGAGGTTAATAACTTGAACCTAATGATTATGGTGAGATGAGGTTGATATCTGTGGATATCGGAAATCATATGGTTTTATTGATTGCTACAATATTCAGTGAATGCTTAGTATAGTGGCTAATCTTAGTAAATAGCTTAACTGAAATCGAAGCTTATCACAATTAAAATGAATAAGTTGAGGCTCTACTGTAGTAATGCTTTTGATGCAAAAAATGATGCTACCCTCTGAGCTCCACCAAATAAGCCTTGCATATCCTTGAGAGTCTTTTTATTTACTCCCTGTCGGGTAAGTCTAGCTGAGTACAATTGAGTACTCAGGGTTTTATTCCCATTGTTGCAGATGGTGTAGTCTACTACGCATATTGCAGGAATTGCTTCACCCCTACAGGCGAAGAAGACTAGACCCGAGGACAGGGTCATTATCTATCCTTAGATGTTGTAAGAATGCTATGACAGGGTCATGTGATGGTACTCGTATTTGAACTCTGTGGTGTAAAACTATGTTGACTTCCGCTACTACTCTATTTGTGTAAAAGACTATGTTGTACTCTGATGTTTAAATTTGGTTGCGAACTTATGTGTCATGTGATCGGGTATTGCTGAATGAATGATCCTTGGGGTATGAAAGGTTTGAAATCCTTCGAGATTTCCGGACTACCGGGTTTATATTGGCTCAAGTGCGACTGGATTGCGATCAAAATGCGATCGTTGTACTTGTGCTCGTATAAATTGGTCGGTTCTATGACAATAATGATCACTTAGAGCACTTCCTATCTAGGCACAAGCATGGATTAGGTTGAAGCATAAGGATATCCTAAGTCATTCTAACTATACTATCAAAGACATATTATATTGGTGCAATTACACTAGCAATCATGGCGAAGATACTTCATATTCATACTTAAGGGAATATTACTAAGGAAGATCAAGATCAAAGCCAGCCTTCTAAAGTAATAATAACTTCCTACTCTCCCTACATTCGGAATGTGGACTACAAAGGACTCAACGGGAGTGTCACATCCGCGATCTACCACAGAACCCAGAATATAGGGCGCATTTGCAGACAAACCACATCTAAGCACCATGCTTACATGCTGTTCATCACCTACCCATGATATCAATGAATGAGCTCTATACAATCCTATGTATGAATAAGAATGCATCCTAACTATGCAAAGTATACAATCTAGATAAGCAATGAATAGCATAATTGAGAACATAATCAATAGTAGAACAATGTCAATCAACTTTATCTCAAGCACTCGAAAGAGGTTTAAGATATGTTGGTATAAATTAACTGCACTCTATTAAATATTATTATTATCAAAGTATCCGCAAGCGCACAGATAAAACACCGATGTAGCACTACACCAGACAATTCCAGTTTTAATATCAAACCCAAAGGAACAATAGGTGATACTGACTAAGTCTATTGGTTCTTAACCCGATAACACAATCAATCCAGAGAATATCAAGAATGAGGAGATAACTAATGATTATCTAGATCCGACAACCGGTAAACTTTGAATAATATCGTTCTAATCGGGCAGTGAAATGAATAAGAGCGGAAATCAGAGTTCCCTCCTACCAAACACTTATACACCTATCGATCCTATCAACGGGAAGTGGACTACAGAGGAATCAACGCAGCTGTCACCTATGCGAACTACCACTATCCGGCCAATCAGGGGACATTCTCAAGTAATTATAGCCCAGACACCATGTCTACACTACAAACTACTACTTTAACCAAGGAGCTACCAAGATCAAAGCACTCAAATAGAGTTGTAAACTTAAGAACGAATAAGAACAAATGCTTACTTGAATCAGGATATTGAATACAAAAGTACCTCAGAACGCAACTCCGGGCGAGGGAGCTGAATCCAGACGAATACAGCTACGAAGAAGCTCCGACAGGCCAGGACTCCTCTGAATCTCTACTCATCTACTCTATCTCTCTAATCTCTCACTTGATTGCTAGCCTAGATCTAGTGGATATCTATCTAATGCTTCAGGGTCTTCATCTCTTGATCTGGCTCTCCTCTAGGGGGTCTGGCTCTCTATTTATAGCCCGGTGGGATGAATGCATGCCGTTAGATCAAACTGATTTAACCAAGGGCCCAGATGACTCCTAATAGGCGGTGGTAGAAGACTCCAGAAGACAGTGGGTGGAAACCCTAGGGGGCGCAGCCTAGCCCTCCCTTGGTGCCGACCGGCCCCATCTTGTCAGGTGCGGGCCTCCGGTTGCTTCTGGTGCCTTCTACACTCTTTCAGGGTCTTCGTGATGATGTTTCCTTCGCGGTCAAGTTTCGTGTCTTTTATGCACTTTAATCTCTCTTTTATGCTTTTCTAGAGTAATCCCTGGAAAATATACAATTCACCAAAACTTGTGGAAATTATTAGTAATAACCTTATTCTACTGGATATTCAATGTTTAATGCAGGGATAATTGATAATAAAATTTGGACGATAACCAGTGTCAATAAGATATAAGAGAGTGCTTACGATGGCTCCGGGAAGCCTTCTACCTCCAGACAGATCCGGAACTCGAGTAGAACTCGCCTCCTTCTACTTCTAACCCATATAGCTATGCTCTAGATGGTGAAGCTCTAATGATTCTAGGGTTTCTGGCTGATGACTAAATTGATTGATCTGTGATATCAAACCCTGGGGGGTCTGGGGGTCCTTATATAGGCTGGTGGGATGAACCGTAGCCCTTGGATCAAACCGACTTCGAAGGACGGTTGAGATTGCATGAAATTTCAGGATGTGGGTCCACGTCGAAACACACGTGAAAAGGTCTCTCTAGGGGATCGGCCGACCTGTCAGTGGGATCGGCCGATCCCCTCAGACTGGCATGTGGGCCCTACTTCCTCCAGTGAGTCTCTGGTATTTTCTAGAATATTCTTGATCTCGTTTCGCGGTGGAATTTGTTATTTTAATCCGACATGTGGGCCTCCCTTGGTTCTTTTCTGGGTAACCTCCTGCAAAACACTGATTCACCAAAATTGTTGAATTCTGTTAGTTAAAGCCCTATTCTGTGGTGGTGTTTGCCTTTATACCCTTATTTCATATTTAGTTGATGGGTAAAATCATACAATAATTACCGTCAACAAGTTCCCCAAGCTTAACCTTTGCTAGTCCCTTGGCAAAGCCAAATCTTAGCAAGTATCAAAAGTTATAGCTACCCCTCACAAGTATTTAGTTTCAAACCAAGAAATACTCAAGGATTAGAGTAAACCAAGCTAACCTTCAGACTTACCTTTATTACCTTTAACCATGGAGCTTGTAGCCTTCTCCTGGGTATATTGGGTAATTGAAGGACAGAATGTCTCTAAGTTAAGCGCTAAGTCTCAAGCTTTGTCGTTCAACTCTTATCCTGGAGCTTTTGCAAGTTTTCAAAATAAACCTCAGAGTTTCCTGTGTATGACTCCCTCAAGTCTCTAAATATGTGGTATTTTTGGATCCTTACCAAGGCAATAGTGATGTATGCCTTCTCTTTCTTTCTCTCACCCTATAACTAATGGCTTATGTGGAGCTCATGGGTAAGGAGACAGCTTATACATACATGCAACAATGGATCCAAATGAAACAAGTCATACAGTTGAATCAAAATGTGCATGTGTGTGGATGTGAGGTGGTAGGTGGATATGTATATGGTGGCTGATCCTAATTCTACTCTTTTGCTCCTTGAAAACATCTCTCCCTTCTTTTTAAACACTAAGGAATTGTACTGCTGGACAACATGGGCTATCTTTCTCTCTTTTTTTAGGCGGGCATCAGAGTACCCATTGTTTTAATAAATTCGGACACTTGTCCATTTTTACCTCTCAGGCGGGCATCTTTATACCCATTGTTTTCTCTCATCTCACTCTTCTGCATAGCCACATGCCTCTTCTCTGCAACAGTACTTTCCTTTTTCTTTTTCTTTTTGAGAGATAACAAAAACTTTGGAGCATTGATCTAGAGTTACCAATGGGGTATATTTTTGGATGTTTCCTCCTAGTGAAGGAGTAAACTTTTTGGGTGGACTAGATGGAATATATGGAATGTGGATGCACCTACTCAGGAATTGAATAGTGCATTATGGGTGGAGTGCACATGATCTTGATTGTAAAAGCATGATAAGTTCCTAAGGTATCAACAAATCTTGATAAAACTCAAAACAGAGCAAGTAGCATAAATATAATGTGTTTTTTTCCTATTCTAGCATGTATGGCTGTGGTAGGAATGTAAAGTTATTGTCATACAGGAACTCATCATGTAGTTTTAAGGGTTTTCAAAATAAATCTCCAGAATTTAAGTATCACTAGGAACAAGATAAATAGCAGCTCATACTTTGCATATCATATCCCTCAATTACTTAGACTTAGATCAAGCATTTGCTATCCACAAGTTTCAGGTTCAAAGTAAATCTTCAAGTTAAAATGGTTGTATCTAAAACTTAGAATGATTCAAGGTTGAAAACTAAGTGTTATGAGGAATCATGGTGGGGGTGCTACTTATCAAATTCATGGTTTCCATCTGATCTGAGCACAATTATTGTAAGCACTTGTTGGTGGTCCTTATGGATAAATTTTATACCACCAACTTAGACTAAAAAGAGGATTAACAATCATATTCTAGCACATATGCCTTTACTACTAACAAGTTCCACTTGTACCCCTAGCATTCATGTTTTACAGGTTTTATGGCACAACAAGTGGAAATACACATCAACATGGAGAAAGCGCAAAGTCAAATGACGAATCCGACAAATGCGCAAACAAAAAATACTAAAGAAGCCCACCTTCAAGGCGTAATTGGATCCATCCATAACCACGGGGGAGGCCCAGGCCCAGGGAGTAACCGACCACTTGAAGGCGGTGGCCAGTTGGTGCATCACAGGGACCAACCGCCCCCCTGGTGGGGCCTCCCGGGCCCATCTTCGGAGGCGGTGCTGATGGCGGTTTGCTGATGGCGGTTTCACCTCCTTCCAAGTTTAGATGCGCCAAACCGTCATAGTTCCACTATAAATAGATGGTGCTCCATCCCCTTCAATACACACATTATTTTGGAGTCATCTACCTCACACCTCTCACTTGTATCTTTAGAGTAGTATTAATAGTTTGTGAGTAAGGCAAGAGCTATCAAGGAGAGCTTGTCTCCTTGGAAGAAAAGGATCATCTTGGTATGAATACAAATCGGTCTTCTTCCATGAGCAAGTTCTTATCATACTTATATGATTATGCATATGAACTAGAGTCTAGTTATGATCTTGTTATGAGCATAGTATATGAGCTAGAACATAGCTTATGTATCATGTTCTTGACTTGTTCATCATAGTTCTTCATTGTTCATCAAGATTAGTATGAATAGAGGAAGAACTAGGAATGAGGTGATGGTTCGTTGTGCTGTCATGGTTGCTCTTAACCTAGCCTGTCAATCCGAAGGGTTGGGGTCCGCGGGGGTTAGGAGTTGTTTCCAATGTATGCAAGCATGGAGCTTGGGTATGTGGAGATCGGCGGATATGTCGGTATCCCATGGGCAGAGGGGTAGGTGGACAGGTGGTGACAACCCTGTCCATCCCAAGCATTCCCCCACGTTCGGATATTGAGTAGGAGTTCGTAAAGTCTCTATCGGCTGGCAGACTAGCTGCGGGGATCTCCCTATCACCCTAGACTTAGTCCTGATACTAGAACTACTAATTAGATGATTTGCTAACAGTTCTTTGCATCATTATATACGACCAATGCATGCTCAGTTAGATATATTCTTTTATTCTTTATTTTCCTTTTATCCTTGAGGTTGATCCATATGTGTGTCCACTATCTTGAAATCATGTCTTATTCCTGTTTACTCTATGCCTAACATTGCACTCAATAAGTGATCATGTTTACACCACGCTTGATGCATATTGCCCTCCTACGGGAAATTATAAATACGACATCCTTGAATACTCATGGGTTGAAATGCTACAATGATAGTTCTGTGCGCTTGCAGAGTAATCTTATTCCTTACTGAGCTAACGATTGGCGTACCTAAGTACCGTTACTTAAGGATTGTAATTCTTGTTGCACCCCACGGCACCGTGCCACAGTTTTGCATATCGTAAGTAATGACGGTTAGGAAGGCCAATCCAGCACTTTTAACTGCTATTACCAGACTGCATTACCTAGGCCGGCGCCACTAAGGGCCAAGGATTACCTTTCTGAAGTAGTGGTGGTTGGGAATGTCAACTTATGTTTCTAAGTATTATTATTAAGGACGGACCTTTAGTCTATCTTTAGTAGTAATGCTAAGAAACACCAACAAGCATTTCTAGTGTCGTTGTCGGGGATGGACTTTTAGTCTATCTTTTGTAACGACGTTAAGAAATACCAACAAGCATTTCTGAGTGCCATTGCCGGGGAGGGCAAAAACATCTAAGCTGGCATAAACATTGATTACAAAATAAGCAATGGTAGCCATAGTTTAAGCAGGTTAACTTTGCTGTTTTCTTCCTCTTTTTATTGGAATGAAAACAGGATAGTGTATGAGCGGTTTTGCTCTGCCAGACAATTTCATTAGCAATCCGGAAGCACTCCTAAGGAAGAAAAGGTCTTGTACCGTTTTCTTCTTCTGCTACTCCGTCGGCAGACGAATCGTTCATTCCCGTACCATCCGCCACTACCGTCATGGCCAAGACATTCCGTGACTACTCCATCCCCGTTGTTGCCAACGTGCCCGTTGGGCCCGCTGTCAACATCGGAAATGGAAATTTCGAGATCCGTACAGGCCTTATCTCGATGGTGCAGGCAAGCCAATTCTGTGGCTTGCCAAGTGAGGATGCAAACGCTCCTTTGCAACACTTCCTTGAGCTGTGCGACACCATTGTCATCAAAGACGTCGCACAAGACAGTATCAGGCTCCGCTTGTTTCCTTTCTCCCTCACGGGGAAAGCGAAACAATGGTTCTATCAAAATAAGGAAGCCGTCAACACGTGGGACAAGTGTTCCGCAGCATTCCTCGCCAAGTTCTTCCCCATGAGCAAGACCAGCGCTCTAAGGGGAAAGATCTCAAACTTCCAGCAATCTTCCCTTGAATCTATCCCTGAAGCATGGGAAAGGCTTCAAGAGTACATCTGAGCCTACCCTCATCATGGAATGGAAGATTGGCTCGTGCTCCAAAACTTTTATGAAGGTCTCACGGCCAGTGTCAAAGGGGCACGTAGATGCCGCAGCTGGAGGTGCATTCCTCTCTCTCACCATCGCGGATGCAACTGCACTTATTGAGAAGATGGTGGCCAATCAGAGTTGGGGAGAAGGAAGAAAACACAAAAAGGCTCACATACCGTAAAGGAGACGGACTATTTTGCCGTAAAATTAGACTTGCTGATGCAAAAGTTGGACGATCGTGCTACCAACCCTACCTGAGCACCGTCCAGGCCATGGACTCACACATGACGTGTGAAGTCTGTGGGAACGTTGGCCACTCAGGGAATAACTGTCCCGAAACACAAGAAGAAGCTTCATATGTCAATAATGGGTTTCACCAACCTTAGCAAGGTAATAACGGGTGGAACAACCAACACCGCCCGCAAGGTAATAATTTCAATTCAAATTACAATTCAAACCAACCCCTTAAAAGATCTCGTTCTAGGACAAGCTAAAATCAATGAAAATTTGACCAAAAAGCTATCTTTCAACGATAAAATGTTTGAAAATATAAATGCCAAGTTTGAAACTTTGTCTTCTTCTATTCAAAATCAAGCAAGTTTTAACAAAATTATAGAAACACAAATAGCACAAATAGCCGCTTCTATTCCTGTCAACAATACAGTAAAAATCCCGGGGCAACCCGAGACTTCTCCCGAGTTTGTTTATGCAGCTACAGATCAATAAAGGAAGGAAAGTCTAGCCAACAAACTATAAACGTTGAGCCCTTGCCGAAGGTCATCAGTGGTTATCAAAATAAAAAAATAATATATATATATATATACCTATATACATATATGCATAATAATTATCTGAAGGGGCCCACACCAACATTCAAGCTTGGGGGAGGTGCCCCCAATCAGGTATTGTACCTTATCCTTTTGAAAAAATAATAATAAATGAATATTTATATACACATTTATATAATAAATAAATATATTTCATAAAATTATTTTCTTGCATTAAAAGAAATTATTCCCTCTTCCTAGATTTATAAAATTTTATTCCAAAATAAATTCTTCTCCAAAAACATTCAATAAAAATAATTTTCTCAAAGAATAAATTTTGTTGAAACTAAATATTATTTTTAAATATTTTTTGAAAATCAAAAAGTTTCAAATAAAACTTGCGGAAAATCAAAAAACTGGAGCAAAATTTTGAATGGGAGTCATTCGTAACCGGCTACATACTGAAGATAGCCGTTAGAGGGAACTGCAAAAAGGCTGGACTAAACCGGCCCTGTCAGGGGACCGGCTGGTCCCAGGGGCGACCGCCCCCTGCCCAACGGCTCTGTGGCGCAGCCTTTTGCCAACGGCTACTAGCCGTTGCATACAACACTCCTTCGCCTACGATCAAGTCTATAAATACCAGAGCAATCGGGTGGAGCTCCTCACCCTTCTCATTCTCACATTTTTCACTCCCTCCATCACTCTCTTGCTCCACCATTCTCCAAGCATTTTTCCACAAAGTTCAAGTGCAAGGAAAATCCTGCACAAACTTCTTCCACTCCCATCACAAGTCAAGTTCTTGTGCCAAGCTCACCATGAGTGGGATTGGAGGTCGGATTTCCGGCATGTTCCAGAAAGGCCGTCGCTCTCGTGGGGAGTCTAGTCAAAGTACTCCCACACGTGAGGAGAGCCCGCTGTATGAAGAAGAGGAGGCGCCAAGAGGTCACGCCATCGACGAGGCCGACGCTCCCTTCATCGACTTGGAGAGCGAGCGGGAGATGCAAGCATACAACCTCCTCAAGGGACAGTGAATTCCTGCATACACCGGCCTTCGACCCACACTTTCTCCAGCAGACAGGTATGAACGTCGAATTTAAAACCATTTTTGAAAATGTTGGTTGGAGCCAAATTGCCCCCGTGCACGAACTTGGGTCTCGTCTCTTGACCATCCAAATCTTGGGTACTTTATAAGTTGTCGACTATGGTATTACCTTTCGCTGCTTTGGGAAAGAACATAGCCTTTACTGGAAAGATTTTGCTACACACTTGGGTTTTCATGAGCGATGCTCTGTTGATTTGGGTTTTACTCTTTCGGGATATCAGCGTCATACTTTTTGGCACTTGATAACCGGACAAAATGTGACTGAAAAATTCCAACCCAACATCAACACCATCCACCATCCTTCTCTAAGGTTTATGTATAAATGGATTGCTAATTCTTTCTTTCCTAGAGAGGACACTCACCATGCTTATGATATTGAGTTGAAGTTGCTTTATGCCGTGCTTAAAAAGATTAAAGTCGCTCCTGTCTATGACATTGTTAAGCACTGGTTAAACTCTTTTAAAACTTCCACACCAATTATGTGCACTTCACTCATCACACGTCTTGCTGCTAGTGTTGATCCTCATGGTGCTAACACTATTGTTTATCTCTCCATTCCGCGCATTATGATCAATGAGTATTATTTTACTCAAGCTCATACCATAAAACGTGATGACTCGGGAACAAACCTAGTATTTTATTATCTGGAATATATAAACGAGATTCCGTTACCTAACCCAGATCTCGCTTTATATAAATCCCCATCTCTCACCTTCGACCTTGTTGAAAAGGAAGAACCACGCAGGAGTTTTGTTTCTCGCAGGAGATCACGGAGGAGAGAAGTACAGGAGGAAGAGCCTGCGCAGCCTGTGCAGCCTACACCACACCCGGCCATGCCTACCACGATACCAAGGATGGAATGGTCTCCGGTCATATCTACACCTGGGTTCACCCCCGGGTATGATGTGGTATGGGACATGTTCCTCATCCTTATGTGGTTGGAGGGTCAAGGTGGCAACACTCTGCAGGAGGCAGGGGGATCAAGGCAGCCCAAGCACGAGCATTCTCCAGATTCTGAAGGCATGCCACCTCCGATACGCCCACAGCCGGTCACACTAGAAGTCCTCAACACACGCATGGGAGGACTAGAACTACAAAGCAGACAAATACAAGTTACGCTTAATGCTCACATCCAGACTTCTACCCAATGGCATGAGCAGTACCAGCAGCAGTTCATGAACCTCGAAGATGCGAACCGGCGGCGGCACGAGACACAGATGGCCTACCTTCAGTCCATGGGACAATTCCCGGGACCAAGGCCTTGAACTAGCTTGGGGGAGGAGACCCCACAAGAGGTAACATTTATCTTTCAATTTCTTGCACTTTATTTCTCGCACTTTTAAATTCTGCAGTTTTATTTCCTTATTAAAGAAAAAAATTAATAATAATAAATAAAATATTCCACTCCCATATGTGCTAACATATGTTAGTTTCTCTTCTGTTGAAATGATGAATAGTTGCTCTGTCTATAATTCGTTTGTACCTAAGTTATAACTTAGTATTCCTCAAGATTTAAGTTTATTGGCTAAAAATATCTCATTCTGAGAACTTAAAATCTTGTGGGTTGCAATTGCATGATCCTTTTCTAAGTTGTTGCGAGATTTGAGATGGTACAAATAGACTTTGCTATGACTTTGTTCTAGAGAAACTTGACATCCGGAGATTTCTTTTCAAAAATTCAAAAATCAAAAGTTCCCCAATGATTATGAAATACCTACCAAGGCCATATGACATGCTCTACTTTTATAAAAACTTAGTCATATGCTACTTACGGAACATTGAGTTGAGTCAAAATGCTGAGACCTAGTGAGATTATGGTCATACACCCATGATTGAGATTCACGTACACCTACCAAATAAGCCGACTCTCATCCTGAGAGTTGCGCACAACATACACCTTTCATCCACCAAATAAAAATGCCGACCCTCACTTTGAGAGCCGAGCATACAAAAAAAAATTTCACTCCTTGTTCACCATCATGACGTCTCTCCATCCAAAATTTTTCATATGTCAAATCAAAATATGGGCTATGCTAAAAAAAGCCAAAGGGCATGAGAAAACAAACGGGGAAGAAAATCCAAATACCCGTTCAAAAAAAAGAGAGAAAAAGAGGATGATATTTCTATAGCCCATATTCCTCCAAAGAGTTTTATTCCATCCAATAAAAAGAGAGTCATGATGCATGGAGTGCCAAAAAGATTAGAGATAGGTTTTCACAATCCCACACACTTGCACATCTCAACCAAGGTATATGACTTGTATCTCCTTATGGTCCGGTCTTTGACTCAGCAATATAAGTAATGTAAGTACGCCCACCTTCATACCTACCCAAAACTCCACTCTCAGCCTTAGTAGTAGGATGAAAAGGCAACACGACAATGCCTTTGGTGAGGTAAATCATACACATTGAGTGATTAAGAGAATCATTTGAGGAACTTGTTTTATTTTGCAAAAATTCATAAAATCTCCGGATAAAAGGTCTATCAAAGAATGAATGATTGGTGAGTCCACTATAACCATTCTATCTTGCAACCACCCAAGAAATTGGAGAAACTACAAGCCCCATAAGAAAGCAAGGTAAAAGAGTGGATAGAGTGCCAACTTATTTAAATTACGAATGAATGCTATGTTATAGGTATGACACTTATGAATTATATCGGCATTGTAGCAACTCCTGATCAACAACCATGGCTTGGCTATTTGCTCAGGACGAGCAAAGGTTAAGCTTGGGGTCTTGTTGGTGGTCCTTATGGATAAATTTTATACCACCAACTTAGACTAAAAAGAGGATTAACAATCATATTCTAGCACATATGCCTTTACTACTAACAAGTTCCACTTGTACCCCTAGCATTCATGTTTTACAGGTTTTATGGCACAAGTGGAAATACACATCAACATGGAGAAAGCGCAAAGTCAAATGACGAATCCGACAAATGCGCAAACAAAGAATACTAAAGAAGCCCACCTTCAACGCGTAATTGGATCCATTCGTAACCACGGGGGAGGCCCAGGCCCAGAGAGTAACCGACCACTTGAAGGTGGTGGCCAGTTGGTGCATCACAGGGACCGACCGCCCCCTGGTGGGGCCTCCCGGGCCCATCTTCGGAGGCAGTGCTGATGGCGGTTTGCTGATGGCGATTTCACCTCCTTCCAAGTTTAGATGAGCCAAACCGTCATAGTTCCACTATAAATAGATGGTGCTCCATCCCCTTCAACACACACATCATTTTGGAGTCATCTACCTCACACCTCTCACTTGTATCTTTAGAGTAGTATTAATAGTTTGTGAGTAAGGCAAGAGCTATCAAGGAGAGCTTGTCTCCTTGGAAGAAAAGGATCATCTTGGTATGAATACAAATCGGTTTTCTTCCATGAGAAAGTTCTTATCATACTTATATGATTATGCATATGAACTAGAGTCTAGTTTGATCTTGTTATGAGCATAGTATATGAGCTAGAACATAGTTTATGTATCATGTTCTTGACTTGTTCATCATCGTTCTTCATTGTTCATCGAATTAGTATGAATAGAGGAAGAACTAGGAATGAGGTGATGGTTCGTCATGCTGTCATGGTTGCTCTTAACCTAGCCTGTCAATCCGAAGGGTTGGGATCCGCGGGGGTTAGGAGTTGTTTCCAAGTATGCAAGCATGGAGCTTGGGTATGTGGAGATCGGCGGATATGTCGGTATCCCACGGGCAGAGGGGTAGATGGACAAGTGGTGACAGCCCTGTCCATCCCTAGCATTCCCCCACGTTCGGATATTGAGTAGGAGTTCGTAAAGTCTCTATCGGCTGGCAGACCAGCTGCGGGGATCTTCCTATCACCACAGACTTAGTCCTGATACTAGAACTACTAATTAGATGATTTGCTAATAGTTCTTTGCATAATTATATATGACCAATGCCTGCTCAGTTAGATATATTCTTTTATTCTTTATTTTCCTTTTATCCTTGAGGTTGATCCATATGTGTGTCCACTATCTTGAAATCATGTCTTATTCCTGTTTACTCTATGCCTACCATTGCACCCAATAAGTGATCATGTTTACACCACGCTTGATGCATATTGCCCTCCTACGGGAAATTATAAATACGACACCCTTGAATACTCACGGGTTGAAATGCTACAATGATAGTTCTGTGCGCTTGCAGAGTAATTTTATTCCTTACTGAGCTATCGATTGGCGTAACTAAGTACTATTACTTAAGGATTGTAATTCTTATTGCACCCCATGGCGCCGTGCCACAGTTTTGCATATTGTAAGTAATGACGGTTAGGAAGGCCAATCCGGCACTTCTAACTGCTATTACCAGACTGCATTACCTAGACCGGCGCCACTAAGTGCCAAGGATTACCTTTCTGAAGTAATGGTGGTTGGGAATGTCAACTTATGTTTCTAGGTATTATTATTAAGGACGGACCTTTAGTCTATCTTTAGTAGTAATGCTAAGAAACACCAACAAGTATTTCTAGCGCCGTTGCCGGGGATGGACTATTAGTCTATCTTTTGTAACGACGTTAAAAAATGCCAACAGCACTCTCTTTTTATTTTATTCAAATATACTAACCTAAACTAAACACTGTTTATTGATTTTCAAATTTTATCTTACTAGCTAACTCACACGAAAAGCAATATAGTACAATAATAATAAGGTGGAAAGTTTGTACTTAGCTGGATTTAGTGGAGGGTGCTCTCCCCCAAGCTAGATGTTTGACAGGTGTTGGTATAAATTAACTGTACTCTATTAAATATTATTATTATCAAGGTATCTGCGAGCGCACAGATATAATACCGATGTAGCACTTCACCAGACAATCCCAGTTTTAATATCGAACCCAAAGGAACAGTAGGTGATACTGACTAAGTCTATTGATTCTTAACCCGATAACACAATCAATCTAGAGAATATCAAGAATGAGGAAATAGCTAATGACTATCTAGTTCCGACAACCGGCAAACTTTGAATAATATCGTTCTACTGGGCAGTGAAATGAATAAGAGCAGAAATCAAAGTTTTTGAGACATGGAACAGAAACATGGAGCAATTATTTTGAGACTATGCTATATGATTATTTTTGGTGTTTTCTCCCAGTACGGGAGAGAAACATTTTCAGTAGAATAATTTGCTATTACTCCGGATTAGAGTAATGCTTATGTGGAAGTGGCACTTGATTCAAAAATATGACAAATTTCTTCAAAGGATTACAAAGGTTGACCAAACTCAACACAAAGACAAGTACTATATGTAGAAAGTTTCTATCCTATATATTGCTCTGGTAGGACATTATCCCCATAAAGGAGAGGTATAACTAATTATTTTAAATTTTTGAAATAAAATCTCCAAAGACAAAACATTAGGGATTGAGTTCTCATTATTCTAATATCTCGTGTTCCACAACAAGTTAAGCAATCATGGGGTCCCTATAAATAGTTTCCAACAGTAACATGACTCCTAGAAAAGTGCTATATAATTTATTCTTAAGCCATGAATCAAACATTCTTTTCTTCTCTTTAAAAATGATTTAACAAGTGAATTTTAATTTGGATCAAAACGGAAGTCGAAACATATGCAATTATACTTGTACTAGACTCAAAACTGACCGTCACCGAGGCGTGGAAGCAGAGGAGGCAGGGAGGCACTGGCCGACCCAGGTACGGCGCCGGGCGGCGTGCCTCTGTGGTCCTTCGTGGCCCACTTCGGTGCGCGTGGTTCTGGTTTGATTGTTTTCCGAATACTGTGATTTTCTCGAGCGAATTGATTTCCGTGGTCACGATGTGCCTCCCCCACACTTATTTTTCTGTATATTTTTCTATGCAACATGTGGAGACAACATGCATACCAAAATTAGAGAGTAGAGTAGATAAAGAAATACTAAAACATTCATATTAATAAAAGAATAAGGCACTCTATTCATTAATAATAATAATAGATAACTTTGACAACTGACTGAGCTAGCGACTGCCCTAGCTCATTAGGCTTTGACCTATTATATAACCAAGCAAACTTAATATAACTGAACCTAACACACTTGTGCCATATTACATAGATAATTAGGGCAACTTAAGGCCGCACTTTCTTTGCGAGATCCCTGATCTCTTCCTTAAGCTCCTCAATCTCTTCTTTGAGTTTATCTTTATCGCGCTTGAGACTGCAGATTAACTTGACATTGACTTCTATCTACTTAGTCATGTCGCTCATAATCTTAGTCTTCAATTCCTCAGTCTTCTCTATACCCTTAATGGAGTTAGAGAGGGCTTCAATCTTCTCACTGAGGATTCATAGAGAGAGCGGGGGCTGCATAGGTCCTTTCTCAAGTGCTAATGCTGATGCAGCCCTCTGTCTCTTGGACGGTGGTGGTATGAAATCGGTGTAGCGGACTTGGCCTGGACGTGCATGAACTCCATGGATGGTAGGGTGAGCAGTGGTGTATTTCGCACATACCAGCGTCCCGTTCTTGTCGGTCTTGACCGACAGGAGTCGTTCATTGTCTCTAGGTGGAAGAAGCGGGATGCCTCTGGGAATAGCGACTTACTTTCCCTTGGTACCGTCTTCTAGCACCAGCCTTGCGGGTGGCGATGGCAGAGCGGGCTGAGCTTGTGCGAAGTAGACTTGCTCATATCGCTACGGTGCCGTAGCGAGGTGCTTCGGTGGCACGACAGCGAGAGGCTTCCGCTGTGCGAGGACGATGGCCTTCGAGTCGTCACTTGGGATCTTGTCGAAGTCAGTGCCGGTGATCGCTCTATCTGCCATTGCTACTAGATCTAAACTAGAGAGTTTTTTTGAGGGAGAGAGAAGGATATTGATGGGATGCGATTTGAGGGCGGTATAGGTGCGTATTTATATGGGTTTTCAGGAGACAGGATAAGGTTAAATCTAGGTTCTACAGGATTCGTACGAAAGAATATCCGGACGCATCGGGATTCTACGTGAATGTGTTTAGGAAATGTGTAGAAAGGTAAGGAAACAAGAGACGGGATGAGACGGGACGCGGGGGCGCCGCCCGGCCGTAATAGGGCACCAGCCAGCCCCACCAGGTGGCCTCTCGGGGTGGCCATGCTCGTGGTGCCTCAAGACTATGTCTACTCCTAGTTGGTTGCGATGCGCGATAGATTTTCGTAACGGACGATGATGGGACTAAAAGGTTGGTAATTGGACAAAGTCCAGCCCGCCAACAACTTATGAATTAAATGGTTCCAAAAATAATTTAAGTCGGTGACCATTTACCTTGAATAACAAACCTTCGTGTGATTGTAGAGTTACCGCTCCATGTGGCGATGCATTCACAACCGTAAATGGTCCTTCCCATTTGCTTCGTAGTTTTAAGCCCGAATAATTTCAACGTAGAATTAAAAAGTAATACCTTATCTCCTGGTGCAAACTCCTTCTTCTCTATCCTCTTGTCATGCCATCCTTTTGTTCTTCCTTTGTAAATCTTTGAATTGTGATAAGCCTTTTCTCTCCATTCTTCTAATTCTGATAGTTGCATCTTTCTCTTTTCTCCAGCGGCTTCAAAGTCCATATTCCATCTCTTTATAGCCCAGTGAGCCTTATGCTCTAATTCTACCGGTAAATGACAGGTCTTACCATGTACTAGCTGATAACGTGACATGCCCAAGGGTGTCTTATAGGTGGTCCGATATGCCCAAAGTGCTTCGGGTAACCGGTCCTTCCATGCAGTACCCATCTCATTTACTGTTTTCTGTAGAATATTCTTGATCTGTTTGTCTGATGTTTCTGCCTGGCCACTTGTCTGAGGATGGTATGGTGTAGCAACATTATGACGGATTCCATGAGCTTGTAAGTACCGGTGAAACTTCTTATCAGTGAAGTGTGTTCCTCCGTCACTAATGACCATCCTTCGTGTTCCAAACCTTGAAATATAATCTCTTCGAACATCTTCTTTGAATGTTTGGAATCAGCATTTATGCATGGCATAGCTTCTACCCTCTTGGATACATAGTCAACTGCCACCAGAATGTATTCATAGTTTCTTGATTTCACAAATGGTCCCATGTAATCGAGTTCCCAGACATCAAAGAGCTCGATCTGGAGATTGTTGGTGAGTGGCATAGCATCTCTTGCATTGATATTTCCGTGCCTTTGACATGATCCACATCTCCGGACAAAATCTTTGGTGTCTTCATACACAGTTGGCCAAAACAACCCACTCTGCCATATCTTAGCATGAGTGCGGAATGCCCCATAATGACCTCCTTATGGTGATGCATGTCATTTCTGTATGATCTGCATGCCTTCTTCCACTGGTACACATCTTCTAAGTAACCCATCTGAGCAAATTCTGAAGAGGTATGGTGGATCCCATATGTGAAGACGACTTTCATAAACAAGCTTCTTTTTATTTTCCCCTAGTGGTACATAACCTGCAACCATAAAGTTGACAATATTCTCATACCAAGGGTCTGACTTGGTCACTTTAAACAGCATATCATCTCTTAATCAGTCATTAATAGGTAGTTCCTGAGGTTTCTCAAAGTGTATTCTAGACAAGTGATCAGCAACTGGATTTTCTATTCCTCTTCTATCTTTAATTTCTAAGTCAAACTCTTGAAGTAACAAAATCCATCTTATCAAACGAGGTTTAACATCTTTCTTAGTGAGCAAATATTTCAAAGCAGCATGATCAGAATAGATAATTACTTTTGCTTCTACTAAGCAAGATCTAAATTTATCAATAGCAAAAACAATAGGCATGAGCTCTTTTTCAGTTTTTGCATAATTTAGTTGTGCTCCTGTCATTGTTTTACTAGCATAAGCAATTGCACGATGCTCCTTATCCTTTGTTTGCCCTAATACTGCCCCTACAACATAATTACTAGCATCACACATAATTTCAAAAGGTAATGACCAATCATGGGGTTGAATGATTGGTGCTGATGTAAGTGCTTCCTTAAGAATAATAAAAGATTTTAAACATGCATCATCAAATTTAAAAGGAACATTCTTAGCTAGCAAGCTAGTCAGTGGTCTAGCAATATATGAAAAATCTTTTATAAATCTACGATAAAAACCACAATGACCAAGAAAATTTTGGATTCCTTTTATATTAACAGGTGGATGTAGTTGTTCAATTACTTCAATTTTTGCCTTGTCTACCTCTATACCTCTTTCAGACACTAAATGTCCTAGCACTATTCCTTCTCTAACCATAAAATGACATTTTCCCAATTAAGGACTAAGTGCTTTTCTTCACATCTTTGCAAAACCTTATATAGATTTTCTAGACAATCATCAAAAGTTTTTCCATAAATTGAAAAATCATCCACAAAAACTTTCATGATTTCTTCTATCATTTCAGAAAATATAGACATCATACATCTTTAAAAAGAAGCAGGTGCATTACATAATCCAAAAGACATTCTACAATAAGCATAATTTCCATAAGGACATGTTAAAGTGGTTTTGCATTGATCATCAAGGTAGATAGGAATTTGGAGATATCCAGAATAACCATCAAGGAAACAAAAAAAGAATTATTTGGTAAGCGTTCTAACATCTCATCAATAAAGGGTAGCGGGAAATGATCTTTCTTTGTTGCTTTATTAAGTTTTGAATAATCTATGCACATTTGCCATCCAGTGACAGTTCTCTGGGTATTAATTCATTTTTATCATTTTGAACTATGGTCATTCCACCCTTTTTAGGTACAACTTGAACAGGGCTTACCCACTCACTATGCGGCATAGGATAAATAATCCCAGCATGCAAAAGTTTTATGACCTCCTTCTTAACAACTTCCCTCATCGCATTTTGAAGCCTATGTGGGGGCTCTCTAGAAGGTGTAATTTCTGAGTTGGTTGGAATACGATGGATGCATAAAATAGGACTAATCCCTTTAAGGTCTTGGAGTGAATAACCAAAAGCAGCACGATGTTTTTCTAAAATAGTTATTAATCTAAAAGACTCTTCATCAGAAAGTTTATCACTTATCACAGGAGAATTTTGATCATTATTCAGAAAAAACATACTTAAGACCAGAAGGTAGTTGTTTATGCTCAATAGTAGGCTTAGGTGGCTCTAGTAATTCATCCAGAGGTTCGGGATCAATACGATCCTCCTCCTCTTCATTAATGAAGAACTGAGTATCATCTTCTAAGTTAGGTTCGATAAATTCTTCAAATGACATAGCCTTAACCTCATCTATTGGATCTAACTCAGGAAGTGGCTCTGCCTTAGCTTTTAATGCATGTGTTATAGGCACAGAGAAAATTAAATGCTTTCCCAAGTTTAATATCTAAATTGCCTGAAGAACCTTCTCGCAAAAGTTTTTCTATTGGTAATCCAATCAATTACATCAAAGATATAAAAATTCAGTAAAATTCGGAATTCATTTATCACAATAGGAAGAGCACATAAAACTCCTGAATTAGGAATAATATATCCTGAATGACTATTAATAATTTATTTATAGGAATTAATGGTATATCTTTCAAGAATTTTTCAGCAAATGTAAGAGACATAATATTGACACCTATTACTAGATTGTTAAAGGCAACAAAAGGATATGCATCAATTTCACATTTAATAGTAATGGCAGGAGAACTTAAACTGAATTATATCATTTGAAAGTTCAGATTCTATCAACCACTCATTACTCATAACAAAAATCAATTCTCTTGTTATTTCTCTAAGGAATTTTAAATTAGCAGAATATGAAACATTAAAATTTTTAAAATTCATAGATTCTTGAGGTTTCATAATTTTATGGTAACATGAGGTATTTCCATAATCATCAAAAAGTTCATCCTCAAATTCAAGCATAAATCACAAATTTGAGTTATCTCCTTCTCTAGTTAAGGTTCTAACAGTTGAGATGAATCAGACAAAAGTTTAGATTTGAGTGACAACAATACATCTTCTAACAACTCTTCTTTTTCTTCAGGGAGATCATTTAAGATATTAGTAAGAATGGTTTTAGCATGTGTAGCTGTAATATGCATAAATGCTCCACCCGTGGCCAAATTAAGGTATTCTTTATTTTTATCATTAAGGCCTAAAAAGAAATGTTGCAAAATCATATGTTCTGGCAAAGCAAGATTAGGTCCAGAATTTATAAATCCATCAAAACATTCCCAAGCCTTGCCTAATGATTTGTTATCTAATTGTTTAAATCCTACAATTTCAAAACGAAGTTTAGCGACTTTTTTGATAGGGAAAAATTTAAGACAAAAAATAGCACGCAATACTTCCCAATCTCCTTGACTACTCCTAATATGGCGATTATACCATCTCTTTGCTTTTCGCGTTGATGAAAACGGAAAGAGTTTCCATCTTAAAGTTTCATCGGCCATGCCCTTAATGTGCAGACATGCACATGTCTGCTCAAAATCAGTTAAATGGGAATAGGGGTTTTCGCAAGAACTACCAGAAAAAATATGCTCCTGAACTAACTTAATTAATCCCGGGCGTAACTCATAGCCAGATAATAGTAATAGGTTTAGATGATTTTTTTGGCTGGAGATACGATCCCAATGATGCTCCGTATTGATATAAAAGTTGGAATATGGGTTCCATATTTAAAAAGATAAAAGATAAAAGTATAATACAAGATTAAGATAAACTAAGTCAAAATCCGCAAACCGTTGCCTGGCAATGGCGCCAGAAATGCTTGTTGGTATAAATTAACTGCACTCTATTAAATATTATTATTATCAAGGTATCTGCAAGCGCACAGATCTAATACCGATGTAGCACTTCACCAGACAATCCTAGTTTTAATATCGAACCCAAAGGAATAGTAGGTGATACTGACTAAGTCTATTGATTCTTAACCCGATAACACATTCAATCCAGAGAATATCAAGAATGAGAAAATAGCTAATGACTATCTAGTTCCAACAACCGGTAAACTTTGAATAATATCGTTCTAACTGGGCAGTGAAATGAATAAGAGCAGAAATCAGAGTTCTCTCCTACCAAACACTTATACACCTATCGATCCTATCAATGAGAAGTGGACTACAGAGGAATCAACGTAGCTGTCACCTACGTGAATTATCACTATGTGTCTAATTAGGGGACATTCACAAGCAATTATAGCCTAGACACCACGTCTACACTACCAACTAGTACTTCAATATAGGAGCCAAGATCAAAGCACTAAATATGAGTTGCAAACTTAAGAATGAAATAAGAACAAATGCTTACTTGAATCAGAATGTTGAATATAAAAGTACCCTCAGAATGCAGCTCTGGGCGAGGGAGCTGAATCCAGACGAATATAGCTACGAAGAAGCTCCGACAGGCCAGGACTCCTCCGAATCTCTACTCATCTACTCTATCTCTCTAATCTCTCTCTTGATTGCTAGCCTAGATCCAATGGATATCTATCTAATGCTTCAGGCTCCTCAGTTCTTGATCTGGCCTCCTCCAGGGGGGTCTGGCTCTCTATTTATAGCCCGGTGGGATGAATGCGTGCCGTAGGATCAAACCGACTTAACCAAGGACCGAGATGACTCCTCAAAGGTGGTGGAAGAAGGCTCTAGAAGGCGGCGCGCAAAACCCTAGGGGGCGTCGCCCCGCCCCACCACCTGCCAGGTGGGGCCCCAGTTGCTTCGGGTGCCTTCTACACTCTTCTATTTTGCCGATGACGTATGTTTCCTTCGCGTACAAGTTTCGTGATAATTAAGCACTTTAATCCCTCCTTTAAGCCTTTCTAGATAATTCCATGGAAATTATACAATTCACCAAAACTCGTGGAAATTATTAGTAATAACCCTATTCTACTAGATATTCATGTGAAATGCAGGGATAATTGATAATAAAAATTAGGCGTTAACAAGTGTCAACAACAGGGTCTTTGATGTTGCAAGTTGAGCGATCCTTCTGAAGTAGGTGTAGGTGCGTCGGGTTGACCTGCTCCTTGATCTTGTATTGTCCTGTAATACTCAATTGCCAACAAAAATATCAAATCTCATGGAGAGGGGTTAGGTTAATACCACTCCATGGTAAGTGATTGCTTTTATTCCAGCAGGAAGTTCAGTTTCTTTCCCTAATTAGGGAACCCTATAAAAGTGTGGACCTTCATGTGCCCACGTATTTTTGGGTTTTTCTAAAAAGTGTGGACCTTCATGTGCCCACATATTTTTGGTGTTTTTAATTTTATAATTGCAGAAATTAAATATGATACAGAAATCTATTCTTGATGCAAAATTATTTTTTTGTGCCACCACGGTGAATAGTCCTTATGAGCTATGCCACAAGGTTAATCACATGGGGCTTTGACATTTTATTATGCAAAACAATAAATATTTTTTTCTTTTTAACGCAGGAAAGTAAATATGCAACTACTAAGATATTAATACAATGCTGAAAGTAAATATGGATAAGTACCAGTTTTATCTTTTGGCGAAGGCACGGCTGTTTATAGTCCTCAGATAGGACTCCTTGTCTGTTCATTCCTTGTCAGGTGCATCATCGGGTTGAGATGACCCTGGTTGCACTTCTGATGATGAGCTAGAAGGTGACTCCTTCTTCCTCCATTCCTTCCTAGTTGGTGAAGCTGATGTCGCTGGTGAGGTTGAAGCTGGGAGCTGATCCTTCACAGTCTCTTCATCTTTCCCTTCTTTGGTTTTATTCATTTCGAGTTCTTGCTTATAATCTTCCCAACTATCCTTGAGTGGGTAGGTCTTTTGAGAGGGACGGTGTCTCCTCCTTGACCTGTTCTTCTTTGGCTGCTCATAGGTTGCGTAACTATTGAAGTAGCAGCGTACCTTCTCCTTGTGGAACTGGAAGTGGACCTCCCCTAATCTCATATAGATAATTGCTCTAGTTGTGTTGAGGAACGGTCTTCCAAGTATGAGCAGTGGATTGTACTCTTCTTCTCCCATGTCCACGACCAAGAAGTCAATGGGGACATAGTGATCTCGAATCTTTACCATAACGTCTTTAGCAATCCACTCTAGAAATTCTGAACGTCTGGTCCACCATCTGCAGCTACATATAGGTAGAGTACAAGGGTGTCTTGCCAAATAGAAAGTCATAAGTTACCTTAGTCATTATGTTGACACTCGAGCCCGTGTCGCAGAAGGTCTTGTAGAAGATCTTCTGGTTGATTGTGCAGTCGATCGTCGGTACTCCTGGATCGTCTAGCTTGAGCATGTGTAGTGAAACCAGAAGGTGATCATACTAAGCTCAAACTGAGTTGATCATCCTTGCAGCTTCAGTGTGATTCTGCCTAGCCTTGTTCTTTCTTCTGCTTATCTTCTTCTGCGGAGGCTTTTCTTCATAGATGTATGGCTTCTGTGGATGGGCTGGACTTTCCAGCGTCTTGTTCTTGAAGCTAAATCTTTCTTTGCTTCCCCTGATAGTGAAACAGATCTTGGCGCTATCGGCGTAGATGATAGCCATGGCGGTGCTAAGGAATGGTCGTCTCAAAATGATTGGGGACTTCTCATCTCCTCCTGTCTCAACTACCACAAAGTCGGCAGGTACGTACAAGTGTCCAACTCATACACATACATCTTCCAGGATCCCCTTCAGATAGCAGAGTGACTAGTCTGCTAGCCTACAAGCACATGTTGGTGTATAGGAGTGCTATCTCCATGGATCTTCTCTTAGATCACCTTGGGCATAATGTTGACGCTTGCACCAAAGTCGCAGATTGCTTCCTCAAAGGCGTGCTGACCAATGGCTATTGGTATGACGGGCCTTCCTAGGTCTCCTTTCTTCTCTAGCAGAGTGCCATTATTCCATCTTGCATTGAAGATATCCACCAGATTTGCAGTTTCTAGTTCTTCTGGTTGGCCTAGGATCTTTCCTACATTAGCTGGATGGATAGACGATGTTAGCTGAGCTATTTGGGATTCTAGCATTTTATTGAAGCTGAGGTGGTTCTTGATAGCAGAGGCAAAACCATCCATCCTGTTGTTGATGGTTTCTAACAACTTGTCATTGGAGACTAGCTTCTTGGAAATTTAATCTAGCAGTTTGGTCTGGCCAGAGACTAGATCTCCCAACGGTGTGTTGAAATTGTTACCTTGTTAATTAGCGGAGTAACTACCTTGGTAATTGGGACTCTGTTGCTGATTCCAACCTTGGTTCTGATAATTCTGATTCTGGGGGCGGTAGCTGTTGTTGTTGTTGTTGACGTAGTTCACATCCTCCTGAATCTCCGAACAGCTATGACTTGAGTGGCCAGTGCCTCCACACTCTTCACAAGTCATGTAGGCATCGTGGATGTGGTTGACCTCTCTCTTGTCAGTGACTCGGTCATCAAGCTTCTTCATTAACAGGTCCATCTTGACAGAAATCATGTCGGTCTGCTTGAGCTGGTGCATTCCTCCTCTCTTACGGGTCAGGGGCTCTTTCTTCATTCCAACTCTGGTTAGATGCCATCTTCTCCACAGGGGTAGTAGCTTGCTCAATGGTGAGTGATAGAAAAGCTCCTCCAGTAGCAGCATCCATCGTCTCACGGGTGCTGGTAGTCAACCCATGGTAGAAGGTTTGCATAAGCAACCAATTCTCCATCCCATGGTGAGGACATTCTGAGATGTAGTCTTCAAAGTGTTCCCCTGCTTCCGGGACTAGATTCATCATGCTGTTGCTGAAAGCTGGTGATCTTCCCTCTAAGAGCATTCATCTTCCCCACAGGGAAGAACTTTGCTAGGAAGGCAGTGGAACAGAGGTCCCATGTAGTGCTCTTGTCTTTGTTTGCGTAGAACCACAGTTTTGCTCTTCCCAACAGTGAGAATGGAAACAGGTGGAGTAGGATTGCATCTCTAGTTACTCCCTTCATGGTGAAAGTGCTGCATATCTCCAAAAAGTGTTGGAGATGGGCACTCACATCTTCATGCAGCCTTTCCACAAAACTGACTAGCTTGCACCATGTTGATGAGCGCAGGCTTGAGCTCGAATCCATTGTCTCCAACATCAGTGGGTGCTCCCGTACGGATGTTAGCAATGGTTGGAGCAGAGAACTCACGAAGGCTCTTGTTTGCCATAGCCTCAAACTCTGGTGTCAAACTTCTCCTTGTACGGATGTCTTCCGGCTGAGGATCTGGGGTCTTCCTGAGCTTGGCTCGGGTCTTCCTGATCAAAGCTTCTGGGTTTTCAACAAAATTCTACGGAAGGTCAAATCCGTTCATACATCACCCTGCATATGCTTCACAAAGAATAAACGAGGGCAAGGTGAGCCTGTTTGAGTAAGGTTTGCATGGTTTCTCAACATATTTGGTATTTTGCATATGATCTATCTACATACTATGTATGCCAAACGCCTTCCCCGGCAACGGTGCCAAAAATGCTTGTTGGTAATAATTAAGTGTCACTTGGTAAATTACTTAGCCACCTCTTTTAAACATATATCTCTTACAATAACTAAGTTGTCATCCCTAGCATAAATAAAAGAGATATGTATGGAAACTACCCAGAGTAATACTATATGAATGCAAGTGACTAAAGAGGGTATAAAATGTTAAGTTCAAAGTATCTGCAAGCGTACAGATTAATTATACCATTGTAGCATTTTACCAGGAGTATTCTGGATTGTCATTTATATTTTACCACTGGGAAGGGTTGGCAATAAATGGGATGTAAGTAGATAGATGTCATATGCATATGCAAATATGGAGATAACCATGCATGATCTACTTACTCAGAACAGGGGTTATGTCACAATAATAATGATGTATATGATAAGCATAATGATCAATCAAACCAATCAGTATATAATGATCACTTAGAGCACTTCCTATATAGGCACAAGCATGGATTAGGTTGAAGCATAAGGATATCCTAAGTCATTCTAACTATACTATCAAAGACATATTATATTGGTGCAATTATACTAGCAATCATGGCGAAGATACTTCATATTCATACTTAAGGGAATATTACTAAAGAAGATCAAGATCATAGCCAGCCTTCTAAAGTAATAATAACTTCCTACTCTCCCTACATTCGGAGTATGGACTACAAAGGACTCAACGGGAGTGTCACATCCGCGATCTACCACAGAACCCAGAATATAGGGCGCATTTGTACACAAACCACATCTAAGCACATTGCTTACATGCTGTTCATCACCGACCCATGATATCAATGAATGAGCGCTATACAAACCTATGTATGAATATGAATGCATCCTAACTATGCAAAGTATACAATCTAGATAAGCAATGAATAGCATAATTGAGAACATAATCAATAGTAGAACAATGTCAATCAACTTTATCTCAAGCACTCAAAAGAGGTTTAAGATAAAAGAGAGAGCTTACAATGGCTCCGGGAAGCCTTCTTGCTCCAGACAAATCCGGAACTCGAGTAGAACTCGCCTCCTTCTACTTCTAACCTATGTAGCTATACTCTAGATGGTGAAGCTCTAATGATTCTAGGGTTTCTGGCTGATGACTGAATTGATTGATCTGTGATACCAAACCCTGGGGGGTCTGGGGGTCCTTATATAGGCCGGTGGGATGAACCGTAGCCCTTGGATCAAACCGACTTCGAAGGACGGTTGAGATTGCATGAAATTTCAGGATGTGGGTCCACGTCGAAACGCACGCGAAAAGGTCTCTCTGGGGGATCGGCCGACCTGTCAGTGGGATCGGTCGATCCCCTCTGACTGGCATGTGGGCCCTAGTTCCTTCGGTGAGTCGTTGGTCTTCTCTAGAATATTCTTGATCTCCTTTCGCGGTGGAATCTTTTATTTTAATCCGACATATGGGCCTCTCTTGGTTCTTTTCTGAATAAGCCCCTGCAAAACACTGATTCACCAAAACTGTGGAATTCTGTTAGTTAAAGCCCTATCATATGGTGGTGTTTGCCTTTATGCCCTTATTTCATATTTAGTTGGCGGGTAAAATCATATAATAATTACCGTCAACAACCGCGGAAGCCCTGCAACTCAGGGACCAGCTCAAGGACCTCCCAGAGGACGCCGCTGTTCCTTAGGCTGAAAGCTCAGCGTCACGACACCGTGGTGCCAAGGAGTGCCAGCATGGCGTCTTAGCGTGCCATGAACGAGAAGCCTCGGTACATCCCGAGGCTCCGAGGGCTCCCTCAGTCCACCAGTGGCTCGGCAAGGACGTTGACATCCGCGCCATTCTTCAGGCCCATGGACGACGGAAAACCGACGGAGCCGCCCGTGGCTACAACGTCCATCGAGGTGGGCGCTACGACTCCGATGAGCACCGTGCGCCCTCACCTGAGCCACCGGGTCCTCGCGTCTTCAGCGAGGCCATCCAGAGGGCCATGTTCCCACCCCGATTTCGACAACTGGTAAACATCACCAAGTATTCGGGGGAAACGAAGCCCGAACTTTGGTTGGCGGATTATCGTCTTGTGTGCTAGCTCGGCGGCGCGCAGGATGATCTCATCATCACCTGCAACTTCCTTTGTTCCTAGCCGATTCTGCGAGGGCCTGGCTGGAGCACTTGCCCCCTCGGCAGATCTTCGACTGGAGCGATCTAGTCAAGATCTTCGTGGGGAACCTCTAGGGCACGTATGTGCGCCCTGGCAACTCCTAGGACCTCCGGAGCTGCAAGCAGAAGCCGGGCAAGTCCCTCAAGGACTACATCCGGCGATTCTCCAAACAGTACAACAAGCTGCCCCAGGTCACTGACTCTGACGTCGTCGGAGCTTTCACCACAGGAACAACCTGCAAAGAGCTTGTCCATGAGCTGGGACGCCCGACCCCCACCAGTATTTCCGAGCTCATGAAGATTGCCACCAGCTTCGCCTCGGGTGACGAGGCGGTGGGAGCCCTCTTCTCCGACCCCAAGGGCAAGCGGAAGGAGGAAGCCCCTGAGGGCACCTCCTCCCAATCCCCCAGCAGCAAGAAGAAGGGGAAGGGGAAGGCTCCCCTCCACAATGACTCCCTTGTGGCTGCCGCCGAGCCCAAGGGAACCCAGCAGCCCCGAGGCCGCTTGGACGAGATGCTCGCCATGCAGTGACCTTACCAAAAGGGCCCGGTGAACCACACACTCGGGGAGTGTGTGATGCTGAAGAAGCACTAGGGACGGCTGGCATTCAGAGGCGACGCCGGGAAGAAGCCCGCGAAGGACAAGGAGAATAAGGGTAGGAAGGACAATGAGTTCCCGCCCGTCGACAAATGCCTCATGATCTTCGGCGGGCCCGGAACCACTCCAATGCCACATCAACGAAAGCGCGAGCACTGGGAGGTCTACTCCATTGGACCAGCGACACCGCAATTCCTCGACTGGTCCCTTGACGCCATCACCTTCAGCCGGGACGATCACCCGGACCACGTCCCAACGCCGGGGCGTTACCCGCTTGTTGTTGGCCACATCGTTGGCAACACGCGGCTCACCAAGGTCCTCATGGACGGGGACAGCGGCCTCAACATCCTGTATGCTGAGACCCTGGACTCGATGAGGATCAGCCGGTCTCTTCTCCGGGCAACGACATTGCCGTTCCACGGGATCATACCTGGAAAGAGCGTACAACCACTCGGGCAGATCGGCCTGCCCATCTGCTTTGGGAGTCCTGACAACTTCAGGAAGGAGACCCTCACGTTCAAGGTGGTGGGTTTCCATGGCACCTACCACGCTATCCTTGGGAGGCCATGCTACGCCAAGTTCATGGCGGTCCCGAACTACACCTACCTCAAGCTTAAGATGCCGGGGCTGTAACACCCTAGTGTTAGTTACTATTTTCACACTTGCATTTGCATGTCATCAAGCATAAATCATGTCATTTCATGCATCGTTTCATTGCATTTTATTTGATTCCCTTTTATTGCTATATGTAGTTTATATGTCCATAACATGATAAATGTGTTGACACGCAAATGTGATGCTTGTTTACTGTTCTAAATGCTTTAGACATGTTTGGGGTAACATTTGGAACAATGTTCATGTTGGTGAAATCCCCAAAATACCCCTCTAGCTCATAGTTGACTAGCGAGCCCTCTAAAAGCTATTCTGTTTGACCAAACAAGAAGGGCATTTTAGAGATTCTGCATGTCAGTGCACCCTTAATCAAAGTTGTGTAGAATTTTATAAGCAACAAACTTTATTTTTGGGTCAACTCATGAAAATGGGTGGAAGGAGGTCAAAAAGTTGAATTAGTGCAGATTTAGAGCTGTTTTAAAGTTTTCAAAATTTTCCTAAGTCTAAACTGGTTTTCAGTTTCGGTGTACCCCTGTTCATCGACCTGTATCTCTCAATCCAGGCCGAACTAGAGTAAAGTGCCTTAATATGAAATGATCTACTCATGTAGCTCTTTGATCCATATTAGTGAAGTTTTCGCTGAAACGCACTGGATCACGAGTTATGGCTTGATCAAAATCGGGTTTCAGTCGGGATCGCGGAGACTGAATCGGAGCAGATTCAGTTCGGCCGTCGGTCATCGCCGCGCGACCGCGTCAGGCATCGGCCGCCAGGTGGCGCCGTACGCCGTCGTTGCCCTGCCGCGCCGGTCGGCTTTACAAAAGGGCAACACTCCATTCTGTCTCCCGCACGCTCCTTCACTCTCACTCGCTCGCCCTCGCCTCTCTGCTCTCCTCTTTCCTCTCCGCCGTCGCCATTTCCGCCGCGCCGCCGCAGCGGTGAAATCCGCCGCCACCGAGCCGTCTCCGACCGCTCCATCTTCGGCGTAGCTTCGGCTTGCTCTGCTCTTCGTCCTCGACCCGTTGCCGACCTCATCCAACCTAAGGTATAGCTCCAGCGAGCTTCTCGCCGTCCGCCATTGCCGGAGCGCCGCCGAGCTCTCGGGTCACCGCGACGAGGGCGATGCTGGGGTCGGCTTCTCTCTCCATTGCTCGTCTAAGAGTCTCCGTTAGCCGTAGATCCATTCTAGGCCGTCGGATAGGTCTATCTCGCCGTAGTTTCACCGGAACCCGAGCTCGCCGTGAACCCGCTCGCCGTCGTGCCGCCATGCGAGCGCGGTCAGTGAGCTCCCGTGCGCAATAGTTCGATTCGTTGCACGCATAGGTCCGCTAGGGTCCCAGGGACACGGAACGAAGCTTAGCCGCGCGAGCAACGGCCGGAATCGGCCGGCGCAAGCTCGCCGGACCACCGCCGTCCGCCATTGCCGCCGTCGAGCTCGCTCCGGTGGGGTACGACCCTCGGCAGTTGGCCCATTAGGTTCGTCTCGTTGCGACGAGTCGGTAGGTAGCCTCGGCGTCGCCGGAGACCTCGCCATCGGCGAGCTCTCGCCGGTCAGCGCCGGCGGCTCTGCCCCTCTCTCTGACGCGTGGGGTCGGGTCGACCCCGGGGCCCGCGAGTCAGCCGTTCAGGTGCGCCTCTGGTTCACTGAGCCGGGTGCACGTAGCAGTTCTATCAGGTTTAGGTTTTATGATTTATAAAATGAATTTCCAGAAAATGTGTAAAACCTTTCAAAATTCATATCTGGAGGTAGGAATGTCCAATTGGGGTGAACCAAATTTTGTTGTGTTTGTATTTCTGAGCTCTATCAAGGAAAAATATAAAATATACTTTTTGAATACTTTTTATGTGCAGTTATAATTAAATTGTTAATTGCTTGCAAACTTGATAAATGCATAAGTAATTGTAGGAATGTGCTAAAAATGTGATTCCACTTGCATTAATCTTGTTTAGGGAAGTAGAATCTATGAAAAATATGTTTGCTGGTGTTTCACTGTTATTTATATGATGTCTAGTATAATGTGCCTTTTATGCTTTAATCTTGCAAAAATCACCATGCTTAATGTGTTAAGGTTATGGACATGAATATTTTTCCTGGACTATGTTATGTTGGAAAGAAGCTAAGAAAATTAGGAAATCTGTTGTTTGATACTTTTCACTGTGTTAAGTATTTTCCATTGTTTAAAAGGCTGGTTGCTTGTTATTTTTGTGTAGACTGTTATACTTGTCCAAATGACCTGAAATTTTGTCAATAGGCTAGTCTGGATGTGTAATAGCTATTGTAATTTCTATGGATTTTTCTGGTCACAGTAAACAGTAGGTCCAGTTATAGGCTAGGGTTTATTTAATTGTTTCTAAGCAAATATCTTTTGGTTGGGGAGTGTTTTTATGCGTTTTTGTGATGCTCAGCATTATCACCTGTGTTAAACAGTAGAGCTGATCCTACTTTGAGCTTGGGGCAGCAAGGTTAATATTTTGTTTATATGATGTTGCTCGCGCTTGTTAATTATAAGTTGGTTGTGGTAGGTTAGTTGATGCATGTTAATTATTAAGTGCAGGTTGTAGACCTCTCACCCGGGACGAGAAATTATTCTATGCTTTGCTTAAGAAGGGTGAGTATGAGTTGGTTGTCTAGGGAAGAAATATGCACGTACTCAGTAAATGAGTGTGGATTGTTAAACTGATTGCATATCATGGGTTAATTCGTGCATCTCTATCTTGCATTTCATGTGCATTCTCAGTTCTCATATATGCATATCATGCATACAGGATCGCCGGGAGGCGTGACGCTGTTGCAGTTCGATCCACCGGAGGAGGGAGTTCCGCCGGAGATTGAAGTGCCAGAGGTTCCCGAAGGTCAGGAAGAAGAAGCTGAACTTCCAGAGAGCCCTGATCACCAACCTACTAACTTTGTGAAAGGCAAGCCCGGAGCATCCCTAAGTCTCCACCTACTCTTTTTACAAATGCACTGGTCCTTATTAAATCGTATGATTGTGCACTTAAGTATAGGAGTTGAAATGATACCGTTGCTGCATTTATACCTTGTCCACTTATACTTGATCCTGAAGTTATTACTAGACAAGGGGATGGGTTCGATCCTATGCTTAGCCATGCTTAGACCGGTAGAAGTCGAGGGATTTCCTGTCCTTCGCGAGCATAGGTGGTTACTAATGATGATGGGGTTGGATTCCACATGATGGACTATATGTGCCTCCATGCCACAGTGTCTAATGAGAGAATCAAGGCTAGGTAGCGGGGAGCCGCATGACATGGTTGAGGTCATGCCGTCTTCGGTGCTGCTTGCGGCCGACTAGGACTGAGGCCACCAGACATCAGTTGAGATTGAAAGACGTCGTCACATAGCTGGCCAGATAAGTCGTTCTGACCGCGAAGCCGAGTATTTCTTTCTGAGCCAGGAATTAGGCGTGATAAGGCAGACATATTCTGGAGGTAGGAAGGATGTGCGGAGACACCATCTTACCAAGGGCAGGTCAGGGACCTGATGCATCCTGGAAGTGGGTTTGTCTCTGAGAATATGGACCCCTCCAAGCCCGCGATACATATTATGTCTCAGAAAGATTTAACGGTGGCCCAAGAAGCCAGTGGCTCGGCTGACAGGGTTTGTGATTGGCATATTTGCCAGCTGATACAATCGATTCGAATCGCCATCTCTCCTGCTTAGTGAGAAACTGAACTGATCTTCTGGTGAGGTAGAGGTTAATAACTTGAACATAATGATTATGGTGAGATGAGGTTGATATCTGTGGATATCGGAAATCATATGGTTTTATTGATTGCTACAATATTCAGTGAATGCTTAGTATAGTGGCTAATCTTAGTAAATAACTTAACTGAAATCGAAGCTTATCACAATTAAAATGAATAAGTTGAGGCTCTACTGTAGTAATGCTTTTGATGCAAAAAAATGATGCTACCCTCTGAGCTCCACCAAATAAGCCTTGCATATCCTTGAGAGTCTTTTTATTTACTCCCTGTCGGGTAAGTCTAGCTGAGTACAATTGAGTACTCAGGGTTTTATTCCCATTGTTGCAGATGGCGTAGTCTACTACGCATATTGCAGGAATTGCTTCACCCCTGCAGGCGAAGAAGACTAGACCCGAGGGCAGGGTCATTATCTATCCTTAGATGTTGTAAGAATGCTGTGACAGGGTCGTGTGATGGTACTCGTATTTGAACTCTGTGGTGTAAAACTATGTTGACTTCCGCTACTACTCTATTTGTTTAAAAGACTATGTTGTACTCTGATGTTTAAATTTGGTTGCGAACTTATGTGTCATGTGATCGGGTATTGCTGAATGAATGATCCTGGGGTATGAAAGGTTTGAAATCCTTTGAGATTTCCGGACTACCGGGTTTATATTGGCTCAAGTGCGACTGGATTGCGATCAAAATGCGATTGTTGTACTTGTGCTCGTATAAATTGGTCGGTTCTGTGACAGCTGGTACCAGAGCATAATTCAGCATATACCGTCACTTGACTATTTAAAAACTAAAAGAGTTTTGAGTTTTACAAACTAATTGCCAACTGGTAGTGTGTATAGGTGATTTAAACCAAGTGTTTGCGAAACTTATGAGTACCAATGACCAAGTCCTATAGCCCTATATATATATGTGGTAATTAGGTGGCTTATGTAAGTACTGACTTGGGGGGAATTGCATCATATTTCTATTTGTGGTTCATTTGGTTTTATCGTGCGGATAATCATGAACTGTCGGTTTCTTATTGCTTCTTATGGGTCAATGTACCACGTCGCCTAAGGTAAGGTGAGATGTGAGTGTAAGATCGAACAACCATCGATCGATGGTGAGTGTATGGTTACTGAAGTGAGTACATGTGATCCATATGTGTACTTATGGAAGTAGGGTGGAGTAATTAATTTTGGGGTCGCAAATGTTCATGGGAACATTTCCGGCAAAAAGTGCTTCTTGTTGCCCTGCATACATTGGGATTTGGGCTGAAATGAATCTTCTGCAGGTACACTAACCCCGCAAAACGTATAGCACGGTTAGTTACGTATATGAGAGCACGTGGTATGCCACTGACTATAACGTTAGTTAAAATATATTATGTGTGAGGTCGTTGGCACGTGCATGCATCTTGATCATGAAATTAATTCAAGCTATTTGTACTATTTCCTTTCCTATGGTAAAATTTGTGCTATCCTATCTTATTCTAAATGCTGAAAGATGTTGTAATGTACCAGATGGCAGCTGAAGGTGAGCCGCAGAGTGGTCAGTTTCTGGAGCAGTTTGGCACACCCACTGTGCTATGGAGGTTGTTGAAGTCTGTGGGATATGCAGAGCCACCACTGTATTTCTGGAAGCCAGCGAAAACCATGGTGCAGCCTTGGTTTGATGTTTGGGTGACTATCCCTGTGCTTGAAAGGGGTTGGTCGTTTCCAGGAATAAAGGTGGAAGTTGACATGAGGACGCCATGGGATGGTGCGCAGCTTGCAGCTTTCGAGGTGTTGACGGATATTTGCAGCCGGTTCAACAAGAGAGCTGATTTGGGGCCAGCAAATGTTTTTCCCAGGGTGGATGCTTCTCAGGGTGAGTGGGCTCAGTCTAGCCAAGCTTCTTTGGAGCGAGGCAGGGACGAGCGTGCTCATAGCACGGGTGCTTCTATGAGTGCTATGTTTGCTGTCCTGAGGATGCACTATTCCACTAGGGATGGTTGGATGAAGTGCGTTGAAGCCCTGCATGATGCTGTTGAGAAGAAGTTAGAAGCTGAAGAGTGGGCACGTATGGCTCGTCGTAGCTCAGATGACTTGGTGGTAGCTCTACTGCCTGTCGCAATGAGTTGTTACGATGCACTGGCGCCTTGTTGGCGGCTGATCGCCGTGTCGAGGTGCTTGAGAGGGAGAATGCAGATCTTCGCCGCCAGCTTGACAATCGCAATATGAGCTTGACATGTCAGCGCAATGAGTTTCTGCAGGAGTTGCGTGCTAGTCAGCAGCAGGTTTGGGAGTTGCAGCAGGATGTTCATCGTCTGAACAACCGTGCTGATCCGTTTCATCCTCCGGGTGCAGCGGAGTTTGCTCCTGAGATCTTCATTGCAGCTGATGATGGTGAAGCAAGTGAGGAAGAGGAGGAAGAAGACCCCAAGGAGATCGTGCCTATTGACGAGAGTGATGACCATGGTGGGAACGTGTCCGGCATGGACAGTGACCACGATGACTAGGCTTTTTCTAGTGATCTTGCCATGATCGGCACCCTTTTGTATTGGGAAAACCTTTAATGTCATGTAATGAGAGAACCCTGTGTGTTCAGGGCTGGACCCATCAAACTTTTAATTAAGTAATGGTAACTTATGCAGTTTGGAAACCCTTTTTGGTTGCGCCTTGTTATTGTGCGGTTGTGTGATGATTATTGAATTATTGTGTCGTTTGTTGGTTATCAAAAATGATCATTGATATCTTTTGGGCATAATCTTTCGGTTATCTTTGGCATAACTGACACTTAACAATGGTTGTTGCGTGTTGCTACAGATGGCACCTCATACCCGTCGTCATGGGTCAACCAGTGGTGGTGGGAACGAACATGAAGATGAGGAGTTGCCACCTCCTCCACCGCGTACCCAGGAACAGATGTTTGCTCAGTTTTTGCACACTCAGCAAGCGATTCTGCAGCAGATGGTTGCTAGTAACAACCGCAATCGAGATGGACGCCGCGGAAACGATGAGGACCAGTACAGTAACTATAAGGACTTCATGGACACTAAGCCTCCGGTATTCAAGCAGGCCGTAGAACCGCTGGAAGCTGATGAGTGGTTAAACACTATTGAGCAGTCATTCTCTGTGCTGCGATTGACTGAAACCATGAAGGCTAGCTGTGCTGCTATGTTACTGCAAGGCCAAGCTGGAATATGGTGGGCCAATCGCAAGACCGCCTACCCTGTAGTCGCTGATATCACCTGGGAGCAGTTCACCAGGGATTTCAGGGGACATTTCATTCCAGCAGGCTTGATCAAGATGAAGGTCAATGAATTCATGCAGCTTACTCAGGGTACCAAGACCCTCACTCAGTATCATCATGCCTTTAACAATCTGTCGAGGTATGCCCCGTGGATGGTAGATACAGATGAAAAGAAGATTGAAACCTTCAAGAGTGGTCTTAGTACCAAGCTTATGAAGACTCTGGCGAACAACGCTCGTACAACTTTTAACGAGTTCATCAGTGAAGCTTATATCCAAGAGAAACAGAACAACTTGCACACTGCTTCCAAGGGAGGCAAGAGGCCATTCGAAGGAAGCTCTTCTCAGTCAAGGACTCCAGCAGCTAGTCGTGCGGTGGCAAATCGCCCTGCTTATCGTCCGGCTGTTCCTGGAGCAAAATTCAGACCCCCTCCAAAGAAGCAACCAGCGCCACAACGCTACAAGAAAGGCTTCACAGTGCCTTTGAACAAGAACAATGCTCCTCCAAACAACGCCGCTCCAATGAGGACCAACCAAGGTCTGGGGACATGCTTTAACTGCGGTCAACAGGGGCATCTTGCTCGCTATTGCCCTCATCCAAAGCAGGCTCGAGTGCATCACACCACTATTGAAGAAATTCCAGAAGGTGAACCAGTCACTGCGGGTATGTTTTCAGTTAACCAGCACCCTGCCATTGTTTTGTTCGACTCTGGATCATCGCATTCTTTCATAAGTCAAGCATTTGCACAAAGGCATGCCTTTCAGATCGTTGATTTGGGCTGTAATTTCCGGATAACCTCAGCTGGGGCTGAAATATGCACACGTGAGGGTATCAAGCAGGCGAGTATTGAGATTAATGATAGGAGTTTTATCAGTCATCTCATTGTGTTGCCTGGGCTAGGTCTGGATGTAATTCTAGGGGTTAGCTGGATGAACAAATGGGGTGTGGTATTGGACATTGCTAACCGAACTTTGACGCTGAAGGCGCCCCAGGATGGGGGTACTTTTCAAGTTTCCTTACCTCGAAGAGGGGATCTTTTTAATCTCTCTTTCGCAGTTGAGGGCAAGACCGTCCAAGGTATTCCGGTAGTGTGTGAGTTTCCTGATGTCTTTCCTGATGATCTACCTGGACTTCCTCCTGATCGAGATGTGGAGTTTGCAATAGAACTTATTCCCGGTACGGCACCTATTTCTCGAAGGCCATATAGAATGCCTCCTCATGAATTAGCTGAACTCAAGAAACAACTCCAGGAGTTATTGGACAAAGGGTTCATTCGCCCTAGTTCTTCTCCGTGGGGCTGTCCTGCAATCTTTGTTAAGAAGAAGGATGAAACTTTACGTATGTGTGTGGACTATAGGCCACTAAATGCTGTGACAATTAAGAACAAGTATCCTCTACCACGTATTGATATCTTGTTTGATCAATTGTCCAAGGCCAAGGTTTTCTCCAAGATTTACCTGAGATCTGGGTATCATCAAATTAAGATCAGACCATAAGATATTCCCAAGACGGCTTTCTCCACTCGGTATGGCTTGTATGAGTATTTGGTTATGTCTTTTGGATTAACCAATGCTCCTGCACATTTCATGTATCTAATGAATTCGGTATTCATGCCTGAGTTGGATAAGTTCGTGGTAGTCTTTATTGATGATATTCTGGTGTACTCTGAAAACATGGAGAATTATGCTGAACACTTGAGGATAGTCTTGACTAGACTCAGGGAGCATAAGCTGTATGCTAAGTTCAGCAAGTGTGAGTTTTAGTTGACTAAGGTACCTTTTCTGGGCCATATCTTATCTGCTGAAGGTATTTCTGTAGATCCGTCAAAAGTTCAGCAGGTGTTGGATTGGCAGTCACCAACAAATGTGTCTGAGGTTCGTAGCTTTTTGGGATTAGCTGGGTATTATCACCGCTTTATCCAAGATTTCTCTAAAATAGCTAAACCTATGACCAAGTTATTGCACAAAGATACCAAGTTTGTGTGGAGTGAGTGAAACAGCTTTTCGCACCTTGCGAACGTTGTTGACCACTGCTCCAGTTCTTGCACAACCTGATATTGAAAAGCCTTTTGATGTGTACTGCGATGCTTGTGGCACGGGGTTAGGATGTGTTCTCATGCAAGAAGGCCGAGTCATTGCTTATGCCTCGCGTCAACTGAGAAAACATGAGCAAAACTATCCTACTCATGATTTGGAACTTGCCGCTGTAGTTCAAGCATTGAAGATTTGGCGCCACTATTTGATGGGTCACAAATGTCATATCTATTCCGATCACAAGAGTCTCAAGTACATTTTCACTCAGCCTGAGTTGAACATGAGGCAAAGAAGGTGGTTGGAGTTGATCAAAGACTATGATCTAGAAGTACACTATCATCCAGGCAAGGCCAATGTCGTAGCCGATGCTTTGAGCCAAAAGTCTCATTGCAATTTATTGCAGCCTTTGCTAGCAGACGGATTCAATCTTGTGCATCCAGTGGTGTTGAATAATATTACTCTCAGTTGTACTTTGGAAAGCAAGATTATTGAAGGTCAGAAAACAGATCCCGGCATATATCATATCAAAAGGAAGATGAAAGAACAAGAAATGCTTCATTTCCGAGTAGATGAAAAAGGTATATTGTGGTTCAAGGATCGATTGGTAGTACCGAAAGACCGTGAGTTGAGGAATCAGATTATGGACGAGGCTCATTTGTCCAAGTTGTCTATCCATCCTGGTAGTAGTAAGATGTATCAAGATTTGAAACCTAGGTTCTGGTGGACCAAAATGAAGAAGGAAATTGCAGCCTATGTGGCCAGGTGTGATACCTGTTGTCGCGTGAAGGCTATTCATCTTAAGCCAGCAGGCCTATTGCAACCCTTACCAGTTCCAAGTTGGAAATGGGATGAGATAACCATGGATTTCATATCTGGGTTACCTCTAACGCAAAAAGGCCATGATTCTATTTGGGTGATTGTAGATCGATTGACTAAGATTGCACATTTCTTACCAGTTCGAACTACAGATCATCCTCATCAGTTGGCACAGCTCTACTTTGCTCAGATACTTCGGTTACATGGTGTGCCGAGAACGATAGTTTCCGACAGAGGCCCGCAATTTATTGCACGCTTCTGGGAGCATCTACACAAGTGTTTGGGAACCAATTTGGTTTGCAGCTCAGCTTATCATCCTCAAACTTCTGGTCAGACCGAAAGGATAAATCAAATCCTCGAAGACATGTTGAGAGCTTGTGTTCTATCGTCTAAAGGTTCGTGGGAAGAATGGTTACCTTTGGCCGAGTTCTCATACAACAATAGCTATCAAGAGAGTATTCAAATGGCTCCTTTTGAAGCTTTGTATGGGCGCAAATGTAGAACTCCTCTCAATTGGGTTGAATCAGGCGAAAGGAGATATTACGGGATTGACTTTGTGAAAGAGGCCGAAGAGAGAGTGCATACCATTCAAACGCATCTCAAAGCCGCTCAGACTCGTCAAAAGAGTTATGCGGACAAGCGAAGAAGACCATTGGAATTTGAAGTGGGTGACCACGTATACTTGAAAGTGTCACCTATGAAAGGCGTACAACGCTTCGGAGTGAAACAAAAGTTAGCTCCAAGGTTTGTAGGTCCTTTTCAAATTCTGGAAAGAAGTGGGAAAGTAGCATACAAGTTACGATTGCCACCACACATGTCCACCATCTTCAATGTGTTTCATGTATCCCAACTCAAGAAATGTTTACGAGTACCGGAAGAACAAGTGGATTTTGGTGATATCAAGTTGAAATCATATTTGACCTATGAAGAAAAGCCTATTGAAGTAATAGATTACAAAGAAAGAATCACCCGTAGCCGAGTGATCAAGTTCTATAAGGTGGTGTGGAACAACCAAAGTTATTGGGATGCGACTTGGGAGCGAGAAGATTACCTCAAGGAAGTCTATCCTTCTTTCTTTAAACAATGGTAATTAACTCTAATCTCGGGGATGAGATTCTTTTAAGGGGGGAGGGCTGTAACACCCTAGTGTTAGTTACTATTTTCACACTTGCATTTGCATGTCATCAAGCATAGATCATGTCATTTCATGCATCATTTCATTGCATTTTATTTGATTCCCTTTTATTGCTATATGTTGTTTATATGTCCATAACATGCTAAATGTGTTGACATGCAAATGTGATGCTTGTTTACTGTTCTAAACGCTTTAGACATGTTTGGGGTAACATTTGGAACAATGTTCATGTTGGTGAAATCCCCAAAATACACCTCTAGCTCATAGTTGACTAGAGAGCCCTCTAAAAGCTATTCTATTTGACCAAACAAGAAGGGCATTTTAGAGATTCTGCATGTCAGTGCACCCTTAATCAAAGTTGTGTAGAATTTTATAAGCAACAAACTTTATTTTTGGGTCAACTCATGAAAATGGGTGGAAGGAGGTCAAAAAGTTGAATTAGTGCAGATTTGGAGCTGTTTTAAAGTTTTCAAAATTTTCCTAAGTCTAAATTGGTTTTCAGTTTCGGTGTATCCCTGTTCATCGACCTGTATCTCTCAATCCAGGCCAAACTAGAGTAAAGTGCCTTAATATGAAATGATCTACTCATGTAGCTCTTTGATCCATATTAGTGAAGTTTTCGCTAAAACGCACTGGATCACGAGTTATGGCTTGATCAAAATCGGGTTTCAGTCGGGATCGCGGAGACTGAATCGGAGCCGATTCAGTTCGGCCGTCGGTCATCGCCGCGCGACCGCATCAGGCATCGGCCGCCAGGTGGCGCCGTACGCCGTCGTTGCCCTGCCGCGCCGGTCGGCTTTACAAAAGGGCAACACTCCATTCTGTCTCCCGCACGCTCCTTCACTCTCACTCGCTCGCCCTCGCCTCTCTGCTCTCCTCTTTCCTCTCCGCCGTCGCCATTTCCGCCGCGCCGCCACCGAGCCGTCTCCGACCGCTCCATCTTCGGCGTAGCTTCGGCTTGCTCTGCTCTTCGTCCTCGACCCGTTGCCGACCTCAGCCGACCTAAGGTATAGCTCCAGCGAGCTTCTCGCCGTCCGCCATTGCCGGAGCGCCGCCGAGCTCTCGGGTCGCCACGACGAGGGCGATGCCGGGGTCGGCTTCTCTCTTCATTGCTCGTCTAGGAGTCTCCGTTAGCCGTAGATCCATTCTAGGCCGTCGGATAGGTCTATCTCGCCGTAATTTCGCCGGAACCCGAGCTCGCCGTGAACCCGCTCGCCGCCATGCGAGCGCGGTCAGCGAGCTCCCGTGCGCAATAGTTCGATTCGTTGCACGCATAGGTCCGCTAGGGTCCCAGGGACACGGAACGAACCTTAGCCTCGCGAGCAACGGCCGGAATCGGCCGGCGCAAGCTCGCCGGACCACCGCCGTCCGCCATTGCCGCCGTCGAGCTCGCTCCGGTAGGGTACGACCCTCGGCAGTTGGCCCATTGGGTTCGTCTCGTTGCGACGAGTCGGTAGGTAGCCTCGGCGTCGCCGGAGACCTCGCCGTCGGCGAGCTCTCGCCGGTCTGCGCCGGCGGCTCTGCCCCTCTCTCTGACGCGTGGGGTCGGGTCGACCCCGGGGCCCGCGAGTCAGCCGTTCGGGTGCGCCTCTGGTTCACTGAGCCGGGTGCACGTAGCAGTTCGATCGGGTTTAGGTTTTATGATTTATAAAATGAATTTTCAGAAAATGTGTAAAACCTTCCAAAATTCATATCTGGAGCTAGGAATGTCCAATTGGGGTGAACCAAATTTTGTTGTGTTTGTATTTCTGAGCTCTATCAAGGAAAAATATAAAATGTACTTTTTGAATACTTTTTATGTGCAGTTATAATTAAATTGTTAATTGCTTGCAAACTTGATAAATGCATAAGTAATTGTAGGAATGTGCTAAAAATGTGATTCCACTTGCATTAATCTTGTTTAGGGAAGTAGAATCTATTAAAAATATGTTTGCTGGTGTTTCACTGTTATTTATATGATGTCTAGTATAATGTGCCTTTTATGCTTTAATTTTGCAAAAATCACCATGCTTAATGTGTTAAGGTTATGGACATGAATATTTTTCCTGGACTATGTTATGTTGGAAGAAGCTAAGAAAATTAGGAAATCTATTGTTTGATACTTTTCACTGTGTTAAGTATTTTCCATTGTTTAAAAGGCTGGTTGCTTGTTATTTTTGTATAGACTGTTATACTTGTCCAAATGACTTGAAATTTTGTTAGTAGGCTAGTCTAGATATGTAATAGCTACTGTAATTTCTATGGATTTTTCTGGTCAAAGTAAACAGTAGGTCCAGTTATAGGCTAAGGTTTATTTAATTGTTTCTAAGCAAATATCTTTTGGTTGGGGAGTGTTTTTATGCGTTTCTGTGATGCTCAGCATTATCACCTGTGTTAAACAGTAGAGCTGATCCTACTTTGAGCTTGGGGTAGCAAGGTTACTATTTTGTTTATATGATGTTGCTCGCGCTTGTTAATTATAAGTTGGTTGTGGTAGGTTAGTTGATGCATGTTAATTATTAAGTGCAGGTTGTAGACCTCTCACCCGGGACGAGAAATTGTTCTATGCTTTGCTTAAGAAGGGTGAGTATGAGTTGGTTGTCTAGGGAAGAAATATGCACGTACTCAGTAAATGAGTGTGGATTGTTAAACTGATTGCATATCATGGGTTAATTCGTGCATCTCTATCTTGCATTTCATGTGCATTCTCAGTTCTCATATATGCATATCATGCATACAGGATCACCGGGAGGCGTGACACTATTGCAGTTCGATCCACCGGAGGAGGGAGTTCCGCCGGAGATTGAAGTGCCAGAGGTTCCCGAAGGTCAGGAAGAAGAAGCTGAACTTCCAGAGTGCCCTGATCACCAACCTACTAACTTTGTGAAAGGCAAGCCCCGGAGCATCCCTAAGTCTCCACCTACTCTTTTTACAAATGCACTGGTCCTTATTGAATCGTATGATTGTGCACTTAAGTATAGGAGTTGAAATGATACCGTTGCTGCATTTATACCTTGTCCACTTATACTTGATCCTGAAGTTATTACTAGACAAGGGGATGGGTTCGATCCTATGCTTAGCCATGCTTAGACCGGTAGAAGTCGAGGGATTTCCTGTCCTTCGCGAGCATAGGTGGTTACTAATGATGATGGGGTTGGATTCCACATGATGGACTATATGTGCCACCATGCCACAGTGTCTAATGAGAGAATCAAGGCTAGGTAGCGGGGAGCCGCATGACATGGTTGAGGTCATGCCGTCTTCGGTGCTGCTTGCGGCCGACTAGGACTGAGGCCACCAGACATCAGTTGAGATTGAAAGACGTCGTCATATAGCTGGCCAGATAAGTCGTTCTGACCGCGAAGCCGAGTATTTCTTTCTGAGCCGGGAATTGGGCGTGATAAGGCAGACATATTCTGGAGGTAGGAAGGATGTGCGGAGACACCATCTTACCAAGGGCAGGTCAGGGACCTGATGCATCCTGGATGTGGGTTTGTCTCTGAGAATATGGACCCCTCCAAGCCCGCGATACATATTATGTCTCAGAAAGATTTAACGGTGGCCCAAGAAGCCAGTGGCTCGGCTGACAGGGTTTGTGATTGGCATATTTGCCAGCTGGTACAATCGATTCGAATCGCCATCTCTCCTGGTTAGTGAGAAACTGAACTGATCTTCTGGTGAGGTAGAGGTTAATAACTTGAACATAATGATTATGGTGAGATGAGGTTGATATCTGTGGATATCGGAAATCATATGGTTTTATTGATTGCTACAATATTCAGTGAATGCTTAGTATAGTGGCTAATCTTAGTAAATAGCTTAACTGAAATCGAAGCTTATCACAATTAAAATGAATAAGTTGAGGCTCTACTGTAGTAATGCTTTTGATGCAAAAAAATGATGCTACCCTCTGAGCTCCACCAAATAAGCCTTGCATATCCTTGAGAGTCTTTTTATTTACTCCCTGTCGGGTAAGTCTAGCTGAGTACAATTGAGTACTCAGGGTTTTATTCCCATTGTTGCAGATGGCGTAGTCTACTACGCATATTGCAGGAATTGCTTCACCCCTGCAGGCGAAGAAGATTAGACCCGAGGGCAGGGTCATTATCTATCCTTAGATGTTGTAAGAATGCTGTGACAGGGTCGTGTGATGGTACTCGTATTTGAACTCTGTGGTGTAAAACTATGTTGACTTCCGCTACTACTCTATTTGTGTAAAAGACTATGTTTTACTCTGATGTTTAAATTTGGTTGCGAACTTATGTGTCATGTGATCGGGTATTGCTGAATGAATGATCCTTTTGGTATGAAAGGTTTGAAATCCTTCGAGATTTCCGGACTACCGGGTTTATATTGGCTCAAGTGCGACTGGATTGCGATCAAAATGCGATCGTTGTACTTGTGCTCGTATAAATTGGTCGGTTCTGTGACAGGGGCCCAAGCGGGTCATCACCGTCGGCGTCTCCTACCAGCACGCCTACCAGTGCGACGTCGAGTGTTGTGAATAAGCCAACGCACTTGAGGAGTCCAAGGCCCTCATCGCCAATCTCAAGGAGCTAGCAAAGCAGGTCCCTGACCTGAAGAAGGCTACAGGCACCATCGAGCCCGTCGAAGGGGTGAAGGAGGTCCCCTCGACCCTGCTCCTCTGATGGCAAGGCGCTGAAGATCAGCACCACCCTCGACCTGAAATAGGAAGCCGTGCTCGTTGATTTCCTCTGCAAGCACGCCGACATGTTTGCTTGGTGTTCCTCGGACATGCCAGGCATCCCGAGGGAGGTCGCTGAGCACTCCTTGGATTTCCGGGTCGGGTCCAAGCCGGTGAAGCAGTGCCTGCGCCGATTCGAAGAGGAGAAGCACCGCGCCATTGGGGAGGAGGTGCAGAAGCTTTTGGCGGCCAGGTTCATCAAGGAGGTCTTCCATCCAGAGTGGTTAGCTAACCCTATCTTAGTTAAGAAGAAAAATGGTAAATGGAGAATGTGTGTAGACTATACTAGTTTAAAAAAAGTTTGTCCCAAGTATCCATTTCCATTACCTCGTATCGATCAAATAGTTGATTCTACTGCTGGTTGTGAACGACTTTGTTTCCTTGATGCGTACTCCGATTACCATCAAATTCGTATGAAAGAGTCCGACGAACTAGCGACTTCTTTCATTACTCCTTTTGGCACATATTGCTATGTAACCATGCCGTTTGGCCTCAAAAATGCGGGCACAACATAGAAACGTTGCATGCTCCAAGCTTTTGGGGACCTCATCGGGCGAACCGTTGAGGCTTACGTAGACGATATTGTGATCAAATCTAGGAAAGCAGACAACTTGGTAACTGACCTTGAAGAGGCGTTCGAATGCCTCAAGAAAAGAAATATAAAACTCAACCCCAAAAAATGCGTTTTTGGGGTTCCCCGAGGCATGCTCCTCAGGTTCATCATTTCCGAGCGAGGCATCGAAGCCAACCCGAAAAAGATATCGTCCATCACTCGAATGGGACCGATTTGCAACCTCAAAGACGTACAAAAGCTGATGGGGTGCCTCACAGCCTTAAGCCAATTCATCTCGCGACTCAGCAAAAAGGGTCTGCCCCTTTACTGGCTGCTAAAGAAAATAGAGCATTTCACCTGGACACCCGAAGCCCAGGAAGCCCTTGACAGGCTTATGGCTCTGCTTTCAGAAGCACCAGTGGTCGTGCCACCCACTAAAGGGGAGGACCTCCTGCTGTACGTAGCCGCAACTAACCAAGTGGTCAGTGCGGTGATCGTCGTAGAACGGCGGGAGGAGGAGCATGCGCTGCCAGTCCAGCAGCCAGTCGACTTCATCAGCGATGTCTTGCCCGGGATCAAGACGTGCTACCCCCAGACCCAAAAGCTGGTGTACGCAGTCTTGCTTGCTCGGCGCAAGCTCCGGCACTACTTCAAGTCCCATCCCGTGACTGCGGTATCGTCCTTCCCCTCGAGAAGGTGATCCAGAACCGGGAGACGACGAGGAGAATCGCCAAATGGGCAATCGAGCTCATGGGCGATGACATCACCTTTGCTCCGCGCAAGGCGATCAAATCCCAGGTGTTGGCGGATTTTGTGGCGGAGTGGACCGAGACACAGCTACCACCGGTGCTTGCCCAAGAAGAATACTGGGTCATGTACTTCGACGGGTCGATGATGAAGACAGGTGGCGGTGCAGGCATAGTCTTCATCTCACCCCTCGGGGTCCGCCTCAAGTATCTCCTAAGGCTACACTTCACCGCCTCCAACAATGTGGCTGAATACGAGGCCCTCGTCAATAGTCTCCACATTGCTGTTGAGCTGGGAATCAAATGCCTCGACGTTCGAGGAGACTCCTAGCTCATCATGGACTAGGTGATGAAGGAGTCAACATGCCACAACCCCAAGATGGCCGCCTACTACAAGTTGGTTCGGCTACTTGAAGAAAAGTTCGATGGCCTAGAGTTCAATCATGTTGCGCGTAGATACAATGAAGAGGCTGATGAACTGGCCAAAATTGCGTCCAAAAGGGCCTCGGTCCCGACGGGTGTTTTCGCCAACGATCTATAGAAGCCCTCGGTCAGCGTCAAGCTCTCAGAGGGAAAGGGGGACGAAACCCCCGAGCCTCCGAAGAGGCCCAAAGCGTCTTCGGACCCCAGAAACCCGTCGGAGGCTGGGGACCCCTCGGGAAGTGACGAGGAGGAATCCTCTGAGCCTGAGGCTGAAGCCGACGACGGAGCCGAGGCTATGGAAATCAAAGCCGAGTTGTACGATGATGAGAAAAAGTAGGGTGCCTCGGTGAATAGCGATCTGCTTTCCCTTAGTACCGTCTTCTAGCAGCAGCCTTGTGGGTGGTGATGGTAGAGCAGGCTTAGCTTGCGCGTAGTAGACTTGTTCGTATTGCTGAGGCACCATAGCAATGTGCTTCGGTGGCACGATGGCGAGAGGCTTCGGCTGCGCGAGGACGATGGCCTTCGAGTCGTCGCTTGGGATCTTGTCGAAGTCAGCGCCGATGACCGCTTCGTCTACCATTGCTGCTAGATCCAAACTAGAGAGTTTCATCTGTGCGAGGTATAGGTGCGTATTTATATGGGTTTACAGGAGACAGGATTAGGTCAAATCTAGGCTCTACAGGGTTCGTACGAAAGAATATCCGCACGTGACGGGATCTTACGGGAATGTGCTTAGGAAGGGTGTAGAAGAACAAGGAAACGAGAGACGGGACGAGAGGGGGCAGGGGGGCGCCGCCCGGCCCCACTAGGGCGCTGGCCGGCCCCACGCGGCGGCCTCTTGGGGAGGCCGTGCTCGTGGTGCCTCTAGACTCTAACTACTTCCTGTTGGTTGCGATGCGCGATAGTTTTTCGTAATGGATGATGATGGGACTAATAAATTGGTAATTGGATAAAGTCCAGCCTATCAACAACCTCTGAATTAAATGTTTCTAAAAATAATTTAAGTCGGTGACCATTTACCTTGAATAACGTACCTTCGTGTGTTTGTAGAGTTACCGCTCCATGTGGTGACAAATTCACAACCGTAAATGGTCCTTTCCATTTGCTTCGTAACTTCCAAGCCCAAATAATTTAAACCTGGAATTAAAAAGTAATACCATATCTCCTGGTGCAAACTCCTTCTTCTCGATCCTCTTATCATGCCATCTTTTTGTTCCTTTCTTTGTAAATCTTTGAATTGTTATAAGCCTTTTCTCTCCATTCTTCTAATTCTGATAGTTGCATCTTTCTCTTTTCTCCAGCGGCTTCAAAGTCCATATTCCATCTCTTAATAGCCCAGTGAGCCTTATGCTCTAATTCCATCGGTAAATGATAGGTCTTACCATACACTAGCTGATAGGGTGACATGCCCAAGGGTGTCTTGTAGGCGGTCCGATAGGCCCAAAGTGCTTCGGATAACCGATCCTTCCATGCAGTACCCATCTCATTTACTATTTTCTGTAGAATATTCTTGATCTATTTATTTGATGTTTCTGCCTGGCCACTTGTCTGAGGATGGTATGGAGTAGCAACATTATGACAGGATTCCACGAGCTTGCAAGTATCGGTGAAACTTCTTATCAGTGAAATGTGTTCCTCCGTCACTAATGACCATCCTTGGTGTCCGAAACCTTGGAAATATAATCTATTGAAACATCATGTTTGAATGTTTGGAATTAGCATTCATGCATGGCATAGCTTCTACGCACTTGGATACTCAGTCAACTGCCACCAGAATATATTCATAATTTCTTGATTTCACAAATGGTCCCATGTAATCAATTCCCCAGACATTAAAGAGCTCAATCTAGAGATTGTTGGTGAGTGGCACAGGCATCTCTTGCATTGATATTTCCATGCCTCTGACATGATCCACATCTCCGGACAAAATCTTTGGTGTCTTCATACATAGTTGGCCAAAAGAACCCACTCTGCTAGATTTTAGCATGAGTGCGGAATGCCCCATAATGACCTACATATGGTGATGCATGGCATTTCTGAATGATCTGCATGCCTTCTACTTGTACACATCTTCTAAGTAACTCATCTGAGCAAATTCTGAAGAGGTATGGTGGATCCCATATGTGGAGACGACTTTCATAAATGGGCTTCTTTTTATTTTCCCCGGTGGTACATAACCTGCAACCATAAAGTTAACAATATTCACGTACCAAGGGTCTGACTCGGTCACTTTAAACAATATGTCATCTCTTAATAAGTCATTAATAGGTAGTTCCTGAGGTTTCTCAAATTGCATTCTAGACAAGTGATCAGCAACTGGATTTTCTATTCCTTTTCTATCTTTTATTTCTAAGTTAAATTCTTGAAGTAATAGAATCTATCTTATAAAACGAGGTTTAGCATCTTTCTTAGTGAGCAAATATTTTAAAGCAGCATGATCAGAATAGACAATTACTTTTGCTCCTACTAAGTAAGATCTGAATTTATCAATATCAAAAACAACAGCTAGGAGCTCTTTTTCAGTTGTTGCATAATTTAGTTGTACTCCTGTCATAGTTTTACTAGCATAAGCAATTGCATGATGCTTCTTATCCTTTGTTTGTGATAATACTGTCCCTACAGCATAATCACTAGCATCACACATAATTTCAAAAGGCAAAGGCCAATCAGGGGGTTGAATGATTGGTGCCGATGTAAGTGCTTCTTTAAGAATATTAAAAGATTTTAAACATGCATCATCAAATTTAAAAGGAACATCCTTAGCTAATAAGTTAGTCAGTGGATCTAGCAATATATGAAAAATCTTTTATAAATCTACGATAAAAACCACAATGACCAAGAAAACTTCAGATTCCATTTATAATAATAGGTGGAGGTAGTTATTCAATTACTTCAATTTTTGCCTTGTCTACCTCTATACCTCTTTCATATACTAGATGCCCTAGCACTATTCCTTCTCTAACCATAAAATGACATTTTCCCAATTAAGGACTAAGTGCTTTTCTTCACATCTTTGCAAAACCTTATTTAGATTTTCTAGACAATCATCAAAAGTTTTTTCATAAACTGAAAAATCATCCATAAAAACTTCCATGATTTCTTCTATCATTTTAGAAAATATAGACATCATACATCTTTGAAAAGAAGCAGGTGCATGTTGGCATTTCTTAGCGTCATTACTAAAGATAGACTAAAAGCCCATCCCTAGCAACTGATACTAGAAACGTGTGTTGACATCCCTAACCACCATTACTTCAGAAAGGTAACTCTCGGCCCTTAACGGCGCCTGGCCAAGATAATGCAGTCTGGTAATAACAGTTAGAAGTGCCTGATTGGCCTTCCCAACCATCATTACTTACGATATGCAAAACTGAAACACGACGCCTTGGGGTGCAACAAGAATTACAGTCCTTAGGTAATGGTACTTAGGTATGCCAATCATGATAGCTCAGTACAGATAAATCCGCAAGCGCACAGAACTATCATTGTAGCATTTCAACCCGTGAGTATTCAGGGGTGTCGTATTTATAATTTCCCGTAGGAGGGCAGGATGAATGCATCTAGCTTTGGCATAAACAGATCACTTATTGAATGCATAGGTAGACATAGCATAGGCAGGGGTAAATCATAGTTCAAAGATAGTGGACACACATCCGTGCCGACCTCAAGGATAAAAGAGAAATAAAGAATAAAAGAATAAATCTAATTGAGCAGGCATTGGTCATATATAACTATGCAAAGAACTGTTAGTAAACATCTAACTAGCATGTCTAGTATCAGGACTAGGTCTTGGATGACAGGGAGATCCCCGCAGCTGGTCTACCAGCTGATAGAGACTTTACGAACTCCTACCCAATATCCGAACTGTGGGGGAGTGCTAGGGATGGACAGGGCTGTCACCACCTGCCCACCTACCCCTCTGCCCGTGGGATACCGACATATTCGCCGATCTCCGCATACCCGAGCACCATGCTCGCGTACTTGGAAACAACTCCTAACCCCCTAGGACCCCACCCCTTCGGAGTGACAGGCTAAGCTAAGAGCAACCGGGAAGGCACGACGAACCGTCACCTCATCCCTAGTTCTTCGTCTATTCATACTAAGTCGATGAACGATGAAGAACAACGATGAACATATCAAGAACATAATACATAAACTATATGCTAGTTCATATATCATGATCATAACATGACCAGGACTATACTCTAGTTCATATGCATTGCTATATAAATAAGATAAGAACTTGAACTTGGAAGAGAACTGCATTGTATTCATACCGAGGTGTTCCTTCTTCTCCCAAGGATACAAACTCTCCTTGCTAGCTCTTGCCTTGCTCTAATACTAAAACAAATCTAAAGAATACAAGTGAGAGGTGAGGTAAATGGCTCCAAATGATGGTGTGTGTTGAATGATGAAGGAACACCATCTATTTATAGCTAGAGTAGGGCGGTTTAGCGTCTCTAAGTTTGGAAGGAGGTGAAACCGCCCTTGGGAAACCGCCTAGAGCACCGCCTCCGAAGACTGGGCCCGGGAGGCCCCACCAGGGGGCGGCCGCACCCGGGGGCGGTCGGTCCCCTGGCTGGGCCCGCTGGCCACCGCCTTCGGGTGGTCGGTTGCTCCCTGGGCCTGGACCTCTCCCGTGGTTACGGATGGATCCATTTCAGTTCTTAGGTGGGCTTTCTCGTTTGGTTTGCGCCTTTTCTGAATACGCTTTCCGGTAGTGCGCTTTCTTGTGAATTTTATGTATTTCCACGTGTCAGACCTGCAAGTTACATATAAAAGCCCTACCTACTATTTATTTTAGGAACATATTGGCGGTAAGAAATAGGCTTTAAGGACCACCAACAGTGCATTACATAATCCAAAAGACATTCTACGTTAAGCATAAGTTTCATAAGGACATGTAAAAGTGGTTTTGCTTTGATCATCAGGGTGGATAGGAATTTGGTGATATCCTGAATAACCATCAAGGAAATAAAAGAAAGAATTATTTGCTAAATGCTCTAACATCTCATCAATGAAGGGTAGCGGAAAATGATCTTTCTTTGTTGCTCTATTAAGTTTTCTATAATCTATGCACATTCACCATCCAGTGACAGTTCTCTGAATTCATTTTTATCATTTTGAACTACGGCCATTCCACCCTTTTTAGGTACAACTTGAACAGGGCTTACCCACTCACTATGCGGCACAGGATAAATAATCTCAGCATGCAAAAGTTTTAAGACCTTTTTCTTAACAACTTCCCTCATCACATTATGAAGCCTACGTTGGGGCTCTCTAGAAGGTGTAATTTTCGGATTGGTCGAAATACGATGGGTGCATAAAATAGGGCTAATCCCCTTAAGGTCTTGGAGTAAATAACCAAAAGCAGCATGATGTTTTTCAAAAATAATTATTAATCTAAAAGATTCTTCATCAGAAAGTTTATCACTTATAATCACGGGAGAATTTTGATCATTATTCAGAAAAATATATTTAAGACAAGAAGATAGTTGTTTAAGCTCAATAGGAGGCTTAAGTGGCTCTAGTAATTCATCCAGAGGTTCAGGATTAATAGGATCCTCCTCCTCTTCATTAATGAAGAACTGAGTATCATCTTCTAAATCAGGTTCAATAAATTCTTCAAATGACACAGCCTTAACCTCTTCTATTGGATCTAACTCAGGAAGTGGCTCTGCCTTAGCTTCTAATGCATGCGTTATAGGCACAGAGAGATTAAATCCTTTCCCAAGTTTAATATCTAAATTGCCCGTACAACGTTCTCGCATAAGTTTTCCTATTGGTAATCCAATCATTACATCAAAATCCCAAACATCAAAGATATAAAAATTCAGCAAAATTCAGAATTCATTAATCACAATAGGAAAAGCAAATAAAACTCCTAAACTAGGAATAATATGTCCTGACCGACGTTTCAATAATTTATTTGTAGGAATTAATGGCATATCTTTCAAGAATTTTCAGCAAATGTAAAAGACATGATATTGACACCTATTACTGGGTTATAAAAGACATCAAAAGGATATGCATCAATTTGACATTTAATAGTAATGGCAGAAGAATTTAAATGAATTATATCATTTGAAAGTTCGGATTCTATTAACACTCATTACTCATAACAAAAATTAATTCCATTGTTATTTCTCTAAGAAATTTTAAATCAACAGGATGTGAAAAATTTAAATTTTTAAAATTTATAGATTCTTGAGGTTTCATAATTTTATGATAACATGAGGTATTTCCATAATCATGAAAAAGTTCATCCTCAAATTCACGCATGAAATCAGAAATTGGAGTCATCTCCTTCTCATTAGATAGTTCAGGTTCTAATTTAGCTAAAGGTTGAGATGAATCAGATAAAAGTTTAGATTTAGGTAACAAAAGTTCATCTTCTAACAGCTCTTCTTTTTCTTCAGGAAGATCATTTAAGATATTAGTAAGAATGGTTTTGGCATGTGTAACAGTAATATGAATAAATGCTCCACCCGCGGCCAAGTTAAGGTATCTTTTATTTTTATCATTAAGGCCTAAAAAGAAATGTTGCAAAAGCATAGGTTCTAGCAAAGCAAGATTAGGTCCAGAATTTACACCATCAAAGTGTTCCTAAGCCTTGCCTAATGATTCGTTATCTAATCGTTTAAATCCTATAATTTCAAAACGAAGTTTAGCGAGTTTTTCGATAGGGAAAATTTAAGACAAAAATTAGCACGCAATACTTCTCAATCTCCTTGATTACTCCCAACATGGCGGTTATACCATTTCTTTGCTTTTTCTGTTAACGAAAATGAAAAGAGTTTTCATTTTAAAGTTTCATCTGCCATGCCCTTAATATGTAGACATGCACATGTCTGCTCAAAATCAGTTAAATGGGAATAAGGGTTTTCGCTAGAACTACCAGAAAAAATGTGTTCCTAAACTAACTTAATTAATCCCGGACGTAGCTCATAGCCAGATGATGTAATAGGATTAGATGATTTTTTTGGCTGTAGATACGATCCCGATGGTGCTCCGTATTGATATAAAAGTTGGGATATGGGTTCCATATTTAAAAAAGTAAAAGATAAAAGTATAATACAAGATTAAGATAAACTAAAGTCGAAATCAGCAAACCGTTCCCCGGCAACAGCGCTAGAAATGCGTATTGTATAAATTAATTGTACTCTATTAAATATTATTATTATCAAATTATCCGCAAGCACACAGATTTACTACCGATGTAGCACTTCACCCAGACTATTCCCGGTTTAATATCGAACCTAAAGGAACTAGTAGGTGATACTGACTAAGTTTATTGATTCTTAACCCAATGGCACAATCAATCCAGTGAATATCAAGAATAAGGAAATAGCTAGTGACTGTCTAGTTCCAACAACCGGTAAGCTTTGAATAATACCATTCTAACTGGGCAGTAACCTGAATAGGAGCAGAAATCAGAGTTCTCTCCTACCAAGTACTTATACACCTATCGATCCTATCAACGGGAAGTGGACTACAGAGGAATCAACGTAGCTGTCACCTACGCAAACTACCACTATCCGGCCAATTCAAGGGACATTCACAAGTAATCATAGCCTAGACACCACGTCTACACTACAAACTACTACTTCAATTTAGGAGCTACCAAGATCAAAGCACTCAATATGAGTTGCAAACTTAAGAACAAATAAGAATAACTGCTTACTTGAATTAGAATGTTGAATACAAAAGCACCTTAGAACGCAGCTCCGGACGAGGGAGCTGAATCCAGACGAATACAGCTACGAAGAAGCTTCGACAGGCCGGGACTCCTCCGAATCTCTACTCCTCTACTCTATCTCTCTAATCTCTCTCTTGATTGCTAGCCTAGATCTAATGGATATCTATCTAATGCTTCAAGCTCTTTAGCTCTTGATCTGGCTTCCTCTAGGGGGGTCTGGCCTTTTATTTATAGCCCAGTGGGATGAGTGTGTACCGTTGGATCAAACCGACTTAACGTAGAGCTAAGATGACTCCTCATAGGCGGTTGTGGAAGACTCCAAAAGACGGTGGCTAGAAACCCTAGGAGGGCGCTGCCCAGGCCCCCCTAGCGCCGCCAGGCCCCACCTGTCAGGTGGTGGGGCCCCGGTTGCTTCGGGTGTCTTCTAGATGCTTATACCTTGCCTGATGACATATGTTGCCTTCACGTTCAAGTTTCAGTGATAATTAAGCACTTTAATCCCTCTTTTAAGCTTTTTTGGATAATTCCCTAAAAAATATACAATTCACCAAAACTCAGTGAAAATTATTAGTAATAACACTATTCTAATAGATATTCATGTATAATGCAGGAATAATTGATAATAAAAATAAGACGTTAACAAGTGTCAACACCCTGCTCGTCGTAGGCTTTGATCCTCGGCGTGCCGTATTCCAAGTCTGTGGGGAGCACGGCCTTAGCACCGTAAACCAGGAAGAAGGGTGTAAACCCCGTTGCTCGGCTCGGAGTGGTTCTTAGGCTCCATATCACTGCCGGGAGCTCGGTTAGCCACCTTTTGGCAAACTTATTCAGTCTGTTGAAAATTCTTGGCTTGAGGCCCTGTAAGATCATGCCGTTGGCGCGTTCCACTTGGCCGTTTGTTCTCGGGTGAGCCACCGCTGCCCAGTCCACTCGAATGTGGTGGTTGTCACAGAACATTAGGAATTTCTTCCTAGTGAATTGCGTGCCGTTGTCGGTGATTATGAAGTTCGGGACGCCAAACCGATGCACAGTGTCGGTGAAGAACAGCATCGATTGGGTTGAACTGATTTGGGTGATCGGCCGAGCCTCGATCCACTTTGAGAACTTGACAATGGCGAAGAGTAAGCGGGTGAAGCCCCCGGGCACCTTTTGGAGGGGCCCGACAAGATCCAGTCCCCACACGGCGAAGGGCCAAGTGATGGGGATCGTCTGGAGGGCTTGTGCCAGGAGGTGAGTCTGCCGAGCGTAGTATTGGCACCCTTCACAAGAGCGCACTACCTCGGTTGCGTCGGCCACGCCGGTTGGCCAGTAGATGCCTTGGCGGAAGATGTTACCGATGAGTGTCCTCGGCGCGGCGTGGTGACCACAGGCCCCAGCATGTATCTCCTCGAACAAGCGCTTGCCCTGGCTGAAGGGGATGCAGCGCTGCAAGATACCGGAGGATCTACGCCGATAGAGCTCGCCATCAACCACTGTTGACATCTACTAACGTCGCCAAACATAACTATATAACTTTTAATGCGAGAGGCGAGATTAGAAGATGAATGGTAATTAATTAACTTGTCATTAGCAACTAGCCACTTTTCTATTACCAACATTCTTATGCAAGAACTAGGTTGTCATCCCTAATTAATAATGCTAAGAATAAATAAAGGTTTTATATATTAATCTATGCGACTAGGAAGAAATAAATATAAATATAAACTAAGATAAGTTCTGCAAGCAGACAGATAATTATACCATTGTAGCATTTTACCTAGGGAGTTCTACCAGGATGTCGATTTATATTTATACCACTGGGAAGGACTAGGATAAACTTTAATCTATTATATTGATAGTGATGGTATACAATGGATAAGTGACATTACCGATGTCATTTACTCTACTCACAACAGGCAGAGGTCACAAGGTAAATAAAGATAAAGGTGATAAGTATGATCAAGCATCATAAATAAAAGATAATCATCAGAGCACTTCTCTACTCATAGTAATAGCTAGCCAATGGATAAACTAAGGAATTAATATCAAAGGTAATTCTATAACTACATCAATGAATAACTCTAATTAGTGCAATTACATCTAGCAATCATTGTTAGATTAATCCTATATCATGATCACATGCAAAGGGCATCATCTAGGAAAGGTGTGAAACAGAGTCATCACCAAACTTCGTGACCAGTGCCTGCTGGCCTACATACGGGGGGTGGACTACAGAGGACTCAACGCAACTGTCACCTACGCGATCTACCACATGACCCGGCACATCAGGGTGCACTCGCAGATAAACAAAATACCTAGACACCACGTCTACATATCGTTCATCATCTATCCATCATACGCATGAATAAACTGCTATACGAGCAATTACATGAATTCAATAAGATCAAACCAACTATACAAGACATATAATCAAAGTAGACAAAGACTATTGTAATTAAGAACATATAAACTATTAAGAACAATATTTCCCTAATCATAATGAAGAATACAATAATAGAGAAAGAACTAGAATTATACCGAACTTCGTGCTCCAGACAGACACTGGGGCTCCAGATCCGCCGAAGAACTAGAACTCCTCTACTTTCTAATCTAACTAGGCTAGAACTATGAACTAGGAGGCTCTTGATGAACTAGGAGGCTCTTGATGGCTTGAGGACTTGATGCCTTGAATGAATGATGGGTTCATTCCTCTAGGGGGGTCTGCCCCTTTATTTATAGCCCGGTGGGATGCACGTGCGCCGCAGGATCAAACCGACTTGAAACAAGGGCTGAGATGACTCCACAAAGGCGGCGGAAGAAGACTCCAGAAGCTGGGCTAAAACCCTAGCAAGGGGCGCCGGCCGGCCCCACCCTGGCGCCGGCCGGCCCCACCCAGGGGGGTCTCAGGGTCCCGGTGCCTCGTGTGTGTTCCAGATGCTTCTAGTGTTCTCGTGATGATTGTTTCCTTGGCGGTTAAGTTACGTGGTAATCATGCTCTTTAACCTCTTCTTTTATGCTTTTCTGGAATAGCCCCTGGAAAATACAGAACATGCAAAACTCGTGGAAACTGTCAGTTGAAACCCTAGATTAGTGTGTATTCATGTATCCTTTGGTGTCTAAAGTTCTAATAAAAGTTGACGTTATCTACCGTCAACAACACCCCCAAGCTTACCTGTTTGCCATTCCCTTGGCAAACGAACTAAGCCTAATTACTAATGTAATTGGATCAGGAGTTGCTACAATGTTTTCATACTTCCCAAGTACACATGCTGCAAACATAGATTCTCCTCTGGATTAGACAAAATTGCTCTAACTTTTAAACTTACTCATTTTACCTTTAACTATGGGAATTTACATCTCTTGCCTTAGTCTTGAGTAATCGAAAGAAAGAACAATCAAGTGTTGCACTATGTAGCAAATTCTTCACAGTACCAATATCCCAGAGTTTTGCAAGTTTTCAAAATAAAACTCAGAGCTATAATTGTATGACACCCTCAAGTCTCTTAATGTATATGGTATTTGTGGATCTCACTTAAGGCATTAATGTTATGCCTTCCTATAACTAAGGATTTATAGTGGAGCTCATAGGAGTGGCAATAACAAGGTTTAAGTATACATGCAATTCATATGTTGTAAAGTCAAACAATGGATCCACAGAGAATCGAGGCATACAATCAAACCAAGATGTGCATGTGCGTGAAATATGGTGGATAGGTGTACATGTGGTATTTAGTGGCTATTCCTAATTCTACTTTTGCTCTTTGAAAATGATTCACTCTCCTTTGTAACTTGGAGGAACACATGGGCTATCTTTATTCTTTCTCTTTTTCTTCTTCTCTCTCTCTTTTTTTTCTTTCGAGAGGCGGGCATCTAGTACCCATTGTTTTAATGCTGGGACACTTGTCCATCTTTTACTCCCTTTTTATATTTTTGCATAGCCACATGTATCCTTTGAATATGAATAACTGGAGAGATAATAACAATAATAAGAACTTTGAGCAATTATATCAAGGCTGTCCTACGGGGTTTATTTTTTGTGTTCACTCCCAGAGTAGGAGAAAACATTTTCATGATGAACATTGATGAAAGTGGAAATGGTTGCGATTACTCCCAGGGTAGGAATAATGCATATGTGCTGAAGTGTATACGTGATCTTGGTTTTAAAAGCATGACAAGACTCTCATATGGTATACAACAAAGGTTGACTAAACTCAATGCAAAGCAAGCAGCATGAATGTGCAAAAGGTTTCCTCTCTCTAAATGTATAATATATGGATTTGGTAGGAATTCATACTTTGTCATACAAGAGCTCATCATGTAGATTTTAAGTTTTCAAAAATAAATCTCCAGAACTTAGCTCAAACATATGCCTCCACAAGTTTCAGGTTCAAAGTAAATTCTTAAATTCAAACAGCAATATCTAAAACTCTGGAGAATTTAAGTTGCTTGGCATTTGAAAAGTATTGTAACAGAGCAACTATTCATCATCTCCAAGACAAAATTTTAATGTTCATCATTTTTATTAACTCTAGCCTAGACGGACTCTAAACAAACTTTAATACATAGATAGATATTTATTTAGTTTTCAAATTTTATCTTACTAGCTACTCATGCGAAAAAGCGATATAGTAATAATGATAATAAGATAGGAAACTTATACTTAGCTGGATTTTGATTGGAGAGTGCCCTCCCCCAAGCTTGACGTTTGACAGGGCCTTTGATGTTGCAAATTGAGTGATCCTTCTGAGCAAGTGTATCGAAAGTGTAGAGATATCGGGTTGACTAGCTTTTTGATCTTGTGTTGTCCTTGTGGAACTCAATTGCCAATAAAAATATCAAATCTTATGGAGAGGGGTTAGATTTAATACCACTCCAAGGTAAGTAATTGATTTTATATTCCAGCAGAAGCTTAAGCTTTTTTACCCAATTAGGAAGCTTCTCTAAGAGTGTGGACCTTCATGTGCCCACATATTTTTGGTATTTTTAGATTTTCCTATGATACTATGGTGAACCTTCATGTGTTCACATATTTTTGGCATTTTGTGCTTGTATAAAGTAGACTTAATAAGCGCATAGATAAAGTTACCAGTAACTAGGGGATGCTCCTCCCCTAAGCTTGATGTTTGCTATACTTGGTGCTTGAATGATCTTCAGAGTGAGTTGGTTAGTAGCAGTCCTGATGGTTGCCACTGATAAAATCATAATATTATTCCTGCATAGTTATACTCCAACAAGAAAAACAAAACTCGAGGCTCGAATTATCAAGGGGTTAGCGGTCAGCCAATGAGCACTTTGATTATTCTTTGAGTGGATTTTAATTAATAGATTTTAGCAGGATTCTAACAGGATTCTCTTTTGGGGGGTTTTTCTAAATTTCTTATGTAGCAACCAAAAAATGTATGCATGCTATATAATTTTTTTATGCCACCACAGGGGATATTCATTCCCATGGGGCTTAGGATTTTCATAATGCAACAAAGTAAATATAGATTGTCATTTTAATTTTTATTTTTATTTTTATGCCACCACAGTAAATACGCCTACAGGGTTACCATAGGTTCATTCACATGGGGCTTTAATATTTATGATGCAGTAAATAAAGCAGTAAATATTTTTGTTATTTTTTTAATATGCAAAAATGATTATACTACTAAATGTGCTAAGCAAAATTACTAATCAATGCTAAATTAATTAGATAACTACCATTCTAACCTTATGGCTAGGGTATGGAATTTAAAGTCTATCCGAATGGATTTAGATAGAGGAGAGTACTTACTTAGCAGGTTCATCGTCTGAGATTACCTTAGTCAATTCTCCATTTTACAGTGCTGTAGCAGGTGCTTCTTTCCTTCTCCTTCCATCTCTTTTCTATCTCTTCTGCTTCTCTCTTTTCTAGCTCCAGCTCTTCCTTGTATGCTTCTCTTGATTCATCATCACTCTTCATCCATTCTTCTACTTGTGCCTGGATCTCTTCTTTCTCTGCCTTAGCAATCTGATCCATCCTCTCAGCTTCCGCTTCCCACTCAATCTAGTGTGGTGCTTGTACAGGCTTCTTCTTGCTTCTTGTAGTAGTCTTCATACTTCACAATCTTACCAGGGAACTCATCCCATCCATAGTGAGGCTGGGCAGCCTGACGGCGGGCTTGGCGTTTCCTGCTATTGCGTTGCTTCCTAATCTGCTCATGGTTAAGATCTGTTCTAAACTGACAGCGGACCTTTCCAGTGGGTAGGTTGAAGTGGATCTGTCTAGACCCAATGTAGATGATAGCATTGGCTGTGTAGAGGAATGGTCTTCCCAAAAGAATAGCCGATTCGTTGTCTTCCTGTATGTCAAGAACTAGAAAATCTGCAGGTATATATTTATTTTGAATTCTTACCATGACGTCCTTGATTACGCCTTCAGGGAATCTAAGTGACTGGTCTGCCATCTGCAACTGAATATATGTTGGGTATAATAGTAAATCATCAAATAATACATCATATACCTTTTTGGACATTACGTTGACGCCTGATCCAGTGTCGCAGATGGTGTCAGGAAAAGTGATGTCTCTGATTGTGCATTCGATGATTGGTACACCTGGGTCACCTTTCTTTGTTGAAAATGGTTTTGGGAGCATATGATCATTTTCTGTGTTGATAGCATTGATTAGTTGAGCGGTTTCTTCAGGTGCATGCTAGGACTTGTTCTTCCTCCATCTTCTATTGTTCTTCTTCTTGGGTGCTGGTTATTGTTGTTGCTCTTCTTTTTGATGGAATTGCTTCGGGACTGCAGGAGTCTTGAGGATGTGGTTCTTGAATGAAAATCTCTCCTTCTTGTCTTTGATGGAGAGGACAATCTTGGCGTGTTCCGCATAGATGATGGTTTTGGTTGTGCATAAGAATGGTCGTCCCAAGATAATGGGTGCCTTTTTATCTTCTCCAGTATCCATGATCACAAAGTCAATTGGGACATATGATTGCCCCACTTTGATAACAGCTTCTTCTAGTACTCCCTCGGGGTAACAAATAGACTGATCTGCAAGCTGCAAACGCATATCTATGTACAACAAAGGATCACCTAAAATTTTCTCATAGATTACCTTAGGCCTTATGTTGACACTTGCACCGAAATCGCAGATAGCTTCTGGAAAGTTATGACATCCTATAGAGATAGGAATCACAGGACTTCCAGGGTCTCCCATCTTCTCAGGTAGTGAGTGATCTATCCACTGTATATCTATAGGCTCAATTTGGTATTCTGTTGCATTGTGAATATCAACAAGGTTAGCAGTTTCTAAATCCTCCGGCTGGCCTGGAATCTTACCTTTCTCAAATGGAAGGATAGCAGCAGCTAGCTGAGCTAATTGTGATTCCAATATTTTATTAAAGCTGTGCTGATTCTTTTTAGCAGAAGCAAAGGTATCCATTCTGGTATTTATGTTTTCTAAAGCTTTATCATTTGAGGCTACCTTTCTAGACATTTGATCTAACAATTTAGATTGACCAGCAACTAAATCTCTTAAAGGCGAAAGATTATAATTATTATAATTATTACCTTGGTTGTTACCTTGGTAATTACCTTCTCAAGGTTGATGATTCCATCCTTGATTTGGCTGGTTCCATTCTTGACCTTGCTGAGGACGATAGTAGGTGTTGTTGTTGATGAAGTTCACATCCGTAGGGCAGTTGACAGTTGAATGCCCGTAATCTCCACATTCTTCATAGGTCATGCGAGAATCATTGATATGCATGACTTCCTTCTTCTCTATGTCGAGCTTCTTCATGATGAGGTCTAGCTTGGCAGTGACCATGTCAGTTTCCTTGAGATGATGGATGCCTCCTCCTCTCTTGCGAGGTTGAGTACGTTCTTTATTACAGCTTGAATTTGAGGCCATCTTCTCAACAAGTGCTTGAGCTTCTGGAAGCTTAAGTGATAGGAAAGCTCCTCCAGCTGCAGCATGTATGGACTCATGGGTGCTAGAGACTAGCCCGTGGTAGAAGGTCTACAATAGTAGCCAATCCTCTATCCCATGATGAGGACAGTCTTCAATGTAATCTTGGAATCTCTCCCATGCTTCAGTGAATGATTCGTCATGTTGTGTTGAAAAACTTGAGATTTTCCCACGCAAAGCATTTGTCTTGCCTGTAGGAAAGAACTTTGCCAGGAAAGCAGTTGAGCATCGGTCCCATGTAGTGTTCTTATCTTTGTTGGCATAGAACCTCTGCTTGGCTTTCCCCAAAAGTGAAAATGGGAAAAGATAGAGTAAAATAGCATCTCTTGGTACTCCTCTAATCGTGAAGGTGCTGCAAATCTCTAAAAAGTGTTGTAAGTGTGCACTTGCATCTTCATGAGCTTTTCCACAAAACTGGCTGGCTTGAACCATGGTGATAAGAGCAGGCTTGAGCTCGAATCCATTCTCCCCCGTGTTGACTGCTGGTCCAGTCCGGATGTTTTCTGTTGTTGGCGCAGAGAACTCGCGCAGTGTTTTCTCAGTCATCTCTTCAAACACAGGAGATAAATCTTCTCCTAAGTGTTCTTCTTCCAATATTGGAGCTGGCTCCCTTGATGAATGAGCTTGAGCAGTAATGGGTGTTTTTGATGATATCTTGAAATTGTCCCTCACTTCTACAGTCCTAGAATCCTCTGGATTCCACCACGTTTGGCCTAGTTATTAAATCATAAGACTATAGAGTGTGAGGCAGCCCATTAAATTGGGAGCGTGCGTATCTCTTTGCTAATTGGTACACCCTCACCCTAAGATCTTAGTACCCTTGTGATCTTTATTAACGAGCTTTTCTGAACTTGAGCTTCCCAAGTAGTTCACCTTAGTTATCCTTCAATTATTTTTCCTCAGTAAGGTTTATCCCTATCTAGAACTCAATTATCAAATCCTATGAATCATAAACATCCGCCTTCCTTTGGGAATAATATAAATTCAACATTTGGTACACATAGGCGAATTGCTACACGATAGTTCTGTGCGCTTGCAAAATCCCTTTCCTATCCTACAGAACCATCCTGTGTACTTCTAATGTAGGGATTGATAACCCCGTTGATTGCGTTAGAAGTATCAACAACAACACAACCCTAGGTTGCTATTCATAAATTGTAGGCAAAAGACTATGAGATGAAAGTACTATCTTGATATCAAAAACTGAGGTAAGGTAATTGCTACCATCTAGCACGAGTTCGAGGAACTCCTTAGTGGCCATGATCCTACATGGACAACCATGGATTAATTAATTAACCATATGATAAATTAAAATCAACAAGGTAATGTAATATTTTAATATTAAATGTAATATTTTAAAGTTTATATTTTATCATAGTTTTGGAGTATTGTAGATAACTGTTGACGGTGGATAACGTCAACTTTTATTAGAACTTTAGACATGAAAGGACACATGAATACACACTAGTCTAGGGTTTTAACTGACAATTTCCATGAGTTTTGCATGTTCTGTATTTTCCAGGGGCTATTCCAGAAAAGCGTAAAAGAGGGGTTAAAGAGCATAAAAGACACGAAACTTAACCGCCAAGGAAACATCATCATGAAGACTTGGAAGGATCTAAAAGACCCACGAGCAACCGGGGCCCCGGATCCCACAAAGTGGGACCGACCGGCCCTAGGGTGGGGCCGACCGACGCCCCCTGCTGAGTCTGGGCCCCGCCTTCTGGAATGTTCCTCCCACGCTTCCTTGGCACCCAAGTGAAGCATCCCTCCATCGATCTAAAGTCGGTTTGATCCGATGATGCACGTAACATGAGACGCGGATCGATGACGTGGCGGTTCCTTGCCCCCTACTCCACCTCGGCCTATATAAGGATGCCCCAGGCCCCCTCTAGAAGGCATTCTACACCCCGGTGCTTCATATTCTCTACATAAATTAGGGGTTATAGCCCCTCTAGTTCATCTAGTTCTTGTTCATCTAGTTGGAGTAGTTAGGAGAGACTAGTTCATCTAGATCTAGTCTTGTTTAGAGATTAGAGAGATAGAGTAGGAGAGTAGAGATTCTAGAGGAGTTCCGGCCTGTCGGTGCTTCTTCGTGGCTGTATTCTTCTGGATTCAGCTTCCTCACCCGGAGCTGCGTTCTGAGGTACTTTTGTATTCAACTTCTAATTCATGTAAGCATTTGTTCTTATTCGTTCTTAAGTTTACAACTCATATTGAGTGCTTTGATCTTGGTCATTACTTGACTGAAGTAGTATTTCGTAGTGTAGGCGTGGTGCCTAGGCTAGGTTTACTTGTGAATGTCCCCTGATTGGCCGGATAGTGGTAGATCGCGTAGGTGATAGCTGCGTTGTGTCCTCTGTAGTCCACTTCCCGTTGATAGGATCGATAGGTGTATAAGTGTCTGGTAGGAGGGAACTTTGATTTCGCCTCTTATTCATGTCACTGCCCAGTTAGAACAATATTATTCAAAGCTTACTGGTTGTTGGAACTAGATAATCATTAGCTATTTCTTCTTTCTTGATATTATCTAGCTTAATTGTAGGGTTAAGTTCATCGGCTTGGTCATTATATCTCCAGGTGAAATGTGACAGCAGTATTATATCTATGCACTTGCGGATAATCTGAACACAATCTTATTTAAACAGAGTGCAGTTAATTTATACCAACAAGCATTTCTGGCGCCATTGCCAGGGAACGGTTTGCTGATTTTGACTGAGTTTAGCTTAATTTTGTATTATACTTTTATCTTTTCTATTTTATCCCTGTCTTTTCATCATTTTATGTTCATCCTTACGGATGCTTTAAATTCCATGCCTATCTATCTATCTAGCATGCGCAAAAGCTTCAGGGCCACCAAAATCTATAGAGCCTATCATAACACCTGGCTATGAGCTGCGCCCATGTCTAATTAATATCATTCGGGATAAACCCTTCTTGGGAGAAGGTAACGAAAACCCATACTTACACCTACGAGAGTTCGAGCAGACCTGTGCATGCTTGCACATTGCTCGCATGTCTGATAAGACCTTAAGATGGAAGCTTTTTCCATTCTCTTTGACCTGAAGAGCTAAACATTGGTATAATCGAGCCGTAGGAAGTATACAAGGGGATTGGGAAACTTTATGCTCTGAATTTTGTTTATATTTCTTTCCCATCCATAGAGTAGTTAACCTTCAAAAAGAGGTTCTAACTTTTAGGCAACTAGAACAAGAATCTCTTAGTGCATCATGGGATCGTTTTAATGAACTTGTTACATCTGGCTCTGACCTTGGTTTTTCGGACCCCGTACTTATTCAATATTTTTATTTGGGTCTTACCAAAATTCTAGAGAATCCCTTGATTTATCCTCTGAAGGAGCCTTTCTTTATTTGCCTATAAGTAAAGTAAGAGCAAAGATTAACAAGGTTGCTCTAGCTAATTCCGAGCTCCCCGAGTAAGAGAAGGAATCATCTCCCGAATTAGAAGAGGAAGCTTTGGTAGCTAAAACACAACCACTCCAATCCCAAGATTTAGCTGTCAATTCTAAACCATCGAAACCCCACTTTGATGATTTAGACTTCCAATTAGCTAAGATGCTTATCAATCAATGTAAATCAGATCTTCTTAGAAGAGCATCTTAGAAAAAATGTCATCAACTTCCTTTCCCCCCTGAAAGACATTGGGAAGAATGCAAGGATGGCATGTCTAGTGATGCCATAAAAGGAGAGCCAAGCCACATAGGAATCAATTTTATCTTCTCCCATTCTATGCTCAGATTAAATGTCTCATCTGAACCCATTTCTAAACCCATCCTTGACCCTGATGATCCTTCTTCTGCTTTCTCTCCTAAGTCTCATAATGACCCTAAGATCCCATTAAGATATCCCAAGAATAGGAGTCATGAAGATTTTTGGAATGACCAAGAAGAGCTACGACAATGGCAGGAATGCATAGAATATACTAGAAACACATACGCTATTGTCACAGAATGGATGGAAGAGGATGAAGCCTTAGTACTAGCATCTAAACTTGGTCTAGATTCAAATGGTGAGCTTAAATCAATTTCTGTAGTAAACATAACTCATCCAAGTTTAGAGAAAGCCTTAGACGAGACCAAACTTAGAGACACCAATCCATGGGAAATCCTTAAAAATAAAACATCCAATGAATGTCGTAGACATGAAATAATAGAGACAAACTTGTTGCCTATAGACATCTATGAAGAAATACCCTTGGAGTTTGAAAAGGGAGATCATATCGATGAACATGGGATTTATTTCATTAACACCTCATCGAATCCATGCTCATATGAGAAATCTCCTAGATCAATTGGTCTCTCTAACATTATCACGCGCAAGATCTTCAACCCCCTCATTCTACCTGTTCATAAATTTTTCAAAAGGGTGGTTGTTGATGCATATGTTTATCATAAATATTGTAGATCTCGTTGTAATCTTAAGATAGGTTCACATAGGTTGGTGTTCTAGAAGAAATCACCCTATGAACTTATAGTACAATAATTAGAAGGTTTCCTAAGAACGACTTTGTGTCCTAAAATAACCACTCTTGAAAAATGAATTGAGCATGCACCTTTAATTTTACTATAATGCCCTTATAAATTGAGCATAGAATTATAATTATGAAAATAGTCCTTTGGGTATTTTTGTCACTAACCATTTCAGGTTTGAAGTAGAAGAGTGACAATGCAAGGTATATCCATCCAAGCTTAACTTTGCTTTGCAAAATTCCAGCTTTGGGAAATGGGCCCAATTAGAAAATCTTATGTTGCTAGTATTGGTTGTCTCTACCTTTCTAATCCATATTCGATTGTTCGCCTTTTCATCTCTAAATGAATACTTCCATTGGCATTTAAATTGAGCGTGGTGCTAAGGTTAAAAACACATTCCTTTATTAAAACTACACATGGAGTTTGGTTTGGTTATTGAACTAGAAATTGTTGTAGTAGACATTGGATATTTTGTTGGACTAACCCCTGCAGGAAACTTTCACAATTAATCTGGGTAAGTCATGAGGTGAATTCGAATCAGAGATGAGATAGGGCACATGCTGAACTTTAATAACTTTGCAGAGGAAGACACGGCTCATTCATCATGAATGGAAGAACTGTGACTATTAATGATTCATTCACTTCATCTTCTACTGCAAGTTACTTTACCTCAATCCATGCCTATATAGAGCATGATCTATGCTAATGTAATATCAACCCTATCTTCTTAGTAGCATAGATGGAACATGATAAAATTCTGGACAAACAACCTATGTTCCAAAATTGTACATTCCTTCGGGTATGTGTTGTCCACTAATCTGTTGCAGGCATAATAATGAATGGACTAATAAGGTGTCATAAGATCAAAGAAGCAAAAGATGGCAAAGAGGATAAGCAACAGAGGAGACAAGATGCTCATGAACAACTCAAGATGCAAGAGAAGGAAAGGACCATCAGTCATCTGCCCTTCATTACTTGGTGCCATCACGCTCCAATAATAAAGGTAATATCTTAAGGTAAGCGGTCATTATTTTCCTCTTGATCTTGGTATGCACATAAATGAAGATGCAAACATGTTAAAGTTACAGCTTTAATTGATTAACCTAATTAACTCAACATGCTTTGTCCTTTAAGATTGTTCATGGCACCATTCTTTTGATCTCAGTCTTAACCAAATGTGCTAAAACATTGTATTCTATATTTGGAAGATGATAGTCATACTCATGTGAAAATTTATGTAGAGATAGACAACCCTTTCATTGGTTAAGCAATTTAAATCTTTTCCACCATATGAACTTAAATGCAACATAAATGCTTAATCTTCTGATCTTACCACTCAAGTCATAAGTAAACAAATTATGCAACACCAATTTTGTCTTATTCAATGTGCCTAAGGCTACAGAAGAATAAATAAAGAAATAGATTTGGTTCTATTGGTGTTTTTCCACCAATAGAGCCCATGCACTTGATCTCTACCTTGGTCTTGCAAACAGAACAATACTTCGAGCAAAGTTTGTTAATTCCCAAAATTCCACAAGTGGAAGTTCTGTGAACATGCACACTGAGCATGATGCTACCAGATCCAACTATTAATGCTCTACTCCAACCTGCTGACCAAACAAAGGATAAAAGTGACATCATCATCACAAGGGGTGCAACTATCAAGACCTCCATCTCTAAGACGGAGAGATACACAAGAGTGGAAGAAAAAGTCCTATTGGTAGACTTTAAATTCCGCACCCTTGCCATAAGGTAATATGGTAATTATCTAATTAATCAGTATTTTTGTCTGCATTAGTAATTGTACTTTAGCATATTCATCTTTATGCATATCAAAACAAAAAAGAAAAAAAGAAAAATCTTTATTTTCTTATTTACTGCATCACAAAATATTAAAGCCCCACGTGAATAAACTTATGGTAACCCTATAGGAGTATTTACTGTGGTGGCATAAAAATGATAATAACATCTGTATTTACTTTCTTGCATTATGAAAATCCTAAACCCCATGAGAATAAATATTCTCAGTGGTGGCATAAAAATAAAATATATATTATGCATACATATTTACTTTTCTGCATAAGAAAATCAGAAAATCCTAAAAGGAATCATGCTAGAATCTGTCAATTGAAATCAACTCAAAAGAATAATCAATTACTTATTGGCTGATCGCTAACCCCTTATCACATTCAAGCCTCGAGTTTTGGTTTTCTTGTTGGAGTATAATTATGCAGGATAACACTATGTGTGAGGAGTGAGTTTATCAGTGGAGCCTGTTGACGGTGGATAACGTCAACTTTTATTAGAACTTTAGACATGAAAGGACACATGAATACACACTAGTCTAGGGTTTTAACTGACAATTTCCACGAGTTTTGCATGTTCTGTATTTTCCAGGGGCTATTCCAGAAAAGCATAAAAGAAGGATTAAAGAGCATAAAAGACACGAAACTTAACCGCCAAGGAAATATCATCACGAAGACCCTAGAAAGATGTGGAAGCACCTCGACGAAGATGGGCCCGGAAGCCCACACTTGGGTGCCGGCCGGCGCCAAGGTGGGGCCGCCTGGCCCCACCCCCTAGGGTTTCATCCGCCACCTTCCAGAGTCTTCCTCCACCACCTATGAGAAGTCATCTTGGCCCCTGGTTAAGTCGGTTTAATCCTACGGCGCACGTTCATCCCACCGGGCTATAAATAAAGGGGCAGACCCCCTCCCTGAAGCATCAAGTCATTTGGAGATCAAGCCATCCAAAGCCTCTCTAGTTCATCAGAGCCTCTCTAGTTCATAGCTTTAGCCTAGTTAGATTAGAAGTAGAAGAGTTCTAGTTCTTCAGCAGGATCTGGAGCCCCTAGCGTCGGTCTGGAGCGTGGAGTTCGGTATAGTTCTAGTTTTTTTCTCTTATTGCATTCAACATTATGATTTGGGAAACATTGTTCTTAATCTTATATATGTTCTTAATTGCAATAGTCATTGTTCACTTTGATTATATGTTTAGCATAGTTTGATCCTATTGAATTTATGTAATTGCTCGTATAGAGTTCGTCCAGAGATATCATGGATGAATGATTGGCGGTATGTAGACGTGGTGTTTAGATATCTTGCTTATCTGCGAGTGCACCCTAACGTGCTGGGTCGTATGGTAGATCGCGTAGGTGACAGCTGCGTTGAGTCCTCTATAGTCCACCCCCCGTACGTAGGACGAGCAGAGCGCGGTCGCGAAGGAGGTGACCCATGTGTCTTAATATCCTCATTAGATGATGCTCCTTTACATTTAATCATGATGTAGGTAGAGCTAAACAATGATTGCTAGATGTAATTGCACTAATCATAGTATTCATTGACGTAGTTATAGAATTACTTTAGATATTAATTCCTTTATCTATCCATTGGCTAGCTATTGTTATGACTAGATGAGCTCTGATATTTACCTATTTATGATGATGACTGCTCATGTTTATCCTATATATCTTTATTATGTGACTGATCCTTGTTATGAGTAGGATTATAGTTATGGTTTATCTTTTACATTAGCAGTATAAGTTATAGATATAATAAGTCCTACCAGACCTTCCCAGTGGTATAAATATAAATCAACAACCTGGTGATACTCTAGGTAAAATGCTACAATGGTATAATTATCTGTCCGCTTGCAGAATTGTTCTTAGTTTATATTTATTTATATTTCTGCCTAGTCACATGGAATAATATATAAAACCTTTATTTATTCTTAGCATATAATTAGGATTGACAACCCAGTTCATGCTAAAGAATGTTGATAATAGATAAGTGGCTAGTTACTATTGATCAGTTAATTAAAATACCATACATCTTCTAATCTCGTCTCTAGTGTTAAAAGTTATAAAGTTATATTGGGCGACGTTAGTAGATGTCAACAGAGCCCACTAGGACTACTGCTGACAAGCTTGCTCTAAAGACCATCAGCACCAAGTATTGCAAATATCTAGCTTGGGGGAGGAGCATCCCCTAGTTATCAGGTAACTATACCTGTACGATTATCGAGTCTGTTTTATAAAATCATAAAATACCAAAAATATGTAAGCACATGAAGGTTCACAATAGTATCATAAGAATACCTAAAAATACCAAAAATATGTGAGCACATGAAGGTCCACAGTTTTTAGAAAAAAACCAAAAATATGTGGGCACATGAAGGTCGACACTCTTAGAGAAGTTTCTTAATTGGGTAAAGAAGCTTAAACCTCTGCTGGAAATATAAAATCAATCACTACCATGGAGTGGTACTAACCTAACCCCTCTCCATGAGATTTGGTATTTTTGTTGGCAATTGAGTTTCACAGGAAAATACAAGATCAAAGAGCTAGTCAACCCGACACCATTGCGCTGCCAATACACTTGCTCCCAAAGGATCACTCAATTTGCAACATCAAAGACCCTGTCAAACATCCAGCTTGGGGGAGGGCACCCGAAAGCCCTAGTTTGGTTTTGATAATTAATGACATCCTAAGGACTAACCTAAGTTGGTAAGTGATGGCAAGGTTTAGGATTGGTCAAACCATGGAGTGTGGAGCCTAGGAGACTATGTTGATCAAGATGGCTCTACCATGGATCAAGTGAACAAGAAGTGAGGTGATCAAGTGTTAAGCAAAGGCATGAAGGTAAAGGTATAATCTAAATAGGTTTTCCTTTTGGTGAACAAGACACCAAGTGGGTGTGTTCACATTTAGGATAGATAGCCGACTATTAAGGGGAGAACGAGTGTTGGATTACTTTCAAGTGCTCTAGGTTGCATTTCATTTGCATTGAACTAACACAACCTAGAGATCAAAGTCAGAAACCCTTGGAAAATGTTTGCAAAATGCTAACACACTGTGCACAGGTGTTGAAGACCTTGAGTGTTAGCACATAGAAGCAAGGGGTGAGAAATAGACATGAAAAACCCTGAGAAGTGAGCGTCGGACTGTTAGCAGGGGCAGCGTCGGACTATTGTCCAGAGTCTGATGCCTAACCCTAGTTCTGGCCATTGGCGAGCGTCGGACGCTCGTTTTACGAGCGTCGGACCTTTGCCCTCTTCAGTCTGACGGTGCCGAGCAGTGTCGGCGTGACGCGTGGCGTTCGGGAGAGCGTCGGACGCTAGAGCTTCGTCCGACGGCGAGCGTCGGACTGGAGTCCGACGGTTTTGAGCGAGTTGAAACCTCTCTGGAAGCGTCGGACCGTGGTGATCATTGGTCCGACGGCTAACCTCGCGAGAGTCCGACGGTGACCGAGCTATGTCTCGTCTGTGAGAGTCGAACGGTCCGACGCCTGGAGCAGTGCGCACGTCAGACCATCAGCTTGAGCGTCCGACGGTTGGGAAAACGGCGCAAGAAGTAGCCGTTGAGATCCAACGGCTGAGGTTGAACGAGAGTTGACACGTGGCGAGATCTAGAGCGTCGGACGCTAACGCTTGGTCCGACGCTGTCGGTCCGATGGTCGGTCCGACGCCCCGAAAAGTGTGTTAACGGCTGTTTTTCAGTGGGTAACGGCTATGATTGCACTTAGGGGTGTTTATACTCCTTCTCTGGTCACTTGGTGACAACTCTTGCACACTTGAATCATTTGCATACTCTTTGTGAGCATCCTAAGCCTCCCACTCACTCATTTTGATCATCTCTTGTTCACCCATTTGAGTTGAGTGATCCTCAAGTGCATCATTGCTTAGTGAATTGCATTCTAGAGCACTTGAGAGCAAGCCAAGGCTGAGTTCTTATTCTCTTGGGGCATTGCTGTGCCCCTAGCTGCTTGGAGGTGATTCCGGTGTGAGGTTGATTGGAGATTGTTCAAGCCCACACCGAGGTGATTGATTGTGAGAGGTTTTGTGGTTATCCCGGCGGAGTGCCAAAACCAACTCTAGTGGATTGCTCGTGGTTGATAGCCACTTCTCTTGTGTTGGTGAGCGACTCCCGGTGAGGGATTGGCTTGTGAAGCCTAGCTCACAATCCACCAAGGAAGACCGGTGCCACAACAAGGAGTAGCGTGACGGCGATCACGTGAACCTCGAGTGTTCCTTGTCTTCTCCACCATCGAGTGGACTTTTGTCTTTCAGGTATTCTATTGGGTTTGATCTCTTGGTTTTCATATTGGATATCTCCCGGTGATTGGTCTTCACGGCGTGCGGACTTCACTTCAATCAAGCCCATTGGTATAATCCACTCGATCTTTCTTCCTTGCGCTTACTACTTGTTTAGGTGCCATCTCCTTAGGAACGGAAGAGTTGGTTTCTTGCGTGTTGAGTGCTTATATTTGTGAGTAGCGTATCGTGTTAGGTGGTTTGCATAGAATAGTCTAGAGCTAGCGCTTTGTCTCGCTTGCTTATCTACTAACCTGAGTCTAGTATTTTGCTAGAATTTTTAATAGGCTATTCATCCCCCCTCTAGCCTATACGGTCCTTTCAGCACCCTCCATTTAAAATTCAGCTAAATATAAGTTTCCCACCTTATTATTATCATACCATATTGCTTTTTCGCGTGAGTTATCTAGTAAGATAAAATTTGAAAACTAAATAAAAACTTAGCTATATGTTAGAGTTGTCTTAGAGTGTGTCTATAATCAGTCTAGGTTAGAGTCAAATAAAAACTAGAGAACATTAAAATTTTATTTTGGAGATGATGAATATTTGCTCAGTCGTAATTCCTTTCAAGTGTCTAGTTTTCAACCTTAAATTCTCCCGAGTTTTGGATACTACTGTTTTGGCTTAAGAATTTACTCTGAACCTAAAACTTGTGGAGGCCTATGCTTGAGCTAAGTCTAGGTGATTGATTGATATGATAATTGAAGGTTTGAGCTGCTATTTATCTTATTCCTAGCATTACTAAGTTCTGGAGATTTATTTTAAATTTAAAATCTTACGTGATGAGCTCTTTATGACAAAATGTGAATTGTTACCAAAGCCATATATGATACATTTAGAGATATGAAAACCTTGAGACAGAACCGCCTTAATCACAGGGCCCACGTGCACCGTCATCGTCCCTAAGGACCCATGGTCAGTCTGCACGAGTTTCCCTTGACCTAGGTGGCCTGCCGGGTTCCCTAGGAAACCCTAACTTCCCGACGATCTCATTGTAAGCATTGCAAGTATTACAACAGTTTACACAAATAAGTTGAATCAGAGTATAAGGTGCGGAAGTATTACATAAACATAGATTTACAAATATAGATTACATTAGCCCGAACCAGAGTTTCGTAGTGGAGTAGCATATACAACTAAACACCCTGCCCAACGGTTATATCTTATACATATCTTTACCCATGCGCTATCCATCAACCGGCACGGTCCCGAGCATGACTGTACCCTCAGCTCACCTGCAACAGGGGTTAACAAACCCTGAGTACTGCGGTACTCCGCAAGACTTACCCGACTAAGAAAAAGGAATGAGACTCAGGAATGCAGGCTGAGGGGAATCAAGGTAAGGCTTTAGCAAGAGTCAAAGTATTTTGCAGAAAGGCATTACTATCCTATTTTTCCAATTAATTATTCTCAAAGACACCTAGTTCCAAACCACTTTTCAATTGTAGGTCAAAGGATCAAGTCTCCATATCCGAGGAGCAACGACGATTCGAATCGATTAGTACCCAGCTAGGGATCCCTATCCACACTGCATATGTAGCACTTAAGCTTGCATATACCAACCCCGCCTACCACGGCTTTTCTACCCCTAAACCAGTCCTGCGCCACCCGAGAGCACAGTACTCCTCTCCTCTCCAGGCGCGCCGGCCACGAGGGTACACGCTACTCTCGCCATCTCTCCACTCACAGTGCGTGGTTGTCGGTTCAAGTAGTAGAGCCACCGTAGTCAGAGGCTTTCCGTAGTATGTGGCTAGTTGCAAAGTCTCGATCATAGTAGGCCTACAACGAACGGTCCCTAATTCATTTTTCCGTCGGAGACATTGCATTGGGACTCTAACCCAAGTACAAGTAACCGCACGGTTTTCAAATCCCCTTTTCCGCCGGTGGTCAAGCATTGGGACTCTAACCCAAATTCACAACCACCGAGCAAGAAAATCCCTTCTTGTCTATGACAATGTGCTGATCAGGTGCACAGCCACAGAACAAGAATATACCAATTCCCTGTTTCATGGATTAATCAATGGCATATATATATATATATATATATATATATATATATATATATATATATATATATATATATATATATATATATCACAATAGCTCAGAAATAGCATTTTATGCAAATCTAATTTATTCAAGCAAGGCTAAGCATTTTCAAACATTTTATTTTAAAATGGGTTCCAAATATTTCATTGGTCAAGGTTGATAACGCAGCAATTGGGTTATAAATCAACTTCTATCAACTTAATGCAGTAGATTAACTCAAGTTATAAATGTTTTCAAATCACAAGGAGAGGGTTGAATGCACCGAGGGCTTGCCTGTGTTGTAGGTCTATCACTCTCGTCAGAAACCAGAGAAACCCTCTTAACTTCCCCTGACGAATAATTCTTCTGTCGGGGAGCAATCAAGAATTCCCTCCGAGCACCCGATCACTACACGTAAAATAATGATGTGTGCGGAATGGCATGAGTGAAAAATGTAGAACAAACATTTAATTAACAACCTTGAGTACAACTTTCCTTCACGGTAAAGTTACAAAACACCTCTCAAAAGGTAAAAGGGTGTTTTCGCATTTCATTTATATTGACCATCTTAACAGTCATAGAAAGCAGCTGCACAACTTGTTCAATATCTACCGCAATACACCAGTTAACGTGTGAAGGATCACTATAGCGAATGACCTAGGGTCAACATTCAATCCATAAGTCGCACAAAACCTACGGTGATTAGGTTTTTCCTTTTGTCTTATTAATCATTAATGATACGTAGAGGTTACATAATTTATTAATAAAAATTCCTAATTACAGGCTAATGATGAACTTAGACAATAAGTAAAGTGCCAAGGGTCACTTTGGGTTAATGACCCAGGGTCAATACTCAATTTCAAAGGCCATACAAAACCCTAATACATTAAGGGTTTTCTATTTCTTTTATTAATTAATAAATATGCATATATTATGAAACAATTTAACTTCTTCCAGATAACCTACAAATTTTTGTGGAGGTAGCCCACAGTATAAAACAATGACTACATAATTTTTATGATTTTTGGATTAATATTTTAAGCTATATAATTCATACAAGTGTCATTTATTAATTAAAGAGCACATTTTTATTTCTTGTAGAAAATGCTAAAAATACATATTTCATATTTTTAATATAAACTTCATCACACAGGGAAGATACTCAATTATTTTCATGATTTTTGGAGCAGTAGTTATTTTTTGACAAAATAAACAATGTTCAATACTATTCCCATAATCAGAAAATGGAAAAGTTCATAAAAACAACACGGGCCCAATCTGACCCGAGCCGGCCTAGCGCGAACAGGCTGGCCCAACTCGGCCTCCCTCTCTCCCGCGCTTTCTGCGCGTCCTAGGCCGGCCCACGCGCGGCCCAGCTCACTCTCTCCCTCTGTGCTCGCCCTCCCGCGCGCTCAGCGGCGCAGGTCGCGGCGGCTCACCGCCGGTAGATCTCCGGCGAGGAGAAAGGCATCCAAATACACCCCAACACCCACCTGCGCATATTTGGCTAGTCAAGCGGGCAGTTTAGGATTCGGCTCGAGCTCCATCGCGGCCATGGTGGCTTGGCTAGCGAGCAGCACGGCGGCGAGCGGCGTTCCGGCCGTACCGTCACGGTAGGGTTTAAATAAATGGCATGGTTGGAAACGGGAGCTCACCAAGTGCCCAGTACGCACGTCGGTTGGGGTGGAGTGCAGTCAAAAGTTCTCTGTCGATGCCATGGGCGGACGCGGTCGCGAGCTCCGGTGACTCTGTGGCCGTTCCGGTGGCCCCTACTCTCAAACAAGAAAACCGTCTAGGCCCAGAGCTTTACGAGACTAAGGCAAACTCTAAACGCCGGGAAAAACAGTAGCACCGATTAGTCCGAACCGTTTCCCCCAAAGGGGAAGTCCTCGGCGGCGCTCGGCCAGAGCCGAGGAAGAAGACGGCGTTCCGGCTCCTCCGACGATCTACCACCGGTTTCAACGGGTTGGGGCGAGACGCAGGGGAGTGGCGAACTCGATGGCAAAAGGAATCGGATGACGGGACTCTGAGCAGTGCCAATTTGGCCAAAGACGGGGTGAGGTCATCGGCGTCCGGGAGGGAGAAGAAGAGGCAAGGAGGCGGCTCGTCGACTTTTAAAGGCGAGCCAACGGGGAGAACAGGCGACCGGCAATGCCCCCGGACCCCCCCCCCCCAACGACCCGACAGCGCCGGCGACATGCAACCGTGAGACCGGGCGGTGACGCCGTGCTGCCGGCACGCGTGCTTTGTTCGCGAACATAGGCAGGTGGCGAGTCCCTGTGCAAAGTACTGTAGCCGATTCTTATCTCTTCTACTATTTTGGCTCAATTACTCCCATTTTTATGTGGCAACAAGAAAAATCTTCAATATAAAAGTTGTAATGGACTTCATCCTGAACATCTTTGGTTTTGAAACCAAATTCAAATTTTCAATAGATTTTGAGCAATTAAAAAGGGGGTAAAAGTTCAATTTGAAATTCATTTCAAATTCAATCAAATTGTCAATATTTTTCTTAATAAGGTGAAAAATTTCAAAAATAAACATTGTTCTACTTGCCAAGCCCCACAACTTTCATTAAAGGAGTTTTGTCAGATTATTGATAATTTTTGAAATGACATTTAAAATTTGAATCCTTAAACACCAATTTGAGTTTTACTTAAGATTTCACTCAATACTTGAAAATCCCCAAATATAAAAGTTGTTCAATTTGAAAAGATTTACATCTTTCATTAAAGGTGTTTGGTCAAATTCTTGATAGATTTTGAATTTGTAAGACAAATTTATATTTTTAAACAAAGGGTAGGGTTTTCTTTGAAATTTTATTTAATAACTTCAAAATTACCCAAAATAGAAGTTGCTAAACTTTTAAAGATTTACAACTTTTGTTTAAGGCCCAACACTTAATTATATTTAGTTTTTGATTTTAGGGTTTCGGGTCCGATTAGGGTTTTTAATTGTTTTTCCTTTTTATTTTCTATTTGGATTTAGAGGCATACACACAAACAATTATTTAAATCATAAAGTCACCCAAGGGTACCTAAGCACATTCACATGTGGAAATAAAAATTATCTTAGTAATGCACAGTAATTATGAGTTTATGCAAGATGATTTGCATGCAATCATGATGACATGGCAGGTTTTAGTGGCAGTAACACCATGGGTGTTATAAACCTTTGCACATTTATGCTGCTTGCTTTCCATTGAGTTTACTCAACCTTTGTTGTATACCATATGAGAGCCTTATCATGCTTTTAAAATCAAGATCACTTACACACTCCACCCACATATGCATTACTCCTACTCTGGGAGTAAGCGCAATCATTTTCCACTTCTAACCAGATCCATCTTAAAAGTGTTTTTCTCCTACACTGGGATTAAACACCCAAAAATATACCCTATAGGACAGCCCCTGTTTAATTGCTCTAAGTTCTTATCATTATCTCTCCAATTATTTATATTCAAAGGATGCATGTGGCTATGTAAAAGTATTTAAAAGAAAAGGGAGTAAAAGATGGACAAGTGTCCCAACAATTAAAACAATGGGTACTTAGATGCCCGCCTCCCTATGAAAAAAAGAAGAAAAAAAGTGAGAGAAAAAGAAAAGAAGAAAAAGAAAATAAAGATAGCCCATGTTTTCCCGCGAAAGTTCTAAGTTCCAAAAAGGAGAGTGAATCATTTTCAAAGAGCAAAAGTAGAATTAGCATTTAGCCACCATATATACACCTATCCACCATATTCCATACACATGCACATCTTGGTTTGATTGTATGACTTGACTTTCTGAGGATCCATTGTTTGACTTTATAATATATGAATTGCAAATATGTTCATCCTTGTTATTGCCACTCCTATGAGCTCTACTATATAATCCTTAGCTGTAGGAGGCATAACATTATTAATGCCTCAAGTGAGATCCATAAATAGTACATATACAGAGAGACTTGAGGGTGTCATACAATTAAGCTCTGAGTTTTATTTCAAAAACTTGCAAAACTCCGGAATATTGGTACTGTGAAGAATTTGAGACATAGTGCTTGACTTGATTGTTCTATCTTTTGATTGCTCAAGACTTATGCGAAAGTTGTAAAGCCCCGTAGTTAAAGGTAAAATGGGTAAGTTTGAAAGTTAGAGCAGTTTTGTCTAATCCGGAGAAGAATTTCTGTTTGAAAGCATGTGTACTCGGAAGGCATGAAGCATTGTAGCAACTCCTGATCCAAGTTTATTAGCAATTAGGCTTAGTTTGTTTGCCAAGGGACTGGCAAACAGGTAAGCTTGGGGTTGTTGTTGACGGCGGATAACGTCAACTTTTATTAGAACTTTAGACATGAAAGGACACAAGAATACACACTAGTCTAGGGTTTTAACTGACAATTTCCATGAGTTTTGCATTTTCTGTATTTTCCAGGGGCTATTCCAGAACAGCGTAAAAGAGGGGTTAAAGAGCATAAAAGACACGAAACTTAACCACCAAGGAAACATCATCACGAAGACCATGAAGGATCTAGAAGACACCCGAGCAACCGGGGCCCCGGATCCCACAAAGTGGGGCCGGCCGGCCCTAGGGTGGGTCTGGCCGGCGCCCCCTGCTGAGTCTGGGCCCCGCCTTCTGGAATGTTCCTCCCACACTTCCTTGGCACCCAAGTAAAGCATCCCTCCGTCGATCTAAAGTCGGTTTGATCCGACGATGCACGTAACATGAGACACGGATCGATGACGTGGCGGTTCCTTGCCCCCTACTCCACCTCAGCCTATATAAGGACGCCCCAGGCCCCCTCCAGAAGGCATTCTACACCCTGGTGCTTCATATTCTCTACATAAATTAGGGTTAGGGTCCCTCTAGTTGATCTAGTTCTAGTTCATCTAGTTGTAGCAGTTAGGAGAGACTAGTTCATCTAGATCTAGTCTTGTTTAGAGATTAGAGAGATAGAGTAGAGGAGTAGAGATTCTGGAGGAGTTCCGGCCTGTCAGTGCTTCTTCGTGGCTGTATTCTTTTGGATTTAGCTTCTTCGCCCGGAGCTGCGTTCTGTGGTACTTTTGTATTCAACTTCTAATTCAAGTAAGCATTTGTTCTTATTCGTTCTTAAGTTTGCAACTCATATTGAGTGCTTTGATCTTGGTCATTACTTGATTGAAGTAGTATTTCGTAGTGTAGGTGTGGTGCCTAGACTAGGTTTACTTGTGAATGTCCCTTGATTGGCCGGATAGTGGTAGATTCCGTAGGTGACAGCTGTGTTGTGTCCTCTCTAGTCCACTTCCCGTTGATAGGATCGATAGGTGTATAAGTGTTTGGTAGGAGGGAACTCTGATTTCGCCTCTTATTCATGTCACTGCCCAGTTAGAACAATATTATTCAAAGCTTATCGGTTGTTGGAACTAGATAATCATTAGCTATTTTTTCTTTCTTGATATTATCTAGCTTAATTGTAGGGTTAAGTTCATCGGCTTGGTCATTATCACATACTGTTCCTTGTGGATACGATATTTAAAACCTCCGGGTGAAATGTGACAACGGTATTATATCTGTGTGCTTGCGGATAATCTGAATACAATCTTATTAAAGTAGAGTGCAGTTAATTTGTACCAACAATAACCATAAAATTATGTAGACCATACAACAAATCATGATATAAACAAGATAGATAATCTGTAAGTCAAAGACAAAGAGTAGATCTTTATGATAGGCAAATATATTGTTGCTTAAGCACTGTCTGAATTAAATGCAGTCATTGCTTAGATGTCTACCAGCTTGTGTAATAGCAAAATAATATGATGAAAATGGATGTATTTTGGGTAATAACATCCTCTGTTGTGCACTCTGTGGGAGCGGCGAAGAGAGGTATGGTAGTCGTGGATGTCACGGAGGGTACTATTGACGGTAATTATTGTATGATTTTAACCGTCAGCCAAACATGAAATAAGGGTATAAATGCAAATACCACCATAGGATATGGTTTAAACTGACAGAATTCCACAATTTTTAGTGTTTTAGTGTTTTACAGGGTGTTATTCAGAAAAGAACCAAAAGAGACCCACATGTCGAACTAATACATCGAATTTCGCGGCGAAAGCATGTCAAGAATATTCTAGAGAACACCAGAGACTCACATGCAAAAGCGGGGCCCAGATGTCAGAGAGGGACCATCGGTCGATGGATCCCCCTGATCAGCCAATGGTGGGCCCCCTCTATCAGCCTCCCGCTTCATCGTCAATTCTCCACCGCCTTTGAGGACTAATCTGAGCCACCCTTTGAAGTAGGTTTGATCCAAGGGTTAATATTCATTGCTCTGGCCTATATATACAGCCCCAGACCCCCGCAGGGTTTCATATCAATTCATACCTAGTTCATAGCATCCAGAAACTAGAGCCAGAAACCCTAGATCATTAGAGCTTCACCATCTAGAGCATAGCTACATAGGTTTAGAAGTAGAAAGAGGCAAGTTCTACTTGAATTTCAGATCTTATCTGGAGCGAGACTTCTCGGAGCCATAGTAAGAAGTTCTCTCTTGTATCTAATTCGAGTACTTTAGATATAATTGATTGACATTGTCCTACTTATTGATTATGTTCTTAATTATGTCATTCATCACTTATTTAGATTGTATACTTTGCATAGTTAGGATGCATTCATATTCATATATAAGATTGTACTGCTCTCATTCATTTACGTCATGGGTGAGTAACCAACAGCATGTAAGCGTGGTGCTTAGAGGTGGTTTGTCTGCAATTGCACCCTATATTCTGGGTCTTGTGGTAGATCGTGGATGTGATACTCCCGTTGAGTCCTTTGTAGTCCACTCCTCGAATATTGGGATAGTAGGAAGTTATTATTACTATAGAAGGCTGGCTATGTTCTTGATCTTTCTTAGAAATATTCCATCACATGTGAGTATAAGGTATCTTTATCATGATTGCTAGTATAATTGCACCGATCTAATATGTTTTTGGTAGTATAGTTAGAATAACTTGGAAATATATTTATGCTTCTATCTAATCCATGCTAGTGCCTAGATAGGAAGTACTCTAAGTGATCTACATTATTATTTATGAATTGAACATCGTGCTTATCATTCATATCATTATTATTGTGACATAACTCTGTTCTGAGTAATTAGATCATACATGGTTACCTCCATATTGCATGTGCATATGAGAATTATCTATCTACCCTTTCCATAGCCAGGTCCCCTTCCCAGTGGTAAAAATATAAATCAACAACCCGTGATACTCTTAGGTAAAATACTGCAATGATGTATCTATGCGCTTGCGGATATAATATTATTATTTTAGTGACTTGCCAGAGAATTCCATGAGATTTTTTATAATCATGCTAGGGATGACAACCTAGTTATTTCTGAAAGATAGAGGTTAACAGTTCAAGTGATCTGTAGGTAAATCAAGTGGCAAGTTAATTTATTACATCTAGTATTTCTGACGCCATTATTAGGGATATAGTTTATCTCTGCTTCTAGTGGTGACGTTAAAAAATGCCAACAAGGACGACAGACGGCACTCTGCAGCATGAAGCGGCAAACGCCTCTAGTGTGGCTTCCACAAGCGATGGCAATCTCCATAGCATTGGTCCTTGGAATCAACCATCGCGTTCATGGAATGTACAATGGTCATCATCTTCTACCTTGGGTTTAGATGCAGTGACACCAGCGAAGTCCTGACGAACTCCCTCTCCTTCCTTTTGTGCCTCTTTAGCGTCAGCGGTGTGAGGGTGTTGATAACATGTTAGAAAAGAAAGTGAATGGATGAGAGTGGCGGATGTTCACTATTGATGCCTTGTGAGTGATTCAGTAAAAAGGTGCCTATTTACTGTCCAAATGGTGTCTACTAGTGAATTGAGCAGTCCCTACGCGCGAGCTAGGACCCTAGTTGTTGAGCTGGGACCTGATTGTATGTGGTAAACGTAACAATTTCAGAGAAAGTAATAATACAAGAAGTTCAAACACCACATGCGCGAATGATGACCATAGTTCTATCTGGCAAATGGAGTAATGTTGCAAATAGAATAATGTATGTTATAGCGGTAGAAACAAACAGATAAGACATTTATCAGAAAAATTTGTTCTATGCCATCCGAATTTATACTCTTTTCTTCTATGCCATTGAAAATTATAATTTTTGTTCATTGCCACTCGTTTATAATTTTCTTCCTTTATATGTCTATTGCAGTTACTTTTATCGTACATACATTGGTAATAAAAGACCAAAGTAATCTCCTTGTTGCGCCAGACTCTAGCACGTGGTTCCATGCACAACTTGCATACAATGCCCAACTACGTTTCAGCATTTTGCCATTGTACCCACCCGCGGCAACGTCATTTGATTGCGCCAGCACCACTGGCGCGATCAAAAGGGTCAGTTATAAAATCGTTTTAGACATAGGTTATTTTTAAAAATCTATACCTACTACTAAAGAAGGAAGATTTCTTTCCTTCTTTTTTGGTCATTATTTTTTGTTCCGGTGTCCGGCTCTCCGTCCGTCTCACGTGGCACACGGTCTCTCCTTCCGCGTTCCATCGCGTGACAGCACACGATCTCTCCTCCAGTTTTTCGTTGCTTTTTTTTTTGTCTATCCCTGTCTAGACTACACACGACAGCGATCTCCACCGTCCGCCCGTAACCACCCGGGTCTCCGTGAGGCTAGAAAAAGAGGTCTCTGCTCAGAGGTATCCGCTCCCTGCACCCCTGCTTGCCAGGACCCGCGAGACTGCTAAAAAAAAGCCGAAGGGATGCAATTTGTGACGGCGTTGGCCAAGAAGCGGAAGACGCCCCAGAGGTTGACGACGACGGCGTTGGCTTGGCCTGGTTGAAGCGGATGACGAACAGCCCTTGTGTAGTTGTGTGGCGGACGGGGACCATGCACCAAGCATCGACTGTGGAGGCGGGTAGCAGTAGCAGGGCGACGACGTCCTCATTGTCGAAGGCGAGGGCGAGGTGGTCGATGGAGGCACCCCACATGCTGCATCGACGCTGTCGTCAGAGCGATGTTGTAGACGATGCTTGCGCCAAGCATGGCGTCCACAGTGGAAACGATCGACCCGTCCACACTGTGCCAATACGCAAGGTAGCTTACTAGCACTAGCAGCTGGAGGCTGGCGTGAAGCAGAGCTCTGTTGATGGTGGTGATGGATCTTTGCTAGGTGATGGATGGAGGGCAAATCAAAGGGGCAATGGCAATGAGGGTGCAGTATGCTACTACTGCTCTCACTTATGCACAGTAGCATGACAATTAGCCAGTTATTATCAAGCAATTGGTTAAGCATGCATGCGGCGTTTCCCGGACGGCCCTCTGGAGGGATACCTGCTGGATCATCAAGGTAATGACCTTTTCTTTTCCTTGTAGATGAACAAAGCACAAGCATAAAAAAAACAAATACTTATCATATCATATTTCAGTATGTATTGGATTCTGTTGCAACGCACGGTCACTTTTGCTAGTATTTAATAAAAAGGATTAAAATATAAAAATGTTCCTCCCTTTTTCACATAAAACACTGTCTGACATACGCATATATTGCCGCGGCAATGTCATTTGGTTGCGCCAGCACCTGCTAGTGCGATCAAAAGGGTCTGGTTTGTAAAATCCTTTTAGACATGGTTATTTTAAAATATTTAATAAAAAAGGATTAAAGTATAAAAAGTTCCTCCCTTTTTTGATCGCAGCATCGCGCGCGGTTGGGCACAATGGCAGAACGCTAAAACGTGGTTGGGTAGTGTATGCAAGTGGTGCACGGAAGCTGCACGTGACCAGGGGCGGGAACGGCGGTGCGACCTCTTGCTAGAGTCCGACGCCACAACGAGACTATTTTGACCATTTTCTAACAGTGTATGTATAACAAAAGTAACAACAATGGCATACAAAGGATAAAAATATAAACCAGTAGCAACGAGCAAAAAATAGAATTTTCAATGGCATAGAAGAAAAGACTATAATTTCTGATGGCATAGAACAATTATTCTCAAATAAAATACTCATAGTTGTAGTCTGACGAATAGACTTGCATAGTTCAAAACAACGAAAGATAGCAGTTGCACAGACAAAGGTACATGGTTGATCGTCCTGCAGCCATTTCTCTAAGGGAATAATAACAAAAGAGAAGAAAAATACATAGCTACATTCTCCACGGGACTAGTAACAAAAGAGAGAAAAATACATAGTTAGTTACAGAATAGAAACAAAAGAAAGCACAAATAAGCAACTTTGTTCCACAGTCGCAGGGACATCTGTTCTGATAGCCGAGCATTTGTTTGGGAAGCATGGTGCCATCCAACGCTGGATCTGGAAGAAGAAACAACAGCTCGCTGCAGAGATTCACCAAGGACTCTAGGCTACTCAATCAACATTTGTAGACACAAATAAATTGCAGGACATGGAAGCAAAGCTCATGGCCAAGTCTATCATTGGGTTCTCTAAAAAAAAAAATCCATCATTGGGGTTGTTGCAAGGCAGGGGCAAGGGGAGGAAAAATGCAGACATGATCAAGTATAAGGCAAGCAATGGCACCTGATGGCCCACTGATTGTCACTAATTTGCTCAAATACAGGCACCTGCACTGGTGACTTACTATCAAACAAACAACAGTGGCAGAAAAAGCTAGCTACACTACATACTGATAATTACTCTTTAAGGCCAGAGGAGGTACCAGACATGGTAGGTTATAAAATTAAAATAAAATAAATGATAAACTTTCATATGAAATGCAGGTCCTCTGTACACAATAAACCAAAAGATGCACTTCAATGTAAATAAGTCAATATGCTAGTAAAATCACACAGCTTTCTTCTCTATATCCCTATCTCAACTTTAACCCAAATACCCAACCTCTCCCTATCAAGGCATCATTAAACCCAATTACCCAATATTGTTATTAAATTTTCATTTTGTTGGCATATGTTTAACCCAACATGCTTATACACAACACACTCAGGGCAGAGGAGGCACCACAGACGAAGAAACAAAACAGTACTCTGGATTTCCTTTGTTCATACAGTAAGAATACTAAAGTCAATCCTTGTCCATTTTTGTCAAGACAAAAATATAAACTGACGCTGATTTCAATAGAGAGGTATGTAAAAGATAATTTGGAAATCAGCCTATCCACCTTGTAAGCTATTCTCTCCGGCTCAAATTATAATACATTCTGCCTTTTTAGATACATAGCTTTTGCATACACATGTCTAGATACTAGATACATGGCAAAAGTAACGTACTTGCAATTTGGAAAGGATGGAAGGGAAGGGTTAGCTCAGTATCAGAAACAATCATTCAGTACTACATAATCATATTTCTATACTGAAGAGAAGGGTGAGCTGACTGCCAGAAATAACCATTCACCTCCAGCTATTGTATCCCCAAGCAAAGCAAAACAGCGCTGATGACTGGCAATAGCAAGAATGACGAACACTTCATAAAATGAATCGATTTTCAAGCTCGACAGTTTCCATCTTTACTTTCAGCATACTCTTTAATGTCAGTCTTAGTTTTGTTCAATGAGAAGCACTTCAATGTAAACCTATTATTCTATTAGAAAACTACCAACAGAAATCAAGATTATTCTCAGGTAACTTTGGAGACTGGGAATCTGTGTCACTGTCACAAAAGCTGTTGGAAATAATATCAATTTAGCGATGCACAAATTAATTCCGACAATAAGAAAAAGACCAACAGCATATAAATCATATTTGAAATCTAACACTAGCACTACGATCTGAGACAAATTCACGACATCTTGTGCTAGCAACAGAAAGGATGCGAGAATAAACAACAGAGAGAGAGCAGATATCCTTACAGTGGGGTTGTCGGCGCTAACAGCGCAAAAAAAGACGAAGCAGACCGTCGATGGAGATCAGCGAACACCGAGCGTAGAGGGAAGAAGACGTCCAGCGAGCAGTCGCGACGGCGCTTCCCAAAAACCTGATGCGCCCCTACCCGTGCAGGGACACGAGCGGACGTCGGCTTCGGAGCCTGCTCTCCCGGCGTCGATGGCACGTTGACGGCGGGATGGGGAAGACGGCGGCAGCGCAGCAAAGTGGAACGGGGAGAGAAGAATTCTCGGTATATTGAGGACGACGTCTCGTCCTTTATTTATACACGCGCACGCGTTGCAGCAAATAGGAAACCAATTAGCCGCTCAATCACAGTCATTATGATAATTAACCTGCCGTTTGTGTAATTACCATAATACGAGAATAATTGCTTACCAAATAGGCCAGCGCAATTTTCTCTATGCATGCAAAAATTTTGAGTGGCAAAAGGAAGCCGCGCACCCGCAAGGGTTGGAGCGGGAAATCGCCGGACCATTCACGCGCATGTCGTGCGCGCGCGCCCCGCCCGGCCCGGCGAGCGAGCGCACGCGTTTGTTTCTTCCTTTTCCCTCTCTCACATAGCTTCAACTAGATGGGGATAGCCCACACTTTTAAGTTGGCTTCACTCCATTTAGACTAGCAAGGTGAAACTAAAGTCCCCCACCATGTCACATATGCATGCATGTGTGAGTGGGCATTTGGGATTTCTATGGAGATATTTGGGCCATAGCCCAAATCTTCTAACAATCCCCCACCATATCCCAAGGGCACACGAGTCATACTCCCTGTACCACAGTACTGTTAATATACCAGCTATTCAGTGGAGACCGGTTAAGGTTCAATATCCACCTAGAATAATAAGATAGACCCACCCACAACTACACAATGGACTAGGCCTTGAATTGGCAGTTTCGTGTGAATAGGCTTCTCTTGAAGTCTTGACTGATACTAGGCTGCCATAGCCAACCCCGCGAGTGGAGCGTATAAGTCATACCCCTATCTCACTTCATGAGCTTCTTAAAGAATTCCCAATTCTTATAAACTGCGACTAACAATTGGGTTCACATAGGTGTGTTCTTACAGGGATACTCTGTAGGATAGTATCTCGCTATAAAGCCTCAGAACACATTAACACAAAGTCAACCTACCTTACAGAAATGAGAGTACTGCATCTTCAGCGGAGTGGGTTAAAATAGAATTGTACTCTCCCGTCAACTAACAGCTTGTTCTTCCCATATCCTAATCCACGTGGATCTCCGATCACATATGCTGGGTTACTACTGAGGTTAACTCACTTGGGGTCTCAATCCTATCTCCTTCGATGCATTGTCAATCACTGGTACGTGATAGTCCCTTCGTAAAGGGATCTGCCAGGATTCTTAGCTATCTGGATATAATCCACAGCTATTACTCCGGAGCTCCTCAATTTCCTGACAGACTTCAGTCTACGCTTTACATGTTTGCTGGACTTCGCATTATCCTGACTACTCTTCACATTTGTGATCACTGTTTGATTATCACAATTAATAAGAATAGTAGGAATTGGTTTCTCAACCACTGGTAAGTCCATCAACAGTTCTCGTAACCATTCAGCTTCAGTAGAAGCTGTATCTAGAGCTGTGAGCTCTGCCTCCATTGTAGACTTTGTAAGTATTGTCTGCTTACAAGACCTCCAAGAGACAGCGCCACCACCCAAAGTGAATATGTATCCACTAGTGGCCTTAAGCTCATCAGCTTCTGTAATCCAATTTGAATCACTATATTCTTCGAGTACCCCCGGGTACCCAGAATAGTGAATTGCATAACTCATAGTACCCTTTAGATAGCGCATTACTCAATCAATACCACGCCAATGATCAGTTCCTGGATTAGAGAAAAATGTGCTCAACTTGCTTACAGCAAATGAGATATCAGGGCGGGTCACGCTAGCTAGGTACATCAGAGAACTAATTATTTGGGAGTATCTCAAATGATCCTTACCTAGCCTCTTATTCTTTCGAAGTATTAGGCTAGGATCATAAGGTGTTGGGCAAGGTTTGCTATCCATATAGCCAAAACGGCTCAAAACCTTTTCCACATAATGAGACTGCAAAAGAGTAATCCCATTATCATCCCTTATTAAGTTTAATGTTGAGAATCACATCTGCTTCCCCCAAATCTTTCATGTCAAAGTTTTGGGATAAGAATGACTTTACAACATTAATCTCGTCGATACTTGTCCTAAAGATTAGTATGTCATCAACATACAAGCACAGGATTACTCCTTTGCCCCTACCATAGCGGTAGTACACGCAAGTGTCGGCTTCATTTACTGCAAATCCAGCAGAGGTCAGAGTCTTATCGAACTTCTCATGCCACTGCTTGGGTGCCTGCTTTAAGCCGTACAAGGATTTGAGTAACCTGCACACCTTGCCCTCTTGTCCTTGTGCTATAAATCCATCGGGCTGATCCATATAAATTTCTTCCTCTACCTCTCCATTAAGGAAAGCCGTCTTCACGTCCATCTAATGAACGAGAAGACCATGGGTAGCAGCCAAGGATAATAACACTTGGATTGTAGTTAAACTGGCAACTGGTGAGTAGGTATCAAAATAATCCTCGCCTTCCTTTTGTGTATAACCTTTAGCAACAAGCCTGGCCTTGTACTTTTCAATAGTACCATCAGGCCTAAGCTTCTTCTTAAATACCCATTTAAAGCCAATCGATTTGCAACCCACAGGTCTATCTATTACTTTTCATATACCATTTGCAGTAATTGAGTCCATTTCACTTCGGACGGCATCTTTCCAAAATTCTGCATCTGGTGATGCATATGCCTCTGCAATGGTAGTGGGTGTATCATCCACAAGATACACAGTGAAGTCTTCACCAAAAGATTTTGCAACCCTTTGTCTCTTACTCCGATACACAGTGAAGTCTTCACCAAAGAATTTTGCAACCCTTTGTCTCTTACTCCGTCTAGGAGCTACAACACTGTCATCCTCTTCGTTACCATGTGGAGTTATAATTGGTTCAACTATGGGCATTGGTTCAGGAATAAATTCATTTGATGAACTGGACAAAGAGTAAACATCTTTCATCGGGAATATATTTTCAAAGAATGTAACATCCCGTGACTCCAAAAGTGAATCAACTAAAATATCAGGCGTTTCTGATTTTATCACTAAGAACTTATACACTGTGCTGTGGTGCGCGTATCCCAAAAGGATACAATCAACGGTCTTTGGTCCGAGTTTGCGCCTCTTATTAATTGGTATACTGACCATGGCCAAACAGCCCCAAGTGCGCAAGTAGTGGAGAGATGGTTTCCTCCCTTTCCATCCTTCGTACGGAGTCACATCACTATTTTTAGTGGGAACTCTATTTAGAATGTGACATGCTGTCAAAACAGCTTCCCCCCACCATGCCTTAGCCATACCGGATGTTCCTAACATGGCGTTCACCCAGTCCATTAACGTCCGATTCTTTCTTTCGGCAACCCCATTAGATTGAGGGGAATATGGAGGTGTCCGTTCATGAATTATTCCATTCTCCGCACAGAAAAGATCAAATTCATTGGAGAAATACTCCCCGCCGCGATCAGACCTAACACGTTTGATTTTCTTTTCGAATTGATTCTCTACCTCAGCTTTATAAGTCTTAAAACATTCTAGCGCCTCATCTTTAGTTTTTAGAAGAAATACATAACAATACTTAGTAGCATCATCAATTAAAGTCATGAAATATCTTTTTCCTCCTTTTGTCAACACACCATTCATTTCACAAATATCAGAATGTATGAGCCCTAATAATGTTGTGCATCTCTCGTCTACAGTCTTATGTGGCTTACGAGGTTGCTTTGCTTGCACACACACTTGACACTTAGAGCCTTTGACAGTAGAAAAATTCGGAATTAAACTCATACCGGATAGACGCGACATACAACCTAAAATTAATGTGACACAAACGTGAATGCCATATATCAGCCACTGAATTGTTTGAATCACACATATGGTTCACAACTTTATTACATAAATCAGAGAGTGAAAAGCGGAACAAGCCTCCGCTATCATAGCCTTTGCCAATGAACTGGCCATATCTCGAAATGAGTACTTTATTAGACTCAAACACCAGCTTGAACCCATCTCGACATATGAGGGATCCGCTAACGAGGTTCTTTTTTATTGAAGGGGACATGCTGCACGTTCTTCAGCCGCACGATCTTTCCCGAACTAAACTTCAGATCGACCGAACCAACACCAAGAACAGTGGCATGCGACCCGTTCCCCATCATTACGGTTGAACCTTGAATGTCCTGGTAAGATAAAAACATAGAGATATTAGTACAAACATGAATATTGGCTCCTGTATCTATCCACCAATCATTAGATTGACATACAGAAAATACGCTAGGTAAAGAATTACCATACCCAGATCCGTTAGGATCGCCGATAGTCACGTTGGCAGATTTCTGCCCTTGCTGATTCTTTTTGCCTTTGCGGTTCTTGCACTTCTTGGCGAAGTGTCCAGTCTCACCGCAAACGAAGCACACACTTCATCCATGTTCATCTTCTTCTTCTTGAATTGAGTAGTCTGAACAGCCTTTTGCTTGTTCTTGCCAGCGTGCTGCATCACATTAGCGCTGGACTGCCCTTCAGGTGCTTTTGGTGGAGCATCCTTTGCTCGAGCCTTCTCTTCAACATCAAGACCAGCCAACAAATCATCCATGGAGATTTTCTGTCTTTTATGTTTCAGAGCCGTGGCAAAGTTCCTCCATGACGGAGGTAATTTGGCAATAATTGCACCAGCCACAAACTTATCAGGCAAAGCATGCCCGAGCTGTTCAAATTCCCTCACAATAAGTTGAAACTCATGAGTCTGTTCCACGACTGAACGGTTTTCAACCATTTTGTAGTCGTGATACTTCTCCATCACGTACAGCTCGTGCCCAACATCTGCAGCACCGAACTTGTATTCGAGTGCCTCCCACAGTTCAGCAGCACTCTTGATGTTCATGTAAACATCACATAACTGGTCAGAGAGAATGTTAAGAACGCATCCGACGAAAATCGTCGTAGCCGCAATAAACTCCTGCACCACTTTCTCAGATCCGAGAGGTAGTGCGGGAGGATTACTCACGACCCAAAATACGCCCATAGCCGTCAGCCACAACTGAGCCCTTGTCTGCCATCTCTTGAAATTCACACCAGTGAACTTCTCCGATTTCATCGCATCAGAGTATCCCTTAGTCATCGCTAAATGCCTATCGGGTTTTTGGATTGTTGGAAATAATAGCAATTTAGCGATGCACAAATTAATTCCGACAATGAGAAAAAGACCAACAGCATGTAAATCATATTTGAGATCTAACACTAGCACTACGATTTGAGACAAATTCACGACATCTAGTGCTAACAACAGAAATGATGCGAGAATGAACAACAGAGAGAAAGCGGACATCCTTACAGTGGGGTTGTCGGTGCTAACAGCACAAAAGAAGACGAAGCAAACCGTCGATGGAGATCAGCGAACACCGGGCGTAAAGGGAAGAAGACGTCCAGCGAGCAGTCGCGACGGCACTTCTGAAAGCCCATGTTTGGTTTTGGGTAATTGATGAAATCTAGTTTGCTAACGATTGCTCTAAGTGTTTCATGAGAATTGATTAGCAAATGGCAAGATGGAGCAAAGGACCGGGTCGGTGGAGGTCACAAGTGAAGGGCAATGACGGCGTCCATGAAAATAGTGTAAGTCCATCAACAAAGGAGAAAGCCCTATTGACGGCATCCATGCAAATGGTATAAGTCCATCATCATATGTGTCCACAAGGTCCATCAAGAGAATGAGAAGGAAGTTGATAAGAAACCGGGAGCTCAAGGCAAAGGTATAACCAATAGGAGCTCTTTTGGTTTTGGTGATCAAGACTCCATAGAGGGAGTGATCACATTTAGGATAGATAGCCGTACTATCAAGAGGGGCGAAATCGTTGTTGAAATATGGTTATCAAGTGCCACTAGGTGTTCATGATCATTGCATATGCATATAGATGCTAGTGACACTAACTTGACCCGTGGAAAACTCTTTGAAAAAGGCTAACACACGTGCACCTAAGTGAGAGACACTTTGGAGTGTTAGTGACTTAAGAAACGGGGTGAAGTTCGAGGGTTAGAGAGGGTTTGGTCTTCTCTTCCTCCTGTTGAGCTTGCGAGGCAGGATTCGGCGAATTTCGGAAACGTTACAATAGAAAAAGTGGCGTCGGACTCTAACTTGACTGAGCGTCGGACCATTGTCTTCGGTCCGACGGCTAACCCCTTCAGCAAGCGTCGGACGCTTGATTTCGGAGCGTCGGACCATTGTCCTCAGGGTCCGACGGTACAGAGCCGCAGCAGGTCGACACGTGGCGAGTTCTGAGAGCGTCGGACTCTCGGCGTTAGTCCGACGGTGAGCGTCGGACCATCGTCCGACGGTTTTCAGGGCTCGGGGAGCTCTCTGGAAACGTCGGACGGCCGCGTTCGTTAGTCCGACGGCTCCGTCTGACTGAGTCCGACGGTGGTCGGCTGAGGGCGTCGGACCGGTTGATTTAGTCCGACGTTCGTCCGTCCGACGGTCGTTTTGGCGCGAGGAAATAGCCGTTGTGATCCAACGTTCGACTTCAAACGGCTAGTGACACGTGGCGTTCATCCGAGGCGTCGGACCGTGCGGATTAGTCCGACGCTCTGGCCGTCGGACAGTCCGACGGTACGCAGTGAACTCTAAACGGCTAGTTCTTTGTGTGTGGCTTATAAATAGTCACTTGGCCGGTTTGGGTGGCATCTCTTGGCACTCCTAAACATCATAACATACTTGTGAGCCTTCCCACTCCACTCTCACTCATCCTACTTGATTGTGATCATCATTTGGTGAGTTTGGAGAGCATCAAGTGCATTGCATTGATAGAGATCATCTAGAGGCACTTGGTAGTGGTATTTCGCAGCGGTTTCTCTTGTTACTCTTGGAGTTTGCCGACTCCTAGACGGCTTGGAGCTGCGAGGATCGTTGAGGGGAGTTGGTGATTGTCTCCGCCTCCGATCGGTGAAGTTGTGAGGGGTTCTTGAGCCTATCCCCGCGGGAGATCGCGAAAGGCATCTTTAATGGATTGCTCATAGCTTGGTGGATCCCCATCTTGTGTTGGTTGTGCGGCACCCTTGAGAAGGGTTTGGCGTGTGATGCCAATTAGCGCGTGAACCTCCAAGTGGGTGTATCGCTACAACGAGGACTAGCTTGCCGGCAAGCAAGTGAACCTCGGTAAAAAATCTTGTGTCATCTCTCTACCGAGGATTTCCCTTATATGTGATTGATTGGTTATATTGGACTTTATATCTTCTCTTCACCGGCGGTATTGAAATCACCTTTACTCTTTACATTGGTGTACTTCTCTCTTGTGTAGCTTGTTAAGTTAGTTGCTCACTTAAGAATAGTGTAAAGTAGTAACATAGCCTTTGAGTGTAAACTAGAGATCATAGTGTAGTATACTTGTCTAGGTGGCTTGCATAGCATAGTTTAGAGCTAGTGTTGTGCAAAGCTTGCTATTGTTACTAATTGGCTTGTTAAGTGTTGTTTGTAGATTTTTATAGGCTATTCACCCCCCCTCTAGCCATTTAGGACCTTTCAGCTTCCCAAAAACCTGATGCGCCCCCTACCCCGTGCAGGGACACGAGAGGACGTCGGCTTCGGAGCCTGCTCTCCCGGCGTCGATGGCACGTTGACGGCGGGATGGGGAAGACGGCGGCAGCACAGCAAAGTGGAACGGGGAGAGAAGAATTCTCGGTATATTAAGGACGACGTCTCGCCCTTTATTTATACACGCGCACGCGTCGCAGCAAATAGGAAACCAATTAGCCGCTCAATCACAGTCATTATGATAATTAACCTGCCGTTTGTGTAATTATCATAATACGAGAATAATTGCTTACCAAGTAGGCCAGCGCAATTTTCTCCATGCATGCAAAAATTTCGTGTGGCAAAAGGAAGCCGCGCACCCGCAAGGGTTGGAGCGGGAAATCGCCGGACCATTCACGCACATGTCGTGCGCGTGCGCCCCACCACGCCCGGCCCGGCCCGGCAAGGCGAGGCGAGGCGAGCGAGCGCGCGCATGTGTTTCTTTCTTTTCCCTCTCTCACATAGCTTCAACTAGATGGGGATAGCCCACACTTTTAAGTTAGCTTCACTCTATTTAGACTAGTAAGGTAGGAATAAAGTCCTCCACTATGTCACATATGCATACATGTGTGAGTGGACCTTCGAGATTTCTATGGAGATATTTGGACCATAGCCTAAATCTTCTAACAAAAGCAACCTGATATTTATATGAACCACATTCAGATTTTGTTCATTCCCAGAAACAAAGAAACCAACCCATTACAACAACATACTGTCACTAATTAAACATAGTCAGTTTATGAGTAAATGCGAATGATTATTTTTTTGTTTGTGACAACTAATCAGACAGAAGATATGTAGGCTAAGCATAGCCATACGTCCAAGAAGTGTAGTATGGTAGTAGCAAGGAGAATTAATGATCATATGGTAAATTCACTTTTTCTCAGAAATTCAGGAGGGGGAGAGGAGGGAAGGGATAGCAACAGTTCCAGCCAAGCATAGGTTACAAGGAGAAAACTTGTGTGAAACAAAATTAAATAGGAGCAATAGAATGGTTGGAAAAAGTGAGAGGAGCTACTAACCTGCAAATAATATGACCTGAGATATGGTAAACATGGAATGAGAGCACAATTGTAGGATATAGTGGCCAGCACACCACATTTTAGAACTACAACAGTGTACATTCCTAAATATTTAGATAGCTAAGATAATAGAAGTCTTGATGTCAGTCCTTGTCCAAATCATTCCACACAACATCCTGATAGCACCAGCCAAAGTTTACCTACTCTCTTCGTATAGGATTTAGAAGTCGTTTAGGACAACAACACAGTCTTCAAAGCATGACTTTGACTTCATGTTGCTCTATAAAAATATTTATTGAAAAGTGATATATATGTATACTTTTATGAAAGACAAACATATTTATATAGTTTTCATATTTTCAAACTCAACAATTTAAAAGTCATTCATGATTTATATTCCTAATGTTTGACCAAGACCTTTTTCAAAATGATATCCTATTCATATATGGAGGGAGTACAAAGATTTCAGAAGCATCCTTTTAGACTGTCGGTTCAAGCATAAGACCATAGCGTGATCATAAAAGCTCATGGCTTATGGGAAAAGATATTAGTTCACACCTTCACACCAATAGGATTTTCACGGTTCAGTAAACATATGAGACCACACAAAACTGAAAATTCAGAGAGTTCACATTTCTGTCAAATTTTATTGTTTTTATAGCATTACCATAATTTCGATACGACAGATATGCACGCATCATGGAGAAGCATCAGCTAAAATCAGCAACTACAAGTATGTTGAATGTACCACTCTTTTTTTTTTAACTGAATGTACCACTCTTGTGATAAAACAAATATTCATGCTTATATACTGCAGAGAGACCAAGTGTACCTAATCAACAGTTCATGCATTAACAACTCTCAATCTTGTACCCAGAAAACAATAACTGTAGTGGTACTTATGCTGCTGACAGTCCTTTCGTAAAGTTTGAGCACAATAATGACTATATACTAATCCAAAAAAAAAGGACAATATGGCCCTAGCATGTAGGAACACCAATTTGGAACTAAAGCCTTTGTACTCTGATGAAACAGGCAAGGCAAGGCACCTAACTGAGAGTATAGAGCCAAACGAGATTGACCTGTACAGGCAAGGCAAGGTACTTATCACCATTGGCAATGCTGGTTGGCTATGGAAATGCAAAATGGAATAGAGCAGAATAAGAAACCTACATTTTTAACTGACGGTGAAGAAAGTCTAGCATTTGTCACAGAAGCAGGCGACAATTACTCTGTCTGCTCTTCAGTAACTATAGGGACAACATGAGGAGCTTTAGGATTGTGTTTCCAGGAGCATAGGGAACATCATTTTGCTGCCCATAAGATGTTACCATAGAACTAACTTGTCGAGATTTTTTTGGCAATATCTAGGGGACATGTGTTAGGAGAAACAGTGGTTCTAAGGACTTGCAGAATCGATTCTAATGCATACATTAGTTAGTGTGCAATGGCCCTATAGATACATCCAACAAAATCTATTTTTTATTCTATAGCACTATCCATTTAAATGAGGAATTAACTATCAATCAATTCATCACTCTACATTTTGTCTCTTTGCTCTTCGACCAATAACAGCTAACGAAGATATGAGTGCTTGCAATTTTAGGTTCTCAGTAAATAACATGGAGTTCGAGGATTCCGTAGACTGCCACAAATACTCTATAAACATTAAGAAATACTGTGAAGCACTTATTTACATAATTTCCAATGCACGGACAGAGCAAACGTGCCAACATTTCATCCATAGAAATCTGATTAGCTGATTGGGTAGTGCCAACATTGCATCCATATAGACATTTCATCGAACGGCTTGAAGGCACCTCGCCAACATTCCTGCAGAGCACAAAATGGTAGCCATCAAATGCATTTAGAGCAGATGGGCTTGGGATGGTTCTGGAGGAGCTGCTCCGAGCCTTCGCATGTGCCGTTAGTAAGAGCAGGGTCGTCCCTGACCATGGTATCATTATTACCATCCGCCGCCTTAACGCCTAAAGGTCCTGTTTGGAAGCATTCTAATTAAAGTTTAGCTAGCTAATTGGATTAGCTGGATTGGACCAGCTAATAGATTAACTGTTTTTTATTAGTTGAGAGACCTTTTATCTACTAATTAGCTAAGTATTTGGATGCACAACAGCTAAAACTAACCAGCTAAATTTTAGTTGCTGCTTCCAAAGAGGCCTTACTCTTAACAAAAAAATCATGTTGCGGCGCTGTTGCTGGAGCATATAGACCCAGTCCATCCACGCGCACACGCCCTCCCGATCCTCCGCCTCCGGCGAACATGATGCCACCACCCCCACCGCCCGCATCGCTGACCCCTGCCGCCGGCGGACGGCGACGGTGGAAGCACCGCCTCAGTCCCACAGTCGCACGTGACCACTGCTACACTCGCTCCTTCCGCTCAGCGGGGCTCCGCCCGGTGGCCATTCCGCTCCCCGATGGCGCCGTCGTACACCTCTGGCTCCCGCCACCTGCCGCCGACCCCGCCAGGCCCCTACACCCTGTCCTGCTTCTCCACGGCTTCGGCGCACAAGCCACCTGGCAGTGGGCGCCCTTCCTCCGCCCGCTCCTCGCCGCCGGTCTGGCCCCCTATGTCCCGGATCTCCTCTTCTTCGGCGCGTCGTCCTCCCCCGCGAAAGACCGCTCCCCGGTCTACCAGGCTGCCTGTGTTGCCGCCGCTATGGCTGCGTTCCCTGGCGCCCCGCAGCGGTACGCCGTCGTTGGGGTCAGTTACGGCGGCTTCGTAGCATACCACCTCGCCCACGCGTTCCCGGCAGCGGTGGAGCGGCTTGTACTCGTCGCGGCCGGTGTTTGCCTCGAGGAGTCCGACCTGGTGGCGGGGCTTTTCGCCGTTGAGGATATCGCCGAGGCTGCAAGTCTGTTGTTGCCGCAGCGGCCGGAGGATCTCCGGAGGTTGGTGGGGCTCACCTTCTGCCACCCTCCGCGGTTCATGCCATCCTGCTTCATCAGGGATTACATCAGGGTTGGTAAATGCAGGGACTTGCCAACTAATTTCTCCTGCAATTCTTTGCCGAGATGTTTCGTGGTTGATAATGAACAGTTAATTATTGTATACTGTACTACTTAGGGTTGGTGGTTCGGTGGTCGGTGCTAACGGTAAAGCCACGAATTTTATCCACAATTGCTACCTATATTGATCCATTCTTGCATTGGAGGTGTTGTTAGTTTCAAGCCTCTTTGGATCAGCCAAGACTATGAATGTTTGTATCTAGGCTAAAAATTGCATAAATCTTTAGTAACAAACTGTTAGCCCTTATTTGTTAGTTGTACTTATCTAATGAACTAACAACAATCCAAGGCCTGGCTAAAAGCCACTAGCCATCATGTTTGGATGGACTAGAGCTTTTTTAGCTTATTTTGTTTGCCCAAAGAATCCAAACAGGCCTTTACTAGTTAAAAGGTTCCAGTAACTTGTTTGTGATCTCATATGTAGTGCTGAATCCACCTCTTTATAACCCCGTGGTTGTCCTTATCCCATTCCTAGAGGCCAATTAACAATATAAAAATCGAATCAATGGATATTTAGATTTGTTTAATGATCTAGATAATCTTCCCCCCTTCACAACTCAATGCTTATGATTTTTCCAGTTATTAATATTACTGCACTAGGGTGTACTGATAGTATACACAATTTCTGTATCATTTGATAAGGTTGATAGGCCATTGTCAGTGATAGATTTATGCCTAAGGCATTTGTTAGTTAGTATACAGAAAAAGTGGAATACCATGGAGGCATTTTATCGTTACCACTTGAGGTGAATGTCTCAATTGGTCAACATTGTAAAACTGCTGGAGAATGTTTTCAATTTGATTAGTTGCAGATTGATTAAATTGACAATTCTGCTTCAAGTGTTCAAATGAATAAGTAAATTGTTCCAGCAAATGTTTTGGGTTGTGATGGATTTGTGCATGATAACACAGATTAGCAGCTTAGGGCGTGTTTGATTGATTTGTGCAGCCAGCTCACCTCGCCTTGCTCGGCAAGGCTAGGTTTCCAATGTGATGTGGGGGTGCCATTATGAGAGGGCATCCCAGGGCTCATGATATGGCCAGAAGAGCCAGAGCGGCATCCAAGGAGGTGCCAGCTGCAATCAGCAGCAATTAAGGGTATAGGGAAGAGATTAGAGTAATGAGAGCATGATTAATGTGGGGAAAAACGAGGAGACTAGAGCTGGGGGCCTGTGCATGAGCTGCTCTATGTATAGACTATGTAATCAGCTTATGAGGGTAATCAAGAAACAAGTTATCTCCTAATCTACCTCTGCTGCTGTTATTCTCATCACCTTCAGCATAGGGTGTCCAGGGGATAAACCTTACACCATTACCAACCCAAGCTACGAGCTTTGTAGCCGAGGCCCCCCTATCTTGGGCAAGGAGGCCCTTGACAACCTGGTATTAGCTAGCCGGGGATCTTCTTCCACCTCCACCCCGCTCGCCAACCCTATCTCACCCACCACCTCAGCCACATCCACATCATCACCCATGGCCGATCCATCCACTGCCGACCTAGCCAAGATGATCCAGGCCCTCACCACCACCATGAACATCAGCAACCTTCAAGAGCAGTTCGCCGCTCTGCAGCAGGTGCAACCACCGGCATTCTCTGGCCCAGGATCACAGGGCTCAGGCCATGGTGACCACCACGGTGACCGCCCACCCCCGTTCCAGAAGCTTGACTTCCCCAAGTTCGATGGCTAGTCCGATCCGCTGGTCATCAACTGGTGTGAATTCTACTTCCACCAACAGTGGATCAAGGTAGAAGAGCAAGTATGGATGGCGTCATACAACCTGGAAGGAGGAGCCCAGATTTGTGCAGCAATACAAAGGAACACCGTCGCGGCGCCGCTTCATTGAGCTCCTCAACCTCCTCTTTGGATTTGGTTCATCCAGGTGCAGCAAGATGAAGGAACATTGTCGTGGTGCCGCTTCACCGAGCTCCTCAACCTCCGCTTTGGACCGCTCATCTGGTCCAATCACTGGGTGAAATGATGGCATGCAAGCGAACCGGCTCTATCGCGGAGTATCAAGATCAGTTTGAGGCCCTGCTGCCCTGCGTCGGCACGCTGATAGAGGCTCAGCGCGTCCAAGCCTTCACGGCCGGTCTGCAGCCACCGCTCAGCCTAGACGTCGAGATCCATAACCCTCAGTCTTTCATCGTCGCCATGAGTCTTGCCCACAAGCTCGAGCTGCGCGATCAGTGCGCTACTGCTGTAGCACCGACTTCCTCACCACTGCGTGACCAGCAGCAAGGCCTCCTCGCAGCGCCCCCACCACGTCTCGCTCTACTGGTTTCGCCACCGTCACGGTGGAGGGCCGCCCCATCAGGTGCCTGTCAATCACCGAGATGGAAGAATGCCGCCAACTCGCCCTTTGCTTCAATTACAATGAAAAGTTCGGGCATGGTCACAACAAAGTGTGCCTGCGACTGTTCTTGTTGAACTTGGCAGCGGCGGATGATGACAATGACACGCTGCGTCCGACAACCCCGCCAACACGACACTGCAGATGTTGCTCCACGTGATCACCGGCGTCCATACCAGCAACACTATGCAAGTGCGCCTCCGGCTGGGCGACGTCGACGTCCATGCCCTCATCGACTCAGGCTCGACACACAAACTCATCGCTGAGAAGGTTGCCAGCTGCACTGGACTCCCTATGGTCTGCTGGTCTGCGTTCGTCACGATGGCAAGTGGCGAGCGCGTGCTGTGCACAGGCGTGTATAAGCGGGCACCGTTCTCTATCGACAGCGATCAATTCTCAGCCGACTTCTTCACACTCACCTTGCCGGCGTACGACATGGTGCTAGGTACCCAATGGCTGGCCACACTTGGCCCAATCCTGTGGGATTTTGCGTCCTTCACCATATCCTTTTGGCACAAGGACCATCCAGCCTACTGGCTCTGGAAGAAGTCAGCTGGCACCCCTCCAACTGCTTCGGCCACCTGGGAGGACATCAACGGCTTCATCGACTGCCCTCCAACCTTCCAGCTCGAGGACGAGGACGAGCTGCTCGTCAAGGGAGGAGAGATGTGATGTAGGGGCACCATTATGAGAGGCGCCCCAGGGCTCGAGATATGCCCTGAAGGGCCAGAGGGGCATCCAAGGAGGTGCCAGCTGCAGTCAACAGCAATTAACATTATAGGGAAGAGATTAGAGTAATGAGAGAATGATTAATGAGGGGAAAAACGAGGAGACCAGAGCTACGCGCCTGTGCCTGAGCTGCTCTATATATGGACTATGTGATCAGCTTATGAGGGTAATCAAGAAACAAGTTATCTCCTAATCTAGCTCTGCTGCTCTTAATCTCATCCCCGTCATCTTAATCTCATCCCCTTCAACATAGGGGGTGCCCAGGGGATAAACCCCACTCCAGTACCAACCCAAGCTACGAGCTTCGTAGCCGAGGTCCCCTTATCTTGGGCAAGGAGGCCCGTGACATGCCACCTGTGGTGAGCGGTTTTGGCTTGCTTGTGTTGGCAATGGAAATTCTGGAAAGAACAAGAAATGAGACGTCAACAAAACAGTGTCTCTTCTGCCCTGCCAAGCAACGCAAGGCAGATCAAGGCATCCAAAAGTGCCCTTAAACACTGACCAGTTTGCTTGAACCTACAGTGCATGAAATTAATTTGTTATACTTAAAGAACCACATGGATCGATGAGTTAAAAACAAAATGTAATCTTTAATATAGAATTAGGGACCTATAAGTTCTTCATGCTTTCCCAAGTCATTTTCATAGCTTGATACTTGCTTTGTTTTAGAGGATAGGTCTCCCCCGTCTTTATTTCCCCTAAAGAAAATGACAAGCATTCAATATTACAAGCAAGTTCAAGCGTATTCTAGGCATGCTTGCCATTGCAACTTGATATTTATGTGCTAAAAAACAGTATATGTCTATTTTATATTAGAACATCACTACAATATCCATCCTTTTTTTTTTTGTCTTTGTGGCATCATCATTGCATCTACTGTTGTTACAAATTTAATGATCAGATTTTATTATTAATTACATTCGTGCCATTATAGATTTCAGTATTTCACAGTATTGAAATATTCACAAGAATATATTGGCACACATGTGCACAAACACTCCCTCAGATCCACTTTGCATGGCCTAGGTGAGAGGTGGGTATCCCTTGTGCCCTTTGCTCAGTTTTTAATTCGATGAAATCCTATTGGGCTTAAGCCAGCTCAAGAGAGGTGAGTGGGTTCACACCTCTCGGGCCAGTCAGATTGGATCAAAGGGTGCTATGCCCATGTATCTAATATTTCCCCATGCCACTGTAAATTTGTCAGATTTGAAAATATGCCATTACAAAAGTCATCATATTGGAACTATGCCATCAGATTTTCTTAGATTTGGAAATATGCCAGTACTAATGGCATATTTCCAATTTCAAAAGTGGTAGTGACATTTTTCACAACTGTAAAATTTTTACTGGCATGAATCTAACTAACCTAAAAATTTCCAAACATTGTGGATTGTAATATACTTCTTGCATGGAGAAATTAATATTTGAATTCAATCAGCCCAACTGTGTCTGTACTGAACAGCTTGAGGGAAAATAGGGTAGATTTGTACATTTTCTTGTGTGCTACTGACATAGTAAGTGGTTGCTCAATCTTGTTAAATGCACGTAAGATTTACATTTTTTTGTGTTGGGTTGTATTGCAGGCTTTTGATGACCTTTATCAACGGCTAAGCACGAGGGAAGGGGAGAAGGACATTTATAGGATGGCTAGGATCCGAGAGAGGAAGACAAGGGACATCAACCAAATCAAATTCATCAAGGACGGGGCAGATCGACTATTGGTAAAGGATGAGGAGATCAAGAACAGATGGCGAGAGTACTTCGACAAGTTGTTTAATGGGGAGAATTGAGGGTCCTACCCTTGAGTTGGATGACCCATTTGATGATACCAGCAGACGCTTTGTGAGGAGATTTTAGGAAGCAGAGATCAAGGAGGCTTTGAAGAGGATGAAGGGAGGTAAAGCGATGGGCCCCGATGGTATCCCTATTGAGGTGTGGAGGTGCCTAGGTGCCAGAGCGACAGTATGGTTAACTAAGCTTTTTAACCTTATCTTTCGGTCCAACAAGATGCCCGAAGAATGGAGGAGAAGCATATTAGTACCGATCTTCAAGAACAAGGGGGATGTTCAAAGTTGTACTAACTATCGTGGGATCAAGCTGATGAGCCATACGATGAAGCTCTGGGAAAGGGTTATCGAACATCACTTAAGAAGAATGACAAGTGTGACCCAAAACCAGTTTGGGTTCATGCCTGGAAGGTCGACCATGGAGGCGATTTTCTTAATACGTCAGCTGATGGAGAGATACAGGGAGCAGAAGAAGGACTTGCACTTGGTCTTTATTGACCTCGAGAAGGCGTATGACAAAGTACCAAGAAACGTCATGTGGTGGGCATTGGAAAAGCACCCCAGCTAAGTACATTACCCTCATCAAGGATATGTACAAGGACGCGATGACGTGTGTTCGAACATGTGATGGCGACACTAGTGACTTCCCAATTAAAGTAGGGCTACATCAGGGGCCAGCATTGAGCCCTTATCTATTTGCTTTGGTGATGAATGAGGTCACAAGGGACATACAAGGTGATATCCCTTGGTGTATGCTCATCGCTGATGATGTGGTGCTAGTTGACAAGAGTAGGGCAGGGGTTGATAGTAAGTTAGAGCTGTGGAGGCACACATTAGAGTCGAAAGGATTCAGACTTAGTAGGACCAAGACCGAGTACATGATGTGTAGTTTCAGCGCGGCTAGACATGAGGATGGTGTCGTTAGCCTCGATGGACAAGTGGTGGCCAAGAAGGATACCTTCCGGTATCTAGGATCGATGCTTCAAAAGGATGGCGACATTGATGAAGATGTTAGTCATAGAATTTCAGCCGGTTGGCTGAAATGGCGTCAAGCTTCTGGCGTCCTCTGTGACAAGAGGGTGCCACAAAAACTAAAAGGTAAGTTTTATAGGACAGCGATTCGCCCGGCGATGCTATACGGTGCTGAATGCTGGTCTACAAAAAGACGACATGTCCAACAACTGAGTGTAGCAGAGATGCGTATGCTACGTTGGTTTTGTGGGCACACAAGAAGGGATAGAATCCGGAACGAGGACATTCAGGAGAGGGTCGGGGTGGCACCAATTGAGGAAAAACTGATTCAACATCGGTTGAGATGGTCTGGACATGTCCAACAAAGGCCTCCCGATGCGCCGGTGCGTAGCGGGGTACTAAAGCGGGTCGACGATGTTAAGAGATGTAGAGGTCGGCCTAAACTGACTTGGGACGAGTCGGTTAAGAGAGACCTTAAAGAGTGGAATATCTCCAAGGAATTAGTTATGGATAGGAGCGCCTGGAGGTTAGCAATCAGTGTGCCTGAAACGGGACCTTTGCTTCCTTTTCTGTTTATCCCTAACTCTACCTTTCGTCTTGTGTCCGTTTTGTGTTTCTCTAATCTTAGTCTCTTGTGGGTTTCATCTCTAGCCTACCCCAACTCGCTTGGGACAAAAGGCTTATGTTGTTGTTGTTGTATTGCAGGTTATGTGCACTGAAAATGTAAAAGAGAAGACGGAGTTGTTGTATGCATTGATCAATGGTAGGAAGCTTTCAGATCTTCCTAAAATTAACCAGGTAGTGATTTTCATTTGCATAAGCACTTGATCTTGATGAGACCATACTAGTTCTCCAGCCAAAGCTTCTGCTTTTTTTACTGTTAATTAAAGAATATAATTGTAGCATGTTTCATTGATTTGTCAGCAAACCTTGATAATTTGGGGAGAGCAAGACCGTGTCTTTACATTGGAACTTGGATTACGGCTGAAAAGGTTTGTCTATTTATGTATCATCAAATTCAAGTCTTTATTGTAATTCATTAATCTTTGCTCACTTCAGAGGGACACATAACAAATCTTTTAAGCTTTTGTATAAAAATTTCAGGCATCTGGGGGATACTTCTGAACTAGTTATTGTCAAGAATGCCGGTCATGCCATAAACCGTGAAAAGCCAGCAGAACTTTGCAGACTAATAAAGAACTACATCGTTGACCCCTCAGTCAAATATAGAGATGAAAATAAGGTACATGACTGAATGGTATATCATGGGATTCTTGAAACCCTATAGCAGGAAGAGTTGCACTTGCCTGAGTTTTTTAAAGAATCCCATCCCATATATCACGTTGTTTTTACTTGTGACAAACTTTGCTTCCCTTTGCAGGGATATTGGAAGAATGCGATAAAGAGATTTGTTGGGTCGAGCCTGAGAAAGGCTGACTCTTCTCGACCGCTGCTATAGCAATTGACGTACATATTGACTGTTATTACGCGAAACAGACTGATTGTGACACAGCAACTGACGATTTGTACATTGTAAATTGGGCCTATATGTAGCTTTGTCGATTTGTCCTGGCCTATTATGGGCTTATTGTATCCGGCCCAATCTATTGATACTGATTTCATTTTGTTCGTTTGGACTGACCCGGCTGCGCTAAGCAAAGACTGGACATCGGATTGTATATTTTTAATTAACACAAAAATAGATATTGGGAGACGCTGGCGGAGTGGCGGTTGATTGGTGTTTAGCTATTGGCTTTTACCATTGTCAGAAATCTAACATATTTCGTAAACTATGCTCCAGTGCCTTCTCAACCTATATATGGCGGTTCTCAAACGCTGGCCAGTACACTGTTCAATCAACTATGCTCCACTGTTTATTTCAGGGTTCAGTTACTGTGACCCTTGGGCAATTATTTGGAACTCTTGGGCTCCCGGGTATTGCATATTTTTTATGTGACTGGTTGCTCATGACAGGTACTACTACACAGCTGATCCACTTGCCGGCGAGGCCGCCTCCATCTAGAGCCCTGTAGTCTCTGCGATCAGACAATGGAAACTGTCCATCGCTTTGCTCAGTATTTCTGGTTCCATTTGTTCTGGAAAGTTGTGCTTCAATCTCTCTGCCCATAGCTTGAATATGTTTCCTTTACTGATAGTATATTGCCCCGGTATGGGGCTGTTGTTATAAAAATAAAAAAAAAAAAAAAAAAAAAAAGAGGCTAACGGCCATATAAGGACAAAGTTAATTGATATTTGTTCACAAAATAGAACAATTAAGCTAAAGCGCTCAACCATTTAACTTCAGAACAAAAAAAAAAAAACCCCACGGAGTGCCCTTTTTTCTCTATTTATTTTACCAAATGCTGGGCCTTTGTTCCCATCCGCATCATTAAAAAACTATTTTATTCAAATAATATAACAAATTGTCTTTTGGGTTTTCATACTTTTTTGCAGTCACATTTTTATTTTTCTTTGCACTAAATACTGATAGTGGGCCTATTGTTTTGGGCTAACTAGGGTACACAACCATGACGTGGTTGAGAATGTGAGTGACAAATCTATCACCGAGAATCTGTCACGGATTAACAAGTTTCTTGTAGTGAGAACACTTTGCCACATTTACGGTTTAGCAGCCATTTATAGGCCGTTTAGGCGAACATTGAGTAATTTATATTGTAACTACATCTTATGTGCAATATATAGTTGTTTATATGTTTTTTATCTACATCCTTGTATTTATAACTACACTCCTAATCAAGCACTAATTGAGTAGTAATTGATGTTGCAACTACTCTTTAGTATTTATTTGGTAGGCTAGTTAGTGTGGAAGTTAGAGTGAGTCGAGCTTCTCTTAAGTAGTATTGGAAAGCTTGGTATAGATCTTATATCCATTGGTTTGTTATAGACACATTGGTCATCAATACATTGTGGTAGTCAATAGATGATAACAACCTTGTCTAACTTTTTAGTTCAACATGTTTGAGTAAGTTCTTAAAATGTTGCGCTCTTTGTTGGAACTATGTAGCACTTGTAAGGAAAATGGACTTCATGGTCTATTTACTTTAAATTTTGGTATTCAATGGTCAATGTGATCTCATGGACTAACAGTGTTTGCTACTCCCTCCATCCCAAGTTGTAAGTCATTTCAAGAATCTTAGAGAGTCAAACCATCTCAAGTTTGACCAAAATTATAGAGAGAAATATAATAATTTATGACACCAAATAAGTGTACTATAAAAAAATATTTACTGAAGAATCTAGATATTTAGTTGATGTTGTAAATGTTATTATCTTATTATATAAACTTGATCAAAGTTAAAATATTTTGACTCTCCAAGATTCTTAGAATGACTTACAATTTGGGATGGAGAGAGTAGTATACAAAGTATTGTTCAAATGGATGGAAGGTGGACTTTGGACTTAGGCAAAGTGCTGATCCAGATGATCAACACCTCAAGCAAGAATTAGAAGATAAGTTGAAGACACACAAGACATGCAAAAGTCGAAGACACAAGATGGAACCAAGCTGGACGTGAAGACACAAAGAAACGGAGTCTGGTGAATGCAATCTAATTAGGCCCGCTTAATTACGCTAGATTTAGGCCGAGTGTTTAGTGACGTCTTCATACCTCCTACCATTAAGTGCTTGCGCACACCATTGTTGTCCACTTGAGGGGCTTGTAGTCTTCCTAGACCAAACCAACCGTGTTTGTGGTGTGGCCCCCACCTTTACCAGAGGGAACGATGCCCGTGGCATTTTGGTCAGAAACATGATAGTGAAGACGGCATGGACCGGTCTAGGAGAGGCTATCTCGGAGACCCACTTGCACGTGGGGAATGTCCAGGTGCTATCTATTGACACTTCGTAACGCAACCACCAAATACAGGGTGTTAGGCTGTCTCTGATAACGGCACCAAAGTGCCTGGGGGGTAATTCGTATGTCTATTGGGTTATTCCACTAGCGCACAGAATATACCGCTGTAGCATTTCACCCGGGAGTATTCCAAGGTATCGTTATTTATTTTATTCCAAGAGAAAGCGGTAGCTAGGAAGGTTAATAAAAGAGATATCCTTAAGTCTATTGCAACTTAGCACCAACTAGTGATAAGGGGGGTAATCGATAAAGGAAAGATAAAGACACAGAGGCAAGACAAGGCTTAGGATAACTAAAGATAACTAGTAGAGTATAGCTAGGTGGGAGGACAACGAGTGAGTATAGGACTCCTATATTTCTTACTTTACTCCTTTGAACTTAACCTTAACAAATAGATGAAATACCTAGACTGCTACCTTACTTCTTGTGTAGCCAAGGATAGACGAGACAGTAGAGGATAAAACCTCTACCTGAAGCGACTATACTCTTATGGGAGCCTACCTTTTAAGAACTTGCTTAAAACACGTGGTGGGATGCAATGACTAGACAGGGCTGTCACCAACTGCTAGTACCCACAAACAATCTGTGCAGCAAGCGGTAATCAAAGGCAAGATTTAGTCTAAGCACCACGCTTACACTAATTCTCACTACTCTAGTTGTGTATACAAGGCAACTAAAGCACCCTATAACAGGCGATGAACAACACACAATAGTTGGTTACAGGATCACAATCTAGTATAAGACAACTATATTGCTAAGACAAAACACAACAATACTATAGTAAATATAGAATTGCACAAAGTAAAGGCTTAGTAAAGTAGAGCAAGAATATTATATTGATATAAGTAAAGTCTTCCAAAAGGGAAAGGTACAAGAGCTATACCAGACTCTCTAGAAGACAACTCTGAAGACCTCAAGCTTAGCTCAACTCAACTCTAACTCCCACACTAGACTACTACTACTACTAAGAAAGTGGAACTACATCTTCACTTGACTCTTGCTTGCTTCTTGTGTGTCTTGAGAGGGGGGAGACAGTCCCTATTTATAGATGGAATGGAGGGGGTGCCACGTCAGTGATCCGCGTGCACCTTGCCTCACAACCCTTGGATGAACCGACCTTGAGATGGACATCCAAGATGCTTCAACATGCATGGGAGCATGCACCAAGTCAGTGGAGTGAAGTACTAGCTGGATGGGCACCAGGGGTGGGTCGGCCGACCCACCTATGACAGCCTAGGCCTACCAGCTGTCTTCCACTGGTGTCCCCACATGTCCTAGAATGGTTGTCTCTTTTGTTCAAGTGTTTGTCATGTCGGTTCCTTCCTTAATCCATGTGCTTTGATCTTCCACCTGTTGAGTGAAAGCACAACTCTGATCCAAAGGTGAAAATGGACTCCTGGGAGTGTCACATGGATCGTGCCACGTCAGCAGAGCCAAGGAGGCCCCACATGGGTCGGCCAAACCATGCATGGGCCCACCTTGAGCTCTACTTCCTTCTAGATGCTTCCATGAGTCATCTCTTGAAATGTGATGGTATGGTGCCACCAAATGTGGGTCGGCCGACCCACTTAGGTGGCTTCCAGATGCTCATTTTTGTCATGTTTGATCTTCTCTGTATTCAAAAGCTAATAGTACAAGTAGAACTAGTTATTGGATAAAATGTGTTCATGTCATGTTATTCTTCCATAAAAAACCGAGGCTGTTTACGGTGTTAGAGTGTGGAATTTTATAGCTTATCCACCATCAACACTATCCATGGATTTACTAAACCAAGAGCTTGGCCCTTGTGAGGGGATCTGATGAGAACATCATAATGGTACAAGCTAGCTCAAGTATCAACAACTCACCATCCAACAAGAAAGACACAACTCATAGTCCACTTACAAGAAGCCGTGCCAAGAAACTACAAGAGCAGGTGAATTCGTTCTTAACTGATTTTAATTTCAACACTTCTAAGAATGTTATACTACCTAAGTGTTCTATTTTAATTGTACTTAGGTATATACAAAGAGGAGGCTGAATCGGACCATAAAGAACGAAGCGTTGCAGTGAAAAACTTGGACCAGTTTGGACCAGTTCGAACTAGTTCGGACTAGTTCAAAACAGTTGAAGAAATAACTATAACTCTTGACTCCTTGAAGGTTTAGAGATCCATGAGGACTTGTTGCAAAGCCAGTGAAGTCTACTTTCCAATGCAACCAGCCCCACTTCATTTGGATGTGGCAATCAATAGTTATGCTCAAATTCGTCAAGACTGCTCAGAAGTTCAAAAGTCAGCATGATGCTCAAGTTGACATGCAAAATTATACCAATCTACAATATCTCATAGTGCATGGAATACATGGTTGGAAAGCACATCGAGTCTACTTTCAAACACAACAAACCATTCATCATTTGGACTTCCCAATAAAGATTTATTGCCAGATTAGTGGAGACTACTATGGAGGCCAACAGTCACGTGAGATCACTGCAGGAAACCATTTCGTGGAAGCCTTTTCACATCTTAGTCTTTTCATTTCCATCTTATTTTCACACCTACACAGGGGGGTTGTTCCTAGTATAAATATCCATCTACTCTTAAGCATTAGAAGACTTTTGATAATATGAATACAAACCCCTATGTTCAGCTGTGTGCTAACAAATATTGAGAGTGATCTCTACCCCTTTGCTCTTGTGTTTTCCTTCGTGGAGATTACAGAAGCGGTCGCGTCATCGGCACCCAATCCGTGCTCCTGGTCCATTGATTCCAGGTTGCGTAGGTTGGTTTCTTTGAGAGTGTGGTTGGGCGAATCCTTAGTTCAGACTGCCGTATAGAGACGGTGGTTGGCTCCTTGTGCGTGTCAGTCAGGCTACACTAGTTATCGCTGCTTGCAGCAAGTTATCCCACTAATTTTCAGCAAGTTATCAAGATCAAGATCCTATGCCGTGAAGATCGTGACCAAGAACCTCATCATATGGTATCAAAGCTTTCGTTGCTATGGTAGGATTCATTATCCCTAGCTACATATATATTTGTATTCACCCTATCCACCAAAAATCCACAAAAATATTTTGCCATAGCCCGTTGTTTCAATCTGTTATTCTTGTGAGTTTTATTAAGTTTCAGTCCATTGGAGTCTTTGTTTTAGTTGCTGACCATTATCCTTTGCGCGTTCTTTGAGCCTCTTTTATATATATGAAAATCCCTAAAAAAAGTTGAAACTGGTATCATCCTTCGCGTTAACTTTGATCCCATCAAGTTATAGCTGACGGTTGTGTCTTGTTTCAACCAAAAATTGTGCAAGTGTTATATCTGATCTTTGTGTTTAGCGTATAAACAAAGTGTGTCAAAAAAAGAGAAGAAAGAAAAGTGTAAAAAAAAAGTTGAGAAAGAAGAGTTGAAAGATCAGTTTGCTTGAAGTGCAGAATTGCTGAAAGTTTTCATGTCAAGTTGAGCAACCAGTTTGCTATTTGTGTTTGGTGCAAAATTTTGGTTGGGTCTGATCACAATACTTGCATCCCAATCATATTCCTTGTTTGCATCAACTCTGAAATTTCTTTTTGTGTGTGATCATTTTACATCTCATTCGTATCTTGTGTCAGCACTAGACAGAGAACTTCTAGTTTGTATTGTTATTTAATTTTACAACATCGAGAATTTAGATTGCATTCCTTGTTAATTATTCCCCACCAAGCTCCACTTAAAATCCACCATCATAGGAACACTGATCTTGTATTCTCTCAACCATCACTTTCTTTTGTTACCACCTCGCATTTGGCCTTCTGTAATCTGTAGGAAATCATAAGAGTTTCGGTTGGTAAGAGAGGTGAGATTGTGAGATTCCACATATATTTTCCTATTCCACATATATTTGTTGCTTTGTCCACACTAACTTCACAGGAAGATGGGATCTAATGTTGAGATTGATGATTGTGTCACCATGAAACAATTCAATGGGATGAAGCAAAGCATGGAGGAGTTGACAAACACTGTCCGTGCACTTGTGGACCAAGTGCAAAATCCTCGTCATGATGGTGCAAGCCACCAAGGTGAAGATGGTGATGAAACTGAAGATGAAGCTGTTGCTCGACATGCAAGAGAACAGCGAAGACGTAGAGAGCGAGCTGCTGCACATGTGAGAAGGCCTCCACCTCCAAGGCGTGGAGATGGTGGTAGAGGTGCTGATCGTGATCATGGAAGAGGTCTTAGCCTATAGGGAAGTGAAACTGAAGAAGAGGATGAAAAGGAAGAAGAGATTGAACAGCCCCGTAATGATGGTCGTCGTCACCGAGGGAATCATGGGCGTAATCAGCTCAATGAGGAGAGGTTTGGTAAATTAAAATTCGCCATGCCCAAGTTTGATGGAGGGTCTGATCCTGAAGCATATCTTATATGGGAGTTGAAGGTTGATAAAATATTTTGTTTGCACAGATATTCTGAGCAGAAGAAGGTGGCTGTGGCTGCTTTTGAGTTTGATGGTTATGCTCTAATCTGGTGGGAACAAATGCTCAATGATAGAGAGGAAGCTGGACAAGGAGATGTCCGTTTGTGGGCTGGAATGAAGAGAGAAATGAGAGCAAGGTTTGTCACAAAACATTATCGTCGTGATCTATTTGATAAGCTGCAGAATTTGAAGCAAGAAAGCCTTAATATTGATGAGTATTATAAAGAGATGGAGAAGGCAATGATAAGAGCCAATGTGTATGAAGATGAAGAGCAATCTATTGCACGTTTTATGTCCGATCTGTGCCGGGATATTCAACGCATTGTTGAATTTCAGCAATACTATAACCTTATTGAATTGGTACATCAAGCTAGCAAAGCTGAGCGTCAGCTGCGGCAGGATATGAAGTCCAATAGAGGAGTATCTTGCAGCACAAGAAGTACACCAAGTGGAAGCAAGTTCACATCTAGAAGTAGTGCAACCCAAGGTACAATATCCAACTCAAGTGGTGCGATCAAACAATTTTGGTGCTTCTAGTGGTAAAGAGTTGGCTGCTGCAAATGAGAGAAATAAAGCAACGAATTCATCATCCACTTCAGTGGGTTCTTCAAACAAGAGTAGTGGAATTCAATGCTTCAAGTGTGGAGGTCATGGTCATGTTATAAGGGAGTATTCAAATAATCGAACCATCGTTGTCAATGACCAAGGAGAGTATGAATCTGCGAGTGAAGAAGAACATGAGGATATTGAAGGAGAAGATGACCATGAGAAGGAAATCTGTTAGTTTGAAACTGGAGCCTCTCTTGTAACTCAGATTTTGAGTGTGCAAATGAGTGAAACTGAAAATGGACAATGACACAATCTTTTTCAAACTAGAGCCAAGGTTGAAGACAAGGTGTGCAAGGTAATCATTGATGGTGGAAGTTGCCGCAATCTTGCTAACAAAGAAATGGTTGAAAAGCTTGGTTTGAAGCTGCTGAAACATCCTCATCCCTATCATGTGTAATGGTTAAATAATTCAGGTTTCATCAAGATTGCACAAAGAGTGAAAATTCCTTTTAAGATTGGTGAATATGTTGACACCATGGAGTGTGATGTTGTACCCATGACAGTGTGTCATATGCTGTTGGGAAGGCCATGGCAATATGATCGGTCATCTCTTCATTGTGGAAGAACAAATCAATACACCATCAAGTGGAAGGGCAAGGAGCTGATTCTTAAACCCATGACACCACAGCAAATCCTAGCTGAGCAATTGCAAAAGAGCTCTAATGTGAGAAATGAGAGTGAAAAAGAAGAGAAAAAGAATTTGAGTGCCATCCACAAATCAGGGAGTGAGAGCCACAAGCCAAACATGAGAGATAATAAAAAAAGAGAGGGAGAGAACTTAGTGATGACAGCCACCAAATCTGAAATGAGAGATGTAGGAAAAACCCAGACCAAGTACTCATCATACTTGTGTGCAAGGACACTTTGCTTTCAGTGAACGACTTAACCTCTATTCCTAGTGTTGTTGCACGTGTTCTACAGGAAAATGAAGATGTATTTCCAGAGGAAACACCTGCTGGTACTTCCTCCCTTGCGTGGCATTGAACATCAAATTAATTTTATTCCTGGAGCTGCACTTCCAAACCGTCCAGCATACCGCACCAACCCCGAAGAAACCAAGGAAATTCAAAGGCAAGTACAAGCACTTTTAAATAAAGGTTATGTGCGTGAAAGTTTAAGTCCTTGTGTTGTTCCTGTAATTTTGGTGCCAAAGAAAGATGGTTCATGGAGGATGTGTGTAGATTATAGAACCATAAATAACATCACCATTCGCTATCGTCATCCTATTCCTAACTAGATGATATGATGAATTGAGTGGTTCTATGATATTTTCTAAAATTGATTTGAGAAGTGGTTACCATCAAATTAGAATAAAAATTAAAACAAAATTTGGGTTGTATGAATGGTTAGTTATGCCTTTTGGTTTGACTAACGCATCTAGTACATTCATGAGATTGATGAATTATGTCTTGCGAGCATTCATTTGAAAATTTGTTGTTGTTTACTTTGATGGTATCCTGATTTACAGCAAGACATTGGAAGAACATGTGGATCATATTCAGCAAGTGTTAGATGTGCTCCGAAAAGAAAAATTATTTGCAAACCTAGAGAAGTGCACATTTTGTACAGATCAGGTTGTGTTTCTTGGCTTTGTTCTAGGTTCAGGAATTCAGGTTGATGAATCAAAAGTAGAATCAGTCAAGGATTGACCAACTCCTACAAATGCAAGCCAGGTGAGAAGTTTTCATGGACTTGCTAGTTTTTACAGGAGATTTGTGAGAGATTTTAGCACCATAGCTGCTCCGTTGAATGAGTTAAAAAAAACGATGTTGCCTTGCAATGGGGTGAGCCACAAGAGAAAGCTTTCCATGAATTGAAGAAAAGGTTATCCAAAGCCCCTTGCTTGTGTTGCCAGATTTCACCAAAACCTTTGAGGTTGAATGTGATGCAAGTGGGATTGGAATTGGAGGTGTTCTCATGCAAAATGGACAGCCTGTGGCATACTCTAGCGAGAAGTTGGGAGGAGCACAACTGAACTATTCGGTGTACGATAAGGAGTTGTATGCATTGGTAAGAACACTTGAGACTTGGCAACATTACTTATGGCCAAAAGAATCTGTTATTCATTCAGACCATGAGGCTTTGAAGTATTTAAAGGGCCAATCAAAACTGAACCGTAGACATGCTAAATGGGTTGAATTCATTGAAACTTTTCCATATGTTGTGAAATATAAGAAAGGTAAGGAAAACAATGTTGCTGATGCTTTATCTCGTAAAAGTGTTTTGTTAAATCAACTTGGTGTACAGGTTCCAGGACTTGAACACATAAAAGAATTATACTCCACTGATCCTGATTTTCAGGACCTTATGCAAAATGTACCACTGGAAAAGGCTAGGAAAAATATCATATACATGATGAATTTTTGTTTAGAACTAACAAATTGTGTATTCCAAATTGCTCTGTTAGACTCTTGTTGTTAGACGAAACACATGCTGGTGGATTGATGGGTTAGTTTGGTGGGAAAAATACATATAAAATGTTGGCCGACCATTTCCATTGGCCGAAGATGAGAAGGGACGTTGAAAGATTTGTTCAAAGATGCAACATTTGTCATAAAGCTAAGTCAAAACTGAAACCCCATGGTTTATATACTCCCTTGCCTATTCATAGTGCTCCTTGGGAAGATATTAGTATGGATTTTGTTTTGGGTTTACCAAGGACAGAGAGGGGGAGGGATTCAATTTTTGTTGTTGTTCATCGATTCTCTAAAATGGCACATTTTATACCTTGTCATAAAAGCGATGATGCTTCCCACATAGCCACTCTTCTTTTTAGGGAAAATTGTGAGATTACATGGCATGCCCAAGATGATTGTTTCATACCGTGACACCAAGTTTCTTAGCTACTTTTGGAAGACGTTGTGGGCAAAACTCAGTACAAGGTTGCTATTTTCCACCACTTGCCACCCTCAAACGGATGGGCAAACTGAAGTTGTGAATAGAACACTCTCTATGCTACTGCGAGCCTTGATAAAGAAGAACTTGAAGGAATGGGAAGAGTGCCTACCACACATGGAATTCGCTTACAACAGGGCAGTACACTCTACAACAAATATGTGTCCTTTTGAAGTCGTTTATGGTTTCAAACCACTTGCTCCGATCGATTTGTTGCCTTTACCATTGCAGGAAAGGAGTAACATGAAAGCCTCCAAGAGCACGTCCTATGTCAAGAAGATTCATGAGAAGACCAAAGAAGCAATTGAGAAAAGATTCAAGTACTATGCCGAATGGGCAAACAAGCATCGCAAGAAGGTGACATTTGAACCTGGAGATTTGGTTTGGGTACATCTTTGTAAAGACCGCTTTCCAGAGAAGCGTAAATCCAAGTTGATGTCACGAGGAGATGGTCCATTCAGAGTGCTGTCCAAGATTAATGTTAATGCCTACAAGATTGATCTCCCTGAAGATTACGGTATTAGCAACTCGTTCAATGTTGCAGACTTGGCACCGTTCTTTGGCTTAGAAGATTTCGAGTCGAGGACAACTCCTTTTCAAGAGGATGATGATGATGATGATGACATCACAATGGTACAAGCTAGCTCAAGTATCAACAACTCACCATCTAACAAGAAAGACATAACTCATGGTCCACTTACAAGAAGCCGTGCCAAGAAACTACAAGAGCAGGTGAATTCGTTCTTATAAAATTTTAATTTCAACACTTCTAAGAATGTTATACTACCTAAGTGTTCTATTTTGATTGTACTTAGGTATATACACAAAGAGGAGGCTGAATTGAACCATGAAGATCAAAGCGCTACAGTGAAAAACTTGGACCAGTTCAGACCAGTTCGAGCTAGTTTGAAATAGTTAAAGAAACAACTATAACTCTTGACTCCTTGAAGCTTTAGAGGTCCATGAGGACTTGTTGGAAATCTGATGAAGTCTACTTTCCAATGCAACCATTCCCATCTCATTTGGATGTGGCAATCAGAAGTTATACTCAGATTCGTCAAGACTGCTCAGAAGTTCAACAGTCAGCATGATGCTCAAGTTAACGTGCAAAACTATACCAATCTACAATACCTCATAGTTCATGGCATACATGGTTGGAAAGCACATCAAGTCTACTTTCAAACCCAACAAACCTTTCATCATTTGGAATTCCCAATAAAGAGTTATTACCAGATTAGTGGAGACTACTCTGGAGGCCAACAGTCATGCAAGATCACTGCAGGAAATCATTTCGTGGAAGCCTTTTCACTTCTTAGTCTTTTCATTTCCATCTTATTTTCACACCTACACAGGAGGGTTGTTCCTAGTATAAATATCCATCTACTCTTAAGCATTAGAAGACTTTTGATAATATGAATACAAACTCCTTTGTTCAGCTGTGTTCTAACAAATATTGAGAGTGATCTCTATCCCTTTGCTCTTGTGTTTTCCTTCGTGGAGATTACAGAAGCGGCCGCGTCATCGGCACCCAATCCGTGCTCCTGGTCCATTGATTCCAGGTTGTGTAGGTTGGTTTCTTTGAGAGTGTGGTTGGACGAATCCTTGGTTCAGGCCCGCTGATTTTTAGCAAGTTATCAAGATGAAGATCCTACACCGTGAAGATCAGGACCAAGAACCTCATCAGGTTCCAATGAGGACTAGGGGGAAGCAAGGAGCTTCTCGACACTTCAGTAAAAGTACCGACATTGTTGAATGCAAGTTTTCATCTCTGTCACCCTTTACCTTGCGCATCTGATTTAGTGTTGCGAAGCCCTGTTCCTTCATTCTGTCAGTCCCCTCTACTTCCATGTCTATCGTGCCATCTGGTATCACGTTGTTAGACAAGTCTACCATGACGATATCTATGTTTGGGATCCACTCCTGGGTATTTGGAAGTAAATAACAATTAATTCCTTTATGTCGCTATAGTACCCACCATGTATTTATACGTCACACCCTAGGGGCACGGTGAAAGGTCCAAAGAGGCTAGGGGGTGAATAGCCTAATTAAAAATCTACAAACAACACTTGACCAAATGATTAGCACAATAAACGGTGAAGCGAGTTTTGCGCTAGCCTACTCAAAATTGCCAGCCTCCTAACCGTTCTATCTAAGTCTCTAGTTTCACAAAACAAGTCTAGGTCACTACAACTAACTAAACCTAGGTGAAACAAGCTAGAAGAGCTACCACTACAAAAGTAAGTGCACAAATACAAAAGGGAGTGGTGAAGCTAGAAGATTATATCACCGAGTAGTGAAGATTTAACCAATCACCAATATGAATATATCAATCACTCGATGGTGATGACCACAATAAAATCCAAAGATCAACACAATGAAGACCAAGAATTTATCCCGAGGTTCACGTGCTTGCCGGCACGCTCGTCCCCGTTGTGTCGACCATTACTCGGTGGTTCGGTGGCTAATTGACAACCAATGTCAAGCTCAACAAATGAGCACCACAAGAACCTACCACGAGCAAGGTAACTCAATGATACGAGTAATTTGCTAGTGCTACCTTGCAGCTCTCCGCTGGGAAAGATGCCAACCCTTACAATGATCACCGAGAAGGCCGGAGAACTATCACCAATTCCGTCGACTCCTCCGCTGCTCCAAGACCATCTAGGTGACGGCAATCACCAAGAGTAATAAGAGAAATCCGTAGCAACAAAGATCAACAAGTGCCTAGAGATGATCTAGATGAGCAAATGCACTTGGATCACTCCCAAACTCACTTTGGATGAGAATCAAGGTCAAGAGTGAGTGGAAGAAGGCTGGGAAGGCTCTAGAAATGCTTAGCAATGAGTGAAATGTGCAAGAGAGCTTTCCAAAACCCTTACAGTGGCTGTTTATAAGATGGAGTTAGAAACTAGTCAGTTTTCTAGTTTCTGCGTGCACACCGGACGCAGGAGCACCGGACATGTGTGTCTGGTGGCCAGTGTCTAGTGGACAGATGCATGCCACAGTCGCCGTTCATTTGAATGTAGATCGTTGGATCCCAATGGTCGAAACCTTCCTGCGTGCTACAAGTTTGCACCGGACGCTCCAGTGCCCATGTCTGGTGCCAGTCCTGAGAGCATCCAGAGAGGTCCCAGACACACCGGACGCGTCCGCCACCCTACCACCGAACGCCCTGAGCGTCCGGTGTTGGCACGAAGTCAGTTTAGCACAGAATCACACCTGACACGCGTTTGTCCTCACCAGACGCACTGAGGTTACTCTTCTAGCGTCCAGTGCAAGAACAGAGAGGTTCCAAAGAGACTCTAGGATGCACCGAACGCGTCCAGTGCACCTATAACAGCTGTTTTTCGCCTCTCTTCAATACCCTTGCTTCTAAGTGCCAACACCCAAGTGTTCTACTCTCTTAAGGACCAATGTTAGCCAATTTTCTAAGCAAAATTTAAGGGCAACTTTACCAAAATTGCTGAATCCTGCTAAGCCCAAGCCCTTTCTACCTCTCAAACTTCACCGCGTTTTCAAATGTGCCAACACCACAAAGTGTTTTACCATCAAGTGTAGGGTGTGTTAGCATTTTTTCAAAGAAATTTCGCGGGCTTTATGTTAGTGCTCTAGATCTAAATGTATATGCTCAAGCTAATTCAACTAGAGGCACTTGATGACCGAGATTGCAAATGAATTTCTCCCCTCTTAATAGTACGGTCATCTATCCTAAATGTGATCACTAGTGTCTTTATGACTAAAATGAGAAGATCCCTATCAGATATACCTTTGCCTTAAACTCTCCTCCAAGTTCCAAGTCGAGAAGCATTTGATCCGACATGTTTATGGGCTTACCCCACTTGCATGGACGCCGTCTTTGCTCCTCACTTGGTCCCACTAACCATCCTTGTAATCACAACAGTTAGAAAACATGGTTAGTTACTAGGTGTCATCAATTAGCCAAAACCAAACTAGGGCTTTCAGACGGTGAAGTTACAACTCGCACAAAACCAACCTAGGACCCCTTTACGTGGAGGGTGTCATAGACATTTCATTCCCTAGTTCCAACGACCTTTCTAAATGCCGAGGTGGATCTCCTATATTAGTTTGTCCCCCAGGCAGCGGTGATCAAGCTAGCATTAGGGTATGCAAGGGGTGGGTCCATGGGAGGCGGGTCCCTAACTATGGGCCTATGGGGCACTGCTAGTAAGGATCGAGCAGTAGTATAATGGGGTCCCCATGGACTATGCCAACTGTGCATACATCACTCTACCCTCTACCCTCGTTGGGTCAGTGTAATACCCCAGGTATTACGGTTAATTAAAACTGTCATGTCATCATATTTAATTTAATTGCCTGCATATGATTGTGCTTAGGGTCTCTAGAGTGCTTTGATTGTGTATGAAGATGATTGTGCAATTAAACCTATAAGTGGAGATCAAAAATAAAATCAAAAAGAAAAATTAAATTAAACCCTAATCGGACCCCAAAACCCTAATTCAAAAACTGAAAGGATTTTGATGTTGGTCCTTAATAGAAGTTGTAGATCTTTTAAAATGGAACAACTTTTATTTTGGGCAAATTTAAAGTTACAACAAAGAAATTTGAATTAAACCCTAATTACTATGTTAAAATTCAAATTTGAAACATCAATTTAAAAACTACAAGGAATCTGACCAAACTTCTTTAATATAAGTTGTTAAGCTCAGTGAGTAGAACAACTTTTATTTTTACAGATTTTCAAGTTGTGTGGAAAACTTTGGAGAAATTGGATGAATTGTGTTTAAAATTTAAATTGGGGATTTACCCCCTTTCTGTTATTTTCAAAAATATTTCGAATTTGGATTTGGTTCAAAAAGTAAAGTTGTTCTACACAAAATTTTCTACAACTTTTATTCTTGTAGTTTTTCCTGTTGCCACATGGAATAGGGGGTAATGATCACAATTATAGGATTTGACCTAGGGACTTGCTACAGTGCCCCAGGCCCCTACTGTGCAGGGCATGCCGTGCGCGTGCGCGCGCCGCGCGCTGCCACCGTCCGGCCGGGGCAGGGCGTGTCGCCGCCGCGTTTGCGTCGCTCGGGGGCCCCGGAACCTCGCCCTTCTTATCCACTTCGTTGCCCAGTCCTTTAAAAGGCGACGGGCACCTCCCCTGTCCTTCTCCTTCCTCTCGGTCGCCGGCAACCTTTCTCGGCTTCCGGTCGGAATTCGCCGCCGTTGCTCCACCATTGCCAAATTACCTGCACTGCTAGCCTTGCCCACTCTCTTGCGCATCCGTTGGGTCCGGATCGGTGGCTCGTCATCGCCGGGGTAGCCCTGCGGCCGCGGTCTTCTTCTTCGGCTCTGGTGAGGTGCGCCGCCGTGGTCATGGTGACCAGCGGTCTCGGGCCACTTCTTGTCCGAATTTCCTCGTGTTTCTTTCTTGCCGTGGCCACGTGAAGCTGATTATTGAGTTGGTTCTTCGTTTAGTGCTCGGGATCCGCCGAAACAGGACCCTCGACACCGTAGCGCGTCGCCGGTGCCTCGGTCCACGCTGAGCTCATCGTTCCGTGCCATCTCCAGTCTCAACCGTCTACTGTTTCGTGGTCTCGGTGAGCTCCTGATCATCACCAACCCTTTCCCTTGAACCCTACCGGTCCGGCGTGGTCGGGACGCGTCGCGCCGCCGCAACCGAGCCGCCATGGATGGCATCGAGCTCGTCACTGGCTTGCACTGGTAGCTATAGGCCCTAGGGTGTTGCGCTAGGGTTTGGGCCGCTCGCCTGCGGTCTCTCCCTCGCCGGAGGAGCCGGCGGCGGCAAGCCGCCGCGTACGTGCGCGTGAATCGGAGGTAGAAGAAGAGGGGGTGAGGAGAGAGGCTGACAGGTGGGGCATACCTGTCAGCGACTGGCATGAGAGGGAGGGGGCGCGGGTGAGAGTTCGGCTGGGCTGGGCTGGCCGTTTAATTTGGGCCGACTCAGGCTAGTTCTATATTTTTTCTTTTTCTAGGGATTTCCAAGGGCTTTTCTAATTATATTTTTGGGAATAGTTCTGATCTTTGTGATTTTCATACGAATTAAATTGTTGCATGAAAAATTATGAAAATAATTGTGGGTGCTATCTGTAGTGTGTGGAATTTTATAAAAATCTTAGGTGTATATTTGGGATAGTTTCTGTAGAGACTAAAAATGTGCCTATTAATTAGAAATTGAAAATTTGATGAATTTTTATAATTTCCCTGTTAATCCAAAAATCAGGAAAATTTATTTGGCACTGTTTTAGATCAAGGACTATCTGTTAGTAAATTTTGGGCTGAAATGGAAATAGTTTAATTAGGTTGTTATTTAATGTTTGGATTAATTGATAAATGAAAATGGAAAATAGGGGAATGACTTAGGCTTGGTGTGATGTTTGGACTGATTGTGATTCTAGGTCAATCACCCCTATGACCTAGGATATTTTGAGTTGTAGTTACCATGACTAGCTTATGATGTAGATTTGTGCTCAAGTATGTATTGTTTATTCTCAAATCTTGCATGTCATTTCATGTTGCATCATGTTAAGCATACATCATTGCATGCGTGTAGTGACTGAAAATCAGGAGGTGAAAACTGAAGTGACTGCTGAGAAGACTGCTCCTGAGTTTGTGCAAGGCTTTGACATCTGTGTCACCGACCCGGATCCGACACTCTACGCAATCCAAGGCAAGCTCCGGTGCATTCAGCCCCTTCCTTGAGTTTTATAAAATATGTATAACTTGGGTTAAAATATTGCATTAGGTTGATAAGAGTTGATTGTCACCTACTTGCTGCATTGCCTACCTTGATATAACATTCTTGAACCCGATTTAAAATAAAATGTCTGGAAAACGCTTAGCCCTGCTAAATTAATTTAGATTTGCATGAAATGCTACTTTCTATGCTATGATTATATATATTGAGAACAAAATATGAGAATTGGTGAAGAACTTGTTATCCGTCGGTCAACTTGCACTTGGGTTAGAGTCCCAATGTATTGTCGCCATCGGAATAGTTTGGAACCGGTTGATGAAAAAGGAAATGTTTCGCTCGGTTGATGTGCACATGGGGCGGCGTTCCCCATGTCTTATCATCCGGCAGGCATGGGTTTGAAAACCGTTTGGTAACTATGTACTTGGTTAGAGTCCCAATGCATAGATACCGACGGAAAAAGGTTAGGGACCATTCGTTGTAGGCTTGCTAGATCGAGACTTTGCAACTAGCCACATACTCCGGGAAGCCCTATCTCCGGTGGCTCCATTGCTTGAACCGACAACCACTCACTGGGAGTGGAGAGATGGCGAGAGTAGCGTGTACCCTCGTGGCCGACGTGCCTGGAGACGAGAGGAGTACTGTGCTCTCGGGTGACGCAGGACCGGTTCAGGGATAGAAAAGCCGTGGTAGACGGGGTTAGCGTATGCAAACTTAAGTGCTACATACGCAGTGTGGATAGGGATCCCTAGCTAGGTACTAATCGATTCGAATCGTCGTTGCTCCTCGATTATGGAGACTGGATCCACTGCCCTATCCCGAAAAGTGGTTCAGAACTAAGATGTTTTTTAGAATGAATAAGTAAATGGAATTGAAGGATATATGTGAAAGAACTGAAAACTGTTGTTGTTGATTATAATAATATCGAATCAAATCCTGAAAGAAGGTTTAGTAATGCTTTTTTCGCAAAATGCTTTGACTCTTGGTAAAGCCTTACCTTGACTCCCCTCAACCTGCATTCCTGAGTCTCATTCCCTTTTCTTAGTCGGGTAAGTCTTACGGTGTACTCCAATACTCAGCGTTTGTTAACCCCTGTTGCAGGAGGACCACAGCAGCAGGTTTGCCTCGCTCCCTGCTGCATGACAATCGTTCAGGAAGGAAGTGAGGAAGAGTGAAGTTGGACCTGTGGGAAGGGTACCTGGTATCCCTTATCTAAGTATATTGTATTGTCATTTCACTGCTACCAATTTTTAATTATGGTTTGTAATAACCGCACATAAATTCTATTTGGACAACCGGTTTGTAATCTAAATGCTATACAATCTTCCGCACATTTTACTCTGATGTATTTTATTATGAAATGTTGTAATCCTGTAATGCCTTCGCAATGGGATCCTGTCGGAGAAACGGATGCTGATGTAACCCGACAGGGCCTTCTAGATCATTTGGGACACGGGACCGGCTGTCAGAGGTCATTAGTGACAATGACAGGTGCCTGTGGGCCATATGATTTAGGCGGTTCTGTTACAGTCAGCGTGGAGGAGGTAGAGAGTGTCCCACAAGAAGTATAGAACGGCTTATGGAGAACACATGTGAAGGTATATGAAAGGAAGTGGTTGAGACTCAATTTTCCAAATAGCCATTAATTCCTCATTGTCACTGCCTACCGAGTATTTATTGGTCACAACTGGGGGGCACGATGAAGTTACAACTCGCACAGAATAGGACCCCTTTCATAGATAGGGGGTGTTATAGATATTTGGTCCCCCAATTCCAAGTACCATCCTAGCTGTTGGAGATCCGTCCCATGCAGCCAGCTTCCACCATTTGCTTAGGGTGGCGTTTCTTGGGAGAGCTGCAGGGGACGGGTGGCGTCTTGATTTGCCAACTTCGTAGACCATTTGATCCTGCAAGGGTATGGCGCCCTTCGTCGGAGGCGCTGGAAAGAGCAAGGGTTGGCACTCTGTCGAAGGTGACCATGAGCATGCGGTCATTGGAGGCATCGGCGTGGCGGACGAAGGTTCCTCCCTTGGGGACTCCCTTGGCTAGGACTGATGCGGGAGAACAGGTGGACGAGAGTCCGGCCATGGTCCAGCACATGAAGGAGCGGCGTTTTCCGAAAAAGAGGTAAAGGAGGCTATATTCCAAATGAAACGCAATAAAGCGCCGGGCCCTGATGGGTTTCCAGCTGAGTTTTACCAAGTTTTTTGGGATATAATTAAAACCGATCTCATGCCTCTGTTCCATGAGTTTCACAATGATAATTTATCCTAGTTTAGTCTCAATTTTGGTATAATTACTTTATTACCAAAACAGAAGGATGCATCTCAGATTCAACAATTTCGTCCTATATGCATGTTGAATGCTAGCTTCAAGATATTCACTAAAGTGATGGCTAACAGAATAGCACTAGTGGCTCAAAAAGTCGTACAACCATCACAGTCAGTGTTCATGAAAGGAAGAAATATTTTGGAAGGGGTGATTGTTTTGCATGAAACCTTGCATGAGTTGAACCAAAAAAAACTAGGAGGAATAATCCTGAAGCTAGACATTGAAAAGGCCTATGACAAGGTGAACTGGTCCTTTCTTCAGCAAGCTCTAAGAATGAAAGGATTCTCACCAGTATGGTGTAATTGGATTGATCAAATAGTGAGAGGTGGGAGTGTCGGGGTGAAGATAAATGAGGAAGTGGGTCATTTTTTCCAAACAAAGCGGGGGTTGAGGCAGGGTGACCCCTTATCGCCCATTTTATTCAACTTGGTGGCGGATATGTTAGCAACCTTGATTTCCAGGGCTAAGTCTAATGGAAAGTTCAAGGGAGTTGTTCCGCACCTTGTTGATGATGGATTATCCATTCTCCAGTATGTGGATGATACCATCCTCTTTTTGGATCATGATACATTTCAGGCGAGAGAGCTTAAGCTTGTTCTTAGTACTTTTAAACAATTATCGGGCCTTAAAATTAATTTCCATAATAGTAAACTATTTTGTTACGGAAAAGCGAAGGAGTGCGAAATGGAATACACAAATATATTTGGTTGTAAAATGGGAACAACCCCATTTAGGTATCTAGGTATACCTATGCACCATAAGAAATTGTCTAACAAAGATTGGAAACGCATTGAAGAGAAGTTTCAGAAAAAACTTAGTAGTTGGAAAGAGAAGTTACTCTCCTTTGGGGGAAGGCTAGTGTTAATCAACTCGGTTCTTTCAGGCTTGGCACTATTTATGTTGTCATTCTTTGAAGTCCCTGAGGGAGTTCATCGAAAGTTAGATTATTATCGCTCTCGATTCTTCTGGCAAGGTGACGAACATAAGAAGAAATATCGCCTCACTAGGTGGAGCGTTCTATGCCAACCAAAGAACTATGGGGGACTAGGGATACTTAATTTGAAATTATAGAATAAGTGTCTTCTAAGCAAATGGTTATTTAGACTATTGAATGAGGAAGGTTTGTGGCAAAGTATTCTAAGGAAGAAATATTTAGCTTCTAAATCCCTCTCTCAAGTCAACCATAAACCAGGGGATTTGCATTTTTGGGCTGGTCTTTTAAAGGTTAAAAATGACCTGTTGGAGGGAGGGACTTTTAAGGTTCAGAATGGTGAGCAGGCTAGGTTTTGGGAGGATGTTTGGATAGGTGATAAACCATTCAAGGTTGTGTATCCTAACCTGTATAGGTTAGCGAGAAGAAAAGATGTTTCTGTGGGGTAAGGTCCTCGGGGCCATTCCATTGAATTTATCATTCAGGAGAGGATTGGTGAATGAAAATGAAAATGCAAATGCATGGGTTCATTTGGTGTCGAAGGTTGTTTATGTTAAATTGACTGATAGGAAGGATACCTTCCTATGGAAGCTCAATAAGAAGGGCAAGTTCTCGGTAGGCTCTATGTATGAATCTATGATTCGCAAAGATGTATTACCAAACAAAAGTCCAATATGGCAACTTAAGATACCGTTAAAAATTAAAAATTTTCTATGGTACTTACAAAAGGGTGTCACGTTAACCAACGATAATTTAGCAAAAAGAAACTGGTAGGGGAATTTGAAATGTTGTTGTTGTAATTCTCTGGAAACAATTCAACATTTGTTTTTTGACTGCCACGTAGCGAAATTTATTTGTAAAACGGTGACACTTGTGTTTGGAAATCAACCACCCGCTAGCATAGATGAGTTATTTGATTCTTGGCTATTAAGTTTAACATCGAAGCCTAAGAAACAAATTTTATTAGGGACGGCCGCACTTTGTTAGTCTTTATGGTTGAATAGAAATGATATGGTGTTTGAAAGAAAAAAGTCTAATACTTATTTGCAGGTAATTTTCAGAATGACCTATTGGATCTAACAGTGGTCCATGTTGCATAAGGAGGAGGAGCGACCAAAGTTCAAGAGTGGTTGCAGAAAATTGGAGACATTGATTATGGCAATTTTTGCGAAGTTTGGATGGAGTTTCAGAAATCGCATTGGAGTTTAGTTTCCAGCTTCCTTTTTGTGGTGGTCTATTATCTTTTATCTTCGGTTGAGCTGTGCTCCCTTGCAAACTTCTTCGATTAGGATTGTTATGGCTTTGTTGTGTGAGTGTTAGCCTCATGGATTGGGTGTTTATCGTGTACTACAGCTGTGTATCATCTCCAAGATGGTAGAGGCGGGAACCTTGTTCCATTATCTAAAAAAACATGAAGGAGCGGCGTGCCTAGGGCATCCCCACAAATATGACAACTAACCAGGGATTGATATGTAACCATCATGGTTACAACTACTCAAAAAAAAAGACCCAAATTTTTTAGATAATGGATAATTTATATATGGCTTCATCTATCATCTGGTAGACTCAGGCCAATTATTACAAGGTCCCGGCCATAGGCCACAAAAATGTACCAAACAAAGTCCAGCCAGTAAAAGGCTAAAATGGAAATGAGGTAAAGCAAACAACTAATCAGAAGAAATCAATCTACTCGACAATCACCCTCTGGAAGAAAAAAAATGCAAGGCCGACACCTCCAGGTGTTGTCTAGCTAGGACCAGGTGTTCGTTTAGGTCTTCACGTTGTTGCAGTATTGTCCATTGGCGAAGCCAGTGAGTTCGCTGGAAAAGAACCTGCAAAAATAATTTTAGTTTGCATTTGTCGAAAACTACCTCATTTCTTGTTCTTCAAATTGGCCAGCACAATGCCGATGCTGTAGTAAGTAACAATGAATTATATTCTTTGCTCCCCATCTTAGACCACCTAGTAAATAAATCATTCATATTTAGAGGAGGTGCAATTCCAAAATATATATAAACAGCTCGCCACAAGAACCTGGCATAGGGGCAAATTAAAAAAAAAAAGTGTTGAATACTTTCTACAAAATGACAAGAGCTACTCTTATCGCTATTCCAGGTTTCAATGAGCAAGATTGTCTTTATTTAATGTAACCCCTCTTCTCAGGTACCACAAAAATATATTTTTTTTGTACGGATTTTAATTCTTTCAGATATTTTTTTAGACGCTGTAACACCATTGTTAATCAGATTAGCATACATGTATTTAACCGAAAAAATTCCTGATGAATGCAAATCCCAACGTGAAGATTCACTTCCTATAAATATGAAATAAATCACATTTTCAAATGTATTCTATCCTATAAACAACATCGTCTGGATACTATTCACTCGTACGTTACTTTTTGTCCTTTGATTTTTTGTCCCTTGAAACATTCAGAAGCCGATCGAAGGGATCCTAAACTTTGCACGGAATAGAGGACGTACACATGCTACAAGCTATAAGCAAGAAGCCAAGAATCACGTACTGCCAAGAAGTAATTCCACGAACAGGTGGAAACTGGAAAGCGGGTCTACACATGCATTTATGCATCCACAGCAATAAGCAATTGATAATACTCTGATCAAACTGATGTGCACTGGAGCAAGCAGGTGGTATTTAGCTCGGTTTCGTGATTTCATCTTCGTCCATATGAGCTGCACTTGTACCTTAATCCTACACAAACAAATTGTCAACCTCACCAGAAACTAGCTTCTTAAGAAAACAAGATAGTAGGGGATGTCAAAGGGCATACCATATGGCCGGATAACTCGACAATGATATCCGAACATATCCTTTGTGAATTATTTCGTTCTGTATTATTATACCCAGCAGGTTTTATGGTCCCTCCCCCCCGGGGATTTTCGTGACATTTCTACGCTTTTATTTAAGAAGATTCGATTGCTGTCTACACATTTCTTCGCCTAAACTGAACAGTACAATGTCAATCTGTTCGCTTCAATTAATCAGACAGAATCAACTCTATTTTTCAGGTACAAAACAATGTTTTCTATCACAATAAATTAGTCTTATCACCTGGAGCCGCAGCCCAAGTGACATTTCAACAGTGAAAAGTAATTGAAAGCCACCAAAATTGAGACTAACAGAGATTAACGCTATAGTTTCGCTTTTTTTTTTTTTCAAAACGGGCGAACTGATCAGAAGTACTGCTATACCTGTCCTGCCGAGGAATTCTTTGCTACGCGTGCCTTATGCAGTTTATACCAGTTGCCAACTTGCCATTGCGTGGCAGACTTTTCCCCTAAAAATATTTACATTATACTATCTAAGGAAGCAACTTGTTATATCTTTAACTTTTGTTCACTTAAACCCTGGACCAGATGAACCGGCTCATAATACGCCATAAAACAATGTTCTGTACCTGATTGATTGACATCATGTCATTGACATGAATCAACTAACCTAATCCAGTTGCAATTTCACGTCTTTTGAGACAATGAAAAGGCGTCGTCGCACTGCATCATAAACGTTCGTCACGATTAATTATATATAGGTCAAACTAAACATTCGATGGCGTCGTCGCAATGCATATGTTTCTCCTCCCATGAAGTGATAATCACATCTTTATAAAACGAACCATCAACCGAGGACAGATCACACGAAGAGAAAACAAAGATTACCCTACCAAGGAATCTATTTTTAGTTACGATCAAAATCAAATTTTAGAGACGGAGCCGCCTTGATTTCTAGATGTTGGCGTAGTTCTAATCACCTTTAAAAATTGATTTCTAGAAAATACTTTAAACTATAAAATATGTGCACTCACTCGAATTTGAACACTTGTAATTTTAGCAAATGAATGACAAAATATTTTTGTATTTATTACTTTAGCAAATCTTTCAATGAAATATTTGAGCCCTTAAATGATTTTAAATGAAAAAATATTCAATATAAAATATTTAGATCTCATCGAACACTATGACTTTAGTTTAGATCTATCCATCTAAGGCCATTTGAAAACTGGTAAAAAAAATTGAATTTCAAAATCTAAGAATTTAAAACATAATTTTCAAATTATAAATGATTTCAAATGAATCCCGTCAATTGTAGAGTTATAGATCTTATGACATCAATTAAAAAATTTATATATGGTGCAGTTGTTTATATATATAGAGTGCACAGCCAACCGCCTCTAGAAATCCATTTATAGAGACGACTAGAATTGCTAGTTGTTTCTATAAATAGAGGCGGCTCTAGAAATGCCTCTATTTTTAGAGGGGATTGAAAATTCGAGCCGCCTTTGGAAATGATATTTATAAAGATGGTTGCATCATCCCAACGGTCTTTAAAAACAAAAGGTATTTCTATTGGCATTTAGAAATGCCAACCATATCTAGGAATCGATTTCTAAAGGCGGGACATCTTTAGAACCATTTTTATATGTAGTTTTTTTGATAGAACCGTCTCTGCCAGAAACAAAACGCCTCTAAAAATCATTTCGGTGTACTTCTATCATACGCATGTCACTACTTTCATACTATCATATGACCGTGCAATCTACATCCTATACTTTTAGTCAAAAAATATCAATATATACACGCTATATAAGAGTCAGATTTTTTGAGGGCTGGCCACCTTAGGTTCTTAAGAAGTGCATTCAAACCATCCATTAGGTTTCACCTTAGTCTTATACTGTATATAAGGGTGGTCCCAATGTTTGAAATCATTTTTATGCCTATAAATTTCTCGAGACACAACATACAGAAACTAGATAGTTTCTACCGAATATTTTTTATGTAATCACATGTATTCTCTCTCCGTCATCTACCTATCACATCGCTTTGTGTCTTTTTCTTCGTGCAAATATGGTTGCTTATTATCTAATAAATCATTTCCTTATCATTGTTTTAATTGCAGCACCACATCATCTTGGCATATTAGGGTCCGTTTGGTAGGGATCCAGATTTATTATGTCAAGAAACGTTTTAGATAATGAATCGGAATCAGTAGTCTCGATTCTAATTTCAAACAAGTATGTTTTTAACAAAAAATATATAAATGAAAAATGTGCTTCAAACAAATCTAGATCTTTTTATAGGCAAAGAACAACTTATACATAACATATTTCCACTTACTGTATTTGAAAAGTATTAACTGAAAAAATCTATCGCTGATGTAGAGAAGGAGAAATGGAATCGGGAGAAACCACGGTGTAGCAATTTCGAGTCTTCAAATATGAGAATCCTTCCAGCCGATTCTAGTGGGAAATGTTTCTAGGTTTAGTTGTTTGGCACTGTTTCTGGAATTTAAGGACCAAATCCGGAACATTTCTGCCAAATGCTCCCTACACTAGCACAAAACATATTTGTCTCGACGTTGGAAAATTTTTTACAGACGGTTTGCCTTGACATGTGCCAGTAAAAACCAAACGGGTTTGAATCACCTACGTAGATCGATTTCTACAAGTGTAAAAATCATGCATCTGTACAGGCAGTTATTTAAGAAAAGCACCGGTAAAAGTCGATTTGTACCGGTGGTTTTTTAAGGAACCGTCTTTACAAATAATTTGAAATTGTGTTTTTGAGTTTTTCAAATAATCTTGTACGAAAAAACCATCAAAATAAATATTGTAGATCTTAAAAAATTATGAAATTTTGTAGTTCACAACTTTTTCATTCTAAGTCTTCTTGTCAATGAAAACTACGTTTGAATTTGTGAAATTTAAAATTTAAATTTTGTAAACGACATCGGATGGATAAACTATGAAAATAAAAGTTGTAGATCTTGAAAAGTTATGAAATTCTGTAATGGCAACTTTTTTTTGAATTAGTTTAGGGTCACAAACAATCAATTTACACTCGGTTTTGATTAATATGTATGGAACCAAACTCTAATATAGACATAAGTGACTGATAGGTGGAGTGGTTGCAGATGTTACCGAGAGGCTGAGGTCGCTGGTTGGAAGTTTCAACCCCGGTGGCCGTGAAGTGCGCAGAAAATGCCACGATTTGTGGCTTCAACAGAGCGGGTGGGGGTCTGACTAGGGGGCCTCTTCCGAGATTAAATATTTTTTCTACTATTTTTAAAACCTGATTTTCGAAAGAACATTAGTACTAGCGGTTCTCAAGTCCTGTGGAGAATTTTTATTTCACTAGCCTCTCCCACTGACTTTTCTGAAAAACACCCTAGTAAAAATACCATCTACTGCCACCACTACAAATAGTCTGTGCACTAGTTCTAATTAACGAACACAGAAACCAACTAATTTCTTGGTTAGTAGTTTCCTAAGGTATGGGTTCTAATAGATCCATCTTGGCATGGTTTCTAATATATATATAGATCCATGGATCAACATGCTTTTTAAAAACTTGAATCTGGTTGTTTCTGTACCTAGGCGAAGTGTTGGATCTTAAGTATAGAAAACCTACCCCAATATGATCTATGGAGCCCTAGAGTTAGAATTGGATTTGTTTTATATACATATATGGAGGCATGGTCAGATCCATCGTGTTGGCATTGTTACTACCTATAACATCAACAATTTACATAACATCAATGGAAACTTATATTTGACGTAAAAAGAAAACTAGCAAGTGTGCCCTGCGTTGCAACAGAACTTACAACTTGTTGCGTGGTTACTCAAAAACTTGCGGCTCGAAGATTTTATACAATGAAATATCATCATCTATCCCAATACATTTTGGATTGAACTCCATACGGTTGCCTGATTTAAGTTTTGGAATCGGAATTCTCGTACAACTGGACAACTGGTGGACGTGTGTTATTATTATAAAATGTATGAACACGAATCATGCATGACTTCGGATCACGTGTGAGAAAAACAAAGAGACATCAGGGGGCATTGTGAGAAAAAACAAAACAGACCGAAGAATGCATTCTGGCTCCGCACCCTGAGAAGTGAGAAGGCGCACTGAAGCACTGCTAAACGCGACCCAACCACGAAAACACCAGCTCCAACCACTTGAATGCTGTTTGGTAAGCAGCTGTCGGGTCCATCCAGCTAGGCGTGTACGCAAACAAGTAGACGAGCAGGCCGTACAACTGGCCGGTATACGGGTTGTAAGGACCTAAAGCGACGTCCACGTCCGCGAGGGACCACGACGAGGACGGCGACGGGGACGGCGACAGCCAGGTGAATAATAGAGTCAAGTACTTGATTATAAGTCAAGTTATAAGAGGACAATCTATATAATAATTAGGCTCTTATTTGTCTACAAATTTTTTTTATTGTTATATATTTTCATTCTTTCCTAATGCCTAGTTTAGTGTTTACATGAGAGCCAAACTCTCTTCTCTCTTCTTCCTTATCTGTTCCACGTCAGTACTTGTTTGGGTATAAGCCGATTATTGTAGGTACCCTAATGCAACCCTGCGGGACCAGCCAGTCACTGTCCCGTAGCTAAGCCAGCCGGCCCCACCCCCCACTCCGTGTGGTTGTATTTCCATCCTGGGTTTTTGTACCAATCTCCCGATCTCCAACTAACCACTATTAAATCCGTTCGCTGATTTCTAAAAAACTGATAATGGCTGATTGATCACCCAGTTCAAAAATTTATGTAAAATATTACTTCTTTTGTTGCTTTATTAATAAAAGTTCTGTAAGAATGATTTAAATTTAACTCTTTTATGTAAATATTTCGAATAAGATGAGTTCTTAAAGTTAGGGTTCAAAAAGTCAAATGATTTATATATTGTGACGGATAGTGTACTTCTATTTATTTATTTTATAATACATGCTCCAAAAATTATTGTGCCATCAACCTTTAACTTTGAGAGGCTAATAATTTTCGCCGTGTATCGTCGGCTGATTGATTGCTGCTGAGAGCATCTTCCTGTCGAGTGTCAGTCCACCTCTTTTATCTCACAGATTATTGGCCTTGGTATCTTTTCTGGTTTCTCTATGGAATAATTTGTGGACGTCTTTATATTTGTTGATTGAGAGGCAGTGTACATGCCTTGAGCACGGCTGTTCTAAACTATTATGGAATATATGCGATTAGATAGATTAGCATGCATGTGCTGCTTGATCCTGTCACCCCATAACTGCTATGTACTTGGTCGAGTTTCTAAATTTGTTAAGATCTCTAAAAAACTAAAAAGATTTGTATCCTTAAATAGTCTTATTCCAAAAATATATTTCATGAATATTTACTGATACTTTTTGTGTATAATAAATATGGGACTGTCTAGATAACTGTTGGCAGATTTTTCAACACAAAATATGTCAATCTTTTGGCAAATAAATAGCTGTCATGTCACAAAAAAATGACAGATTTGAATACTAAAAACTGTCAGATTTTCACAACGCAAGTAAAAATCAAAACAAGATCCAAAACATGTTAGCATTAGCACGTTTAAAAATGGTCCGATGCTCCACTTGCGCTGTTGCTGCTAGCCTGTTGGCACTCCTAAGGTTGGGCATCCCAGTGAACTGGCTGCCACTCTGTGTTCACCTGTGGTGTTCTCACTGAAGCCAAAGGGCATGTCCAGTCCAAGCCTTTGCATCTCTGAAAAATGTTTAGAAGCAAAGCAATGTGAGAAACACCATTCACCATTGTGAAAAAAAAAACTGGACAAAAGGTAAAAAAATAGGTACTTGTCGCTGCTGCTGGCAAGGACACTGGGATTGTTCTAGCCAAAGGAACCGTGAGTGACGGCGTCGAACTAACCTACCATGGCAACCCCCACACACTTGATTTCTAGTAGCAGCACCACCTCTAGCAGCTTCATCACCATCAACTAGCAAAGACATGGTATCTAGTAAAGAACTCAGAAAATAACAGAACACACATAGAGAGACACAGAGATAGTATAGGCATAGACAAATAAACTCAAAAGGCAAAGTAAAAAAAACAAAGAGACACAAACAGGGAGATAGCAACTAGGTATACGCTCAGCTCAAAAGAAAAAGAAAAAAATACAACCACAAAATAAAAAAAACTCAAGTAAATAGACAATCACAACTAAGAAAAAATAGCTAATGGCAAAATAAAAAGAAAATATATAATTGAATAAGACATACAGAGAGAGAGAGAGACCACGCCCATAGAAACGCAAACTATTTAACGCTCTAATTTTAACGCTCTAGCAAGGTTACATCAGCTCGAGAGACCGTTTGCTAGAGAGACTTACAAGAGCTCTCCAATCTTGGAGTCAGCGTCAAGTGGGTCACATCAGCTCCCAACACGCCATTGCTCGCGAGATCTTGCATCGTCTGGAGATTGCTGGAGACAGCCGTGATTTGAATTCTTCTGAGAAATGGCTGCGTGGAGAGATGAAACGTTGCTGTTTGGTCCTAGCTTCTCTTGAAAGGACTATTGCTCGCCTTCGGTCACGTATCAGGTTTCTTAAGGATAGTGATGCCAACACTTCCTTATTCCATAGCCAAGCTAGTTTCCGGAAGAGAAAGAATTTCATTCCAAAACTCATCGACGGTGATCAAGTGGTTACTTCTCAGCCTGGTAAGCAGCAGGTCATGTTCGAGTATTATAAAAATCTCCTTGGTACAGCGCTACCACGGAATGCCTCTTTGGACCTCGCCTTCTTTCATCGCCAAGGCATGGATCTTGCGAACTTGATGTTCCGATCACTGAGGACGAAGTGTGGTCGACTATTAAATCCCTGCCGACTGATCATGCGCTAGGGCCAGATGGGTATACTGGGCGCTTCTATAAGGTGTGCTGGCCAATAATCAAACATGATTTTCTAGCTGCAATTTTAACACTCCAGCAAGGTGATGCGCGCAAGTTATGGCTTCTCAAGTCAGCTTATCTTACCTTGGTCCCAAAGAAGGCTGATGCATTGTTGGCAAAGGATTTTTGGCCAATTAGTTTGATTCACAGTTTTGCCAAATTAATTGCCAAGATCTTAGCGAATCGCCTGGCCCCTCTCCTCAATTCTTTGGTCGCCACGAACCAAAGTGCCTTTGTGCGGGGTAGATGCATCCATGGAAACTATATGCTTGTGCAGCAAACGGTCAAGACTCTTCATAAGCTCAAAGTTCCGAGCCTTTTCTTGAAGCTGGATATCTCGAAAGCTTTCGACTCGGTAAGCTGGGCCTTTCTTCTCAAGATTCTTACACACCTTGGTTTCGGTCCTGTTTGGTGCGGGCTTGTTTCCAACCTACTCCGGGCATCCTCTACGTGAGTTCTGCTTAATGGTGAACCGGGAGAGAAGATTCAGCACCATCGTGGTCTCCGCCAAGGAGACCCTCTCTCTCCGATGTTGTTTATTCTCATGATGGATGTGCTCAATAGTATCTTTGTCAAAGCTGGAGAGTTGGAGCTGCTCCAACCATTATCTAGAAGGATACAGACACAACGTATTTCTCTTTATGCTGATGATGTTGCGATGTTCATCCAGCCAGTGGCAGCTGCGATGAATTTGACTATGGGAATCCTTGCTAGCTTTGGGGAGGCGTCTGGTCTGCAGATGAAAGCCCTAGTTTGGTTTTGATAATTGATGACACCCTAAGGACTAACCTACTTGCTAAGTGATGGCTAAGTGTAGGTGGTCCTAACCATGGAGTGAAGAGCCTAGTGGTTGATGGTGATGATCAAGGAAGGCTCAACCATGGATGAAACAATGTGGATCAAGTGGAGATGATCAAGTGTAAAGAAAAGGCTTGAAGGCAAAGGTATAACCCCAATAGGGCTTTTCTTTTGGTGATCAAGACACCAAGTGGGTGTCATCACATTTAGGATAGATAGCCAACTATCAAGGGGAGAATTGGGTTATGGATTACCTTCAAGTTCTCTAGGTTGCATCTCATTGCATTGAACTAACCAACCTGAGTCCGACGCATTGCGTGGCGAGTTCACGCCATGGCACAGTGCGCGGCGAGCCGAGTTCAAAGCATTGGACGCTAAAGCTGACACGTGGCACCATCGTGTGCGTCGGACGTTGGACATTGGTCCGATGCCTACCGTCTGACGGTAGTGTCCGACGCCACGAAAAGTGGTTTAACGGCTGTTTCTCAGATGGTAACGGCTAGGAGTGCACTTAGGGGTATTTATACTCTTGTGAGCACTCTTTAGACTCCCACTCTCTCACTAGTTCATAATTTGATCACCTTTGTGAGTTGGGTGATTCTCAAGTGCATCATTTCTTAGTGGATTGCATTGTAGAGCACTTGAGAGCAAGCCATTGATGAGTTCTTATTCTCTTGGGGCATTGCCGTGTCCCTAGCGGCTTGGAGGCGATTCTGGTGTGAGATTGATTGGTAGTTGTTCAAGTCCACACCGAAGGTTTGTTGTGAGGGGTTCTTGCGGTTATTCCCCGGCGGAGTGCCAAAACCTACTCTAGTGCATTGCTCGTGGTTGAAAGCCACTTCTCTTGTGTTGGTGAGCGGCTCCTGGAGAGGGATTGGCGTGTGAAGCCTAGCTCACAATCCACCAAGGAAGACTAGTGCCACAACGAGTAGCGTGACGGCGATCACGTGAACCTCGTTAAAAAATTGAGTGTTCTCTCTTCTCCACCTTCGAGTGGATGATTTGGTTTTCCGGTCTTCTCCACTTGTGATTGGTATTCACTTGGTGATTTGAGCTACACTGCATTCAGACTTCACTTCATCAAGCCCTCGGTATAGCTTTCTCGTTCACTTACTCACTTGCTGCTTTGTTTGGTTTAGGTGCTCTCTCCTTAGGTTTCGAAGGAGTGAGTTTCTTGCGATTGTGTGCATATTCTTGTGAGTAGTATTTTGTGCTAGGTGACTTGCATAGATGTTGGTATAAATTAACTGCACTCTATTAAAGATTATTATTATCAAGGTATCCACGAGCGCACAGATAAAACAACCGATGTAGCACTTCACCAGACAACCCCGGTTTTAATATCGAATCCAAAGGAATAGTAGGTGATACTGACTAAGTCTATTGGCTCTTAACCCGATAATACAATCAATCTAGAGAATATCAAGAATGAGGAGATAACAAATGATTATCTAGATCCGACAACCGGTAAACTTTGAATAATATCGTTCTAATCGGGTAGTGACATGAATAAGAGGCGAAATCAAAGTTCCCTCCTACCTAGACACTTATACACCTATCGATCCTATCAACGGGAAGTGGACTACAGAGGACTCAACGCAGCCTGTCACCTACGCGATCTACCACTATCCGGCCAATCAGGGGACATTCACAAGTAATTATAGCCCAGACACCACGTCTACACTACAAACTACTGAAAGGTCCTAGTATGGCTAGAGGGGAGTGAATAGCCAAATAAAATTTCTACAAAGTACTTAGGCCAAGAGGTTAGTAACAAATATGGCTAAATGTGCAAAGCTAAAGCAACTACTAACCTATGCAAGCCACCTACACAATTCTAGTTAATCCTTAGTTCTAAGCCACACAAGCAAGCTAGCAAAAGCTAAACAACAACACAACTACTCAAGACAAGAGAACAAGCTACTTTGTACAAGGATAAAAAGGGGATGATTGTCGATTATACCTTTGCCTTGAGATAAAATCAATCACCGGGATAAAGATCAAGTCACTCACTCAAAGGTGAGGAAAGCAATATGAACACAAAGATTTATCCCCGAGGTTCACGTGCTTGCCGGCACGCTACGTCCTCGTTGTGTCGACTTCAACCGGTGGTTCGGTGGCTAATCGGTATCACACACCGAGCCTACATTAGGCGCCACAAGAACCTACCACGGAGGAAGTAACTCAATGACACAAGCAATTCACTAGAGTTACCTTTGAGCTCTCCGCTCGGGGTAGGCACAAGACCCCTCACAATCATCGGTGTGAGCAAGCACAATCACCAAGCTTCTCCACACCTTCTTCTCCTCCAAGCCGTCTAGGGACACGGCAATGTCCCAAGAGAATAAGAACTGAACCAAGGCTTGCTCTCAAGTGCTCTAGAATGCAAATCACAAGCAAAGATACACATGAGGGTCACTCAATCTCGCTAAGGATGATCAAGACGTTGAACTAGTGAGAGAGTGGGAGGCTAGAATGCAACAATGTGTATGACAATGATCCAAGTGAGCAAGAGTGTCACCAAGTGACCAGGGAGAAAGTATAAATACCCTCAAATGCAAATCTAGCCGTTACCCACTCCCAAAACAGCCGTTAACCACGATTTTCTACCGTCGGACTAACCGATAGCGTCCGACGCTCACGATCTCGCCACATGTTAGCTGAATTCAACGACGTTCGTTCGATCGCAACGGATACCTCATCGCGCGCTTTTTCAAACCGTCGGACTGAGGGCGTCGGACTAAACACTTGCGTCCGACGCTCTGTCAGTTCACTGTGCATGTACCGTCGGACGATCGCGAGTCAGTGCGTCGGACTAAAGAAACTCAGCGTCTGACACTTCCAGAGAGGTTTCAACTCGCTCAAAACCGTCGGACTCCAGTCCGACGCTCGCCGTCGGACAAAGCTCTAGCATCCGACGCTCTCCAGAACGCCACGCGTCACGCCGACACCGCTCGCCACCGTCGGACTGAAGTGGGCAATGGTCTGACGCTCGTACACCGAGCGTCCGACGCTCGTTATTGGCCCGAACTAGGGTTAGGCGTCGGACTCTACTCAATGGTCCGACGCTGCCCCTCCACACAGTCCGACGCTCCTTTTTCAGCTATTTTCAAGTCTATTTCTCACCCCTTGCTTCTATGTGCTAACACTCAAGGTCTCCAGCACTTGTGCACAGTGTGTTAGCATTTTGCAAACATTTTTCAAGGGTTTTCAAAGAGGTTCTCTAGGTTGGTTAGATCAATGCACATGAGATGCAACCTAGAGCACTTGAAAGTAATCCAATAGCTTAGTTATTCCCCTTGATCCTTTTCTTTCTCCTTGATCATTTCATCTTGATCTTCACTTTAACTCATGTCATCTTCCTCCTTATCACTAATCTACTCTTGGCTAACACATACTTAGCACTTGGATTAGTAACTAGGTTTCATCAATTACCAAAACCAAACTAGGGTCTTTCAACTACTACTTCAACCAAGGAGCTACCAAGATCAAAGCACTCAAATAGAGTTGTAAACTTAAGAACGAATAAGAATAAATGCTTACTTGAATCAGGATGTTGAATACAAAAGTACCACAGAACACAACTCTGGGCGGGGGAGCTGAATCCAGACGAACACAGCTACGAAGAAGCTTCGACAGGCCGGGACTCCTCCGAATCTCTACTCATCTACTCTATCTCTCTAATCTCTCTCTTGATTGCTAGCCTAGATCTAGTGGATATCTATCTAATGCTTCAGGGTCTTCATCTCTTGATCTGGCTCTCCTCCAGGGGGTATGCCTCTCTATTTATAGCCCGGTGGGTTGTACATATGACATAGGATCAAACCGACTTGAAACAAGGGCCCAGATGACTTCTAATAGGCGGTGGTAGAAGACTCCAGAAGGCGGCGTGGAGGAAACCCTAGGGGGCGCCGGCCAGCCCCACCCTGCGGGGTTTCGGGCTCTGGTGCTTCGGGTGTGTTCCATATGCTTCTAGTGTTCTCGTGATGATGTTTCCTTGGCGGTTAAGTTTCGTGGTAATTATGCTCTTTAATCCTTCTTTTAGGCTTTTCTGGAAAATCCCCTGGAAAATAGACAATTCACCAAAACTCGTGGAATCTGTCAGTAATAATCCTATTCTACTGGATATTCATGTTTAATGTAGGGATAATTGATAATAAAATTTGGATGATAACAGGTGTCAATAGTTACCCCCACACTTAAGCGTTTGCTCGTCCCGAGAAAAAAGGTTGGTTTTAAGATGTAAGATTCTTGTAGAGAATGGAGCATTTAAAACATAACTTAAGAGTACATTATATAAAACTAGTCTAGTCATGCATGTACTATGGAATTCAAAGTGTCTACCATGAATCTTTGAGTAGTTGAAGAACAGAATAACTTGAAAACAGATCACTCTCTTCCTTTAGTTAAGTCAATTGGAGGGTATGTAATTTTGCAAATAAAATTAGCTTTACCTTCTCATTTTGTAGTACTCTCGAATCACTGATGTATCTGGTATTTTTGTATCCTTACCAAGGAATTAATGAAATTGCCTTCTTTATCCTACTTCTAAAATGCTTATGTGGATCTCAGGTAGGTAAAATGTGAAAACATACTTGCATTGTATTTATTGTAAAGTCAAACAATGAATCCACAGAGAAATGAAGCATATAATCGAATCAAGCTTTATTTGGTGGAATACGGTGGAACCTAATTCTACCTTGCTCCTTGAGAAAATGAGTCTCTCTTTTATACAGTTGAGTTTATTCAGAGGGTATGAGCTATCTCTTTCTTTCTCTTCTTTTCTTTTTTTCAAGCGAGGCGAGCATCTAAGTACTCATTGTTTTAATTTCTTCGGACACTTGTCCATTTTTTATACTCCCCTATTCTTTTGCATAACTCATACCTCTTTTGAATTTAGTAGTTGAGAGACTTTAACAAAACATGGAGCAATTGTTTGGTAACTATGCTATATAATTATTTTTGATGTTTTCTCCCAGTATAGGAGAGAAACATTTTCAATAGAATGACTCACTATTACTCCGGATTAGAGTAATGCTTATGTGGAATTGGCACTTGATTTGAAAATATGACAAATTTCTTTAAAGGGTTACAGAGGTTGACCAAACTCAATATAAAGACAAGTATTATATGTAATAGGCTCCTATCCTATATATGGCTCTGGTAGGACAATATTTTTACCACAAGAGGAGAGGTATAACTAATCATTTAAATTTTTGAAATAAAATCTCCAAAGACAAAACATCAGCGATTGAGTTCTCATTATTCAACTATATCATGTTTCACAACGACTTAAACAATCATGGGGTCCCTATAAATAGGTTCCAATAGTAACATGAATTCTAGAAAAGTCTTATATAATTTATTCTTATGCTATGAATTAAACAATCTCTTCTTCTCTTCTAAAATTAATTTAGCATGTGAATTTTAATTTGGATCGAAACGGAAATTGAAACATATGCAATTATATTGTATGGGGATCAAACCTGACCATGACTGAGAAGGGGATGCAGAGGGTGCAGAGGGGGGCCGGCCGGCACAGGTAGGGCGCCAGGCGGCGCGCCTCTGTGGCCCCACGAGGTCCACTTTGGTGTGCGAGGTCCTGGTTCGATTATCTTCCGAATTACGTGATTTTCCTGAGCGAATTGATTTCCATAGTCGGATGTGCCTCCCCCACACTTATTTTCCTGCATACTTTTCTGCGCAACATGTGGAGACAACATGCGTACCAAAAATATAGAGAGTAGAGTAAACTTAAACATTAATATTGATAAAAAGAATAAGGCACTTTATTCATTAATAATACTAGATAACTCTGATAACTGACTGAGCTAAGGACTGCCCTAGCTCCATGAGCTTAACTAACACACTTAATATTATAAATCAAACCTAGCACACTCAATAATATAATCAAACCTAACACACTTGTGCCTTATTATATAGATAACGAGGGCAACTTAAGGCTGCCCTTGCTTTGCGAGCTTCCTAATTTCTTCCTTCAGCTCACCAATCTCTTCTTTCAGCTGATCATTTTCGCGCTTGAGACTGCGAATTAACTTGACATTGACTTCTATCTTCTTAGTCATGTCACTCATAATCTTGCTCCTTAAGTCTTCATTCCTCTCTATACCCCTAACAGTGTTAGAGAGAGCTTCCATCTTCTCATTAAGGATGCGTAGAGAGAGCTGGGGTTGTCTAGAGACTTTCTCTAGTGCTGATGTAAATGTAGCCCGCTGTCTCTTGGGCGGAGGTGGTATGAACTTGGTGTAGCGGACTTGGCCTGGACGTGCATGAACTCCTTGGATGGCAGGGCAAGCAGTGGTGTACTTCGCACATACCTGGGTTCTGTTCTTGTCGGTCTTGACCGACAAGAGTCGCTCATTATCTCTAGGTGGAAGAAGTGGGGTGCCTCGGGGAATAGCGATCTGCTTCCCCCTGGTACCATCTTCTAGCAGTAATCTCTCAGGTGGCGATGGCAGAGCAGGCTGAGCATGCGTATGGTAGACTTGCTCGAACTGCTGGGGCACCATAGCAAGATGCTTCGGTGGTACGATGGCGAGGTGCTTTGGCGACGCGATGGCAAGGGGCTTCGGCTGCGCGAGGACGATGGCCTTCGAGTCGTCGCCTTGGATCTTGCCAGAATCAGCACCGACGACCGCTTTGCTTGCCATTGCTATTAGATCTAAACTAAAGAGTTTCTTTGGAGGAGAAGAAGGCAATGATGATGAGATGGCATTCAAGGGTGGTATAGGTGCATATTTATATGGTTTTCAGGAGACAAAATAAGATCAAATCTAGGTTCTACAGGATTCGTATGAAAGATTATTCGTACGCATCGGGAATCTATGGGATTGTACTTAGGAAAGATAGACAAAGAAAAGGAAACTTGAGTCGAGACGAAAGGGAACAGCGGGGCGCCGCCCGGCCCCACTAGGGCGCCGACCGGTCCCACCAGGTGTCTTTCCAGGCTGGCCGAGCTCGTGAAGCTTCTACACTCTTCCTACTTCCTGTTAGTTGCGATGCGCGATAATTTTTCGTAACGGAAAATGACGGGACTAAAAAGTGGGTAATTGGACAAAATCTAGCCCATCAACAACTTCTAAATTAAATGGTTCTACAAATAATCTAAGTCCAGTGTCCATTTACCTTGAATAACGTACCTTCGTGTGATTGTAGAGTTACCGCTCTATGTGGTGATGCATTCACAACCGTAAATGGTCCTTCCCATTTGCTTCGTAGTTTTCCAAGCCCGAATAATTTGAACCTGGAATTAAAAAGTAATACCTTATCTCCCGGTGCAAACTCCTTCATCTTGATCCTCTTGTCATGCCACTTTTTGTTCTTTCTTTATAGATCTTCGAATTGTGATAAGCCTTTTCTCTCCATTCTTCTAATTCTGATAATTGCATTTTCTCTTTTCTCCAGCGGCTTCAAAGTTCATGTTCCATCTCTTAATAGCCCAGTGAGCTTTATGCTCTAACTCCACTGGTAAATGACAGAATCTTATCATATACTAGCTGGTAAGGTGACATACCCAAAGGTGTCTTGTATGCGGTCCGATATGCCCAAAGTGCTTCGTGTAATCGGTCCTTCCATGCAGTACCCATTTCATTTACTCTTTTCTGTAGGATATTTTTGATTTGTTTGTTTGATGTTTCTGCCTGGCCACTTGTCTGAGGATGGTATGGTGTAGCAACATTGTGACGGATGCCATGAGCTTGCAAGTATCGGTGAAACTTCTTATCAGTGAAGTGTGTCCCTCCGTCACTAATGACCATCCTTGGTGTTCCAAACCTTGGAAATATAATCTCTTCGAACATCTTCTTTGAATGTCAGCCCACTTGGATACATAGTCAACTGCCACCAGAATGTATCCACAATTTCTTGATTTCATAAATGGCCCCATGTAATCAATTCTCCAGATATCAAAGAGCTCAATCTAGAGATTGTTGGTGAGTGACATAGCATCTCTTGCATTGATATTTCCATGCCTCTGACATGATTCACATCTCCGGACAAAATCTTTGGTGTCTTCATACATAGTTGGCCAAAATAACCCACTCTGCCAGATTTTAGCATGAGTACGGAATGCTCCATAATGACCTCCATATGGTGATGCATGGCATTTCTAAATGATTTGCATGCCCTCTTCTACTGGTACACATCTTCTAAGTAATCTATCTGAACAAATTCTGAAGAGGTATGGCGGATCCCATATGTGGAGACGACTTTGATAAATAAGCTTCTTTTTATTTTTCCTTGGTGGTACATAACGTGCAACCATAAAGTTGACAATATTCGCGTACCAAGGGTCTGACTTGGTCACTTTAAACAACATGTCATCTCTTAATGAGTCATTAACAGGCAATTCCTAAGGTTTCTCAAAGTGTATTCTAGACAATTGATCAGCAACTGGATTTTCTATTCCTCTTCTATCTTTAATTTCTAAGTCAAATTCTTGGAGTAACAAAATCCATCTTATCAAACGGGCTTTAGCATCTTTCTTAGTGAGCAAATATTTTAAAGCAGCATGATCAGAATAAACAATTACTTTTGCTCCTACTAAGTAAGATCTAAATTTATCAATAGCAAAAACAATAGCCAGGAGTTCTTTTTCAGTTGTTGCATAATTTAATTGTGCTCCTGTCATAGTTTTACTAGCATAAGCAATTGCATGATGCTTCTTATTTTTTGTTTGTCCTAATACTGCCCCTACAGCATAATCACTAGCATCACACATAATTTCAAAAGGTAAAGACCAATCAGAGGGTTGAATGATTGGTGCTGATGTAAGTGCTTCTTTAAGAATATTAAAAGATTTTAAACATGCATCATCAAATTCAAAAGGAACATCCTTATCTAGCAAGTTAGACAGTGGTCTAGCAATATGTGAAAAATCTTTTATAAATCTGTGATAAAAACCACAATGACCAAGAAAACTTCGGATTCTTTTTATATTAACAGATGGAGGTAGTTGTTCAATTACTTCAATTTTTGCCTTATCTACCTCTATACCTCTTTCAGACACTAAATGTTCTAGCACTATTCCTTCTATACCATAAAATGACATTTTTTCCAATTAAGGACTAAGTGCTTTTCTTCACATCTTTGCAAAACCTTATCTAGATTTTCTAGACAATCATCAAAAGTTTTTCCATAAACTGAAAAATCATCCATAAAAACTTCCATAATTTCTTCTATCATTTCAGAAAATATAGACATCATACATCTTTGAAAAGAAGCAGGTGCATTACATAATCTAAAAGACATTCTACGATAAGCATAAGTTCCATAAGGACATGTAAAAGTGGTTTTGCTTTGATCATCAGGGTGGATAGGAATTTGGTGATATCCAGAATAACCATCAAGGAAACAAAAGAAAGAATTATTTGCCAAACGCTCTAACATCTCATCAATGAAGGGCAGCGGAAAATGATCTTTCTTGGTCGCTTTATTAAGTTTTCTATAATTTATATACATTCGCCATCCTGTAACAGTTCTCTAGGGTATCAATTCATTTTTATCATTTTTAACTACGGTCATACCACCCTTTTTAGGTGCAACTTGAATAGGGCTTACCCACTCACTATGCGGAACAGGATAAATAATCCCAGCATGCAAAAGTTTCAAGACTTCTTTCTTAACAACCTCCCTCATCGCATTTTGAAGCCTACGTTGGGACTCTCTAGAAGGTGTAATCTCTGGGTTGGTTGGAATACGATAGGTGCATAAAACAGGACTAATCCCCTTAAGGTCTTGGAGTGAATAATCAAAAGCAGCACGATGTTTTCCTAAGACAGTTATTAATCTAAAAGACTCTTCATGAGAAAGTTTATCACTAATAATCATGGGAGAATTTTAATCATTATTCAGAAAAACATACTTAAGACCAGAAAGTAGTTGCTTAACCTCAATAGAAGGCAAAGATGGCTCTAGTAATTTATCCAGAGGTTTAGGATCAATCTATTCCTCTTCCTCTTCATTAATGAAGAACTGAGTATCATCCTCTAAATTAGGTTCAATAAATTCCTCAAATGACACAGCCTTAATTTCTTCTATCGGATCTAACTCAGGAGGTGGCTCTGCCTTAGCTTTTAATACATGAGTTATAGGCACTGAGAGATTAAATCCCTTCCCAATTTTAATATCTAAATTGCCCGTACAACCTTCTCGCAAAAGTTTTCCTATTGGTAACCCAATCATTACATCAAAATCTCAAACATCAAAGATATAGAAATTCAGCAAAATTCGGAATTCGTTAATCACAATAGGAAGAGAACATAAAACACATGAACTAGGAATAATATGTCCTGAACGATTTTTCAATAATTTATTTATAGGAATTAATGGTATATCTTTCAAGAATTTTTCAGCAAATGTAAGAGACATGATATTGACACCTACTACTGGATTATAAAAGGCATCAAAAGGATATGTATCAATTTGACATTTAATAGTAATGGCAGGAGAATTTAAACGGATTATATCATTTGAAAGCTCAGATTCTATCAACCACTCATTACTCATAACAAAAATTAATTCTGTAGTTATCTCTCTAAGGAATTTTAAATTAGCAGGATATGAAACATTAAAACTTTTAAAATTCATAGACTCTTGTGGTTTTATAATTTTATGATAGCATAATGTGTTTCCATAATCATCAAAAATTTCATCCTCAAATTCAAGCTTAAAATCAGAAATAGGAATTATTTCCATTTCATCAGATAGTTCAGGTAAGGGTTCAGATGAATCAGACAAAAGTTTAGAATCAAACGACAAAAATTCATCTTCTAACAACTTTTCTTTTTCTTCAGGAAGATCAATTAAGATATTAGTAAGAATAGTTTTAGCATGTGAAGCAGTAATATGCTTAAATGCTCCCCCTGCGGCCAAATTAAGGTATTCTTTATTTTTATCATCAAGGCCTAAAAAGAAATGTTGCAAAAGCATAAGTTCTGGCAAAGCAAGATTAGGTCCAGAATTTATAAATCCATCAAAGTGTTCCCAAGCCTTGCCTAATGATTCGTTATCTAATTGTTTAAATTCAATAATTTCAAAACGAAGTTTAGCGACCTTTTCGATAGGGAAAAAATTAAGACAAAAATTAGCACGCAATACTTCCCAATCTCCTTGACTACTCCCAACATGGCGGTTATACCATTTCTTTGCTTTTCCCGTTAGTGAAAACGGAAAGAGTTTCCATCTTAAAGTTTCATCTGCCATGCCCTTAATGTGCAAACATGAACATGTCTGCTCAAAATCAGCTAAATGGGAATAAGGGTTTTCGCTAGAATTACAAAAAAAAAGTGATCCTGCACTAATTTAATTAATCCCAGGCGTAACTCATAGCCAGATGATGTGATAGGTAAAGATGATTCTTTTGGCTGGAGATACGATCCCGATGATGTTCCATATTGATATAAAAGTTGGGACGTGGGTTCCATACTTTAAAAAGGTAAAAGATAAAAGTATAATACAAGATTAAGATAGACTAAGCCAAAATCAGCAAACCGTTCCCCGACAACGGCGCCAGAAATGCTTGTTGGTATAAATTAACTGCACTCTATTAAAGATTATTATTATCAAGGTATCCGTAAGCGCACAGATAAAACAACCGATGTAGCACTTCACCAGACAATTCCGGTTTTAATATCGAATCCAAAGGAACAGTAGGTGATACTGACTAAGTCTATTGGCTCTTAACCCAATAATACAATCAATCTAGAGAATATCAAGAATGAGGAGATAACAAATGATTATCTAGATCCGACAACCGGTAAACTTTGAATAATATCGTTCTAATCGGGCAGTGACATGAATAAGAGGCGAAATCAGAGTTGCCTCCTACCAGACACTTATACACCTATCGATCCTATCAACGGGAAGTGGAACTATAGAGGACTCAACGCAGCTGTCACCTACGCGATCTACCACTATCCGGCCGATCAGGGGACATTCACAAGTAATTATAGCCCAGACACCACGTCTACACTACAAACTACTACCTCAACCGAAGGAGCTACCAAAATCAAAGCACTCAAATAGAGTTGTAAACTTAAGAACGAATAAGAACAAATGATTACTTGAATCAGAATGTTGGATACAAAAGTACCTCAGAACGCAACTCCGGGCAAGGGAGCTGAATCCAGACGAACACAGCTACGAAGAAGCTCCGACAGGCCGGGACTCCTCCGAATCTCTACTCATCTACTCTATCTCTCTAATCTCTCTCTTGATTGCTAGCCTAGATCTAGTGGATATCTATCTAATGCTTCAGGGTCTTCATCTCTTGATCTAGCTCTCCTCCAGGGGGGTATGCCTCTCTATTTATAGCCCGGTGGGATGCACGTATGCCATAGGATCAAACCGACTTGAAACAAGGGCCCAGATGACTTCTAATAGGCGGTGGTAGAAGACTCCAGAAGGCGGCGTGGGGGAAACCCTAGGGGGGCGCCGTCCGGCCCCACCCTGTGGGGTTTCGGGCTCCGGTGCTTCGGGTGTGTTCCAGATACTTCTAGTGTTCTCGTGATGATGTTTTCTTGGCGGTTAAGTTTCGTGGTAATTATGCTCTTTAATCCTTCTTTTAAGCTTTTCTGGAAAATCCCCTGGAAAATGAAAGACACTGAACCGAGGAAAAAATAAATGAAAGACAACTGAAGGGTGGGAAAAAAAAGGAAAATTGAAACAAAAAAGGTGAAGCTCGTGGAAAAAAGGAAAGTGACGGACTCAACATTGAACGCTAAGGAATAGAATTGCAGTTTGATTTGTGTAGCCTCCGTGCTGTAGAGGACAGCGGAATGGGAGGAAAAAAAAAGCTTTCATGTGGTGGGTTAAGTGGAGTGGGTTGAGTGGAGTGGGCCAACGGTTGGATGGGGTGGATGAAAAAAGGGATTGAAATTCTACTGCTTTATTATTAGGTATAGATATAGATTATTGCAATGGCCTAACGGGTTTTAGAATGTATGTCATGTTGTGAAGTGCACAGCTGAGTAATTTTATGATTATTACTGATCGTCACATTCATAGTAGACATACTATTTGTGTTTTAGACTATATAATCAATAGTGATACAAAAAAGTAGTTGATATTTTTATCTTCACAAGAATTCAAGACCCTTCAGATAGAAGTTAATGGACATTGAGTTTATTTTCTTGTGCACCACACTTTTTTGTTGGTGAGACCCCCAAAAGACTGCAGGGTAGGTTACGCATACACAGCTACCGCAAATGCTTGCTACCGCTGCCGCCATAGCCAAACTTAGGGCGCCCCTCTCCTTCTTCCTCTTCGTGCATCTGCCGGAGACAAGAAGACCTATCTTTTTTGTTGCAGTTTTCATATCTAGTTGTTTAAATTTTAATCAAATAAATCTTTTGACAAAATCAAATGATTTCGGATCATGTTTCTTGTGATGATTTTGGTGATTTCCCATGATGAGATCGCCGTTGCAACCATTGATGTCATCGGTAGACGGCCAATTTGTGTCCTTTATCTGCAAGGGGAGGGGTGCTTCTGGGAGCCCCCTAAAAAGGATTGCGGCTTCAGGGCATCAATCTCATCATGGATGGTCAGGAAGAGGAAATCAGGTAATGAATTGGTATCCTATGTCGTATCTAATGGTACAACTGTCTATATTATTTCAATGATTCAGATGAATTTTGGACTGTTTCTGAAGCATTAGATCTTGCAGCATGTCCAATGATATTGGGTTGGTGGTTGGATTCGGCACGATGACTACACTTTGGCTCTCGTATAGCAAATAGTATTATATAATAACCATATTAACTTAACTAATGTGTGCCTGAATTATGATTTTGGAATATATCTCATTTCTAAGGATCCAAAAAGGGGATATAAATGCATTTTTAAAGTAATTTTCATAATGAAATTTGTTATTAATACCAGACTTGTGTTGACAAAATTTAAGGTGTTTACTGTCAGTCTAAAAAAAGTTCACTGTCGTGTAGAGTTTTTCTGTAGAAAGATGAGTTTACCATACTAGGAATTATTATGAGATGATACAAAAAAAAAAAATCTTTGCTTACTTTCAAAGCTACAAGGTGACCTGAACTGTCAAAAGGCAGTATTTTATACTCGATCCGAGATTACGAGTGTGTGGTTCCGGAGGAGGCAGTGGGCCACCTGCCCACATGAGATGGCGATCGAGTTGGCATCTAATACCCCATGTTAAGTGGGAGAAGGCCACAATCGATAGGCTGAATGAAGTACACCCCCGTAGTCCGATTCCTGAATTTTCTCCATGGCAGTGACAACCCCAAATCACTCGGCATATTAGTTTTGGTCTCTACTCTCGCCCGACTCCAAACTGTTTTAGGGACTACATATTTCATTTATAAAAAACATTTTTGTCTCCCCAAACTAATCTCATTTTCCTCCTCAAACTCCAAAACCCAATAAAATGTTCCTGTCAACTCTAAAACCCATTGAGGTTTCATCCTTTTTAAGTGTATCTACCAACAAAAAACTCCACTCAAACAGTTCCTTAATGTAGGATTGAGATGACCAACTAAAGGGGGATAAATAGTCGTTTTCTAAAAAAAACTAATCACGAAGGGTAATGACTTCCGAAGCGAGAGGTGATGCTTGCTTTTGCGGATCAGGAGCCTAGGGTGGCGATTGGTTCTCCAGAGCAAGAACAACTCCATTTCTGAAGATCTGGGGGTGGTGGCAAAGGATAGGACTCTTCTAGCAGGGTGGTGGCCTAGACCTAGCAGGGGCAACGACGGAGAACCAGCATGTCACCACCCCAAAGTCCTACTCGTGCCACCGGTGGCTCCTATAATTCTAAGCGGCTAGGGTATGCAAGCGCGACGGTCAACACAATTGAGCATGGAGAGCATACGCGGTCAAGCATCATGCAGAGAGGGGAAGGAAGACCAAAGGTAATGATCCAGAACATAACAGAGGAAATGGGTAATATGGCACCAAAGTTGAAGGAAGCCACTTCTTGGAGCTTTGTAGCTTACACTATTATGGTGGCTTTTGCGGGCTTAGTGGGTGAAAGTTGAAACCAAGAGCGAGGTGTTGTATGGACTTCTAGCTTGGAGTATCAAATAATGCTTAAAGGTGCCACCATACTCCACTTGCTAAACACGACAAACTTTTTGAGGCTTATTCGAATCAAGCCCATCAATTATGTTGCCCCTTAGGGCAACCACAATGGATGCACAAGGGACTCATGTATAACATGTTTGGATGGTTTCCAAATGCTACCGCACTGAAAGCGTACCCACGCCGCAATTACAGCGTTGAAATCAGCCCCCTCATTTGCGACATGTTTTGGCACCCAAAATGCGCCAGAGGCGAGGCTGCGATATGCCACAAATGAGATAATGAGCCAAACACACGTGACAACTGCAGCATGGGAATTACGACATGGCGCGGGATCCTTTGGACACCAACAAAATGAACCTGTAGTCAGTCCATATCCAGTATGATTTTCTTGCAAGCTTGCTACCGGACTGGTGGCTGCGGCTCGCTCCCATCTTCCAACCGCTCTTCACAAGTCCTTTGACTCCATGGTCCTCCTCGTTGCCTGGTGACTCTGGAAAGAATGCAATGCACGCGTCTTCGATGGCACTTCCTCCACGGTCATATAGGCCAGACTTGGAGCCCTGGGTGAGGCCGACCAGTGGATCGCGGCCGGGTTCGGAGCTGTAGCGACCTTCGCCGCGGCAGCAAGGCCCCCTGGCCGCCTTTTGTCACCTTTGGACAGCTCTGTTCGGCTGGCTGGATTGTACGGCTAACTGGCTGATTGTTGCGAGAGAAAAACACTGCTAAATGGCTGGCTGATGCTGGCTAGTAAGTTTAAGCGAACAGAGCCGTATGTGAGTCTTGGGTTACGGTTTGGCGCTTTACCATTGTACTTCTGCTTGGCAGTTCGCCGAGGCACTGTTCCTGTACCTTCTTTTTAATGAAATACATGTTGAAATCGTGTTTAAAAAAAAAACCTTCATTGGGGCCGAGGGATCTTCATCGGCCAAGTTCTAATCGGCCGGTGACGAGAATTTGTTGGCGTCAACACTATTGACTGCTTTTTGTTGTATATTGTGGTTCCTCTTTAAAATGACGTGGACTCATGAGGTTGTATTCCTAGATAAAAAATTATTTAGAAGGAAGAAAAGGAATAAAAATAAAGGCATACACAATTACACGTTATATAAAATAAAAGACCCAAGACGACTGGAGTATTCCCTGACTGCTCGGTTGTGGCCGGCTCTAAGTGGCAGTGGGAGTGACGTCCGAATGTACCATCGCCGTGTGGTCACCGTGTGCTTGCTTCCCCCCGCCACCACCACCACCACCGCGGCGGGTGCCAAGCTTCCATCCTCCTCCTCCTGTCTCTATTTCTACCACTCTCCCTAGTCCCGTCTCCTCCCCAAGGGACCACGCCTCCCCGCTCTTGTCTCTGCCGTACCCATCTTTAGCCGCGCGCATGCAAGAAGAGAAGTAGCCACTCAGAGAGAGAGAGAGAGAGAGAGAGAGAGAGAGAATTAACAAATAGGAGGCGCCTTCTTGTCGCTCTGCTCCGGCCGTTGGTTGCGGCTGTGCCAGGTGAACCAAGGTGAGGCCTCGCTATTCAGGACCCTTTTTTTTCCTTTGTTTGGCGCCTCTGCTTCGTCTTCGTGGTGTATAAATGTTTCTCCCTATTTGGTGATCTCCTTTGTGCCTGCGCCATTGTTGGGGCCTGTTTGGAGAGGGGGGTTGCGATCAAAATCGAGCTAGATTCTGAAAGCAACCCCCCTCGCCATTCCAAACAGGCCTTGTTCTACCTTGGTGTGACGTTCCTGGTAAATCCTTGAATGCTTTTTCTCCTTTTCTTTTTTTCCTGGTTTGTATGCAGCGCTTGTTCTTACGTGGTTCTGAATTCTCAACCGGTAGTAGTACAGTAGAGGAAGAAGAGGCCCGATACGCCTGTGTCGAATCGGTGTTTCGCTTTCTGTCCCTGTCCGTATGATTTTGGATTTGTCTGTTGTTGCTTAATATAATGGAGAGGAAACCAAGATCAGTTTCTCCCTCTGTTGCGCACACGCGGTACTCCCCTGGTGGTGAATCGGCCGTGTTGTTTTCTTCGCAAATCGCAACTGCGAAGTCCAACCGCAAGGCAGACCAACCATTGTTCTGTCAATCCTGTTATTGTTGTTCTTGTTGTTTGACTCGCTAATGAAATGAAATAATTTTGGCTCTGTCATTGCATATCATTTTCGGCAGACTGGCAGGTGGAGGGGAGTCTCATTCTGCTCATTCATTCGCAGCATTTCACAGTCTCCCGCCGGCTCTGCGTATTGCTCCTTTTTTTTTTTTTTTTGTGGCGTAGATTCTCTTGGGTTTGGAGCATTCCTTTGTGTGTGAAATAAATCTGGACCCCGCGTTCCTTAGGAGATCGCATCACGTAATCGCCTTCCAAGAAAGCCTTCTCCCGTTCTCCGTTCGGCCCCCCGCCTTCCTTGCCTCGCGTGGATCGAGATCGCTTTGCGGCCATGCTGGTATGGGTGTGTCTGTAGAAGCTCTAGTTATTTTTTCCGTGTAATCAGTATTTTTATGTTTTTTTTTTTTTTGAATTTCGCCGGGGGTGGAAGTGAGATTCCCATACCCCACCTGAATATGTATTCATCGATCAGTGGCAAAAGGCAACTATAGTTAACAAATTACATCAGTTCAAAGGAGCGCTAGTTGCTTGCTCTATGTTTATTACATAAACATATATATAGCACTGATTGGTGGTGATTGATGCAGGTCTAACTGCCAGGACGGCTCCGATCCAGCTTGGCGTCCCTCCAGCTCTCCCCACTTGGTTCTGGTCTTCCTCGTGAGCGAGGAGCATGCGAGTGTACCCTCCTCCGTCATCGTCATCGTCAGTCGTCCTCGCGATCCCGGTGTCGCTGCTCCGGCGTGCGTCTCCCGGAGACAGCGGTTAAAGGCTTCTGTACCGCCTGCTGCCAATCGCGATGGCCAAGATGAGCTGCTTCCCTGCTCTGCTCCCCGGAAAGAGGAAGAAGAAGACCCGCAAGATCAGCGATGCCAACAAGGCGAAGCCGGTCGAGCTCATCGACGCGACGCTTGGTGCAGGCGTCGTCAGGGTCGTCCCCCCGGAGGACCGCAGTCAGAAGGACGCCGCAGCTGATCAATTGCTCGGCAACACGTCGGTAAAGGGCGGTGATCTGTCAGATTTCGACTTCCGCTTCCACGCGCCGGCCAATAAGTGCATCCGATCCGACAGTGACGTCGTGGCACAGGACACCGCGGTGGTTATCTCGGCGGACGCTGCGGAGGCGGATGACCCGTCGCCGAAGCTGAAGCGGTCTTGCTCCAACATCGAGACTAAGCGACCTGGCTCGCGCGCCACGCCGGAGATGCCGGCCCGGTCGCGCTCCTACGGCGACCTGGCGAACCTGATCGCCGGCCTCGCCCTGGCGGACGACACGGCGGCGACCGCGCCGGAGGCGAGCCCGGCGTCGGTGAAGACGTCGCGCACCGCCGACCGCGTGATGCTGAAGAAGCGGTCGTCCAGCCAGGTGCTGCCGTCGCGCAGCCGGAAGCTCTGGTGGCGGCTCTTCCTCTGGAGCCACCGCAACCTGCACGTGCCGCCGCGGTCGGCGCGCACGGCGCACCACCAGGCGAGCCACGGCGGCGGGTACACCTCGGACACGTTCGAGGAGGGCCCAGCCGCCGACCCCAAGAACAAGAAAGTCATGGCCGACGACTCGCCGTCGTCTGTGCCCAGCCAGTGGGTCGCCTTCTCCGCCGAGAACTCCATTTCCATCCACGATCGCGTCAGCGCGTGGGTGAGCAGCATCGAGAGCGAGCCTCCGTTCCACATCGCCGAGGACGAGGAGGAGGAGGACGGCAACTACGATGGAGAAGACGACGAGGAGCATGGCAGGGAGTCACGGCCGCGTCATCTCGAGCTCGGGGAGCCGTCATCGGGGAAAGGCGGCGGCCACGGCAAATCCAAGCGCTGCGCAGCGGCCGACGAGGTGCTCCAGGCCAACGCCGTCGTGCAGTCCCTGAACGCCTTCTCGTCGGTGGCGCACATCTCAGGGATGGGACTCAAGGTAGTGCCCATGATCGCGCCCTTCTCAACCCTCCGGGCCGTCAACCTCTCCAGCAACTTCATCGGTGAGCAAGCACTAACTTTAACTGCTCCTAGTGCTTACTCTCCGGGCAAAATTGTATTACCAGTTTGGTTTCTGTTGCTGAATTGTTCGAGTTGCTGCTGCAGTTCATATCTCCCCTGGATCGCTGCCCAAGGGCCTCCACTCTCTTGATCTGTCTAGGAACAAGATTGCCAACATCGAGGGGCTCCGGGAGCTGACGAAGCTGCGCGTGCTCAACCTCAGCTACAACAGGATTTCTCGGATTGGGCATGGTAAGCACGCCTCTTTGCATCGTTCAAAATCACTTCATACTACTCGAGGTTTTACGGCTGCACTTGTAGTAGTACTGTAGTAAGTAGTAACAACTCATAAAGATGCGATCCGAGTTTGTCATCTATCCGATACAGTATGTCGGTGTGGGTCAGAGACTCAGAATCATTGAACAAGACATCCCACATTGTGGTACCTATTCTTGGACCTGCCGGAAGATGTGGGACCGGTACCGTTGAGATGACCCTGTCCTGATTCGTTTATGCATTCCCTTCTTTGATTGAGGTGGCCCATGATGGGCGAAGGATCCACTGATGCACTGACACGCATCTTCGATTAATTGCATGGCTTAAGCAATCACGAATGTTCTTTGCTCAATGGATTTCTCTGTGCTGATGCTGGCCTGCTGGCCGCGATGGATCAGGTCTGTCCAGCTGCACGGCCATCCGGGAGCTGTACCTGGCGGGCAACAAGATCAGCGACGTGGAGGGGCTGCACCGGCTGCTCAAGCTGGCCGTGCTGGACCTGAGCTTCAACAAGATCACGACGGCCAAGGCGCTGGGGCAGCTGGTGGCCAACTACCACTCCCTCCTGGCGCTCAACCTGGTGGGCAACCCGGTGCAGGCCAACATCGGCGACGACGCGCTGCGCCGGGCGGTCACGGGGCTCCTCCCGAGCCTTGCGTACCTCAACAAGCAGCCCGTGAAGCCGCAGCGCAGCGCGCGGGAGGTGTCCACGGACAGCATCGCGCGCGCCGCGCTCGGCGGCTCCGGCAGCCGGAGCAGCCGGAAGAGGACGTCGCGGCGGCTCACGCAGAGCCCCCGCTCGGCGTCCTTCACCAGGGGCCGTGGTGGCAGCGGCGGCGGCGGTTCACCCACGCCAATAAGAAACCCCTCTCGTCGTCGTTGATCAGGGAACCAACTGCGTGATTCGTTGACGAGACGGGAGACGGCGGCGTGACTTTCGCACAGTCATCAGGCACCACGATTGGGCACGGCGAGGAGACGGTGAAACTGGTCGGTGGGATCGACAAACTAAGTATGACGAGAGAGAATTGCGATGGAACACACATAATGTACATACTTGTTAGGGAGAGATTGCTTAGATTAATGCTATGCTCGATCGATGCATTGTAGCTCCAAAACAGCAATTTGAGCTTGGTTGAAGATGAAGATCCACCCAACATCGCACTCCTTTTTTTTTTAAGGAAAAAAAATCCCCTAACCTGACTTTGAGGTAATGATATACTTAAGACGTCCGTAACTTTCGTAACTCCGAAGACAAACAAGGAAATGTTATCGAAGATACTCATCATAAAAAAAAGGAAAAACAAAAAAGGAAAGGAAAACCAAGAAAAGGCACAGATATAATAAATGTATTTGTATTACTTAGATGGGTTTGGCTAACGCGCGGCCGGCCACGATTTAGTCGCCCCGCGTGGCCTTACTCTTTTTTAAGAGTATTTAATTGTTTCTTTTTCTAGCAACATGACTTCGCGCACGCGCTCACATGCGAAACAACGGAAGACCCCCGGGCCATCGGCGCACTAGAAGGCCCAAGCTCAAATAGCAACTATAGTATATGGGAAAAGGCAAATATGCCCCTTCGCTTTTCTGGATCCATCTTCCTGTACGTGACGCCGCCGGCAGGAAAACTGCTCTTCGACGGCACAAAAAAAATATCCAAGAAACAGCACGAGCAACTTAAAGGAAGCAACCAAAAAAAGTAAAATCAGGTATGCCAGATCAGATTTGCCTGAAATCTAAAAGCATTCATAATCCTCCATTCTGCCAACTGATAATGACATCCCAACTATACAGATGCTTCTAGGTACTAGCATCCCATCTAGTCCCTATATTCATTATCCCATGTCAGAAAAAAAAGACAATCTATAACTCTAGTTTATGCAGACTGTACATGTAGTTCCCCCTCCTTGACATATGCAACTCTCCTTTTTTTTGCTTCATGAACTCACAGCTGAAGGTGTACTGCATGTTTAAAAAGGGGTAGTATGTCAAATTTCTATGCAGGATGAAAAATATTGAGAATGAAAATAATGTTGGCATAATGTTGCATAATTCAGAAGGCATTGTTGCCTGATAATACTAGTAATAATGCTTAATTGAGGTAAAAAAAACAGTGAGTGTGTGGGTGTGCAGGGAGATATACATAATTAAAAAAAAAGAAGTCACACTTCATGTGGCCGTCGTAGTCGTAGTTGGTAGATCCCAGTGGAAAACGGGGCGGAGCACCATAGACCATACCGGGGAGGGGGCGGCCATAGTGGGCCTATCAAATCCATTGCCAGGGAAATCCTGATAGGTGGTATGGCCGTCGTGCGCGTGCGAAGCACAGTCACGTCGAGAATCTTACCTGACGGGACAGTGCTTGTAAAGTGGTCAGAGAGGTCTCTTGTGGTCCAAGATTGCTCCGCTGACGTCAACTGTGCATTGGATGCATTTGAAAGGTTGCGCCTGAGGATGCCGCTTTCCCGAGCTCTCTCGGGGAGGCTTGGGTGAATCAGAGAATTGGCGCCTGAGGGTGCCGCTTTCCCGAGCTCTCTCGGGGAGGCTCGGGCGAATCGGAGAATTGGCGCCCGAGGGTGCCGCTTTCCCAAGAGTAGGCTGGTTTTGATGCAGTGTCGTCATGGGCTTCCGTAGGTGCAGCCTTCGTGGGCTTCTGCTGGCCTTACCTGGGCCGGGCCGTGTTGGGAACATGTGTTTTTGCATCGAAGTTGGGTACCCCATACTTTGGTACCCGACAGTAGCCCCCTAGCTTGTGGCTTCCTGTCGAGGAGATGAAGTATAGGTTGTTTTTTCCGGTGGGTGCGCGCGAGCGCACCCGCCGGGTGTAGCTCCCGAGGCTTTGGAGGGGCTTAAAATCATGATTATTAGTCCTTGGGTGTTTTTTGATTTATTTAGGGGAGTTGTTTCCTTGGAAGCGGAGCCCCCGAGCCTCCCATCGTGTAAGGGAGGTCGTTTGGTGGTCTTTCCAAGGTGCAGGGTAAGTTCCCGAGCTTCCGTTTTCGTATCGGAGATCGATCGGGTTCTTTCCTGTCTTTTTAATTCGACCTTCACGCTCTTTTTTCGGGAAGAGGAAGGTTTGGTCCTGCTCGACTTCCCCGTTGGGGCACAAGTCGGCATTTCCGGTGAGCTACAAATGGGTTGGTCCAAGTGAAGGTCCGTGCCCCGTTCGTTGGGGGTCGGCTAGTGGCCTGAGCACACTCCTAAATGTTTCCCGAGGGTCAATTAGTGGGTGTCGGGTCCCTTCGATGGGTCCTGAGGGCCTGATACCTCCCACGGAGGGATTCCACGTAATCGACTCACTACTGAGACTTGGACACAGCACGGGATGTCCCTTGTGACGCTCGGGCATCGGGATACTGGCCGTTTTCGTGACCCATCCGCTAGCTGTCCCTAACTCTGTTTTTCTGGGGCGACTGTTCGAGCCACTGTGGGCTAGTCTTTAATCCCCTGGGAACGTAACGGGCGTCCGAGCCCGAGGTTCCTTCGTCGAGAAGGAGAATGTATCGGCGGGATCGAGGCGGGCGGGCGTAATGATTCAGCTCACCTTTTGAGGTGCGCAGCCTGACGGACGCGACGGTTCAAGGCAGTCGAGGCGGTTGTGTGCGCGAGGCCGGCGGCAATGCCGGGATCATGGCGGGCCCCGCGCAGTTAATGCGGCGGATTCTCCGCATTTCCCATGATCCGCCGCCTGGGTATATAAGAAAAAATCGTGATTTTTTTATTTCTACCCTAGCCATTTTCTCGCGTAGCCGTTCGCCTTCTTGCTTTCGACGTCCACCCTTTTGCCTTCGTTGGTCGCTCGAGTGAGAAGCGCCGCCGCGGCCGACATCGTTGCCTTCCCACAGCTTTTCTTCTCTAGTTCGCCATGGCCTCCTCCCCTGTTCGCACCGCTGCCGCTGCCGCTGCCGCTAGCATTCTCAGGCTGGAGCCGTGGCCGCGCACCACCCTGGCGGAGGAGGATCTGGAGCGGCTCGTGGAGCTGGGGCTCCTGCGCCCCCGTACCGACGCGGAGCGTCCGGAGTGGGTCGTGCCATCGAGCGACCACGACGAGCCGAAACCCGACGAGGGGTACGTGATGAGCTTCATCGCTTACCACGAGCGCGGGCTCGGGTCGCCGCCGAGCCGCTTCTTCCGGGCGCTGCTCTTCAACAACGGGCTGGAGCTCCACAATCTCACCCCCCAACTCCATCACGCAGGCGTCGATTTACGCCGCCCTGTGTGAGGGTTACCTCGGGGTACCCCCACACTAGAACCCATGGCGCCGTATCTCTCGCGTCGACTGGTACACCAAGGCGGCTGGTTCGAAGAGGCCGAGGGAGATCCCGCGCGCGGGGGCTGCGATTTTGTGATCCGCTCCGGCGAGTGCATCCCCTGCAAGGCCTCCTCCTCCAACAAGGGCTGGCACCACGGCTAGTTCTACCTCCACAACGACGGGGACGCCATTCCCCAAGTATACGGGAACGGCGTTCATCGCTCCCCTCCCTCAGTGGGATTGGGGGTGCCCGGCTAAGGAGGCCAAGCACCTTTATGCCTACTTCAGCGCGCTCCAGACGCTGCGTGACCGGGGTCTCACGGGAGCCGCCGTGGCGGCGCAGTTCCATGCGCGGACGGTGCTGCCGCTGATGGATCGCAGGCTGGCGCTGAACCAGATGCTCATCGGGACGTTGCGGGAGGGCACGGCGATGCTGCCCCAGGACATCGGCCAACAAGAGATCATGCGCCATGTTAAGTACATGGTGGGCGGTTACCATTCCTGGGACGAGCTGAACCGGATGCCCATGCGCCCCCGTACGTGCTTCATCGCGCTGGTGAGCGTCATCCGCTCTGTCGAGTTTGCGGTTCCTCCGTCTTTTTCCTGATTTCTTTCTTCGCTCATCGCAGGGTCTTTAAAGGACCGGGAAACCTTCCCTTCCCCCTGTCCCGGAGGACAAGGTTCAGCGAACCCCGAACCACCTTCGGGACGAGGCAGCGAAGGCGGAGAAGGACCAAAAGACAGCACTGAAGCAGAAGAGGGCTCGGAAGATGGAGGAATCCTCCCAGCGCCATCGTCGCCATCAGGAGGCGGGGGAGCCGGAGGAGGACACCCTCTCCGACATGGATGACGAGGCGGATGAAGAAGAAGAAGATTTTTATGATTTCGCGGTGTTGGACCGACCCTTCGTGGCCACAAAGCCCGCGGTGGGCGCCGACGAGCCTGGGAAGGCTCCGATGTCGACGTTCGCTGGCGGAAGTGCCGGGGCTCGTCACCCGAGCCCCCAGGCAAAACTGCCGGAGTCCGCGTCTGAAGGCGCGGTCTCTGGCAGCGTGATTGTTGGAGCCAAGGCTCCGCCTTCCAGCGGCCGTGAGGGCTCGCTGGAGAGGCCGGGAACGGGCGCGGACCCGGCGCCCGAGCTAAGCTTGGCTGCTGCCGGTGGAACCGGGGGGTTCCAGTTTCCACGCATCCTCCCCTCCGACACGTCATTGATCGGTGCGACGGCCGAAGGCGGGGGAGCAGTGGGCGGACGCCGTCGGAGCCGGAGCCGACCTGCGCCAAGGCGCCGGAGCTTGAGCAGGGGTCCCCCCAGACTCAAGCTTCCCCACTGAGGGGCAGCAACGTCGAAGCCACCCCTAGCACCTAGGCAGGGCCCTCGCCTCAGGGTGGTGCCGGCTCGGACGCCGCAGTGGCGCCCACTCCTCCGCTGCCGGCGCAGCCCACACCGTCCGTCGTCTCGCCGAGCAAGGGGGTGGCGAAGAAGAGGAGGGTGGTTCCGAAGACGAGGTAGGTGTCCTTACCTGTTAGTTCCTTTGGTCGGAGATCTTGTTACGAACGTTCCTTTCTTCCTTTTCTGCTTCAGGAAGCGCTAGGGGTCGGACCTCCAGGTCTCGCACCTGAAGGTCCTGAAGGTGCAGGGCCACGACACGGCCGGGGGGTGCGCCCGATCAACGGACGAGGAAATCCGTCCCCCCACGGGTCCGGTCGTGGCGTCTGAGGCTCCTCCTTCGAGAGGGGTCGTTCCAGCCGCGGCCGCCGTCGTCGCGCCCGTCACCGACATGGAGGCGGCGCCAGCACAGGCTCCCAAGGCCTCGGTCGTTAATTCTGGAGGCGCCTCGGGAGCGTCAGCCGATGCCGCCCCTACGGAGCCTGCCGCCGCGGGTTCGACGGTTGTGGACGTTGATGCAGGAGCTCCCCCTGCTCGTGAGGAAGGCCCCTGGGCGTTGACACTGAGGCAGCCCCGGCCTCGGCAGTTGACCGCCTCCCGGATCGAGTGGGCGGACCGAGCGGATCCTCAGGCGCCGCTCGTCTTCTCGCTCCGGGACGAGCTCGAGGCTCCCAAATGGGACACCGTTCAAGAGCTCGGGTTCAGCTCGACGGCGGGTCTCTGCGCGATCGCCGACGTCCTCAAGATGGAGCTCTCAGCCCAGCTTCAGGTGAGCCTCCGTGTTTCATAACTTTATCTGTGTATGAGCGTCGTTTTTACCGTCTCCGCTCCTCTCTCCTTTCCAAGACCTCATGCATACCTCCCGAGACAAGTCCTGCTTCCTCCGCAGCGGGCTCGGGCTCTGGAAGCAGCTTGAACTTAAGGGGAAAGCCCTTGCCCGTGCCAAGAGCAAGCTCACCGCCGTGACCTCCAAGCTCGCCGAAGTGAGTATTCACAACACTGTCCTGAAGGGGGAGGTCACGAAGGCACGGGGTCGAGCCGCTGCCTTGGCGACACAGGTGCAGGAGCTAGAGGACGCCCTGGCCGAGGCGACGAGGGAGCGCGATGCCGCCCGACAGCTTGCCGCCGAGAAGAATTCTGCCGCTGAAGTCTTGGCTCTTGACCTGAGTAAAACTCAGGCGGCGTTGCGTCTGGCGGTTAGCGCAGCAGACTCGGGCCGGGGGGAGGCACAGAAGGCTCGAGAGGAGGCTGGCGGTACGTGCAGTGTCATGCTTTTCGTTTTGCTCGTCTTGATTGCTCGTTGCGTCTTTGTTCGCCTCCATGTTTTTGCTCCCGTAGTTCTGCAGGCGGCTTATGACGGCGAGGCGACCGATCACCTGGAACTGCAGAAGGTAGCGCGCGTGCTGTGTGACTCCATCGGCATCGGTGGGGAACCTTCGGGGATCTCGCTCTGGAGCTGACTGGAGGCACTCTACGGCAGCGTCGACAGCCGGGTCAAGGAGGCCCTACTGACGGGCGTCCAGAAGACATTGGCGGTCGTGAAGTCCCATTATGGGAACTTTGACGCCGGCCCTGTCAGCGAAGGCTTCCTTGAGGCCGATGACGCCGAGCTCCTGGCGCTGGAGGATTCGATGAAGGAGCCTAGAGAAGCACTGGCGGGCCTCTTCGAAGCTGAAGTCGAGCTCCCTCCACTGGACCTGCCGTGAAGAACAGCCGGGCCGTAGTGCCCTTTTAAAAAATAGCTTTTCGTGAGTGGTTGGGAGGAAACAAACATGTGGCACTTCGTGGCCGTAATATTTATGTAAATATTTGCTGTATGTTTGATTCATTTCGTGCTTTTTCCTTAGGCGTTTCTTCTTGCCGATCCTGTGCCCGGGCCATCGAGCCTCGGGGGACTTTTTCGGGTGTCGTAGCTTTAGCGGCGTAGACGCAGCCAATGTCCTAGGAGCTTTGGTAGAAAGAATCCTTCGGAAAAAAGTCTTAGTTATTTCTTCCCGAGGCTCCTCCCTTTGCCGAGCATAGATCCTATAAGTTTTCTTCCGAGTACGAGTTAGCCTTCGAACGCGGAGTGGCGAGGGGAGATGCTGTAGCCCAGGGGCATAAGCGGTCTCCTCGACTCAGCTGGCTCTGTCCTCTGGGACTTCTCTTACTCTTCCGAGTCTTATAAGTTCACGCTTGGTTTTAGGAGGAAAGCACATTTTACGAAGAAACGATTTCAACGGGTTTTGAAATTTTTGCGTTTTCAAAATTGTTGTGGCTTAGGAAAGTCTGGGGGTTCCCCCCGTCCTAGCCCCCGAGGGAGGATCGGCCTTTCCGTAGGTTAGGCCGATCCTCTCTTTTTTAATGCGTGGTGAAATGAAAGGTCATTTCACTACCGAGTGTAGGCTCGGATCGAAAATCTAAAAATCAGGTAAAAAAAGTAGAACTCGGGTCTTTTTATTGATTTCAAGATTTTACAAATTGCACAATGCTCGGAATTCTAAGGATAGAAGCGACGTAGCTGTTCGATATTCCAAGCGTTGCTGTAGACTTCGCCCTTTTCATTTACGAGTTTGTATGTCCCGGGCCACAGCACCTCGGCGTTGATGAATGGTCCTTCCCATGGTGGTGTGAGCTTGTGGCACCCCATGTTGTCCTGCCTGAGCCGCAGCACCAAGTCGCCTACGCTGAAGGCTCGGCCCCGGACGCGCCCAGCATGGTACTTGTGTAGTGATTGCTGGTACTTGGCCGAGTGCAACAAGGCCATGTCCTGAGCTTCGTCGACTTGGTCCAACGTGTCTTCGCGGGAAGTCTGATTGCCCTGTTGATCGAAGGCTCGGACCCTCAGGGCACCGTACTCCAAATCCGTGGGGAGGACGGCCTCGGCACCGTACACCAGGAAGAGGGGCGTGAAGCCCGTGGCTCGGCTTGGCGTAGTCCTTAGACTCCATATCACTGTCGGGAGCTCGGTCAGCCACCTATTGCCGAACTTATTCAATCTGTTGAAGATTCTCGGCTTAAGGCCTTGGAGAATCATGCCATTGGCACGTTCTACTTGGCCGTTCGTTCTTGGGTGGGCTATGGCTGTCCAGTCCACTCGTATGTGGTACTCGTCGCAGAAGGCCAGAAATTTATTTTCGGTGAACTACGTGCTGTTGTCAGTGATGATGGAGTTTGGGACACCAAACCAGTGGATGATGTCGGTGAAGGATAACACCGCTTGTGCCGAGCTGATTTGGGCGATCGGCCGAGCCTTGATCCACTTTGAGAACTTGACAATGGCGACAAGCAAGTGGGTGAAGCCCCCGGGCGCCTTTTGGAGGGGCCCAACAAGGTCCAGTCCCCATACGACGAATGGCCAAGTGAGGGGAATCGTCTGGAGAGCTTGGGCCAGGAAATGGGTCTGCTGAGCGTAGTACTGGCACCCCTCGCAGGAGCGTACCACCTTGGCAGCATCGGCCACGGCGGTTGGCCAATGGAAGCCCTGTCGAAAGGCGTTATCGACAAGAGTTCTTGGCGCGGCGTGGTGACCGCAGGCTCCGGCGTGTACCTTTTCGAGTAGGTGTTTGCCTTGACTGAAGGGGATGGAGCGCTGGAGGACTCCCCAGGGACTCCGTCGATAGAGGTCACCGTCGATCATTGTGAAAGACTTAGCTTTTCGTGCCAGCCGTCGTGCTCTGGTTTTGTCCGAGGGTAAGATTCCTCGGACAAGCCAGCTGACCAGCGGTTCATGCCAGTACGGCTTGTCGTTGTCCATCTCAGCTTCAATCTCCATCGCCTCGGCATCGTCGCCGTCTTCAGCCAGGGTCTCGGGTGGCTCCCCTTTGTCGAGGGGTCGGCAGCCCCCGAGGGGCTTTCATTGCTTGAAGACGATCCGAGTTCTCCCGATGGCTCGGGGGGTCTTTTCCCCTTGGCCCCCGAGGGATCAACACTGACCGAGGGCTTGTGGAGGTCGTTAGCAAATACACCTGTCGGGACCGTAGCCCTTTCGGATGCGATTTTTGCCAACTCGTCGGCTTCTTTGTTGTACCGACGTGCGATGTGGTTGAGCTCGAGGCCATCGAATTTCTCCTCGAGCAACCGCACCAGCTTGCAGTAGGTGGCCATCTTGGGGTTCTGGCACGTCGACTCCTTCATGACCTGGTTCACGACGAGCTCGGAGTCCCCTCGGACCTCGAGGCGTCGGATCCCGAGCTCGATGGTGATGTGGAGACCGTTGACCAGAGCCTCGTATTCGGCCATGTTGTTGGAAGCCGTGAAGTGCAGCCACAGCAAATATTTGAGCTGGACCCCGAGGGGTGAAACAAAGACGATGCCTGTGCCAGCAACTGTCTTCATCATCGACCTGTCGAAGTACATGACCCAATACTCTTCTTGGGTCGGGAGTGGCGGTAGCTGCGTCTCGGTCCATTCTGCCATGAAGTGCGCTAGCACCTGTGACTTAATGGCTTTGCGTGACGCGTAGGTGATGCCATCACCCATGAGCTCGATAGCCCATTTAGCGATCCTCCCAGTCGTCTCCCGATTCTGGATCACCTCCCCGAGGGGGAAGGACGATACCACAGTCACGGGATGGGATTTGAAGTAGTGCCGCAACTTGCGTCGGGCAAGAATGATTGCGTACACCAGCTTCTAGATCTGAGGGTACCATGTCTTGGTCTCGGACAAGACTTCGCTGATGAAGTAGACCGGCCGTTGTACTGGTAATGCGTGCCCTTCTTCTTGCTGTTCCACGACGATCGCTGCGCTCACAACTTGGTTAGTAGCAGTGACATACAGCAAGAGATTCTCCTCTTTCGTAGGAGGCACGAGAACCGGTGCTTTTGAAAGCAGAGCCTTAAGCCTTTCAAGGGCTTCCTGGGCCTCGGTGGTCCAGGTAAAGTGCTCATTTTTCTTTAGCAACCAATATAAGGTAAGTCCCTTCTCGCTGAGCCTTGAGATGAGTCGACTCAAGGCCACAAGACATCCCATAAGCTTTTGCACACCCTTGAGGTTCTGAATCGGACCCATCTTTGTGATGGCCGATATCTTTTCTGGGTTGGCTTCGATGCCACGCTCAGAAACGATGAACCCGAGGAGCATGCCTCGAGGGACCGCGAAAACGCACTTCTCAGGGTTTAGCTTTATGTTTCGCTTTTTGAGGCATTCGAATGCCTCTTCTGGGTCGGCTACTAAGTCGCTTGTCTTCCTAGATTTTATCACTATATCGTCTATGTAAGCCTCAACGGTTCGCCCGATGAGGTCCCCAAAAACTTTGAGCATGCAACGCTGGTAAGTCGCGCCCGCGTTTTTAAGGCCAAATGGCATGGTTACGTAACAATATGTGCCGAAAGGAGTAATGAAAGAAGTCGCTAATTCGTCGGACTCTTTCATCCGAATCTGATGGTAACCGGAATATGCATCAAGAAAGCAAAGTCATTCACAGCCAGCGGTGGAATCAACTATCTGATCAATGCGAGGTAATGGAAATGGATACTTAGGACAAGCTTTATTTAAACTAGTGTAATCAACACACATTCTCCATTTTCCATTTTTCTTTTTAACCAAAATAGGATTAGCTAACCACTCTGGATGGAAGACCTCCTTGATGAATCCGGCCGCCAAAAGCTTTTTCACCTCCTCCCCGATGGCCCGGCGCTTCTCCTCGTCGAATCGGCGCAGGCGCTGCTTCACCGGCTTGGACCCGGCCCGGATGTCCAAGGAGTGCTCGGCGACTTCCCTTGGGATGCCTGGCATATCTGAGGGACTCCATGCAAACACGTCAGCATGCTTGCGGAGGAAGTTGATGAGCACGGCCTCCTATTTCGGGTCAAGGGTGGTGCTGATCTTCAGCACCTTGCTGTCGGGGGAGCTCGGGTTGAGGGGCACCTCCTTAACCCCCTCAGCGGGCTCAAAGGTGCCAGTGACCTTCTTGGGGTCGGGGACCTCCTTTGCCGTCCGTTCATGGTCGGCATTGAGGGCCTCGGACTCCACCAGCGCGCCGGCGTACTCGCAGCACTCGACGTCGCACTGGTATGCGTGCTGGTAGGAAGCGCCAATGGTGATCACCCCCTTTGGCCCCGGCATCTTGAGCTTGAGGTAGGTGTAGTTTGGGACCGCCATGAATTTGGCGTAGCATGGCCTCCCGAGGATAGCGTGGTAGGTGCCGTGGAAGCCTACCACTTCGAATGTCAGGACTTCCTTTCTGAAGTTGTCAGGAGTCCCGAAGTAGACGGGCAGGTCGATCTGCTCGAGGGGTTGCACGCTCTTTCCGGGCACTATCCCATGGAACGGGGACGTTGTGGCCCAGAGGAGCAAGCGGCTGATTCCCATCAAGTCAAGGGTCTCAACGTAGAGAATGTTGAGGCCGCTGCCTCCGTCCATGAGGATTTTGGAGAGCCTCGTGTTGCCGACGACGGGGTCGACAACGAGCGGGTAGCGCCCCGGTGATGGAACGTAATCCGGGTGATCGTCCCGGCTGAAGGTGATGGCGTTGAGGGACCAGTCAAGGAAGCGTGGTGTTGCTGGTCCGACGGAGTAGACCTCCCGACGCTCGCGCTTTTGCTGTCGCAGTGTAGGAACGGTCCCGGGCCCGCCGAAGATCATGAGGCACTTGTCGATGGGCGGGAACTCATCGTCCTTCCTATCGTTGTCCTCCTGATCCCTAGCGGGCTTCCTGCCGGCGTCGTCCTTGAACGCCTGTCGGCCGTAGTGTTTTTTGAGCATCACACACTGCCTGAGCGTGCGATGCACCGGTCCCTGATGGTAAGGGCACGGTTTGTTGTGCATCTCGTCAAAACGGCCCCGAGGGGGTCGTTCCCTCTTGGGCTCGGTGGCTGCCACGAGAGAGTCATGGTGGAGGGGGGCTTTTCCCTTTCCCTTCTTTTTCTTGCTGTTTGGGCCTCGGGAAGAGGTGCCCTCGGGGGCTTCCTCCTTCCGTTTGCCCTTGGGGTCGGAGAAGAGGGCTCCCACCGCCTCGTCCCCCGAGGCGAAGCTGGTTGCAATTTTCATGAGCTCGGAGACTCTGGTGGGGGTCCGGCGTCCAAGCTCATGCACGAGCTCATTGTACTGCTTGGAGAACCGCTGTATGTAGTCCCTGAGGGACTCGCCCGGCTTCTGCTTGCAGCTTCTGAGATCCCAGGAGTTGCCACCCTGGAAGTTCCCTACGAAGATCCTGACCAGATCGCTCTAGTTAAAGATCAACCGTGGGGGAGATGTTTCAGCCAAGCTCTTGCAGAGTCGGCGAGGAACAAGGGTAGGTTGCGGATGATGATGAGATCGTCCTGCGCGCCGCCAAGCTGGCACGCAAGATGATAGTCCGCTAGCCATAGTTCGGGGTTGGTTTCCCCTGAATACTTGGCTATGTTGGCCGACTGTCGGAACCGGCGCGGGAATCTGGCCCTTCGGATGGCCTCGCTGAAGACACGAGGACCCAAGGGCTGCGGCTCCATTGGTCTTCCGCCGACCGCGGGCTTGAAGGATGGCTCGGACGTCGACGTCCTTGCCAAGCCGTTGGTGAACCGATGGGGCCCTCGGTACCTCGGGATGCACCAAGGTCTTTCGCTCGTGGCGCACCGCATCGCCACGTTGGTTGCTTTCAGCGCCGCGATGGCATGATGCCAAACTCTCTGCCTGGAGGACGGTTGCATCCTCAAGGTGATCCTTGAGCTGGTTCCTGAGCTGCCGCGCCTCCTCGGTAGAGGGCTCAGGCATGCTCCGGAGCAGCATTGCCGCCTCTGTGAGCTTGCGGCTCGCTCGAGGCTGGGCTCCTAGTGTCCCGGCTCCATCGTCGACGATGATACGAGCCTGAACATCCCGGGCCTGGTGACGAGCTGCTCCGCTTGCTCCCTGCTGTTCCTTGCGCTCAAGCGCGGCTCGCAGCTGGGTGAGGCGCAGGCGGTCCTCATCCATCCGCGCCTCGAGTTCCCGAAACTGCTCTAGCTCCGGAGACTGGTGCGCGGGGCGAGACGTCCCAGCCCCCGGGTCCTGTGGCGGAGCTGACCGTGCAGGCCGCGGAGTCACCGAAGGCGGGGTGTGTTGCTGAAGCTGCGGCTAGAGCCGAGAAGGTACGTCGTTGTCGTCCTCCACCCTTCCGTCTTTAGGGTGCACCAAGTGGTAGCATTCCTCAGCGGGGTCGATGTAGGACTGGTCGGAGTCGGTGACGACGCTCGGGGCGTCCTCCCACGAGTCGTCGGGGCGGACGGTTAAGTCCATGTTCGCCCAGAACTCGTCGTCGTCGTGGTGAGGTCCAACCGCGACGATCCCACTCCTCCGAGTATTCTCGGGGAGTGAGACTGTCAGTGGAGTCTGTCTCCCCCCCCACCATACGCCCTGGGATTGCTCCCGGGAGAGGACGGTGGGGAAGCCACGTGATCGCCACGAGGTCATCTAGACGCTCGAGGCGATGGACAGGTGTCTCTACCAAATCGTGCAACAGAGCGCGGGCTGCGCGGACGTGGGCGTCCGTAGCGCTTTGGAGCCTGAAGAGAGATGACGGCGCCATCCCCCTCCCTTCATGAGGGTGGACAGAGAGACCCGTCGACGCCGCGATCCCGCCCCCGCCCGGCCTTTGGGCAGTTGGCGGGTGTGCGGCTGCTGGCGCCGGAGGTGTCTGGGTGGCGACCGGTGCCGGGTTGGCCGCGCCTTCCGTGACCAGGGGCAGGTTGGCGTGGTTGTGCCTCCTCCTCCTGGTCCACCGGGAAGCACGGCGTGCAGCGTTCCCCTCGTCCTCTAGGACTGGAGGAAGCGTCGCCGAGGTCCTTTCCCCGGCCGCCTGATAGTGCGGGGCTCGGTTGGTCGCGGGTTCATCTCGAGCCCGTGGCCGGTGGCCACGAACTCAAGACTCCCGAACCGGAGCACCGCGCCAGCAGGAAGCGTCATGGAGATGTTAGCCATCCATAACTTGAGTCAACACACAAAAAGCCCCCTACCTGGCGCGCCAACTGTTGGTGCTAGTTTTGGCGGGTACTAACACCGGCTAGTGATTTTGTGTTTTGCGGTTGAGGCTCCGGATGGTGTGCAAGGGGGAACACAGGATTATACTGGTTTAGACCAAGTGGGCCCTACATTCAGTGGAGAGGAGAGTCGTGTTGCCTTTCACCGGGGTGCTTGTAGTAGGGGGTTACAAGCTAGGCGAGAGAGGGAAGTGCTCCCAAGTCTCTTGTGAGTGTCTAAGCGTGTACAGATAGCTTGTTGTTGTTTGTGGTGTGGAGTGTGTGAGAGCTTGAGAACTTAGAACCTATCTAAGGCTGGCCTCTGCTCTCCCTTTTATAGTCACAAGGGAGGGGAAAGGGCAGCGCGTACATTGCTATGCATTTGACACTGGGGAGTTGTTGTCTCTGTTTGACTGTCGTCAGCTACGGTCTTGTCCCCGCGTCTCAAGGGTATGGCCGTAGTAGTTCGTATGATCTTGGTGAGTTCCAAGGCGGCAATAGTCATTGGGATTACGGCATGGCGTAGTGTCATACCGGGCACACCTGATGACTATCCTTCCACACGATGTGACAAGAGGGAGAGTCGCCTCTGGGCGTTGTCTCCCGAGGCTCGGGACTCCTGGAGGGGAGATGGAATGGAGCAGGGCGATATCTTCCCTCGGGCGCATTTCTGGCTTTCGGACAGTGTTCCCAAGGGTCAGATGGGCCCGCATGGAAGGCGTGCTCGCCTTTTGAGTGGACAATGTAGGAGGTGCCTTTCCTGATTTTGCGTAGCCCGTTCGTCAGGCACTTGGACCGTCGTAGTCGTAGTTGGTAGATCCCGGCGAAAAACGGGGCGGAGCACCGTAGACCATACCGAGGAGGGGACGGCCGTAGTGGGCCTATCAAATCTGTTGCTAGGGAAATCCTAACAGGTGGTATGGCCATTGTGCGCGTGCGAAGCACAGTCGCGTCGAGAATCTCGCCTGACGGGACAGTGCTTGTAAAGTGGTCAGAGAAGTCTCTTGTGGTCCAAGATTGCTTCGCTGACATCAACTGTGCATTGGATGCTTTTGAGAGGTTGCGCCCGAGGATGCCGCTTTCCCGAGCTCTCTCGGGGAGGCTCGGGCGAATCGGAGAATTGGCGCCCGAGGGTGCCGCTTTCCCGAGCTCTCTCGGGGAGGCTCGGGAGAATCGGAGAATTGGCGCCCAAGGGTGCCGCTTTCCCGAGAGTAGGCTGGTGTTGATGCAGCGTCGTCATGGGCCTCCATAGGTGCGGCCTTCGTGGGCTTCTGCTGGCCTTACCTGGGCCATGCCATGTTGGGAACGTGTGTGCTTGCATCGAAGTTGAGTACCCCATACTTTGGTACCCGACAGTATCCCTCCCCCCCCAAAAAAAAACCAACAAAACATGGCTTTTATGTTTTTGAAAAAAACAGCAAGTATGCTAACTAAAATGGCATGCATGTGAGCTTTCCAAAAATGTGCTAGGCAATGATTCTGCTCTTTCTCTGTATATGACCTGCATGTTTACATCTTTCTGATATTTTTGGTCTTGATACAAGGATGGATATGGTGAATGTAGAACAACTGAATGAGAACACGCTATTTTCTAATATAAAAAAGAAGTAGAATTATTGCCTAAATGACAACACATTGTTGTCTGGTAGAAGTAGCATGGTTAATTATATTACCCAAATCACTATAGTACACACATTCTTCTTTCCTTTTGTAGGTGACAGTACTGGAATCATTATGGACTTGAATATCCCTCTACCAGAATTTGACTATGATTTTCTGGATGCAATGTTTCAAGATCCAAAAGATGTGTGTGACCCAATATTTTGCACTCAACAACAGTCAATCCATCAAGATGTGCCCACTGTGTCTGAGATTAGGTTATCGCTTGAAGAAGCAAGAATAGAGGATATTCCTGAAGCCTCAAATGTTCAAGAGCAGGTTGCTGCTGGTAATGATGCAGTTCAAGAAATACCAGATGAAAATGGTGAAGAGGTCATGTCCACACCTCAAATGCCATTCAATGGACAGACATTTGGTACTAAGGAAGAAGCAAGGGAGTATTACAACGCATATGCTAAACGGACTGGTTTCTCCATCCGTACAGGCACAACTCGTAGAGCTGCTCTGACAAGGGAAGTGTGTAAAGTTCATTTCGTTTGTAATAAAGAAGGTAGTGGAAAGAAAAGGCAAGATGATGAGTCAATCGAGGGTGTTGCTGATGGTACTGAGAATGCTAATTCTAATGGAGAAGATACTAAAGAAGAAATAGACAATGATGGGGAAGTAGCTGAGAAGAAGAAAAAATATGATGAAGGCAAAAAAAGGAAAAGGGAAAAGATGCAGTACACAAATTGCAAAGCAAGAATGGTAGTGAAACTAATAGGCACAAGGTGAAAAGTGATTGACTTCATTGCAGATCACAACCATGATCTTGTTATCAAACCTTCGTTGAAAAGGTTTCTGAGGTCTCACATCCCTAGGGAGGAAAAAGACTTTATTAGGTTGCTTCATGGGTGCAACTTAACCACAGGGCGTATAATGCAGCTTATGTCAGAATTCTATGGATCAGCACAGCTTACACCGTATGAAGGTAAAGATGTGAGCAACTTTAGGTCCACTATCAGGAAGACAAATAAGTTCAAGGACATGCAGCAAGCACTAGACCGCTTTAGAGAGCTGAAAGAAGAAGACCAAGATTTTTTCTACAAATTGAAGTTAGATGATGAAAATAGAGTTCAATACTTATTCTGGGTTGATAGTGCATCAAGACACGCTTATGCCGAGGCCTACCATGATTGTGTCTTATTTGATGCAACCTATATGACAAACATGTAAGACATGCCTTTTGCACCCTTTATTGGGATCAATAGACATGGGCAGACATTCCAATTGGGTTGTGCCTTCATAAGGGATGAAAAGATACCTAGCTACAAACGGTTGTTTGAGACATTCTTAGAAGCCATGGAGGGGAAAGCGCCACTGAACATCATAACAGATCAGGATGCTGCTATGAGAAGTGCTATCAGCACTGTATTCCCAAATGCAACTCATCGAAATTGTCGCTGACACATTATGGACAAATTTTCTAGCACAATAGGACAATGTCTTGCTGGAGATGAAAAGTTAGAAGAAGATTTCAAAGAATGTATTAACTACACAGTGACTCCAGAGGAATTTGATACAAAATATTCTAATATGATAACAAAATATAGCCTAAATGACAATGAGCATTTTCAGCATTTGTACGAACTGAGGCAGTCTTTTGTGCCAGCATATTACATGCACTGCTTCTTTCCATTCTTGCAATCAACACAGAGAAGTGAGGGATTCAATGCACTTTTAAAGAAATATGTGAACCCCAATATGTCAATTCTACACTTTGTTGAGCAGTACCAAAAGATTCAAGATAAGTGCCTTGTTGCTCGAGATGGCCAAGATTTTAGGACAGAAGAAAAAGAGCGAAGGAGGTGGTCTAGGTATCCTATAGAAAAGCATGCTGCTACTGTGTACAGTAAGAATCTATTCTATAAATTCTCAAAGCAATTTGAAAAAACAGCTGAGTATGATGTCAAACCTGAAGGCCAACACCAGTTTTGGTTGTTGCCTAATAACATCTATGTTTATGGTTATGGGAAGAGGACATATCTGGTGACTACAGTTGAAGAACACGAAAGCTACATTTGTGAATGCAACAAATTTGACAGAAATGGAATGCTTTGCTGTCACATCATGAAGATTATGACCAGGCTGGGTGTGAAAGCTATACCAGAATAGTACATACTAAAAAGGTGGACACAACAAGCTGTTTCGGGTAATGAGAACTCTAATCCTAGTACACATGTAGCAGCTGATTTTGTGGCCCGAGGTATGCCATTGAGCAGCAAAAAGACAATGAGATTCACAAACATATCTAGTACGTTTTTGGCGTTAGCAATTGAAGGGTCAGTTTCAGATGAAGCCTATGGTGTTATAAATAGTCACATTAACATGATGCGCGCTGAAATTCTTGAAATTAAGAAGAGTAAGCAGCAGGGGGTGACGCCTGTTGAGACACCTGCAGCAGCTTCCACTCATCATGCCGTGACTAATCATCCAATTGCCCATATAGGTACTAAAACTAGAAATGTTCTTAAACTTTTATTTTTCGACATGATGTCCTAGTTTGGATGCATCCTAGTCTGCTTGCTAATGCATTACCTACAGGTGAGTCGAGTGGAGGAATGCCTATAGGTCAGTGTAGTGCAACAGCTGGAGTATCCATTGGATCAGCTGTTATTGCATCAGAGGATATAATGAACCCGCCAAAATCTAAAACTAAAGGACGTAAAAAGGAAAAGAGGCACAAAAAGGGGAAGGATGCTAATAAGCCAAAAAGGAAGAACAAGTGCAGCGTTTGCAAGTCGACCACTCATAATGCCGCCAGGTGCCCAGAAAAGGAGTCAAATGGAGTTGTGATGCAGGAGCTTCAGCTTTTCAGTTGATTTGTGGGTGATAGCTTAAATTTACTTGGGCTTTTGACATATAAATATGATGTAAACAGATGAATGCATGTTAAGTAGACATATGGATGTGTGTTAAAAAAGAGTGAAACATCGGCTGTCTTTTCCTTTCTTTTGGTATATGTTGAGAAGAGATGAAAAATATTCAGCAAGTTACCCCTATATATGTGAATTTGATATAACAAATTGCAGCAAAAGTATCTCTTTTATCTTTTTTGCCATTCATTTTGGTACGGTACCAAATAAAAGAAAAAGGACAGTGTGCCAAGAGGAAGGACATACCTAGCAAACGTTCAAGATACATTTCCATGCGACACAATTTCCTGGGTGACTCAACCATTTGTATGTCAGAATCTTGCATAGAGTTGGCATGTCTTTTTCATTGAACTCTAGCAACTTAGAACCATCCCAGTGTTCGCCATGCAATAACATGTGGAACCCGCAGTCGTGGCTGCATAAAAAAGTAAAAAGGTCAATAATCAAAAAAAGAGGATGAAGATGAAACTTTGAATATATTAATAATGTGCACGCAGAACTATTGACCTACTTGTTAGACTGTGATGGAACCTGAATATCAATGAGTTCATAATCCTCTAAATTTTTCATTGAATTTGGATAGTGCTTCTGCCAAATTTGTTTGATTGCACTAATCAGGTTGTCGCAGCAAGTCTTCAGATTCATGTCATTGGTAGTCCTCATGGAATCCAGCACTTCAAACCTTTGTTCCCTTAGATTCAAGACTAGAAGGAAATAATGACCCACCGTTTTATTAAGCCGTTTCATTGGAATGTTTTGGAAGACCGGAAACATGACCTACAATACCAGCAGAAAAAATATATGAAGAAAAACACTTACATGGCTAGGACAACTGCAGTACAACATAAGCGCAACATAATAGTATAGCAGCTAGATAACATACCAAGTTAGCGTGGTCCAGGTGCATGGGGCTCCTTTGAAAAGCACTATGAACCTCCCTGTGATCAAGATTACCAGCTTATAGAAAAGTCTGCAAACAAAAAAAGAAGTAAAAGTGTTTTGTTTAAAAATACAGAAATAAAAAGGCAGAAACCATAAGCAATTTAATATGGTTAGCAAGGCAAAGTTACTGGTAATATGATGGTAATTTAATATCACTAGGCGGGCAAGTGACTAAAAAAAAGGGGGAAGGCAAAATTCTTACAGCAATTTTAAGTGGGAGAATGCGCTTGACAGATGTGTTGAACCTTAATGCACATATCCCAATTTCGGCAACGGTGTTCACTAGCTTCCCTCCTGGTTTAACTGATTCAGAGAGATCTTTCAAACTGACATAATAATTTGTGTAACTGATTACAATTTGACTGCATGAAAAAAATTGAGCCATGAGTAAAAACAAAAAGAAAAACAATGCAAAAAAAATAAGGACAAAGAATAGTAAAAAAAAGTAGCACATACTCTGGTGTGCTTGGGATTTGGCTTGAGCTTTTGGTTGACCTCCTAGTCGCCGAGCAGACCACGTCATACGCTTTCTGAGCAATCTTCTTGCACTTGATGTCCTTCATTCTTCCATAGTCAATGTATGGAGACTGCAAAGCACGCCCTGCTCGCACTTGCCTTCTAGGCGGGGGCTGGTATGCAGGTGTGTGTGATGTGCTTGGAGCAGATTGTAGGCTGCACATTGTGGCTGCAGCTCTCATTTCAGATGTTATTTGTTTCCTTTCTAGATCTTCAATGGGGGTATGTATAGTAACTATAGGTTCATTTCCTTCACTCCTACAGAGCTTGTTTGCTTCCTCACATATTGTTGCTTGTCTGCTAGGAATGGTTGGTTGTTTGCTAGTTTTTAAAAAATTATTAACTGCGTCATCAATTCTTTGAAACTCATCTTCTCCTAAGTTGTCCCACCAAGTATCATCAGTATAGTCCCCTCCTTTCATTCCTGATCTGTGCACACTTGCCTTTGATTGTGGACCTTCAGGGGGGTGTTGACATCTACTAACATCGCCAAATATAACTATATAACTTTTAATGCGAGAGGCGAGATTAGAAGATGAATAGTAATTAATTAACTTGTCATTAGCAACTAGCCACTTTTCTATTACCAACATTCTTATGTAAGAACTAGGTTGTCATCCCTAATTAATAATACTAAGAATAAATAAAGGTTTCATATATTAATCTATGTGACTAGGCAGAAATAAATATAAATAATATAAACTAAGATCAGTTCTGCAAGCGGACAGATAATTATACCATTGTAGCATTTTACCTAGGGAGTTCTATCAGGTTGTCGATTTATATTTATACCACTGGGAAGGACTAAGAATAAACTACAATCTATTATATTGATAGTGATGGTATACAATGGATAAGTGACATTACCGATGTCATTTGCTCTACTCATAACAGGCAGAGGTCACAAGGTAAATAAAGATAAAGGTGATAAGTATGATCAAGCATCATAAATAAAAGATAATCATCAAAGCACTTCTCTAGTCATAGTAATAGCTAGCCAATGGATAAACTAAGGAATTAATATCAAAGGTAATTCTATAACTACATCAATGAATAACTCTAATTAGTGCAATTACATCTAGCAATCATTGTTAGACTAATCCTATATCATGATCACATGCAAAGGGCATCATCTAGGAAAGGTGTGAAACAGATTCATCACCAAACTTCGCCTGCTGGCCTACATACGAGGGGTGGACTACAGAGGACTCAACGCAGCTGTCACCTACGCGATCTACCACATGACCCGGCACATCATGGTGCACTCACAGATAAACAAAATATCTAGACACCATGTCTACATATCGTTCATCATCTATCCATCGTACGCATGAATAAACGCTATACGAGCAATTACATGAATTCAATAAGATCAAACCAACTATACTAGACATATAATCAAAGTAGACAAAGACTATTGTAATCAAGAACATATAAACTATTAAGAACAATGTTTCCCTAATCATAATGAAGAATACAATAATAGAGAAAGAACTAGAATTATACCGAACTCCGTGCTCCAGACAGACGCCGGGGCTCCAGATCCGCCGAAGAACTAGAACTCCTCTACTCTCTAATCTAACTAAGCTAGAACTATGAACTAGGAGGCTCTTGATGAACTAGGAGGCTCTTGATGGCTTGAGGACTTGATGCCTTGAATGAATGACGGGTTGATGCTTCCAGGAGGGTCTGCCCCTTTATTTATAGCCTGGTGGGATGCACGTGCGCCGTAGGATCAAACCGACTTGAAACAAGGGCTGAGATGACTCCACAAAGGCGGTGGAAGAGGACTCCAGAAGGTGGGCCGAAACCCTAGCAGGGGGCGCCGGCCGGCCCCACCTTGGCGCCGGCCGGCCCTACCCTGTGGGGTCTCGGGTCCCGGTGCCTCGGGTGTGTTCCAGATGCTTCTAGTGTTCTCGTGATGATTGTTCCCTTGGCGGTTAAGTTACATGGTAATCATGCTCTTTAACCCTTCTTTTATGCTTTTCTAGAATAGCCCCTGGAAAATACAGAATATGCAAAACTCGTGAAAACTGTCAGTTAAAACTCTAGACTAGTGTGTATTCATGTATCCTTTGGTGTCTAAAGTTCTAATAAAAGTTGACGTTATCCACCGTCAACAACACCCCTGTAACACCTCAGGTGTTAGTCACGAGCTAACCAGCGAGTGTGGAACTAACCAAGTTGTCTCAATCCATGATCTTGATCACTATCTCACATTCATCTTCATCTACCATGATCATTGGAAATGGTTCATAAAGATCCGAATTGAGAATTCACATGGAATGACAAGTTATTCACTTAATTGGATATATGGATTAAGTGAAGATGAGCATGCAAAGTCAACCAAACCCTGCAACCTTGCCCAAACAACCCTACTTGAACTCTACAACAAAAGTCATGAAGGTTTTATGTTGAGCAAATGCCAAGAAAATACCTTTATTGGCCTAAACATCTACTCTGAGCTCTCTAATTATATTAGTTTGACCAAAGTGGAAATATTATTTTGGAGCAAGATATGAAGTTTGACCCAAAATAAAAGTTACAGATATTTTGGAGTACAACAAATGTTATTTAGGGACCAAGTCATGATTCAACCTCCAAGTTCCCCAAAAAGTGGACACAAGACAGAAGAAAAATCTGATTACAGGACTTGATTCAATTCAATGTCTGAAAATGGTGTTGATTTCATGGCCTTTCCGTGTTCTCCAAATTTCATTAAGCAACTTGAGTTGGACCAAAAATAGAAGTTGTTACAAACTCTTTGAGCCACAACATATTCAAATTTGAGATCAATCCGACTTCGTTTGACAAGAGTTGCCACTCGATCTTTGATCGTAATTAGCTTGTTGACAGCATCAACTTTAGAGCTAATTACCCGTTAATACGTTCATCAAATGGCCGAGCTTCCTTAACAAAGATCGTAGGCCATTGCGCAGGCTACCTCTTTTGTTTTGGAGCCCAGGGCAGAATATGCAAGGAAGATGCCGGAATCCACCGCCCAACTCGTCCACTCTCGCACACGCCACGTGTTCGACGTCATGCTTCAAAGGGGACGCGTGGTCTCCCTGCTCTGTCCGTGCCCCACCATTGCCGGCCACCCCTGTCCCTTGTCTTAACTCGAAAGGAACCGCATCAGAGAGCCTCAGCTCACTTCTCCATTCGCCCGTCTCGCTCTCTGCTCACTCTCCACTTCATCCTCTCGCCCTCCTTGCTCCCCTCTGCGTTCACCCCGGCGAGCAGAGCGCCGCCATGGCCTCCTCGCTGGAGCTCTCTCCCTCATGGCCGGCCGCTGCGTGCGCTGCTGCCGCGTGCCCTGCTCGCCTTCCTCACTCTCCCATTCCCTCTTCCACCCTCTTGCCCTCTTCCTCGCTCCCTGCCGAGCGCGCAGCATGCCGCCGCCATTGCCGGCCGAGCGGAGCTCGAGCTCGCCGCTGTCCTCCCTCCTCCGAGCACCCTATGGCCGAGTCCCCTTCACCGTTGTCTTCATCCGCTCCACGCTGCTCTCCTGAGCCCTCTCTCCGAGCACCTCGTCGCCGGGCTACAGCTCGCCTCGGGCCGCCGCCGGCGGCACGTGGCTGGGCCGCTGCAGGCCACCTCTCGCCATGCCGAGGGCACCGGCGGGTGCGCTGGCTGCTGGGCTAGCTCTGGCCCCACTTCGCCGCTGCCGGCCGCTCTCCGGCGAGCCCTGGCCGGGCCGGCCATCTCCTCCCCGGCGCCTTCGTCTGTCTGTTCGCGCGGGGGAGAAGGAGAGGAAGAAGAAGGGAACCCCCTGTGTGACTTTGCTCTGTGTATGATAGGTGGGGTCCAGCGGTCAGCGGGTCCCGCGTGTCAGCTTCACTGGAAAGTTTGCCGGGTGCATGGACCGTGTGGATCTAGCGAAATCAGGGGTTAAATGTGTATTCGGTTTTCATTTCAGATTTCGTGCTATTACTTGTAAAATCAATATCTAGTGTTTGGGGGCTCCAAAAATGATAAGGCTTGTTTTGTTGGATTCGTGGTAAAGTTTTCTACATGTTAGTATAGTTGGTTGTGTCATGCATGACTATATTTATGCTGTAGAAATTCATTATTGAAATGTGGTTTAGAAGTTCATTTAAATTATCCCGATCCACATTTTGAGAAATATATGTCCAAAAATCATGATTCCAATTTTGTTAGTCTTCTAATGACATGCACTAGCTCATAAAAATATAAAACATATAGGTTGTTTACTATTTCATTGGTGTTTCACATTTATATTTTTAAATAGGAAATAATTGGTTGAATTGCTTGTTATTTTTGTATATGAAGTTATATTGCTCCAAATGATATGAAAATTTATTTGTAGACTCTTGGTATGTTGTGTGATGTCTGGTTAAATTTTTGGAATTTATGGCACAAGTATGACTAAGTTATTGATTTATCTTGTTTTATGCATATTAAGTAGATTTAAATGCATTACAAATAATATATTGTGGTAAAAATGGAAAATGGTATTCCACTACCTTTATATGATATTGTGTTAGCCTGAGAATCAATAATATGGTCATGTTGTTTTAGAAAATGTTGAGTTTCATATTTAATTTGCTCTCCAATGCTTTATTGCATTATAGATTTGTTTATTTTGTAGTAATTAAATTATAGAACCTGAGCATGTAAGATTTGAACCTTGGTCATGATTTGTAATCACCTAGCTCTCATAATAGTTTGGGACTCATTTGAGATGCTTACCATATAACATAAATAATTAAATAATACATTTTTATGTAATAATGAGTGAATAATTAAAGACAAATGAATGCATATATGTTTCTTGTGATTCCTTAACATGCTTTGGTCTGAGATGAGTCTTGTATGACCATGTAATCATGTTTGGAGCTATCTAAATAGCTCATTCCTAAGTGTGCTTAGGTGATAAATAAGGGAAAGGCATGTTTTGCTTATATGCTGAAAATGGCTGCAGGCATAGTCCCTGTTGTTGTGGTGTTTTCTCCATGAAAATGATGTTGCATGTAAATGTGTTCTATATAAAAGTTGTAGCAAACTTCTATATCTAGCTTGTCCTAAAATGTCTTGGTCATAGGCCTGATAGTTTAGGAGTTATGGCTTTTGGACGACTGCTGTCAGGTTTTGCCAATTTTCTGTCTAGATCTGATTGATTGCATTATTTGACTAAGTTATGCTTTGAATCACTTCTTGGTGATAACAGAGAAGTTGTAGTTCTTTTCCTATAGTTTCTAAATTGCCTAGGATCATCCCTTTTGGTGGTCTATATCTCTAGTTTTGATTGTTTGAAATGGGAGGACAGAATCTGTCCAAGTCTGGACAGAGCTGTCTTCTTTGTGTTGTTTGACCTGTATATGAATTAAATCATCTGAAGAGGATAATACCAAAGTTGTAGACAATTTCAATAGCTTTCCAGAAAGGCTTAGATCACACTGGTTGGATGTATATAGCTTCAGTTATGGTTAAATCTTGTGCTTGCTGTCCTGCTATTCTTAAACTGCATATGTGAGATTAGGATTGCTTTCATGTTGCCTTGCTTGGTGGCATTGTTAGCTCATGGTCAGTGATGCTAGATTAACATGTCTTGTATTATTTTCTCTTATTCATACATGTGTATTGTGCATCTCATTTAGGTACGCTAGATGATGAACACGTGAACATGAAGGACATGATGATGGAACTAACCACAAGACGGTGTGGTGGACTAATCACGAAGGTGGAAGGACTAATCGAGTGCTTGGATGGGAAATGCTCGTCAAACAAGTGTCTTCTAACAAACACTAACTTAGTGCTGAACCCAGGCAAGCCCCGGAGCATCCCTAAGCCTCCACCTATCTCTTTTTATAAATGCACCGGTCTTTATTAAATCGTATGTTTGTGCATTTAAGTATAGGAGTTGGTTTGAAACCGTTGCTGCATATCTACCTTGTCTACTATATATGTGAACCTGATACTATTACTAGATAGGTGACCGATCTTATGCTTAGCCCTGCTTAGACCGGTAGAAGTCGGGTGATTTCCTGTCATCCGCGAGAAAGTCGGGTGATTTCCTGTCATCCGCGAGTGTAGGTGGTGACTGACGAGATCCACATGGTTGGCTATATGTGTCACCATGCCACAATGAAATAATGAGAGAATCAAGGCTAGGTAGCGGGGAGCTGCATGACATGGGTCATGTTGACTTCGGTGCTGCTTGCGGCCGACTAGGACTGAGGCCACCAGACATCAGTTGAGATTGAAAGACGTCGTCACATAGCTGGCCAGATAAGTCGTTCTGACCGCGAAGCCGAGTATTTCTTTCTGAGCCGGGAATTGGGCGTGATAAGGCAGACATATTCTGAAGGTAGGAAGGATGTGCGGAGACACCATCTTACCAAGGGCAGGTCAGGGACCTGATGCATCCTAGGAAGTGGGTTTGTCTCTGAGAATATGGACCCCTCCAAGCCCGCGATACATATTATGTCTCAGAAAGATTTAACGGTGGCCCAAGAAGCCAGTGGCTCGGCTGACAGGGTTTGTGATTGGCATATTTGCCAGCTGGTACAATCGATTCGAATCGCCATCTCTCCTGGTTAGTGAGAAACTGAACTGATCTTCTGGTGAGGTAGAGGTTAACAACATGAACGTGATTATTGGTGAGATGAGGTTGATATCTGTGGATATCGGAAATCATATGGTTTATTGATTGCTATAATATCAAGTGATTGTTTAGTATAGCTGCAAACCTTAGCTTAATAGCTTAACTGAAATCGAAGCTGAATCACATCTAAAACTTATAAGTTGAGGAACTATTGTAGTAATGCTTTTTATGCAAAAATGTTTCTATTCTCTGAGCTCCACCAAATAAGCTTGCATATCCTTGAGAGTCTTTTTATTTACTTCCTGTCGGGTAAGTCTAGCTGAGTACAATTGAGTACTCAGGGTTTTATTCCCAATGTTGCAGGAGGAATGCTTGGTTGACTAAAGAGTTACTTCTATCCTTCGGGAAGAGGAAGACTAGACCTTGGGCAAGGTCACGTTATCTGTCTCATCTATGTTGCTATGACTGGTCGGTACTTGGCACTGTATTATGAAATTAAGCTTATGTAAAATGATTTCGTTTCCGCTATTGAACTTTTATGTAAAAGTTTATCTTGTACTCTGATGTATTTGAAATATGTGCGAATCTATGTATCATGTGTACGTGTACTGCTGAGTTTCTGCGATCCTTGGGGTATGTACTGTGTAAAAGTTTGAAATCCTTCGAGATTTCACGGACTACCGGGTTTATATTGGCTCAAGTGTGGCTTGATAGCTGGGAAAACAGCTGTCGTTGTACTTGTGCTCGTATAAATTGGTCGGTTCTGTTACAGTTGGTACCAGAGCAAAAATTCAGCATGTACCGTCACATGAGTATTTAAAAATAAAAAGTTTTGAGTTTGCAAAACTAATTGCCAATTTATAGCTATATATAGGTGTTTTAAACAAATGGTTTGAACAAACTAAGTGTGCCAAGGACCAAGTCTTATAGCCCATTTGGGGAAATTGCATCATGTTTCTATTTGTGGTTCATTTGGTTTTATCGTGCGGATAATTATGAACTGTCGGTTTCTTATTGCTTCTTATGGGCCAATGTGCCACTTCGGATGAGGTAAGGTGAGATGTGAGTGTACGATCGAACAACCATCGATCTGTGGGGAGTGCTTATGGTTACTGAAGTGAGTACATGTGGTTCATATGTGTACTTATGTAAGTATTGTGGAGTAATTACTTTCTTGGAGTCGCAAGTGCTCATGGGAGCATTTCCGGCAAAAGTGCTTCTTATTGCCATGCATACATGTGGGGTTGGGCTGAAATGAATCTTCTGCAGGTACGCTAACCTCGAATGCGTATATGGTAGTTAACGACTAGCTATATACCGAGAGAGTACGTAGGTTATGCCACCGACTTAGAACGTATTTGCCATGTTATATAGGCAATTGAGTGAGAACGAATAGGACGAGCATACATCATGATTGTTGCATCATGTGATTGTTGCTTGTGGCACAAATATGCTTCTCTCATATTTGTTCTATGTTGTCTGAATAGCCTTATTAGGTTTTCAACTTGTGACTGCCTCTCTTCCGTGCTTGTTTTGAAAACCAAATAGTTGCTAAACCTTTAAGTAACTTCTATAAGTATTTCTCAACCATAAATCTTGTCAGAAGCTAAACCAATTCTGCCTGTAGGCTTTTCATTTGGCACAATAGACCCACCTGAGTTTTCTCTTAATGCTAGCCTATGGTTGTCATATGTTCTTGTTCAAGATCTATGAAACCATGCCTGCATTTTCTTTCATCTAAAGCCTTATCCAAATCCTATCTGGAGTGTCTCCTCTAGTCCTTCTAGATGTCATGATGATAGCTTTATCTCTGTTAAATTAGATCTTATAATCTTTTCTTTGGAAATCAGGTTATGCAAAATCGATCACCCATACAAATGCTTTGATCTAATCTGTTCCTTACTTCCAGCAGTCATCTCCACATCTAGAGAATGTTCAGATTTCAGTCAACAAAGCTTGCCTACATCATGTTCATTGGAGTCTTTGCCCAAATCCTTGATTTGAACCTCTCAGCTTACCCCGAAGTTTCCTTATAATCTTTTCATTATGGATCATGTTATGGTTTTATCAATTCAATCTCACAAATCATGCATTGAATCTGTCCCATGATCAAGTTGTTTTCCAAATCTCTCTAAAGGCCTAGCAATGTTGATCATTAAGAGTCTCCTAGTACTAATTAATGGTACACAAGCTCACGCCATTGGATGGTCTGAAGGTTTCTTGATAGATGCGAGACGCATGTGGAATTATAGAATCTCATGTTAGTTATTCTTGGTAGCTAACCTATAATTCTCTTATGCCATGTTTCTATCTAGACTCTCTCCTTGTTACTCACTTGAAGGAAACCATCTTGTGTGAGTTAAATCTCTCCTTCCCCATTTTCCTTGTATTTTTTCTGTATGAATCATGATGTTTGTCAACTCAACCTATGATTGTTGTATATAGTTGGTTCATTAGACATCTGGTTGTCTATGGTTATCTTCTTTTCAAGATGCCTGTCAATCTTTGTCTCATGATTTTCCCTCCTTCTATTTAATCTCTTGTAAATCATGGGTCGGGTAATCTCTATACTAGACACATGGAAACCGCGTGGGACTAAAGTAAAGCCTCATGTACTGCTATTTTGGCAGCTAATCTGTCTTCTAACTCATGTTTTCATTGCCAAATCATGCTCTTATTGGCTATTAACCCTATAATTGATTGTAGTAGCTTACCTTCCCTCTGCGAAATGTCATCCTTGCACAAATCTATCCTTGCCACACATGATTTTCTCATTGGTTGTATGTTCATTTATGTTGTTATGATCCGTGATCGATGATACTACGATGAAACCGAGGACATCCTGTGGATCGCAACCACTAGGCTGTGTTGCTCGGCACTGTGCGAATATCGAGATCTCTGGTCATGATACATTGCAGAACTACACCGATGCGTAATATCTCGTATCTCCCAATCTATCCATGTTTCTTAAGATTTCTCGTTGGTCATGTTTGATAGTGGTGTTATGATTATTGACTGATGGTGCCATGACGAAACCGAGAACCTCTTTGTGGGGACGCCCAATAAAGTAGTGCTTCTCGGCACACGCGTTGGTATCACGGTCTCTAATCGTAATCTATTATGAAGTAATACCAATGTGTTGTCTTCCATGGATTTTCCTAAATCTATCTTTGAAGGTGTCTCTAATTCAAATTGATCTATCCCTATGTTTCTTGATCTATCTTGCAAAGTCTTTACCGACTCGATCCTTCAATGTTCTATCAGAAGGTACAGATGTTTGTCAAGTATATAGCTTCCTTCAGAAGTTACAAAGAGAATGATCTTTGAAGAGCAAGTCACTGACATCAACATTGACATACTACAAGATGTGGTAAACAAAGAATCTGACATGATCTACTAGGGCTTATCAACCAGCACCTGCCATTATTGTGGGATCAGAAGAGCACACGAGCTTTAAAGTTATCTGCAAAGTATCAGTCAGGCAATAGTTAGCAGGATGTGATATGTTTTCTGATAGGTTATTTGCAAGTCCACTAGCTTCTATCCAAGTTCAATACCTATTTGCATGAAGATCATACAGTCAAAATAAATCTTCTCATGTGTTGCTTCATGTCTGCTGACCGTGATGGTGACCTTGTGCATGTATATTATCTGCAACCATTTGCTACAGAAGCTGAAGATGTAGAGCCTTTTTAGGGACAACTAACTAGTTACCCCGGTGGGAAGAATAGTCTGCAGCTAAGCAATAAAGTTTATTTGGTTCTCAGGAGAAGAAAAGGCAAGACCAACTCATTGATTACTTTCTACTCAATGAGATAGTTTTTCCTCTGCTGATGAAATGTAGGAATTTATTCATTCGCTCCCTTATGTGAGCAATGTACTTCCCAATTAGATCAGTTTGCCTAACATGAAGAAAATTGTACTCAAGTTGTTGGTAGAGGACTGCTTCTCAAAACTTTGTGAGTAAACACTCTACACAACCAACCTCATTAAACCTGCCAATCCGCTTCAATCTTGTTTATTCTCGGCTGCAAATGAGAATACACAAGTTTGGGATTGCTCATCGGTTTTCCTCGTGTAAAAAAAAAGTTTTTGATTCCATGTAGGAAATTGTGATCTGTCTCATCAACCTGCACAATTCATGTCTGTCTAGACTACCCATCGTGCAAATGTGTATGCCAAGTTGCATATTGCACAAACTTTTGCTACTGCACGGTGTACCCCAAACCATTGTCTCGGATCATGAACTAGTTTTCAGCTCATTTTGGAAGCATTTACAAGAATCACCTTACTCGAGTAAATGCCTGCCAGAATCTTGTGCCTTGGAAGAGAATGGAGTGTAACCATATGCATCTGTATGCCTACACTTGTCACTTGATGTCCTCTGTGCCTTTTATCACGGAGTGACAGAAAACTTTGTGTACATAATGAAACTAATCTAGAGTTCATCCTATCTTCAGCATAGCATACCTCAGGCCAATCAGGAAGAATTGATCAAATCTGGAAATACATATTGAGAGCATATGTGTTTTGTTTTCAAGGATCTTGTTAGAAATGGCGACTGCTATCATTGTTTTTCTTACAACAATAGTTATAAAGAGGTTACCTCAGGCTCTACCCAAACGACTGTTGCTACATAGACACAAGGGTTCCCTTATTGATGGACATCAAAAGCACTGAGCCGACAGAGTCAGCTATCGCATTCATCGTTCACTCAACAAACTCAAATAATACAGTGTTGCCATCAGAAAGAGAACTGTACACATGGAACATTATGTAGCTTTCCATCAGTCTGCATCTCAGTAAATTATGTCTACAACCAACAGAAACCTTGCATGTTGTCAATCAATTTTCTCAGCTTCAGTAACTGTCTGCCTCGTCCATAGTCTCATCCCATATGAAAATAGTGGTGTATGCTATATCCACTAGAGAATAAGATGTTTTGAAAACTACTCTTTGACTGCTCCAATTCACACCCTGCATGCTGAAAGTGCTAATTGGGATGAGTTGTCTTGAAATCCTCCCAAATTAATTGGTAGTGTTATCTTGGATTCATCCCAAAGTAACAATGCTTCATAGAAGTCAATGAAGAAAATTCTTCAACCAAGAGTTAACTTCTAAAGAATTCTTGAATGATCAAAAGTTGTCCTATCCTTAATGATCTCTCAAAACAAGCCTTTATTGTCAGCACTTTATCGTGAGCCATGAGTGATCACCCCTGCCTATGAGCCCTATGGAATTTTTAAGTAGCTTCGTACTAGCACCGCCTAGGAAAAGGGGCTGACATGCTTCTCTACCCTTGAAAGCTCTTACGTTCCGAATCTCGGGACTGAGATTCTTTTAAGGGGGGAAGGCTGTAACACCTCAGGTGTTAGTCACGAGCTAACCAGCGAGTGTGGACCTAACCAAGTTGTCTCAATCCATGATCTTGATCACTATCTCACATTCATCTTCATCTACCATGATCATTGGAAATGGTTCATAAAGATCCGAATTGAGAATTCACATGGAATGACAAGTTATTCACTTAATTGGATATATGGATTAAGTGAAGATGAGCATGCAAAGTCAACCAAACCCTGCAACCTTGCCCAAACAACCCTACTTGAACTCTACAACAAAAGTCATGAAGGTTTCATGTTGAGCAAATGCCAAGAAAATACCTTTATTGGCCTAAACATCTACTCTGAGCTCTCTAATTATATTAGTTTGACCAAAGTGGAAATATTATTTTGGAGCAAGATATGAAGTTTGACCCAAAATAAAAGTTACAGATATTTTGGAGTACAACAAATGTTATTTAGGGACCAAGTCATGATTCAACCTCCAAGTTCCCCAAAAAGTGGACACAAGACAGAAGAAAAATCTGATTACAAGACTTGATTCAATTCAAAGTCTGAAAATGGTGTTGATTTCATGGCCTTTCCATGTTCTCCAAATTTCATTAAGCAACTTGAGTTGGACCAAAAATAGAAGTTGTTACAAACTCTTTGAGGCACAACATATTCAAATTTGAGGTCAATCCGACTTCGTTTGACAAGAGTTGCCACTCGATCTTTGAACGTAATTAGCTTGTTGACAGCATCAACTTTAGAGCTAATTACCCGTTAATACGTTCATCAAATGGCCGAGCTTCCTCAACAAAGATCGTAGGCCATTGCGCAGGCTACCTCTTTTGTTTTGGCGCCCAGGGCAGAATATGCAAGGAAGATGCCGGAATCCACCGCCCAACTCGTCCACTCTCGCACACGCCACGTGTTCGACGTCAGGCTTCAAAGGGGACGCGTGGTCTCCCTGCTCTGTCCGTGCCCCACCATTGCCGGCCACCCCTGTCCCTTGTCTTAACTCGAAAGGAACCACATCAGAGAGCCTCAGCTCACTTCTCCATTCGCCCGTCTCGCTCTCTGCTCACTCTCCACTTCATCCTCTCGCCCTCCTTGCTCCCCTCTGCGTTCACCCCGGCGAGCAGAGCGCCGCCATGGCCTCCTCGCTGGAGCTCTCTCCGTCATGGCCGGCCGCTGCGTGCGCTGCTGCCGCGTGCCCTGCTCGCCTTCCTCACTCTCCCATTCCCTCTTCCACCCCCTTGCCCTCTTCCTCGCTCCCTGCCGAGCGCGCAGCATGCCGCCGCCATTGCCGGCCGGGCGGAGCTCGAGCTCGCCGCTGTCCTCCCTCCTCCGAGCACCCTATGGCCGAGTCCCCTTCACCGTTGTCTTCCTCCGCTCCACGCTGCTCTCCTGAGCCCTCTCTCCGAGCACCTCGTCGCCGGGCTACAGCTCGCCTCGGGCCGCCGCCGGCGGCACGGTGGCTGGGCCGCTGCAGGCCACCTCTCGCCATGCCGAGGGCACCGGCGGGTGCGCTGGCTGCTGGGCTAGCTCTGGCCCCACTTCGCCGCTGCCGGCCGCTCTCCGGCGAGCCCTGGCCGGGCCGGCCATCTCCTCCCCGGCGCCTTCGTCTGTCTGTTCGCGCGGGGGAGAAGGAGAGGAAGAAGAAGGGAACCCCCTGTGTGACTTTGCTCTGTGTATGATAGGTGGGGTCCAGCGGTCAGCGGGTCCCGCGTGTCAGCTTCACTGGAAAGTTTGCCGGGTGCATGGACCGTGTGGATCTAGCGAAATCAGGGGTTAAATGTGTATTCGGTTTTCATTTCAGATTTCGTGCTATTACTTGTAAAATCAATATCTAGTGTTTGGGGGCTCCAAAAATGATGAGGCTTGTTTTGTTGGATTCGTGGTAAAGTTTTCTACATGTTAGTATAGTTGGTTGTGTCATGCATGACTATATTTATGCTGTAGAAATTCATTATTGAAATGTGGTTTAGAAGTTCATTTAAATTATCCCGATCCACATTTTGAGAAATATATGTCCAAAAATCATGATTCCAATTTTGTTAGTCTTCTAATGACATGCACTAGCTCATAAAAATATAAAACATATAGGTTGTTTACTATTTCATTGGTGTTTCACATTTATATTTTTAAATAGGAAATAATTGGTTGAATTGCTTGTTATTTTTGTATCTGAAGTTATATTGCTCCAAATGATATGAAAAATTTATTTTTAGACTCTTGGTATGTTGTGTGATGTCTGGTTAAATTTTTGGAATTTATGCCACAAGTATGACTGAGTTATTGATTTATATTGTTTTATGCATATTAAGTAGATTTAAATGCATTACAAATAATATATTGTGGTAAAAATGGAAAATGGTATTCTACTACCTTTATATGATATTGTGTTAGCCTGAGAATCAATAATATGGTCATGTTGTTTCAGAAAATGTTGAGTTTCATATTTAATTTGCTCTCCAATGCTTTATTGCATTATAGATTTGTTTATTTTGTAGTAATTAAATTATGGAACCTGAGCATGTAAGATTTGAACTTTGGTCATTATTTGTAATCACCTAGCTCTCATAAAAGTTTGGGACTCATTTGAAATGTTTACCATATAACATAAATAATTAAATAATACATTTTTATGTAATAATGAGTGAATAATTAAAGACAAATAAATGCATATATGTTTCTTGTGATTCCTTAACATGCTTTGGTCTGAGATGAGTCTTGTATGACCATGTAATCATGTTTGGAGCTATCTAAATAGCTCATTCCTAAGTGTGCTTAGGTGATAAATAAGGGAAAAGCATGTTTTGCTTATATGCTGAAAATGGCTGCAGGCATAGTCCCTGTTGTTGTGGTGTTTTCTCCATGAAAATGATGTTGCATGTAAATGTGTTATATATAAAAGTTGTAGCCAACTTATATATCTAGCTTGTCCTAAAATTTCTTGGTCATAGGCCTGATAGTTTAGGAGTTATGGCTTTTGGACGACTGCTGTCAGGTTTTGCCAATTTTCTGTCTAGATCTGATTGATTGCATTATTTGACTAAGTTATGATTTGAATCACTTCTTGGTGATAACAGAGAAGTTGTAGTGCTTTTCCTATAGTTTCTAAATTGCCCAGGATCATCCCTTTTGGTGGTCTATATCTCTAGTTTTGATTGTTTGAAGTGGGAGGACAGAATCTGTCCAAGTCTGGACAGAGCTGTCTTCTTTGTGTTGTTTGACCTGTATATGAATTAAATCATCTGAAGAGGATAATACCAAAGTTGTAGACAATTTCAATAGCTTTCCAGAAAGGCTTAGATCACTCTGGTTGGATGTATATAGCTTCAGTTATGGTTAAATCTTGTGCTTGCTGTCCTGCTGTCCCATAAACTGCATAGTGTGAGATTAGGATTGCTTTGACCTGTTGCCTTGCTTGGCGTGCATTGTTAGCTTATGGTTCAGTGATGCTAGATTAACATGTCTTGTATTACTTTCTCTTTATTCATACATGTGTATTGTGCATCTCATTTAGGTACGCTAGATGATGAACACGTGGACATGAAGGACATGATGATGGAACTAACCACAAGACGGTGTGGTGGACTAATCACGAAGGTGGAAGGACTAATCGAGTGGTTGGATGGGAAATGCTCGTCGAACAAGTGTCATCTAACAAACACTAACTTAGTTCTGAACCCAGGCAAGCCCCGGAGCATCCGTAAGCCTCCACCTATCTCTTTTTATAAATGCACCGGTCTTTATTAAATCATATGTTTGTGCATTTAAGTATAGGAGTTGGTTTGAAACCGTTGCTGCATATCTACCTTGTCTACTATATATGTGAACCTGATACTATTACTAGACAGGTGACCGATCTTATGCTTAGCCCTGCTTAGACCGGTAGAAGTCGGGTGATTTCCTGTCATCCGCGAGAAAGTCGGGTGATTTCCTGTCATCCGCGAGTGTAGGTGGTGACTGACGAGATCCACATGGTTGGCTATATGTATCACCATGCCACAATGAAATAATGAGAGAATCAAGGCTAGGTAGCGGGGAGCTGCATGACATGGGTCATGTTGACTTCGGTGCTGCTTGCGGCCGACTAGGACTGAGGCCACCAGACATCAGTTGAGATTGAAAGACGTCGTCACATAGCTGGCCAGATAAGTCGTTCTGACCGCGAAGCCGAGTATTTCTTTCTGAGCCGGGAATTGGGCGTGATAAGGCAGACATATTCTGAAGGTAGGAAGGATGTGCGGAGACACCATCTTACCAAGGGCAGGTCAGGGACCTGATGCATCCTGGAAGTGGGTTTGTCTCTGAGAATATGGACCCCTCCAAGCCCGCGATACATATTATGTCTCAGAAAGATTTAACAGTGGCCCAAGAAGCCAGTGGCTCGGCTGACAGGGTTTGTGATTGGCATATTTGTCAGCTGGTACAATCGATTCGAATCGCCATCTCTCCTGGTTAGTGAGAAACTGAACTGATCTTCTGGTGAGGTAGAGGTTAACAACTTGAACGTGATTATTGGTGAGATGAGGTTGATATCTGTGGATATCGGAAATCATATGGTTTATTGATTGCTATAATATCAAGTGATTGTTTAGTATAGCTACAAACCTTAGTTTAATAGCTTAACTGAAATTGAAGCTGAATCACATCTAAAACTTATAAGTTGAGGAACTATTGTAGTAATGCTTTTTATGCAAAAATGTTGCTATTCTCTGAGCTCCACCAAATAAGCTTGCATATCCTTGAGAGTCTTTTTATTTACTTCCTGTCGGGTAAGTCTAGCTGAGTACAATTGAGTACTCAGGGTTTTATTCCCAATGTTGCAGGAGGAATGCTTGGTTGACTAAAAAGTTACTTCTATCCTTCGGGAGAGGAAGACTAGACCTTGGGCAAGGTCACGTTATCTGTCTCATCTATGTTGCTGTGACTGGTCGGTACTTCGCACTGTATTATGAAATTAAGCTTATGTAAAATGATTTTGTTTCCGCTATTGAACTTTTATGTAAAAGTTTATCTTGTACTCTGATGTATTTGAAATATGTGCGAATCTATGTATCATGTGTAGTGTGTACTGCTGAGTTTCTGCGATCCTTGGGGTATGTACTGTGTAAAAGTTTGAAATCCTTCGAGATTTCACGGACTACCGGGTTTATATTGGCTCAAGTGTGGCTTGATAGCTGGGAAAACAGCTGTCGCTGTACTTGTGCTCGTATAAATTGGTCGGTTCTGTTACAACCCCCAAGCTTACCTATTTTCCAGTCCCTTGGCAAACGAACTAAGCCTAATTACTAATATAATTGGATCAGGAGTTGCTACAATGTTTTCATACTTCCCAAGTACACATGCTGCAAACATAGATTCTTCTCCGGATTAGACAAAACTGCTCTAACTTTTAAACTTACCCATTTTACCTTTAACTATGGGGCTTTACAGCTCTTGCCTTAGTCTTGAGTAATCGAAAGAAAGAATAATCAAGTCTTGCACTATGTAGCAAATTCTTCACAGTACCAATATTCCAGAGTTTTGCAAGTTTTAAAAATAAAACTCAGAGCTTTAACTGTATGACACCCTCAAGTCTCTTAATGTATATGGTATTTGTGGATCTCACTTAAGGCATCAATGTTATGCCTTCCTATAACTAAGGATTTATAGTGGAGCTCATAGGAGTGGCAATAATAAGGTTTAAGCATACATGCAATTCATATGTTGTAAAGTCAAACAATGGATCCACAGAGAATCGAGGCATACAATCAAACCAAGATGTGCATGTGTATGGAATATGGTGGATAGGTGTATATGTGGTATTTAGTGGCTATTCCTAATTCTACTTTTGCTCTTTGAAAATGATTCACTCTCCTTTGTAACTTGGAGGAATACATGGGCTATCTTTATTCTTTCTCTTTTTTTTCATTCGGGAGGCGGGCATCTAGTACCCATTGTTTTAATGCTGGGACACTTGTCCATCTTTTACTCCCTTTTTATATTTTTGCATAGCCACATGTATCCTTTGAATATGAATAACTGGAGAGATAATAATAAGAACTTAGAGCAATTATAGTAAGGCTGTCCTACGGGGTTTATATATTTTTGGGTATTCACTCCTAGTGCAGGAGAAAACATTTTTATGATGACCATTGATGAAAGTGGAAATGGTTGTGATTACTCCCAGGGTAGGAATAATGCATATGTGCTAAAGTGTGTACGTGATCTTGGTTTTAAAAGCATGACAAGACTCTCATATGGTATACAATAAAGGTTGACTGAACTCAATGTAAAGCAAGCAGCATGAGTATGCAAAAGGTTTTCCTATCTAGATGCATCATATATAGCTTTGGTAGGAATTCACATTTTGTCATACAAGAGCTCATCATGTAAATTTCAAATTTTTGAAATAAATCTCCAGAACTTAGTAATGTTAGGAATAAGATAAATAGTAGCTCAACTTTCATGAATCATATCAAGCAATTACCTAGAATTAGCTTAAACATATGCCTCCACAAGTTTCAGGTTCAGAGTAAATTCTTAAGTTAAAACAGCAATATCCAAAACTCAGGAGAATTTAAGTTTGACAACTAGGCATTTGAAAAGTATTGTGACAGAGCAACTATTCATCATCTCCAAGACAAATTTTAGTGTTCATCATTTTTTATTTAGTTCTAGCCTAGACTGACTCTAAACAAACTCTAATATATAGATAGATATTTATTTGGTTTTCAGATTTTATCTTACTAGTTAACTCACGTGAAAAAGCGATATAGTAATAATGATAAAAAGAATAGGAAACTTATACTTAGCTAGATTTTAATTGGAGGGTGCCCTCTCCCAAACTTGATGTTTGACAGGGTCTTTGATGTTGCAAATTGTGTGATCCTTTTGAGCAGTGTATTGGCAGTGTAAGGACGTCGGGTTGACTAGCTCCTTGATCTTGTATTTTCCTATGAAACTCAATTGCCAATAAAGATACCGAATCTTATGGAGAGGGGTTAGGTTTAATACCACTCCATGGTAAGTAATTGATTTTATATTTCCAGCAGAAGTTTAAGCTTCTTCACCCAATTAGGAAACTTCTCTAAGGGTGTAGACCTTCATGTGCCCACATATTTTTGGTATTTTTGTGAAAGGTGTGGACCTTCATGTGCCCACGTATTTTTGGTATTTTCAGATTTTCCTATGATACTATGGTGAACCTTCATGTGTTCACATATTTTTGGTATTTTGTGTTTGTATAAAGTAGACTTAATAAGCACATAGATAAAGTTACCAGGTAACTAGGGGATGCTCCTCCCCCAAGCTTGATGTTTGCAATACTTGGTGCTTAAATGGTCTTCAGAGCGAGTTGGTTAGTAGCAGTCCTAATGGGTGCCATTAATAAACTCTCTCCTTAGTCATAATATTATTCCTGCATAGTTATACTCCAACAAGAAAACCAAAACTCGAGGCTCAAATTATCAAGAGGTTAGCGGTCAGCCAATGAGCACATTTGATTATTCTTTGAATTGATTTTAATTAATAGATTCTAGCATGATTCTAAAAAGATTCTCTTTTTAGGATTTTCTAATTTTCTTATGCAGAAATCAAATATGTATGCACGCTAATAATTATTTTTATGCCACCACAGGGAATATTCATTCTCATGGGGCCTAGGATTTTCGTAATGCAACAAAGCAATTATAAATATTACTACCATCTATAAATCATTTTTATTTTTATGCCACCACAGTAAATATGCCTACAGGGTTACCATAGGTTTATTCATGGGGCTTCAATTTTTATGATGCAGTAAATAAGGCAGTAAATATTTTTGTTGGTTTTATATTTCTTAATATGCAAAAATGATTATGCTAAATGTGTTAAAGTAAAATATAATGAATTCTAACTTAATTAGATAACTACCATTCTAACCTTATGGGTAGGGTACGGAATTTAAAGTCTACCGACAGGACTTAGATAGTGGAGAGTACTTACTCGGTAGGTTCATTGTCTGAGGTTACCTCAGTCAATTCTCCATTTTGCGGTGGTGTAGCAGGTGCTTCTTCTTTCGACTTCCATCTCTTTTATGTCTCTTCTGCTTCTCTCTTTTCTAGCTCCAGCTCTTCCTTGTAAGCTTCTCTTGATTCTTCATCTCTCTTTATCAATTCTTCTACTTGCGCTTGGATCTCTTCTTTCTCTGCCTTAGCAATCTGGTCCATCCTTTCAGCTTCCGCTTTCCACTCACTCCAGCGTGGTGCTTGTACGGCTTCTTCTTGCTCCTTGTAGCAGTCTTCATACTTCACAATTCTACCAGGGAACTCCTTTCATCCATAGCGAGGCTGGGTAGCCTGACGGCGGGCTTGGCGTTTCCTTCTGTTGCGTTGCTTCCTGATCTGCTCATGGTTAAGATGTGTTTTGAATTGACAGCGTACCTTTTCGATGGGTAGGTTGAAGTGGATCGGTTCAGACCCGATGTAGATGACAGCATTGGCGGTGTAGAGGAACAGTCTTCCCAAAAGAATAGGCGATTCATCGTCTCCCTGCGTATCAAGAACTAGAAAATCTGCGGGTATATATTTATTTTGAATTCTTACCATGACAACCTTGACTACGCCTTCAAGGAGTCTCAACGATTGGTCCGCCATCTGCAACTAAATATATGTTGGGTATAATGGTAAATCATCAAATAATTCATCATATACCTTTTTGGACATTACGTTGACGCCTGATCCAGTGTCACAGATGGTGTCGGGAAAAAGTGATGTCTCTGATTGTGCATTCGATAATTGGTACTCCTGGGTCACCTCTCTTTGTTGGAAATGGTTTCAGGAGCATATGATCATTTTCTGTGTTTATGGCATTGATTAGCTGAGCAGTTCCTTCAGGTACATGCTGAGGCTTGTTCTTCCTCCGTCTTCTATTATTCTTCTTCTTGGGTGTTGGTTGTTGTTGTTGCTCTTCTTGTTGATGGAATTACTTCGGGACTGCTGGATTCTTGAGGATGCGGTTCTTGAATGAAAATCTCTCCTTCTTGTCTTTGATGGAGAGGACAATCTTGGCGTGTTTCGTATAGATGATGGCTTTGGTTGTGCATAAGAATTGTCGTCCCAAGATAATGGGTGCCTTCTCATCTCCTCTAGTATCCATGATCACAAAGTCAATTGGGACATATGATTGCCCCACTCTAATAACAGCTTCTTCTAGTACTCCCTCGGGGTAGCAAATGGATTGATCTGCAAGCTGCAAATGCATATCTGTGTACAACAAAGGATCACCTAAAATTTTCTCATAGATTACCTTGGGCATTATGTTGACACTTACGCCGAAATCGCAGATAGCCTCTGGAAAGTTGTGACATCCTATGGAGATAGGAATCACAGGTCTTCCAGGGTCTCCCATCTTCTCAAATAGTGAGTGATCTATCTACTGTATATCTGCAGGCTTAATTTGGTATTGTGTTGCATTGTAAATATCAACAAGGTTAGCAGTTTCTAAATCCTCCGGCTGGCCCGGAATCTTTCCTTTCTCAAATGGATGGACAGCAGCAGCAAGCTGAGCTAATTGTGATTCTAATATTTTATTAAAGCTGTGCTGATTCTTTATAGCAGAAGCAAAGGTATCCATTCTAGTATTTATATTTTCTAAAGCTTTATCATTAGAGGCTACCTTTCTAGACATTTGATTTAACAATTTAGATTGACCAGCAACTAAATCTCTTAAAGGCGGAAGATTATAATTATTGTAATTATTACCTTGGTTGTTACCTTGGTAATTACCTTGTCGAGGTTGCTGATTCCATCCTTGATTTTGCTGGTTCCATCCTTGACTTTGCTGAGGACGATAGTAGGTGTTGTTGTTGATGAAGTTCACATCCTCTTGCAATGTAGGGCAGTTGACAGCTGAATGCCCGTAATCTCCACATTCTTCACAGGTCATGCGAGAATCATTGATATGCATGACTTCCTTCTTCTCTATGTCGAGCTTCTTCATGATGAGGTCTAGCTTGGCAGTGACCATGTCAGTCTCCTTCAGATGATGGATGCCTCCTCCTCTCTTGCGAGGTTGAGTACGTTCTTCATTGCAGCTTGAATTTGAAGCCATCTTCCCAAAGAGTGCTTGACCTTCTGGAAGCTTAAATGGCAGGAAAGCTCCTCCAGCTGCAACATCTATGGACTCACGGGTGCTAGAGATTAGCCTGTGGTAGAAGGTATGCAATAGTAGCCAATCCTCTATCCCATGATTAGGACAGTCTTCAATATAATCTTGGAATCTCTCCCATGCTTCAGTGAATGATTCGTCATGTTGCTGTTGAAAACTTGAGATTTTCCCACGCAGAGCATTCGTCTTGCCTATAGGAAAGAACTTTGCCAGGAAAGCAGTTGAGCATCGGTCACATGTAGTGTTCTTGTCTTTGTTGGTGCAGAACCACTGCTTGGCTTTCTCCAAAAGTGAAAATAGGAAAAGACAGAGTAAAATAGCATCTTTTGGTACTCCTCTAATCGTGAAGGTGCTGCAAATCTCTAGAAAGTGTTGTAAGTGTGCACCTGCATCTTCATGAGCTTTTCCACAAAACTGGCTGGCTTGAACCACGGTGATAAGAGCAGGCTTGAGCTCGAATCCATTATCCCCCGTGTTGACTGCTGGTCCAGTCCGGATGTTTTCTGTTGTTGGGGCAGAGAACTCGCGCAGCGTCTTCTCAGCCATGTCTTCAAACACAGGAAATAAATCTTCTCCTAAGTGTTCTTCTTCCAATGTTGGAGCTGGCTCCTTTGATAAACTAGCTCGAGAAACGATGGGTGTTTTTGATAGTGATTCGGAATCTTCCCTCGTCTCTACAAACTTCTTTCTTCTCAGGAGTTTCTCTGGATCGTCAATATAATTATTTGGAAGAGAAAAACCATTCATTCATCACCCTACATAAGATAAGCAAATGATAAAAAAACAAGGGTGTACCTATTTGAGTTAGAGATCAATTGGTAATACAATCTTATCCATTATGTATACATATGCTATCAATATTTCCTAAGTTTATGTGCCTTCCCCGGCAACGGCGCCAAAAATGCTTGTTGACATCTCCTAACGTCGCCAAATATAACTATATAACTTTTAATGCGAGAGGCGAGATTAGAAGATGAATGGTAATTAATTAATTTGTCATTATCAACTAGCCACTTTTCTATTACCAACATTCTTATGCAAGAACTAGGTTGTCATCCCTAATTAATAATACTAAGAATAAATAAAGGTTTCATATATTAATCTATGTGACTAGGCAGAAATACATATAAATAATATAAACTAAGATCAGTTCTGCAAGCGGACAGATAATTATACCATTGTAGCATTTTACCTAGGGAGTTTTACCAGGTTGTCGATTTATATTTATACTACTGGAAAGGACTAAGGATAAACTACAATCTATTATATTGATAGTGATGGTATACAATGGATAACTGACATTACCGATGGCATTTGCTCTACTCATAACAGGCAGAGGTCACAAGGTAAATAAAGATAAAGGTGATAAGTATGACCAAGCATCATAAATAAAAGATAATCATCAAAGCCCTTCTCTAGTCATAGTAATAGCTAGCCAATGGATAAACTAAGGAACTAATATCAAAGGTAATTCTATAACTACATCAATGAATAACTCTAATTAGTGCAATTACATCTAGCAATCATTGTTAGACTAATCCTATATCATGATCACATGCAAAGGGCATCATCTAGGAAAGGTGTGAAACAGATTCATCACCAAACTTCGCGACCGTGCCTGCTGGCCTACATACGGGGGGTGGACTACAGAGGACTCAACGCAGCTGTCACCTACGCGATCTACCACACGACCCAGCACATCAGGGTGCACTCACAGATAAACAAAATACCTAGACACCATGTCTACATATCGTTCATCATCTATCCATCGTACGCATGAATAAACGCTATACGAGCAATTACATGAATTCAATAAGATCAAACCAACTATACTAGACATATAATCAAAGTAGACAAAGACTATTGTAATCAAGAACATATAAACTATTAAGAACAATGTTTTCCTAATCATAATGAAGAATACAATAATAGAGAAAGAACTAGAATTATACCGAACTCCGTGCTCCAGACAGACGCCGGGGCTCCAGATCCACCGAAGAACTAGAACTCCTCTACTCTCTAATCTAACTAGGCTAGAGCTATGAACTAGGAGGCTCTTGATGAACTAGGAGGCTCTTGATGGCTTGAGGACTTGATGCCTTGAATGAATGATGGGTTGATGCTTCCAGGGGGGTCTGCCCCTTTATTTATTACCCGGTGGGATGCACGTGCGCCGTAGGATCAAACCGACTTCAAACAATGGCTGAGATGACTCCACAAAGGTGGTGGAAGAGGACTCCAGAAGGTGGGCCGAAACCCTAGCAGGGGGGCCGCCGGCCGGCCCCACCCTGTGGGGTCTCGGGTCCCGGTGCCTCGGGTGTGTTCCAGATGCTTCTAGTGTTCTCGTGATGATTGTTCCCTTGGCGGTTAAGTTACGTGGTAATCATGTTCTTTAACCCTTCTTTTATGCTTTTCTAGAATAGCCCCTGGAAAATACAGAATATGCAAAACTCGTGGAAACTGTCAGTTAAAACCCTAGACTAGTGTGTATTCATGTATCCTTTGGTGTCTATAGTTCTAATAAAAGTTGATGTTATCCACCGTCAACAGGGGGCTGGGCCAATCGATGAAACTCATAATGTCCAATGGTGGGCCGCTGAAATCCCATTTAGCTTCTGTTTTTTCACTCTTCTGAACAACAGCAGTGGAAGAAGACAACCTTACTCCCATGTAATAAAAAAGTGGAAAAAAAGAGAGTAGTAGTGTTATTAGTGCAAAAAAACACAGTAGTAATGTATTGGTAATAGAAAAAGAAAGTTGTATACAATCAAAAGAAAAAAAACAGCAAAATAGGAAGGCATATACATCTTATACAATGATCTAAAAAAAGTCATTTACCTTAGCCTTTCCCTTCTTGACTGTCGAGACCCCTTCATGCTTGGATTCTCCGAAGCAATAACTTCTAGTGGTATGGGCTCGTCAACGTTCAGCATGGTCTGCTTTGGCACCTCCTTATCCCCCTCCCTCAACTCCACCTCCTCCTTCGCCGCCTCCTTATCCCCCTCCCTCAACACCTCCTCCTTCGCCACCTCCTCATACCCCCCTCCTCCTCATCCTCCTCCTCCTCGACCTCGTCGTCCTCATCGTCCACCCACTCTTCACCATATTCGTCTTCCTCCTCATCGCCATCCTCATCCTCCTCACCATCATTAATGAAGTTGGGCTGCTAATCACTACTATTAGCTCTTCTCCGTGTCGATCTTCTTTGTCTTGTCTCCTCATGATCCTCTTCATCACTTGATTCTGTGATTGCAGTTTCCTCACTTATGAATGTGCCCATAATTTCAGTGAAACTGATGCAAGCTTTCCTCACAACCTCACAGAGCTTCCTCTTTTTCTGCCATTGAAAAGCATAAATAACAATATTAGTAATCTGATGGCAATTTAATATCACTAACAAGGCAAGTTATTAGTAAATATGATAGCAATTGAATATCACTGGGGTAGGTTGTTATTAATCTTAAGGCAAACTTACTCTTGTTATCATAGAGTGTTACTCCGTGCTCGAAGTGACTTTAATCATGTGCAGGTGGTGGCTAAAAAAAGAGAGGAAGCCTAAGATTTGGAAGTGATTAGGAGTGGGCTGCTGACTAATGCAGGTGACATATTACAAAAAAAACTGAACTGAACTGAAAATATAGCATTACAACTGAACTGAACTGAACAATATTAGTAATCTGATGGCAATTTAGTATCATTAGTAAGGCAAGTTATTAGTAATCTAATAGCAATTTAATATCACTAGGGAGCGAGTTCTTCATAATCTTAAGGCAAACTTACTCTTCTTATCATAAAAACGACACTAAAAAAAGACATCATATGCAGGTGGCTTAAAAAAAGAGGAAGCCTAAGATTCTATTTTCTTGAGTTTGGGAAGTGATTAGGAGTGGGCTACTGACTAATGCAGGTGACATATTAAAAAACTAAAAAGAACTAAAAATATAGCATTAGAACTGAACTGAATTGAACTAAACTTAGCATTAGAACTGAAATGAAAAATTGACCAATGACACCTAGCTGAAAAATGACCTCAAAATGCCACTTACCTTTGAAGACATTGGTGCTGATGCCTTATGTGAAATGAAACTCTCTATGCCTTCCAAATCCCCCAATAATGTGGTCTCGGAGACAGACCCATCAAGTTTCTTGAGCTAACACAAAAAATAGGGGAAAAAGGATTTCAGAACACAAATACAAAATAAAGGTAATGAGATTGCACAGGTTTGACAAAAAAAGAGTAAAAAGCATACTTTGAGCTTCCCAAATGTCCCATTTATGTTTGTATCCAGCTTGATGATCTTATTGATAAGTTGCATAGTCCATGCTGCAATTCTTGGCTGGCCTTCTGGGACATGTATGTTCCCTACATCCAATGAGTCCAGGTATAGTATCTAGAAAAGCATAGGAAAAAATGGTCAACGCAACATAACATAAAAACCTTCATGTGGAAAAGAAAGGCAGTTATGACAGGGACTCACGGTAAGGAAGTATAGGCAGCCTAGGACAGCATCCTTTTTGTGCAACTTCCCCGCTGAACTTTTGAGGGTATCTACTACAAATTGGCACCAATTCAGGTCCTTGACTTTGGCTAAATCAACCAAGGATGGGTAGCATTTTGGGCTAATGCACAACGCGGTGCTCCCGCATAGGAATGTGGACACAGCTAGCATAAGCCAATATCTAAGATAGTCATCATTGTCCTCCTTGCTAGATTCCAGCCATTCTTTGATTGTTGTAATTCTAGGGGCCCGGCCGTTCTCAAATCCGCACTTCTCATTGATAAAGTTGATTGCAGAGCCGTCAAACTCATATTTGACCATATGTTTACCCAAGGGCAGCCCTAAAATCCTGAAAACTGCTTGTGCATCAACTTTGATCCTCCCTCTCCCAGGGATAATGAGCTCCTCTGACTCCGCATCAAAGCACTTCAGAAGCCACTTACTTAGGGCTGAGGGTAGTCTGCTACTTCCCAACTCAAGCAACTCTCCAAACCCAACTCTCCTAACAAGATTCCGCTGATCTTCTGAAATTTTCTTGTACAATTTAAATAGCCTTGCAGGTGTTGCCCTGTTTCTACCACCCTGAAGAAAAAAAGAAGGCATACATGTAGTGCGATACAAAAATAGGGTGGTGTACATACACATTACAATGTGAAAATGTGGAAAAAATATGAACTGAACTGATCTAAAAATATAGCAATAGAACTAAAAGTGAATAAAAATATAGTAATCTGATTGCAATTTATTATCACTAGCAAAAGACAAGTTATTATTAATCTAATAGCAATTTAATATCACTAGGGGGTGAGTTGTTATTAATCTAATAGCATTAGAACTGAACTGAAAATTGATCTCTGCAAAAACTGGACAGAAAAATAAAGCACAAAATGACCAATGCAACTAAGCTGAAAATTGGAAAGACAAAAAATTAGAAAAGGATGCTATATCCCATGTTCCCTGCTACTTCCACCACCATCAGCGCCCCTTCTTAGGCGAGCCATTTTCTGCAAATAAACACATATCACGACATAGCTTCTAAGTTAGGAGTTATGGTACGCAAGGCAATAATAGTTAAATACGGTAGGAAATAAAAGTGCTAAGCATTAGACAATAATATGAATATGTGTTAGAGCACCTCCAACAGTTGTGCATTTTTGGTTTGGCAATTGTTGTTGTTTGCCAACTCCCCAAATGATCTAGTAAAGGAGAAAAAAATCCTTCTCCAACAGTTGTGCATTTTTAACTTGGCAAATCCCAAAAATGGACCACAACATACCCCGGGGTCCACCAGTCATACCCCGGGAGGTCGCGAATGCCAAGTCGCCGCGGACTCCCATATATGCTAAACCTCCCCCTGAAATTGCCAAGTTTACTAAAATGCAAAACCAATATGCAAAACTGTTGGAGAGGTGATTTTGTGAATTTTAGCAAAACATAAGAATGCAAACCTCAAATGCACAACTGTTGGAGATGCTCTTACAAACTACGCGGTGTGAAATCTGCAGAACTGCACAAAAGCCTAACTGAAAAAAAAGCATGAACCATGAAACCTGAACATGAGCAGGAAAAAGTGCTTGTGCTGCTACAAAATATATAATCTGCTTGTACTGCTAGAACCAGAAGAAAACATGAAATGAATATGCACATCAAAAATATGTTTGATAGTGCTAATCTATTAATTTGAACTGACCAAATAGACTATAAAACAAATATGCTATATAGTTGCTTTACTTGTACAATTGCAATTTAAATCCAATACCTAGAGTTGGAAAAACATACTACAATCCAGTACCTAGATGTACACAGCAGGGCACACACAAAAATAGCAACCAAAAACACTGAATCTCAACACAATTAGCATCCGAATACATGAAAAAGATTCTCTACATCTGAACATCTGAACAACCGGACACAATTAGCTATTCACCTGATGTTGTTGTAGTCTCCGTGTGTGTTGGCAGGAGAAAACACAGAGGAGCAGGATGTGTCGTTGCAGGCGCGGGGCTGCGGGCGCGTCTGTCGTGAGAGTTAGCAGCGACGACGGAGCGAAGAGCGCGCGTGGGGGAGGACAACGGAGCAGGATTCCAGAGGCCCCCCGCGACGCGAGATGCATGCGCTGCTGGAGTGGAGAAAGCACAGCGGGCTCGGGATGTGCCCGCGGCCCGGGGGGTCGAGACGGCGCGCAGGCTGCGCGCACGTCGGCGGATGTGGATGCGCACGCGGCGGAGGAGCACTTCCTGCTCGCCTCCCTCCGCCGGTCGAGACAGGCGCAGGCTGCGCGCCCGGCGGCAAGGGTGGATGCGTGCGCGGCGGAGGAGCACTTCCTGCTCCCCCCCCCCGCCACACCTCTGTCCCCCTTCTCCTAATCCGCCATCACCCTGCAGATCGAGAAAAAAACGACGAAAATAAGCGCTAGAACAGCAAACAATCACCGAATCTGACGACGGTTTGCTCACCTTCGCCTGCTATTGAAGTGGATCCAGTGGCTGGCGCTCTCCAATGCCGGTGACCGGCAATGAGAGAGAAGGGCGAGGAGGAGAGAGGGAAGTTGAGTAGAGGACGAGGAGGAGAGAGAGAATCCGAGGGGGCGCGCTTCTCAATATTTGAACAGTCCAAAAATCTACCGCTCGGTTTCAGTCGGCGCGGTCGGTCAGGGATCGGGGTTGCTTGCGGGTTGTGGGCACGACGCTGTGGCCGTGCGATTGGACAAACGCACGGCCGGCTGTAACGAAGCCATTGCCTACTTAGATAAGAAAATATACGATGACATACGCATACAAATATGAACAGAAAATGAATATATAGTCCTAACAACATTGCACCAAAGCCTCTAGAAAAACAGAAAACACGAGAGGTTATGGCCACCGTGGTCGTCGTCGAAGACAGCCGCTGTCCATCTCCGGCATGGGAGCACCCGCCGCCGCCCAAATCTAAAGGAGCCCTGTTGCATAGAAGCTTCATTGACGAACTACAATAGTTGTCGTCCAACGTCACGGTCGGATGGATTTCTTTGATGTAAGAGCGTCGGCCCGGGACATGCACCTAGCACCTTCGACCTCGAATGTATTTGTAAAATTCGAATTAGAGATACTTATTATCTATATTTATTCCTGCTAATAAAAACGGGGAACTGGTTTCTTTTGATATGGCGGTGTCGGCCACGCTTCGTGATGCCCACCTGTCCTAGCTCTCTTCTCGTAACACAGCCGTGTCTCGTAACACAGCCCGACTCCCGTTTTAGGAAAAGCCCATCTGTGTGAAGGCGGCCGGCGGCGGATGCTCGCCACCCCCCCCCCCCACCCCCCACGGCTCCGCACCCTCTGCCGCCAGCGGCTATCTCCTCCTGGCGGGCAGCGACTGGCGCTCGCCGTCCAAGGCCCCGCACCCTCTAGCCGCGGCATGCGCCAGGTGCACGGCAGTCGGCACCGCCTCCAGCCGGGGTCACGATCTCCACTCCAGCTGGGGTCACAGCCTCCATGTAGGGGTACGCGGCCAGGTCCACAGCCAGGGTTCGCAGTCCTCGTGGCCTGGGGCAAGGCGGAGGTGTGGCCCCTCCAGCATCGGCTGCCTGCATCGGCATCGCTAATGCTGCTTGATGGTACCACCGCTAATTTCGTACTGTTGTTGCAACCATGGCTCTTGATGGTACCGCTAATTTTATAGTACATGTATGCCATTACGAAAGTTCAAAATTCCACAGAAACTATTAGAAAATTAGAGCGTAATTTGAGAGCTGACGGTGGATAAGGGAGGTCAAAAAAGACCTATGTGCCCTCAGGCCATCTCCACGGCTTGGGCACAGCGTGGCCTCGCCGGCACGGTCTAGGCGTGCTCGCTGCCCCGAGGCTTGGCCTTGCCCCCCGTCTGCACACATGCATGCACGGTGCTCTCGCTTTAACCATGATGACATAATATACTCCCTTTTCCTTTGAAAAAAATATAAAATAAGTATATTAAACGTTACAAGTATTCGTATTTCAACCAGCAACCATTCTGAGTCGCAAGCACGAGCACGACGAGCAGCATGGTCGAGTCGTCGACTAGGGTTCCTTCTGGCGCCGCGCGTCCTATCGAGCTGCGGCAGCAGCAGGCCGAGAGGGACCGCCGGCTTGCCGGTGCGCCTCGCCAGGAGCAGGAACGCTTCATTCGGGCTCCAGCTCAGGACAGCTCCGGATGGCGACGAACCTGGACCTCGCCATGGTCTAGATGAAGCGGCTGACGATGAACGGTGCGGTAGACCTTCCAGAGCTAGCTTGCCGAGCACCATTTTGACCCACTCGACGGATACCTTGCGCTGCAGGTCCTTCTCCTCGAGAAAGACAGAGAAGCTCGGGGTGGGCACCTGCGGCCAGCAGCCGTTGACCTTGAGCTCGCGCTTGGCGCGGCGGCGCTTGCGCAGCGTCCAGAGCTTGTCGAAGGCGGCGCCGACGAAGAAGAAGAGGGCGAAGAGGCTGGTGGTGGGGAGAGGCGCCGAGCGGTTGGGGGCAACAGCAGGTGGCTCTTGGGACGGGAAGGCGTCGGCATCGTCGGAGACGGCGGAGGTGGGAGTAGGACGTGTAGGGGCTGCTAGCTGCGGAGAGGGAGGGCGGCGGGATGCCATGCAATGGGGGTGGTCCAAATGCCGACATCCGGCGAGCACGCCTGGGGTGCGGTGGTAGGCAGTGGGCTCACCGTCACCAGAGAGGACTGGACTCCTCCCCCCGAAGCAGCAGCAGCGAATGAGGCACCGGAGCCACCACTTCGTGGTGGGGGTCGAGTGGGAGAGTGAGATGGCGGTCAACATGCTGTCCGCTAAGAAAGAGCAGGGGCCAAGATGGACTATAAATGTACTGGGACCCGCTTGTCAGGGCTCCCAAACCGTCAAGTGCTTACGGATTTGAGACGGAATGGCGTGCACGACAAAAAAAGTTTAGATCAGTGGTACCAGTGTGCGCTCCAACTTTCCAATGGCTTCTATGGAATTTCGAACTTTCATAATGGTATACATGTAAAATGCTCAATTTTATACTGTTGTTGCAACCATGGCTGTTGTATCTGTAATGTACTATCCATCTCCACCAAATTCTATTTTGCATACACGACGCAAGCTGTTGCTGTAGGGGAACTGCATTAAAATATCTAAAGTGCTAAAGCAAGGGAGCTATGAAAATATTCAGGATCCCACGCTCAGAAACTATGTCTTGGATAGAATCCGTACACTATTTCAGCCTTTTAAAATATCTACATAATCTAATCTAAACATGTTAAAGTAGGAAGTAATAAAGACAAATTGAGCTTCATGTTACTTACTGTACTAATTGTAAAAAATAATGTTGAAGTAGTAAATACCAGAATCTGGAATAAACATTGATTTACAATAGCAATTTACATGAACTACAATAGCAAGTAGTGATAAAGACGATTTGAGGTAATAGATTTCATGCACACTGGCGCCTCCTGGGACATTTTATCGGCACCTCCATCTGTGCTTACTGCTTAATTTTTTTTCTTTGATTTCTGAAATCCTAATCTCTACATATCCTCCAACAAGGACGGCGAGTCAACAAAAACTCCAATCATCAGTATGTCATCTAGGTCGTGACTCCATACTGCCCTATTATTTAGAAAGTAACCACATGTCTAATCTTTGTTTTGGCAATTCATTTGTGTTATTCGGTTCTGAAACTTTATCTGAATGTACCTGCATGTTTCCGTAATTTTTAACCATGACACAATGACTTCATTGCTGCAATCTCACTGGAGTTGTCCTCAACATGTTGATTTAATAGCTGCACTATCCCCACTGCTGTAAGCGTTATGATATGACCATCTACAATACTACAACACCAGTGAGTGCTGCATATATATGTTGGGTGTCATCGGATCATACCTGCAGGTATGTTTTAGAGTTTCTGTTTAGGTTCTTCAGTACAAGAAACTAAGCAGTCCAGCCATGGCGTAGGTGCAGCTGGGCATGCCCGCGCACACGGTTGGCTTACCATGTTAAATTTTGGTTAGTTTGATTCAATGAAGATTACTCCCGTTGCAACGTACGGGCTATTCTGCTAGTATTACAAAAGGGAAAAGAGCCAAGAAAACACAAACAAAGAAAAGCCTCGGACGGACATGGAATGAGAAAAAAAACCAAGGAGAAATTGGACAAAATCATAATGGACACGGACGACAGGAAAGGAGGACACGCGGAAAGTTGAGAGAAAAAATCATTGACAAAAAATTTGATGTGGAGTAGATGACCTTAATTTTTGCCTCGTTAATACTAGGGCCTTAATTTCCAAAGCAAATACAAAATGAATTTGATTAATACATCTTGTATTTGGATTAGGATTCCAAAACAAACACATGTCATATAGAAAAGCGATAATGATAGGCTACATGCGTCCGACGGGCCTATTTTTTCGGACGCGGACGTGGCTCCTTCCCCTCCACTCGCTCTCGTATCCTTATCTTCATCCTTGCTCGCGGTCCTTCTTGTCCTCTTCGCTTTTCTCCGCTGGTCCTCCTTGAGCCACTCGCAGCACCACCCCGCTCAGCTCTCAGGTGCCACCCTGACTTGGCCGCTCGACGACGCACACCCTCCTCCCACATCCTCTCTCACTCTGGCAGGTCCTCCCCCACACCTGAGCACGGTCATGGCTGCCTCCCTCACCGCCGTCGGTGGCCTCATTGTTGACGGTAGTTATCTATTATTTTTATCCATCAACTAAACATGAATCAAGGGCATAAAATAATTCACAACATAGTTATAGGATTTGATTCTAACAAGTTCCACGAGTTTTGATGTTCTCACTTGTTTTGTAGGGTATGAAGGGATATTTAATTTTTCACCGACTAAAAGTATCTCAAATAAGGAATTGGAGTTCATCATTGCGTAGAGCTCATCGAGACAATCGAAACTGATATATTACTTGCTATTTTTGGAGTCCGGAATAAAAAGATATGGATTTTACAAACACTGGAAGATTCTAGAACATGAGCTGTGCGATTAATTGAGGACTACGGGATTAATTGGGCCCAAATCCGAATTTAGCACAGAAAGAGTCCTAATGTCAGTACAAGATCGGTTTTGATCCGATGGTGGCGATAGAGAGTTGTAAACGCAATACGGATCGATGACGTGGCTGGTTTTCTTTTCCCCTACTCCACCTCGGCCTATATATAGAGCCCCAGGGACCCCTGGGCACCATTCCTTTCATTATTATTATTCATATTCTCTAACTAGGGCTTGGATGGAGAGGTATCCCATTGAAGGATAACCTCTATCCAATGTAGTAAATTAGTTCTAGTTGAGAGTTAGGGAGAGAAGGAGCCATGCTCGGTTCTAGAGAGTTCATCGAAGGTCTGGTATGTACCTGTATCCTATCTCTATAAGACTTATGCTTTTATATATTTATCTTCTCTATTTACTTACATGCATCATTATGTGATTGATTAGTATAGTTGTTATACTTTGGCATGTGATCTTCGCTTGTATTGAGTGCTCTAGTTATAGTACGTGACTAGGGTAGTAATAGATAGTATAGACATGGCGTCTAGACTATTTATTACCCGAGATTGCGCCTAATCCCTACGGTTAGTTGTGGTAGCCTTAGGGGTGACAGCTCTGACAGGCCTTCGTAATCCACCAGTTAGGGTTAGTGTTCGTAGAGCTTTTTGGCAGCCTTCTCCCGATTACCCCTTCCCAGTCTATTCGAGAATCGAAAAGGTACTGTTGCTACAAAGTGTTATTGTGTGATTACTTCACCTAACTATCCTTCAATTATCTTAGAACCCAAGTAATAGAGAAGTCTTTTGGAACCTTGAACTCTCTCGTTATTCTCTCAACTTAGTTAGACTACTCATTTATCTTTCAAGTGATTACTATGCATAACTCCTATCATTTATTACTTACCCCCACTATAGTCTAGTTGGTGTATTAAGTTAGTAGATGCATGATGGTAACTATGAGATTCATTAACCATTGTTTCCATGTGGTAAAATATAAATAACGATACTCTGGAATACTCCTGGGTAAAAGCTACAATGGTATTATGTGCATTTGCGGAATCTTTCATATTCTATTTGTACTTAATAAATACCAACACTCATGCACCCAACACCTTCCTCCTCCCCCACCTAGGCATCTCATTCCCTCACCACGGCTGCACCGCCCATCCACTGGGGGAGCTCGAACTCGACGTGCCTCTCTCTCTGTCCGTCCCTCCCTCCTCCACAGCGACCTCCGCGTGCCTCTATGTCACCGGAGTGGGGGTGACAGTGGAGGCTTCCGGAGAGGACAGCACGTCTCCCTCCCTCCCTGCTTCTCTCCCTCACTCTCTCGCCTCTATGCATTCGGAGATGACAACGACAACAACATGGCTTTGACGAGGTAGGTGGGGAGGGGTTTGAATCTGAGGCCTCTCTCCCCTTCCCTCCTCTGGATCTGCTCCTCCACCTCCTCCCCTACTCCTCGTCTCTATGGATCTATGGGATGTGATGGTGGCTAGGGGTTCAGGCGGGCTCTCCAGAATTCAGCCCCTCGCCATGTGGCAATGGCTTTCTCCATTTGTTGCACTAGGTATGGGTTGATATTGCAATTTGTTTTCTTCCTGTTGCATTAGGTCTTTGCTGATGTTGTAATGGTTTTATTCGTTTGTTGCATTAGGTGTCGGTTGATGTTGCAATAGGCTAGGGTTCCGGCGAGCTTACTGGGTTGATGTTGCAATGGTTTTCTTCGTTTGTTGCATTAGATCTAGGTTGATGTTGTAACGGTTTTCTTCGTTTGTTGTATTACGTCTAGGTTGAATGCTGCAATTTTTTTCTTTGGTTCTTACATTAGATCTCGGTTGATGTTGCATCCTACTGTTGCAGCGGCAAAGAGAGGGTAACGAGCTGGGGTTTAGCTGTGGGGGCGAGCCAATAGCGGGTGAAGGTGCCGGGGGGCTGGCGAGGTCGGGAGAGGGGGTGGATCCCGTGCGCGTAAGGGCCATGACGGGTTCGATCCACTTTTCTCCCGTGTGTGTGGGAGGTGGTGCGAAGCTGTGCTTCTTCTCCTTCTGTTTGGGCGGGGAGGGGGGGTGATGCGGGATGTTTTCTTTTTTCTCTACGGGGTGAGGGGGAAGGTATGGGGCCGTGCTAATGTAGGGCGTGCACACAGGAGACGGGCGTGCGGGTGGGACGATGGGACTAAATCGCATCGAACGTTCTGGCGCTCGCAACACCGATAGAAAAGTGGAAACAACTTAGTTATTATGGAATATAAAACTGGAAAAAAACAAAAAAAAGGTATATAACAGTTATCCGACCTTCAACGACTAAAGTCTTCCGCTCTGCCAAGTAATAAGCTACGTACGATCGGTGCCAAGTAATAAGCTACGTACGATCGGCTTATCTAAGGGTTCTTTATCAAAATTTATAAATTATTAACCCGAACACGTGCTGTATTGGCCTGGGCAGCGGACCCTGGCCCAACTTGTATATGAGGCGTCGGCCGTCGAGGCTTTATAGCTAGCCTGCCTTCCAAGCAATTCTAATTAGTCTCCATGGGTGCTGCATCTATCACAGCACGCACGCCGGGTATCGATTCCATGCATGCCTTGCTATGCTCGCCCCGCTCGCTTATGCATCGAAGCAACAAAGATACCGTTCGTTCGAGAACGAGCCGGCCGAGACATGTATAAAGCTGCCTCACAAGCTTGCGTTGCATGGTGTGAAAGGCCGCAAGCGCAACTCGGTGCGTAAAACAACCATGGACAGGGCAATATCGCACGTCGGCTGTGGCGCCGTTCTCCTCGGCCTCCTATTGGTCAGCTTCGCGCGCCCGTGCCACTCCTCCCTCTACCAGCCCCCGCCGCCCGTCATGGTCTACCACGCCGGCGAGGTGCTCGACGGCGCCGTGCCGATCTCCGTCCTCTACTATGGCGTCTTCTCTCCACACCAGAAGGCCATCATCGCCGACTTCCTGCTCTCCCTCTCCCCGCGCGGCCGTCAGCCACAGCAGCACCACGGGTTCGGGGCGCCAGGACCCGCGCCTGCGCCGTCGGTGGCGCGGTGGTGGGAAACGGTGGACCGGTACGTGCGCAAGGCCGGCCGGGAGCCCCCGCCGGTGCTTCTGGCCAGCCAGGTGCACGACGAGGCGTGCTCGCTGGGGAAGACGCTGTCCAGGGTCCAGGTCGAGCGGCTGGCGTCGCGGCTCGGCGTGGCGCCAGGGGGCGTGGCCATCGTGCTCACGGCCGCCGACGTCGCCGTCGAGGGGCAATGCGGCAGCGCGTGCGGGGCGCACGGGGCCTCCACTCCTGGGGGAGCGGTGCACGTGTGGGTGGGCAACGCTGCCGTTCAGTGCCCCGGGCGGTGCGCGTGGCCGTTCCACCCAGCAGAGGGCTTCGCCTACGGTGCCAGGCACGTGCCTGGGCGCGGGCGCGGCGAGACGCTGAGCGCGCCCAACGGGGACGTCGGTGTGGACGGCATGCTGATCAACCTCGCGGCGCTGCTGGCCGGCGCGGTCACCAACCCATATGGGCACGGATACTTCCAGGGAGACGCCGATGCACCCGTGGAGGTGGCGGCTGCGTGCCTGGGCGTCTACGGGCGCGGCGCGTACCCTGGGTACCCCGGCGCGGTCAGGCTTGACACGGCCACCGGCGCTGGGTACAATGTGGTCGGCCGGAACGGCAGGAAGTATCTCGTGCCGGCGCTGGTCGATCCTGACACCAACTCTTGTATCATCATGGCCTAATGGAGTCATCGGCTGATGAAGCTCGTCTGACTTGCACCCAAAATGACAGTTATTATTAGAAAGTTGGGGCACCAATGCTTTACTTGTTATTAAGCTCGGTTACTTTACAATCTAGCGCTGAATGTCATTTGAGCGTCCACTATAGGCAACCAACTGATTTTCGGAGGAGTATTTACAGTTAACAAAGTTGTGCTCCTAATAAAGATGTAAACGACTCTGATGACAATGTTAGCTAGCTTTGCTTGTGTGCATTAGACGATTACTCTGTGTGAAAAAAATATTTATAAAATATAGCATAAATATATTTTTAGTGCAGTTTTTATGGGACATGAAAGATATTCTAATGGAGACACTATTGGCCTGTTTGGTTTCAGACTGAAGAAGTTTGCCGGGCGCGAGCGTCAACACACCAGACGTCTGATTTCTCACGCTTGGCGCCAGGATCATCTACCTGCCAGGGCACAATCCAAACAGGCCCTATGTTCATAAACTCAAAAGCTCAAATAAAATAATTGCCAGCGGGCTCTTACTTAGAGCCCATAAAATCTGGCCTCTGAGCCCCTTCTCTTTTGGGTATAAGCCTTTGTTCCTTTGGTTTTGTTTCTTCCTCATGCATTTGTTGGTTTGGCTGCATTTCTTACATGCGCATACCTCATTTCTTTCCAACACCGCTGCCTCATCTAGGGCCGCCATCCCCTAAAACGAGAACACTTTGGGGTCCACAAGGTCCTACCCTCAATGGCGGCCACAATATGGCGTAGGATGAATCTACAAGGTATATCCTCTGGGTCGAGTGCTTGATAGAGACATCGACCATGGCACAGATCAGGGATAGGTGGTGCAACCCGGTGAAAGGACCGGATAGACTAGATGGGGGTGAATAGCCTATAAAATTTTTCTTGGTTGGAAAACCCCTTTAGCCCCGGTTTTCCAACCAGGAACAAGCTTCCGGAGTAAATGTCACCCCTTTTAATCCCGGGTCCAGAACCGGGATTAAAAGTGGACCTTTAGTCCCGGTTTGAAACACAAACCGGGACTAAAAGGTCTACAGCGCAGACCACGTGTCCTCGGGTCTGTGGAACCTTTTAGTCCCGGTTTGTATCAACAACCGGGACTAAAGCCTTCCTTTTTTTATTTTTCGTGTTTTTTCAGTTCATTATTCGTTTTGTTTTTTAATTATAGTTTCGATTTAAAATTATCTATACACACATATTACATATATATATACATATATATATATTTTACATATATATATGTAAAATATATATATGTATATATATATTATATGTGTGTATCGGTTTTGACAAAGGGCACAATACGACATAAGACATATATATATATTACAAACTACATATATATATATATATGTATAAATATATATACATATACATATATACTAGAGAGTTTAACACTTTTTTCACTCCAAATGTTTTCCTCTCCAAAAGTTTTCACGCCAACATATATATATATGCCCTTCAGTCATCTTCATCACCACCATTGCCCGGCTTCCAAGATTCATTAGGGTCATTGTAAAATTCTCCGGAGGAATTCAAAACTTGATCATTAAGAAACCCTGCTATGGTCTCTTGAATTGCCTTGAGCTCGTCTTTTACCAGGACCTTTTTCTTTAAATAATCAGTCTTCAAACAGAGTCAAAGCGAAAGGTATTAATATATGATTTATATATATATATATATATATATATATATATATATATATATATATATTTGTTTGTGTGAGTTAATATGAGATCGATTTAACGTACTTTTAGCTTCTCCCGGTCAGTTCTGACTGAGTACACCCTCATGAACTCGCAGACATAGTATCCACAAGTGTTATTCTCGGGTTGTTGCCGCAGAATCCACTTTACAAGACAAAAAAGATTGTCATCCGATCCGGACAATACATATATATAGATACATATATAACATGAATGGCCTCTAAGTATATATACTTACCATATGTGGGATTATAGTCAGTTGTGCTTTGCAATGTTTGAGGTCGTATTTCTCAATGAATCTTTTCCAAACACTGCCAATCAAAATAAAAATATCCAATGATCGATGTGAATATTTTGCAAACACTGCAATTGAAGAAGGTAAGGAGAAATAAATTACCTCTGAAAAATATCTATCATATCTTGGATTTGGTCCAGGCTCTTTCTCATAGAATCTAAGATCTCCATGTGGCTTTGTTGAAGATCGATGACGATCAATATCCAACGATCGTTAAAGTTGTAGGGGAAGAGTATATGTTTCTTGCCGCGTTGCTTTGCTAAGAACTTTATGAGATTCTTCTCTGTGTCTTCTTTCCATGTTGGGTTGGGTGTAGGGTGTTTGAATACAATATGTGGATCAATGAAACCAACTTCATTAGACCCTCTCTGTTTGCACATTTGCATCTCGTAGCTGCATATATATAGAGAGAGAGTAAGGATATATATATAGAGAGAGAGAGAAAGATTTGAATTGTAGAAAGAAAGTACACTTACAGACAATAGCAGCTCATTATTGTTTTGTCGAGGGAGTCCATGTGGCATAGTTGGTGTAATTCAAGCAAAATCAACAAACATAATATCATCGCCACGGAAGCAAAATCAACAAACATAATATCATCGCCACGGAACCAATGTTGGTTTCTAATTCGGACAGAAATCCAAGACTCACCTCGTGTACATGCCCCAAGGTACCACTTGTTTAGCAAGTACATTTGCGTACCTAGTTGACTGAGGGTTTTTAGATTCCATAGACTCCGACCATGTTGATATTTCCTCCACTCGTCAACTACTTGCACTTTCTCCACTTGCTCCCATCCAACCATTTGGGCAAGGTTCATACTAGTTTCTGCCATGAAAGCTTCAAACTCGTTCAAATTGACCTCACTAGGTACCTGGATGCGGTCCATAAATGAGCCATATTGATTCGGTATCTGATCACTAACAATTAGTGGGGGGATTGCTTGCTTGTCTTGTTTGCCGAGTTGCGGAACATCTTTCCCTGCCTTCTTCTGTTTGTTAATAGACTTCGTGAGAGAGCGGTCATAGTCCGATAGTGACAGGGGCTGTTTAGCTTCTCTCAACTTCTTCTCGTGCTCCATCCTTTTCTGCCTTAAAGCATCGCGAGGTAGATAGTAGTATGGTTATGCTTTCTTTTTCTTCATCTCTTCTGTCTCCTTTGGTTTTCTTGTGAAAAAATCTGCGACTTATTTTTTCACCGCAATATCTAACTCCTCTTTAGTCTTTTCACCGGGCAGTTTCTGAGGAATGGGTTGCTTTGTTTGCCTGATGGCTTTCTTCTTTGCGGGCGGGGTTGGTTGCACCACCTACAGTGGAGGCCTCTTAGTAGATGGCTTGGTAGGTGGGGGAGGTGTTGGAAGTCGTGGCGGCGATGACGGCTTTGCTGTTGGTGGAGGTGATGGCGCCCTGCCTGGTGTAAACACATCTTCGTACTCGCAGCCCAGAGCACTCTGATGGTCTGGGGAACGGATTATTGGACTTGGCCTTTGCTTCTGTTCTTCAGGACGAGGCGGCGGTGGCGCCCCTGGAATAATAATGTATCGCTTGCGCCATACAATGAATGTCTTCTCAGCTTCTCCTAGTGTATTCTCCCCATCACCTCCTTCAATTTCAAGAGGCACATTACCAAAACCTTTGGTAACTCTATCCACCGAGACGCTAGCATATCCAGGTGGTATTCTTCTCCCATGGATAGTGGGTGTCTTGGTCGGGTCTACCGGGTTTACAATACCGGTAGCAACCATGACAGTGGAGTTCCCCTGTGCAATGTGCAGCTCACACGGTGTAAGTGGATTAGTGATATCATCCACGGGGAAGCGCAACGCTCCGTCATCTTGCTGATTTGGCACCTCAGTAGAAGCACAACTGCTTTTTGCAAGATTTTCTGGTTGACTAACTCCTTCTGATGTATGTCTACTCAATACTAATTCCAACTGCCTTGCTATTTCCTCTTGCATTCTTATTTCAAGTTGTTTCTCACGTTCATGAGACTGACGTAGCGCTTCACGTGACTCGAGAATATATTCTTCTAACTTGCGCATCCACTCTGCCTCCTCTTCCTTCCTTCTTCGATGGACTTCTGTAGCTATCTTTGTCATCAGGGAAACCATGTTCCCACGTCACACCCGGTCCCAAGCCTCTGGTTCGGCCAGGGTGCTCAGCGGTACCAATGGCATATGTCAGTTCGTCCTTCTCTCTCTTCGGCCTGAATACCCCTTTCTCTTTAGCGTGTATAATATATTGCAATCTTTCTGCTGCGTCTACAAGTTTCTGGCCATGAACTACCTTCCCGGTCTGCAGGTCAAGACTTCCCGCATGACCAAAAAACCATTGTTTCGCACGTACAAGCCATGCAGCTGATTCTGGTATGAGCCCCTTGGCTAAAATATCAGCTTCTAATTTCTCCCACTTGGGAATGGACAGAAGGTAACCACCTGATCCCAAGTGATGGTGGTATTCCTTTTTGCGAGCATTCTCAGTGTTCCTTTTGACCCGTGTCTCACCCTCTTCCGATAACTTGTACTGTACAAATTCATCCCAGTAGGGCCTACACTTTGTGATCGGACCAGTGGCTCGGTCAAAATCTGGCGTCTTGTTCTCCTTCACATATGTCTTGTAGAGACTTTTCTTCCAACTCTGAAACTGTGTGGCCATCTTCTTCTTTGCCCAGCGCCTAACTAGCGACTTCAAGTCTTCGCTGTTGCACTCTGGATAATTATCCGTTTCTAGCGTGAAATGTTGAAGAATATCATTCCACACTAGATTCTTGTCAACATCAGAAACAAAGCTGACATCAGGAGCACTAGGCTTTGCCTTCCATTCTCGTGCACTGATCTGGATCCTGTCCCTTACAAGGTATCCACAATGGTTCACGAATTTCTTTGCATGTGGTCCTAATGGTTCGCCCGTATCTATGTTGAACTCTGTGATCACAAAGCCACCCTCTAATGACTTCTTCGGGCCCCGGACTCCTTTGCTCTTGCCCGTAGATGTCGTCGTTCCAGGTGGCTACAAAATTAAGTTAAGAAACAAATATTTAATAAGTATCGGTAACCACGCATATAATGATTTCGTAACCATGTGTTCGCAATAAATAAATACCACCTCGCCAGTAGTATTATCTGCAACATTGTCTTGCTGCACATTCCCATCATCCACTAAGTACTGACTCCCGTCGTCTTCTCCCTCCGGCCAGTGTTGACTGCCAGTGTTGATAATGTCCATCATTTCTTGTTCCTTATTGGCTCTTTCTCCGGCCATCTAGAGGAGAAAAATTATTAATGTTAATATTGTATGTGCAACAAAAGAGACAGAAAAGCTAAATCCTAGCCCTAACACTAATTAAACCGTAGCCCTAAACCCTTACACTAAACCCTAGCCCTAGCCCTAGCCTTAACACTAAACTAAATTAATAACATCTAACTAACTAATTAACTAATTAAACTATCTAAACTAAACTAAATTAATGAACTAACTAAAAATAATACAATTAATTAGTATAAGCTAATAACTAAACTAAGCTAGAAAAAACTAAACTAAAACTAATTTACTAATTAATTACTAATATATTAACAAAAACTAAACTAAAACTAATTTACTAACTAATTAACTAATTAAACTATCTAAACTAAACTAAATTAATGAACTAACTAAAAATAATAGAATTAATTAGTATAAGCTAATAACTAAACTAACTAGAAAAACTAAACTAAAACTAATTTACTAATTAATTACTAATATATTAACCTAAACTAAACTAAAACTAATTTACTAACTAATTAACTAATTAAACTATCTAAACTAAACTAAATTAATTAACTAACTAAAAATAAAACAAACTAACTAAATGAAAAAAAACCACTAGCGTATATACCTCGGCGATGTAGGGCGCGGCGGTGAGCAGAGGAGAGAGGGCCGGTGGCGGATCGCATGGGGGTCGGCGTCGAGGCCCGTAGAGGGGCAGTCCGGGGCAGCGGCCGGCAACACGGAGGCTGCGTGCGACGGTCGAGGAGGCGGATGTCGGGCGCGCGGCGGTGGCGGGCCGGGCGTCGAGATCCCGCGCGAGGCGGTGGCGGGCCGGGCGTCGAGATCCCGCGCGAGGCGGTGGTGGCGAGCTCGAGCAGGTCAGGGCGGCGCGCGGGCGGGAGGGCGTCGCGCCAGTGGGGCACTGGCGACCGGCGTCAGTTGGAGCGGTCCAAGAGGCGGCGGCGGCGTCGAGGGCGAACGGCGGCTGTGGAGTGTGAATCGAAGAAGTCCGATGGATCGAGGTTGAAGGCGAGTTCAATATATAGGTCGGGACTTTTAGTCCCGGGTCTGATCCAAAACCGGGACCAAAAACTTTTAGTCCCGGTTCCAACCAGGAACCGGGACTAAAGCTCATACTTTTAGTCCCGGTTCTTGGTAAGAATCGGGACTAAATCTCATACTTTTAGTCCCGGTTCTTGGTAGGAACCAGGACTAAAAGTGTGTTTTTGGCGGACCTGAAAATTTCGGCCCACCTTTAGTCCCGGTTGCAGCCTACAACCGGGACTAAAAGTGAAATTTCTGTTCACCTCCCGCCAACTGGATCATTTCTTTTTGTCTTACTTTATAATACTTATAAACCTTACTAATTCAATAGTAAATTGAAATGTTGATAAAAAAATTTTAAAAAAAAAGGTTCCTACTTTATTTTACTGCATACTACACAGAAGAAAAATCTTTTACCTGTATTTCTTGATTTCTTTACAAATATTAATAGTAATATACGATAATAATGATTAATTCATTAATGCAAAAATGTAGTGCTCAACAAATATAAATAAAATGGTTGGTATTTGACAGAAAAGTTATTTTCAATTTATTTCAACGTAAATTTATGGATCTAATGTCTCACAATTATTACATAATAGCTAAATTCGCTCTAAGCAATCACAGTAGTGAACTTTTTTCAAATATATGTCCCTTGATCATAATCGATGTAGCCATGGGGTGTCTTCATTGTTCAATAGGATGCTTGGGTCTTTGTTGACCATGAACGGTGGGATTCGATCATCCTTCTCATAATCTTCTGATGTGTCTGTCTTATCTTCAATTCCCACAATGTTTCTTTTTCCTGAAAGAACTATATGACGCTTTGTCTCATTGCTAAATGGGTTCTTATCGTTTTTCCCTCTTTTCAGTTTCGAAGACATGTCATTGGCATAGAATACCTGGTTGACATCCTTGGCAAGCACAAATGGTTCGTCTTTGAACCCACTGTTATTGAGGTCCACTATTGTCATTCCATACTGGTTGTCCACTGTTACCCTGCCTCCGGACACCTTTACCCACTGACACTTGAACAAAGGAACTTTAAAAGTAGGTCCATAGTCTAGTTCCCATATCTCCTCTATGCGGCCATAGTATGTTTGCTTAATCCCGTTCGGGTCTGTGGCATCTATGCGGATATCACTATTTTGGTTGGTGCTCCTTTTATCTTGGGCTACTGTGTAGAATGTATTTCCATTTATCTCGTACCCTTTGTATGTGAGGATATGCCATGATGGTTGCCTAGCCAACAAACACAGTTGCTCCGGAATACTCTCATCACCCTGACATTCTTTTCGTAACCAACCGCTAAAAGATTCCATGTGATGGCGCGAAATCCAAGCTTCAGACTTGCCTGGAAACTGTGATAGCAGGAATTCCTTGTATCTGTCCATATATGGCTCCACCAAGGTGGAGTTTTGCAGAACTGTGTAGTGTGCTTTATTGAAATAATCGTCACCCTGACCGATATATGTTTTCTTCCCTAGTGTCCCCTTTCCACTTAGCCTCCCCTCATGTCGTGATTCTGGAACACCAATTGGGTCTAGATCAGGAATAAAGTCAACACAGAACTCAATGACCTCCTCGGTTCCGTAGCCCTTCGCGATGCTTCCTTCTGGCCGAGCACGGTTGTGAACGTATTTCTTTAGGACTCCCATAAACCTCTCAAAAGGGAACATGTTGTGTAGGAACACAGGACCTAGAATAATAATCTCCTTGACCAGGTGAACTAGGAGGTGCGTCATGATATTGAAGAAGGATGGAGGGAAAACCAACTCGAAGCTGACAAGACACTGAACCACGTCATTCTGTAGCTTAGCAAGATCTAGAGGATTGATTGCCTTCTGAGAAATTGAGTTGAGGAATGCACATAACTTCACGGTGGCTAGAGGTACATTTGGAGGTAGAATTCCTCTTAATGCAACTGGAAACAATTGTGTCATGAACACGTGGCAGTCATGGGACTTTAAGTTTTGGAATTTCTTCTCTGGCACGTTTATTATACCTTTTATATTTGAGGAGTATCCGGATGGTACCTTGATGCTGTCTAGGCATTTAAACAGGCTCTCCTTCTCTTCTTTGCTAAGACTGTAACTAGCAGGTCCTAAGTATTGGCGTCCATCAGCTGTCTTCTCGTTCAAACGCTGGAGGTCCTCTCGTGCTTCAGGTGTGTCCTTGCTCTTCCCGTACACACCCATGAAGCCAAGCAGGTTCACACAAAGATTCTTTATTAGGTGCATCACGTCAATCGCATTGCGGACCTTTAGGACTTTCCAATATGGTAGCTCCCAAAATATGGACTTCTTCTTCCACATAGGTGCATGACCGCTAGCGTCGTTCAGAACGGGTTCACTGCCAGGTCCCTTTCCGAAGACTACTTTCACGTCCTTGACCATATCGAGTACGTCCTCACCGGTGCGGTTGATAGGCTTGGACTTGTGGTCCGCCTTACCTTTAAAATGCTTGCCTTTCTTTCTTACAGGATGATTCGCAGGCAGGAATCAACGATGCCCAAGGTAGACAACCTTTCTACATTTTTCCAAAAATATACCTTTAATGTCCGTGAAACAGTGCACACATGCATTATATCACGGAGGTCAAAGTGCTCCTGTTTGTGCTCATCCCAAACACGTATACCTGGTTTGTTCCACAAAAGCATTAGTTCTTCAATTAGTGGCCTCAGGTACACATCGATATCATTGCCAGGCTGCCTTGGTCCTTGGATTAGCACGAGCATCATAATGAACTTTCTCTTCATGCATAACCATGGAGGGAGGTTGTAGATACATTGTGTAACAGATCAAGTGCTATGACTACTATTCTGCTCCCCGAAAGGATTCATGCCATCCGTGCTTAAAGCAAACCTTATGTTTCTTGCGTCCCCTGCAAAATCTGGGAACTCTCGATCGATTGCTCTCCATTGAGACCCATTAGCCGGGTGTCTCAGCATATTGTCTATCTTACGGTCTTCTTTGTGCCACCGCATTAACTTTGCATGCTCTTTGTTTCTGAACAAACGTTTCAAGCGTGGTATTATAGGAGCATACCACATAATCTTGGCAGGGATTTTCTTTCTGGTTCTTTCATCCTCAACATCACCAGAGTCATCTCGCCTGATCTTATACCGTGATGCATGGCATACCGGGCAAGAATCCAACTCCTCGTACTCCTCGCCACGGTAGAGGATGCAATCATTAGGACATGCATGTATCTTTGTGATTTCCAATCCCAGAGGGCAGACAACCTGTTTGGCTTCATAGGTAGTGGCTGGTAATTCGTTATCCTTTGGAAGCATCTTCTTTATTTTTGTAAGCAACTCCCCAAATCCCTTGTCGGATACACCATTCTTTGCCTTCCATTGCAACAACTCTATTGTGCTATCCAATTTTTTCTGTCCTGCATCACAAGTTGGGTATAGCAACTTCTTGTGATCCTCTAGCATACGCTCGAACTTGATCTTCTCCTTTTCACTTTCGCATTCTCTCTTTGCATCGCAAATAGCCTGAGCAAGATCATCAACGGGATCATCTTGTGCTGGTACCTCTTCTTCAGCTTTCTCCATTGGAATATCATTGTTTAATATACCATAGTCAGCAATAGTGTCACCATCGTCCCATTGTTCTTCTTCGTCTTCTTCCATTATAATGCCTCTTTCTCCGTGTTTGGTCCAGCAGATGTAGTTTGGCATGAAACCCGACTTGAACAAGTGAGAATGAAGAATCCTTGAGCAAGAATATTCCTTCAAATTCTTACATACAGCACATGGGCAACACATGAATCCATCCCGCTTGTTTGACTCGGCCACATTTAAGAAAATATGCACGCCCTCAATGAAATCTTTGGAGCGACGATCAGTGTTGTACATCCAATGCCGACTCATCTACATTACAAGACAAACGAGCATATATCACAATACTGGACATTAATTAATTTATGGAAGCCTCACTGCAATGTAGACAGTCACAACTAGCATTAAACTAATTAAACCTAAAATACACTTCAACAGCCTAAGCATATCACGACCGATCTCAACTAAAACAGACAAATCATTCGTCTGTTCAACATCAATGGTCTTCGTTCGCGGGCTCAGTGCCTCATCAGCTAGCTCATCACCCACCGCAGCCGCCTCTGCAAGAGTTCCAAACATGTGTTTGGCATACTCTTCTTCCCAGTACCACCCTGGACATCCATTGCCATCCCACTGAAATTAAGACAAAAATACATAAGTTTAGTAAAAAAAATACATAATTTATTATATATAATCATCAAATGCAATAGAGTAACTCACATTACGATCCGGATACTTGTAGAAGATGCGCCCCTTGTTGGGACCCTCCTTCTTCACTCGGAACCCAAGCACATTCTTTTTCTTGCACTCGCCGCACTCAATGAGAGGGAGGTCTGGTCTCAGCCTCTTTTGAACCCGATGATAGGCCGATGACCCGGAAGCATTCGTCATCTACTCTTTACTCTCTAGACTCAAATTTGTAAAGCACTTAAATTCCTAATAATGTATTTTAACAAGTGAAACAAAAAATAAAACTCCTAAAATTTAAATCACAAATATATACATACAACATTTGAGTAACAAATGTGAGCTATGCATACTATAAATCTTCCTTCAACCAAATATACAAACTATCAAGTGATTTTGAGCTTGAAATATAAATTATTGGAGAAATATCAAGTGATTTTGACCTTGAAATACAAATTATTGGAGAAATAACCATAGAAATATCCTAGTGATTAAACAAGAGAGAATAAAGATAGTAACCTTTGCAACCGTAGAATTGAAGAAGTTGAAGGAGTAACCTAGCCAAGCTCCACACTTGAGCTGAGAAGAAGCAAGAACATGCACGAGCAGAAGCAAGAACAGCATGAATGGCTCGGGGCCTCGGGCTCGGGGGGAAGAAAATGTTTAAATTGGAAGGGAGGAACATTAGTCCCGGTTTAGGCTACAAACCCGGGCTAAAAGTCAAGGTTTAGTCCCGGTTCTGCCCATAAACTATGGTTAAACTTTTAGTCCCGGTTGATTATCAAAACCGGGACTAAAGATAGACTTTTAGTCCCGGTTTTGATCACCAACCGGGACTAAAAGTTTCCTAGCCATTGCGAGCCGTTGGGAAGGAGGATTTAGTACCGGCTGCTATATCTAGCCGGGATTAAAGGTTTCTTTCTTCCCGGGCGCAAAAAATTCCGGTACTAAAGCCAAAATCGGTAGTGAATCAAAAGTCTGCTCTCTACTAGTGAAAGTACTAGACCACAAGTTAATAATTTAACAAGCAATGCTAAGCACTAACTCTAGGCTATCCTATGCAAGCCACCTAGCACAATAAGCTACTCACAAGAATATGCACTCAACCGCAAGAAACCCACTCCTTCGAAACCTAAGGAGAGAACACCTAAACAAGTAATAAGCGCAAGAGAGTAAGTGATCGAGAAAGTTATACCACCGAGGAGAGTAGAGGGTGATCCAATCACCGAGAGAAGATCAATATGAATACCAAGGGATCTATCACCAATAGAGAGCCGAAAGACCAATCATCTACTCGAAGGTGGAGAAGAGAGAACACTCGATTTTTTACCGAGGTTCACGTGATTGCCGTCACGCTACTCCTCGTTGTGGCACCGGTCTTCCTTGGTGGATTGCGAACTAGGCTTCACACGCCAATCCCTCACCGGGAGCCGCTCACCAATACAAGAGAAGTGGCTATCACCACGAGCAATCCACTAAAGTCGGTTTTGGCACTCCGGCAGGGAATAACCGCAAGAACCCCTCACAATCAACCTTCGGTGTGGGCTTGAACAATCACCAATCAACCTCAACACCGGAATCGCCTCCAAGCCGCTAGGGACATGGCAATGCCCCAAGAGAATAAGAACTCAGCGAAGGCTTGCTCTCAAATGCTCTAAAATGCAAATCACTAGTAATGGTGCACTTGAAGATCACTCAACTCACAAAGATGATCAAAGATGAACAAGTGAGTGAGTGAGAAGCTAGAGAGTGCTCACAAGAGTATGGCAACGAATCAAATGTGCAAGAGAGTCACCAGACCAGGGAAGGAGTATAAATACCCTTAAGTGTACTCCTAGCCGTTACCCCACAAGAAACAGCCGTTAACACCCTTTTTCACCCGTCAGACTGAACGCATCGGACCAAACGCAAGCGTCCGACACTCGGATGACTGCTATGTTAGCTCTGTTTAACGTCAGCCGCTCGTTCTCAATGGTCACTGCTCGCGCCACTTCAACCAACCGTCGGACTGGACAGCATCGGACCAAAAACCTCTGGCGTCCGACGCTTCCAGAGAGCACGCAGAGAAGGAATTAAACGTCGGACGCTGTCTGACGCCTAGCGTTGGACCAAACAGCGGCGTCCGACACCTCGCACTTAGCTCGCCGTGCACTGAGCCACGGCGTGAATTCGCCACGACGCGGCGTCGGACTGAGGACCAATGGTCCGACGAACGCACCTCTCAGGCCGTTGGACTGTCCGACTCTCAGAGTCGAGCAGCAGCCCGCGCCACCGTCAGACGCCACAGTCAGTGCGTCGGACTAAAGAACTTCACCGTCCGACGCTATGCAGATTTACACAGAGAGCTCCCGAAATGCTTGGACGGTGTCCGACGCTCATCGTCGGACCAATGAGCACCGTCCGACGCTATTACACAGTAAGCAGCAACCTTGGAGACCGTTGGACCCTACCAGTCAATGGTCTGACGCTCCAGCTCTAAGCGTTCGACGTTCAAAACTCAGCGATTCTCAAGTTAGTTTCACACCTCTTGCTTCTTTGTGGTAACACTCAAGGTCTTCAACACTTGTGCACAATGTGTTAGCATTTTCAAACAATTTTCAAGGGTTTTGAGTCAAAGTCTAGGTTGAGTTAGATTCAATGCAATAAAATGCAAACTAGAGCACTTGAAGGTAATCCAAACACTTAGTTCTCCCCTTAATAGTCGGCTATCTATTCTAAATGTGATCACACCCACTTGGTGTCTTGATCACCAAAAGAAAAGCCTATTAGGGGTTATACCTTTGCCTTCAAGCCATTTCTTTTGTCTTGATCAATTTCACTTGATCCACCTTCTTTCTTCCATGGTTGAGCCTTCTTGATCCACACCATCATCTTCTAAGCTCATCACTCCATGGATAGGACTACCTATACTTAGCCATCACTTAGCATGTAGGTTAGTCCTTAGGGTGTCATCAATTATCAAAACCAAACTAGGGTTTTCACCCGGGTCTGCCCTTGAGGCCTCGACAAGCTCAAATGTGGCTACTCAATGTCAAACTCGGAGTGGGGAGGTTGGGCTCAAAAAGGGTGGGAAATTTCGATAAGACATAGGAGAGGATCGGGTGCGTGCGCCTAGGATCAGATCCATGGCTACTGAATCAGGTGCGAAGATCGGAGTGCTGAGTATGAGCTGATGGGAGAGGATGACAGAGAAGTGATGCATGTTCTCTTTAGTAAAAAAACACTATGTGCTGATAAGTGGGCCTTAGAAAAATAGAGGATCAAAGTTATGGATTGTTGCTAGAGTTAAAGGCCTATTGAGACAGCTTCTCCTGTGCAAAAAGTTATTCTGGATCTGAGATTCACCGTGGATCAACTCCACCAGTGAATCAGGAATCTACTATGGATCTAGTAAAGAACTGTTTGGCTATACAACAACTCCAGATTCGCAAAACTGTGTAATTGTTTGGAATGAGCACAATCAAAATGACAACATGTCCAAATAAGCATAACAACCATCGATAACATCTCTAAATGACATGTCCTTCACTTCCCGCCATAGATCACATTATACTTCCTTGTAAGCCAAGCAAGCCTCTCATTGGGGGCTGTTCATGAACATTTCCCTTTGCTCTCTTTTCATAAACAACTCGGTTACCACTAAGTGCTCATCGGACCTTGGTAAAGCCCCACATTCCACAACATGTCCCATTACTTCATCAATGGTGATCCCACCTTGCCTACTAGACACACAAGAGGAAGCTGTCTCAGCAATGTTTGTGAGATTTTCTTGAATAACAATAGCCGTGCTTGACGTAGGCTTCCTTGGCCTGTCAAGAATCACATGGGATTTTTGAGACGGGGACTTTCTCTTAGCATTATTTGTGATAAGAGTTGGGGCCACTTCCTCCACCTCATCCCTATCCACAAAAATGTTGTCGGCCAAGGGATACTCACAATGGTGGTCCTAAGTTTCTTCAAATGGAGTTTCATCATCAAGGGATATGATGGGATTGGAACTCATAGGGTTCCAATGATCTTGTTCCTCATTCACGATGTTTCCAAACATCGTCTTAAGGTCATGCTCATTCTAGAGAGGCTTTTTCTTGAAATTGCCAACATTGGGAATTTCCTACAACACATGATTGAATTAAGGTCTTGTTCCTAATAAAAAAAATTAAACAACATATAACTAAAAAAACTCACCTTACATATGAAGTCCGCCACTCGGAGTCCATATTGATCGTTCCACTATCCCAATTGAAACCTACTCCTGTTTCCTTCCTCATTAATTTCTGCCATGCCGAAAAAAACCCTCCTCAACTTGTCGCATTTGTTCTTAAGTTGCATTTTACTAAACATTATTCCGGTGGATTAAAAAAAAAACTATCGGTCATCTAAGCAAATTCTACATTGTTCAAATGAGTGTTGGGCCAATTTCCTTTTCTAACTTGTTCGGCGAACAAGGAATAAACAAGCGTCACATAATGATCAATCCATTCCATTGCATCACCCTGACCATGATTTCTCACAATATTTTCATCACCCAAATCAATATTTCCTCACACATATTTATTTCTGCAATAAAAAAGGAAGAAGATATATACCTCATCATCCCTTGTCCTTTTCTTTGTTGTTGGAGCTCTCGATCGTGTTTGCGACATCGGAGGAACACCACCAATGCTCTAGAAAAATATAGAGTTTGTGGAGCTGCTCTAAGGTGGAGTTTGTGGAGTAGTACCAAACACTCTGTTATATTATATTGTAGTTTTCTCTATAAATTTCGTCATGCTTATGCGTTTTGACTGAAAAAGGCTGAAATGACTTTAATTTGGAACGAAGGAAGCAGATGAATTTGTTTTCATTTCATTGCGGCGAACAAATTACCAGTAAACTTTTTCTTGTCATAATTACCGACAAACTTGGCTATAGACCATACTTTGCATCGAAGCATCCCAGTCAAGGATATCAACGGTTACGATTGGATGGTTGGTCTGACCACGATCATTCGCACAACGCACATCTCAGTGGTGGTAATAGGTATATTGGTTCGATTCTGCCAGCAAGCGTCCTCAATGTCTTCAGAAGACGCACAACGCACATCTGGTGGCTCCTTGTCCAGTTTTTCATTCCTTGCGCCCCCTCCAGATCCGATCTGATCCACGCCGGCGACACACCGGAGGACCGCCATGACGCTCAGCCTCCGCCGCAAGCAACTCGGTAAGCCCTAACTCTCTGCCTCCATTGCCCCAGTACCCTCCCTCTACTTGCGTGTCTGCCCAGTGCTGGCTCTAATCGCGCTTTCTGCCTCCGATCCAGATGTTATCGTGCGGATGCTGCACCTGAACCAGCAGCAGTTGCCGAACGGCGGCGAGGGGCAGGAGGAGGACGATGCGTACAAGATCCTGGTGATGGACCCGCCCTGTATCTCCGTACTCTCGCCGGTGCTCACACTCGGCGACCTCCGCCTCCACGGTGTCACCCTCACCCTGTGCATCGACCGTTCGCGGCAGGCGGTGCCCGATGCGCCGGCCGTCTACTTCGTCCGGCCCACCCCTGGAAACGTGGACCGCATAGCGGCCGACGCCGCCGCGGGGCTCTACGGGTCTTTCCACGTCAACTTCTCCACCTCCGTGCCGCGACCCCTGCTGGAGCGCCTCGCAACCGCCTGCGCCGCCGCGCCGCCTGCGTGTGCGGGCCGCGTGGCGCGCGTTGCTGACCAGTACATCGACTTCGTCTGCCTCGAGGATGGCCTCTTCTCGCTAGCGCAGCCCCGGGCTTACGTCGCACTGAACGACCCCTCCGCTGCCGACGCTGACATCACTGCGCTCGTCGACGCCGTCGCGCTGGGCCTCTTCTGCGTCGTTGCCACGCTCGGTGTTGTGCCTGTCATCAGGTGTGCGCGCGGCGGGCCAGCGGAGATGGTGGCCGGCGCCCTCGACGCCCGGCTCCGCGATCACCTACTCGCCAAGCCCAACCTCTTCATGGAGGCTGCATCTGCCGTCGTCGCGTCATTCCAGCGCCCTGTGCTGTGCCTCTTCGACAGGAATTTCGAGCTGTCCGTGGGGGTGCAGCACGACTGGAGCTACCGCCCGTTGGTGCACGACGTGCTTGGCTTGAAGCAGAACAAGCTGAAGTTGCCGGCAGAGAAGTACGAATTGGATGACTCTGACAAATTCTGGGTGGCAAACAGCTGGTCTCCATTCCCCAAAGTCGCTGAGGAAATCGAGGCACAGCTTGCCAAGTACAAGCAGGATGTGGATGAGGTGAACAAGCGCACTGGTGGTGGCAAGGTTGGGGTTGAGTTTGATGGTACTGATCTGATTGGCAACACGAAGCATCTCATGAATGCGGTGAACTCACTACCAGAACTTACAGAACGGAAGAAGATGATTGATAAGCACACTAACATTGCAACATCATTGCTTGGGCATATCAAGGAGAGGTCTCTGGATGGATACTGTGACTGTGAGAATGATATGCTTGCGAATGGCACTGTTGACCGTAATACACTGCTGAGTCTCCTTAGAGGGAAGGGCACTAAGGAAGATAAGCTTCGGCTAGCTGTGACCTACCTGCTGTCATTTGAGACACCACCATCATCTGAACTGGAGCAGGTTGAGGCCGCTCTGCGGGAATCAGAAGTTGACATGTGCGCATTTCAGTATGTGAAGAGGATAAAGGCATTGAATACCCAATTTGCAGCTGCTTCAGGCACAGCAACTAAGAGCAACATCGTCGATTGGGCAGAGAAGCTGTATGGGCAGTCCATTAGCGCTGTGACTGCAGGTGTAAAGAATCTCTTGTCAGATGGGAGGCAGCTGGCCTTGACAAGAACAGTTGAAGCTCTGATGGAAGGGAAACCTAACCCAGAGGTGGATGACTATCTTTTGTTTGATCCACGGGCTCCTAGGTCAGCAACTGGTGGGCAGTTTAGAGGACCCTTCAGAGAAGCTGTTGTTTTCATGATCGGTGGTGGAAATTACATTGAGTACAAGAGCTTGATGGAGCTAGAGCAACACTCACAGCCTTCCAAGCATGTTATATATGGTGCAACAGAAATTCTTAGTGGGGCCGAGTTTATTCACCAACTGGCAGAATTGGGGCAGAAAGCAGGATTAGGGGGTGGCAGCAGCAACATACCACCAGGTTCAGCACAATAGGTAGGAAGCTCTTACTGGACCTTTTGATGTTAAAGAGTGATTGAAGCTTCAGAGATTATAGTAAATAGGCTTGTACCCCACATCTTATCTTAAGGAGTGTTCCAGGCTCCATAGATTAATGATATCAAATTTCATGAACTCAAGTTTATGCCCCTGCAATTGATGAGTTGTCAATACATAGCTTTGTTGTTTCAATTTGGGTTTTGATAATGATCAATTGGCCATGTATGCCCATTTTTACTTTGTTGTACTCTACCCCCCCCCCCCCCCCCCCCCCCCCCAATTTTACTGAGAAATTGATCTTGAAATTTTGTTTGCACAGTGAAAGTAATCAGTCCATGAATATTTATAACACCTCGTTTTGATGTTTGGATAATTTGGTATTGGTTGAAATTTTGGAAGTTCCAGGCTGTTATATGTTTCCCTTGCTGTAGTGCATGGCCTCCTTATGTGGGTTCCTGAAACCCCATATATATGACTAACATCTCAATAATATATGTGTGCAGGATGACATAATATGTAAATTCATTTTGCCTGTTGAGGATATTAGTTTACGACTTGTCTTATCTACAATAGTTGGATACTTGTATTGGGAAAATACATTGTAGCAGTTGCAAGCTGATGTGTTAATAGTTTGAAGATACTGTTCTGACATTGGTTATCGCCTTTTGAAATTATTATTAGGTTTGTGCCACTGGTTCTCAAAAGTTGATTTGTTCATGCCAGTGGAACCTAAACATTTTTTGTCCAAGATGTTTGACTGTGGCGAAAGCCTAAGTACCTCACATTTCTTGTGATTCTTTTTCCATCCCTTCATCTCTCAATTACAATCAGGGCCCTCCTCATCTCTCTCCCACAGTTGGACATGGTTCAGAGGGGGCAATAAGCGCCACTGTCCTTGGATCTTGGCGAGCTTCTGGCAGTTCGTGGATCTTAGCTACAGGTCCTCGTGCTGCCATGCTCTGCCAGAGCAACCACTGCTCCTGTGAGCACCCCATAGTGACCACTGACGGCACGGAGTGATGTGGCTCCTCTTCATTGAGCCTAGCCTTCTCCCTTCTCAAACTACAAGCTAAGGCATAAGGATAGCAGTACATCAGTAGCCACTGCAGGTTCCCTCTATTGATCAGATCTCAAACTCCCGGCTCATGCCCTAGGTCTTCCCCACCCTGTATTGCTGGTGACCAAAGCTTGGCTACTTTGGTGCAATCTGAATTAGAGCTGGACTGAGGAACACGACAACTTGGGTCGAAGAGTGGCGCCTTACATTGACTCATGTGGCTGTCCCCATCTTTCTGATTCATCTTGATTCTATGCTGAGCACCTATAAAAGCATTTGAATAACTGGTTTAATGATTTTTTATTTTTTCGGAATCTCCTGCCACCACACAGTAAACAGTCTCTCTGTCTCTCTCAATACACTAGTTATTGTTTATAAACCTATTGTTTAGTACCATCAGTATACAGAAGGAACACTTGAGGTTTCTATGTCTAGCACCATATGCAACTGGTCTTTGGAGCATAAGGGCAAACATGAGTTTTTTTTTTAACCCTTAATTCTGGAAAAAAAAAAAATTAACATGTTTACATGTGCTTCTCACTTTTCCTTTTTGATTGCAGTAGACCATTTCTGTCCCCTTAACCTTACGGACAAACCTTTCACAAGTATGCAAGGAGAGCTTTGTTGTTTCTTAATTGGGCTACCACTGAAAGATGGAGGATCCATGCTTGGACAACAGATTTTGTTGATAAGTACTTGTTTGTACCAAGGCTTGACTCCCGCTTGTATATTGGTAAATTGCTTCTGCCATCACTAGTTAATTTATGTTTTTCATCACTTCAGTTGAGGTCTATGTTGTTTGTGGTAATAAATCTGCTGATATATGCACATCCGTATATTATGTTTAGTTTTGTTTACCTGTTTCAGAAGGAATACCTACCAAATGATGAGAATACATGATACATTAGTTAATACTAAGTAGCATGCCCGTGCGTTGTTACGGGACCACTAACTTTTATATTAAAAGTACACGGATCGCATGATAAGATAATAATTCTATAAAATTAATTACGACGTTAAACTGACATTTAATCCAAAAGGCAACAAAGAGCACAGCACCACAAGCTCATAAACTCCACCGTATAAACCGTTTTGTGATGTGGCTAAGATAAGCATAGCTGCAACTCTACCTGGAAAATCAAATAAAGTTGACAAAGAATAAATATGACATGGGAATAGTATTAATATGAATTGAACATATCATAGGAGGTATTAGTGTCCTCTACTCCGAGCACAGCTAGGCCAACAACACGCGACAGCAGTGAGATGTTAATGACTTATATCTTCATAATAAGTTGATTAAACATGATACATTACAGGGTACGCTGATATCAACAGGCTAACATTAGGTAAACCATTTCTCTGGTCGCAACTAGCCAGGTTTGCGATGGATGTGGACTCATCACAAGTATTTTGTGAGCTGCTAAAAATAAAAAGATATCTGGACAAGGTCCACAAAACTTTGGAATCCTTGCATCCATATCTCAAATCCTAAAACCAGACAACAAAATCCAAATCAGTTGGAGCGGTAACAACAAAAACGCTGGAACAAAACTGCACATACTAAAATGCCAGTAGCCTAGAACGTCTAGGAGCATTGAGAAACAAAATCAAAAGAGAAAAGACCAGAATTCACCAAGGAACAGCGTAACATCATAAGACAAAAGACCAGAATCCACCGAGGAACAGCAGAACACATGACTGAAAGCCAGATGGCAAATCTAATGACAAACCACAACTAACATCATAAGCTAATACTCGCCACAAGATTTGATACCAATTGTCAGCACAACATAATGGCAAACGATCCGACACAACACAGATGGAAATAAATGGAGTTTACATGTCTGATTTAACCATAAAATTAACTGATGGAATATCAGCACACAAGCATACTACTTGGAATATAGCAGTGAAAGATGGGCTAAGCAACAAGTCCAGCGGAACAACGCTCATCTCAGAACAGCTGCCAGAGAGCTCACTGTTTTGCCTCCCGTGCACGGTTCCACTGCTCAATCTTGGCCCTTCGTTCCTCGCTGCTTTCCCTGACTGGGCTCCTTGCACGCCTCAGGGGGCTACCATGCTTGCGCCTTCTTCCATCATCATGTGGACATAGACATTTTATGCGCCCCTGAGTAAAAGCGCCCCTGAAGGGCATTGTATGCTGCAGCTGCTTGTTCTTCCTCCCTGAACTGGACATAGACATTCCCAATCATGTGGTCAGCAAGATTGTCACAAACATTCAGATTCTCACTCTCACCAAACTTGCCCAACTCCTCATAGATGTCCTCAAAATGCTCCTGCATCTTCTCAGGATCAATGGGTTGGCCTTGAGCATCAACTCCAGGGGTTATCATATCAGGGCGCTGATACATGTTAGCAAGCACAAGAGTTGGCGATATAGTTGGCCTGTTGTGCAGACGAGAGCAGCAATCCCCATGACGACAAGCCCCAATCTTGAAGTAAAAAGGGCAGTTGACCCTGTCCTTCTCAGTGCCGAAGATTGAAGCCAAGTGCTCCGCCATAGTTCACGCAGACTGACAACCTTCAAGCATAAGCAAGAATAGTATCAGAAACCATCTTCAATATAAGGTGAAGTAGAGGAGGAGGAGGAGGAGGGGGGGGGGGGGGGGGGGGGGGGTGTATAGACTCATTGTCAGTTATCTAGAACCATGGGGATCAAGGAATACCTCAATAAAGGTCCTCAGTGTGCAAGACTAAGTAGACAAAAATGAACACAAGCAGCTAAAACAAACCAGGGTTTACAGCATATGTATCTTACAGAATCACCAAGTAATATTCCTGTGAATTTACACCCTGTACAGCCCACTGTGTAAATGGATAAATACAGCTCAAGCTCTGGCAATAAAATCTTAATCCCAACCCTTTTTAATACCCAATCTGCACACTTACTCAAAAAAGTTAAATATTAGCAGAAGTGAACAGAAAGACCAAAATAATTGTGTCATCGATTCAAGTTCTTGCCCCCTGGTAACTGATAAATTTTTGACCTATAGTATAATCTGCAGGTTAATGCCCAAAGATTGACTAAATGTAAACACCACGAAACTCTATCTCCACTATAATGTTTATGAGTGTTCGCTGCAGCTGCATGCAACTTCTAAAACTGCAAAAACTGTAGAAGCCTGCTCATGCAGCTTCTAACTGCAGTTAACAGGCCCTTTAGTTTTCTCCCCTGCAACTGCATACAGTAAATCAAATAAAATTGCAGAAAGATAGAGACAGCTGTTCGCCTGCCGCACAAGGGGTATTCCTCTGGTGTAGGCCTTGTTAACCTAAGCTGCACACCATTTTAGATTATTATCAATATCTGATGGTAACAAAACAAACAACCGAAATCGTAGTTAAAGCTACCACCAAAAAAAAAAAAGCAAAATCCATTAGCAGACTACTATATCTGTTAATATATCCAGTAATCTGGCAAAATATGTCACCAAATCACACGATTCTAGATGCTACAAACCTAAAGGAGTAAATCTCAACAAATATAAGCTTATATACTGATTCTAAAACCCGATTCAATCGGCTAAAAGAAGAACTAAAATTTCTGCATATGCCAGGCGAAACTTGTAGGGGAGATGAGCATACACATGTACGCCAACTCCTTGTCTTTCTTTAAACAATGAAAATACATGCAGTTCTCACATGGGTGCCAATTTCTCTGAAGAATGAAGATCATTTACTATGGGTTCCATTGACCTGAACGCAAGCAAATTCTTTTCCAATGCCTCCCAGCGCTCACTGATCTGGTTTCTACTCCACATAGGTTGTGAACCCTTCTTGTGAGTAGCAGCCACCTCGTGCATTTGTAACCAAGGTAGTACCACCTAGTAACCCACACCTTATTATGACCTGTACCACTCTGAAACAAATACTAAGTTCCTAACAGTAGCAGTAACCTGGAATATAACACATATGTAGTTCAATCATTGCATATCACAATGTAAACTTGGAGAACACATGCCCAAGAAACTCTGAATCTTAAATTTTTGGTGAGAACGAAGGAAATAATTCAGAAAACAAGTAGCTAGCATTTTTTTTATGGATGCTGTTAGAAAGAGTAATTGCATTACTAGACTAACCCTAGAAGGGTAGCAATATAGTAGCACATACATGGGCCACATGGGCCTAATACACACACTCTAACACCCCCCCGCAGTCTGGACTACCGGCGCAGCGGAGTACGAGACTGGACAAGAAAGAAACAAGAACACAGGACCTCCCCGCAGCCACAACTAGCCACTAGTGATGTTGAGGCTGGAGCGAAACTCGGAGAAGATCGAGGAAGGGAGGCCCTTGGTGAAGATGTCCGCAAACTAGGAGGTGGTCGGGACGTGGAGGACCCGGACGTCGCCGATGGCCACGCGGTCGCGGATGAAGTGCAAGTCGATCTCCACATGCTTGGTTCGCTGGTGCTGCACAGGGTTGGTGGAGAGGTAGACCGCGCTGACGTTGTCGCAGTAGACGAGCGTGCTCCGGGCGAGGGGGCGGTGAAGCTCAGCCAGGAGCTGGCGGAGCCAAGCGGCCTCGGCCACGCCATTGGCGACGGCGCGGTACTCCGCCTCGGCACTGGAGCGTGAGACCACCGGCTGGCGCTTGGACGACCAGGAGACAAGGTTGCCGCCCAAGAAGACAACGTAGCCGGAGGTGGACCTACGGGTGTCTGGGCAGCCCGCCCAGTCAGCGTCGGTGTAGACCACAAGCTCGGCAGAGGAGGACCAGCCGAGAAGTAGCCCGTAGCCGATGGTGCCACGGAGGTACTGAAGGAGCCGCTTCATAGCAGCAAGGTGGGGCTCCCGCGGAGCATGCATGTAGAGGCACAGCTGCTGCACGGCGTAGGCGATGTCGGGCCGGGTGAAGGTGAGGTACTGCATCGCACCCGCAAGGCTCCGGTAGGAGGTGGAGTCCTCGGGTCCAAGCAACGGACCTGCGGCTTCTGACAGCTTGCCCTGAGTGTCGACGGGGGTAGAGCAGGGCTTGCAGTCAGTCATCCCTGCGCGCTCGAGAATGTCACAAGTGAACTGCCACTAGTGGAGAAACAAGCCAGAAGGTCGGGGCTCAACAGTGACACCGAGGAAGTGATGGAGCACACCCAGATCCTTCATGGCAAACTCCGCCTGGAGAGAGGTAATGATGCGCTGGAGCAGTGACTGGCTCGAGGCGGTGAGAACAATGTCATCCACATAGAGAAGCAGGTAGGCAGTCTCACCCCCACGGTGGTAGATGAACAGCGAGGTGTCAGACTTGGCCTCTGTGAACCCAAGAGTCAGCAGAAAGGTAGCAAACCGAGAGTATCAAGCCCGAGGCGCCTGCTTGAGACCGTAGAGGGACTTGTTGAGCCGGCAGATCAAGTCAGGGCGAGAGGAGTCCACGAAACCGGCCGGCTGGCTGCAGTAGACGGTCTCGGTCAGAGTGCCATGGAGGAAGGCATTCTTGACATCCAGCTGATGCACAGGCCAGGAGCGCTCGAGAGCCAGTGAGAGAACCGTGCGGACAGTAGCGGGCTTCACCACTGGACTGAAAGTCTCATCATAGTCAACACCGGGCCGCTGGGTGAAGCCCCGGAGAACCCAACGAGCCTTGTACCGCTCCAGGGAGCCATCTGCGCGACGCTTGTGGGTCCAGATCCACTTGCCGGTGACCACATTGGCACCAGGCGGGCGCGGCACCAGATCCCACGTGTGGTTGGCCAGAAGGGCCGCGTACTCCTCTTCCATCGCACGACGCCAGTGAGGATCCGCCAGGGCGTCGCGGACAGAAGAGGGTACAGGAGAGACCTGCGAGTCCCCGGGCGTCGTCGCAAGAGCCCGAGGCCGCAGGACACCAGCTGCGTGCCGCGTCACCATGGGGTGAACGTGACGCGGGTGTCGGTGAAGAATCGGCGGGTGGTACATCGGTGGCTCTGCACGGGCAGCCGGTAGTGGTGGAGGCAGCGGTGTGGGCATTGACGGAGGAGAGGCCACCGGAGGGGACTGCGGCGGTGGTGGCACCGGCTCCACGTCGAGCGGCGCCGGCCGCACGCGGCGCTGGTAGACGCGCACCGGGTGGGCGAACCGCGCCGGAGTCTCCGAGGTCGGCGCCCCCGTCCCCGTGCCAGGCGCAGAGGCAGGTGGAGCACCAGGGGACGGGGCACCCAGACCATGGTCGGGCACGACCGGACCCGCGGAGGAGGTAGGGTCAAGCGACGCACCGGAAGGCGCCGGTCCCGCGTATGGGGCCGGCGACCCGAGTGGCGGAGTAGGACCTGCAGGAGGAAACGGAAATGGTGGCTGAACCACCGCGTCAGTGGGAGAGAGGAAGGAAAGGTCGAGGTCGGGGGTGGGAGGAGGGGTGGTGGTGGTGGAGAAAGGGAAGACGGACTCGTCAAACACCACATGACGAGAGATGAGGACCCGGCGAGAGGTGAGGTCATAGCAGCGGTACACCTTATGATCCGGGGAGTACCCAAGGAAGACACACAGAGTCGAACGGGGAGCCAGCTTGTGAGGGGCAGTGGCAGTGGTGTTAGGGTAACACGCACACCCGAAAACCCGGAGGTGGTCGTAGCGAGGAGGGGTACCGAAGAGAGCGTGGTGTGGTGTGGGAGCGGGACAGGCAGTGGAAGGTAGGCGGTTAAGGAGGTAGGTGGAGGTGTGCAGGCTCTCGGCCCAGAAGCAGGCAGGAAGGGAAGCCTGTAGGAGAAGAGTGCGCACGGTGTCATTCGTGGTGCGAATCATGCGCTCAGCCTTGCCATTCTGGGGGGAAGTGTAGGGGCAAGACATGCGCAACTGGACACCGTGAGAGAGAAAGAAGTCCCGAGAAGTGGAGTTATCGAACTCACGCCCGTTGTCACACTGGACGGCCTTTACGGTAAGGCCGAACTGAGTAGACACCCAGGCGAAGAAGTGACGAAGAGTGGGAAACGCCTCAGACTTAGCACGTAAGGGAAACGTCTAGAAATAATGAGAGAAATCATCAACTATGACAAGATAATATTGATAACCAGAAATGCTCATCACAGGAGATGTCCACAGATCACAGTGTACAAGATCAAAAATGTGGGTCGCATGTGAGGAAGAGGTGGGAAACGGAAGACGAACATGACGACCCAATTGGCACGCATGACACAAGTGCCCATCGTTAGCCCGAGTACATGGTATGTCGGAACTACGACTAAGCTGCATCAAGACATCACGGCCTGGATGTTCGAGTCGGCGGTGCCAAGTAGTAGCAGAAGTAGAAGTGGCGAAAGCAGCGGATGTAGTGGAAGCCGAAGGAGTGGAAGCAGAAGAAGGAAGCCGAAGCGTGTAAAGGGGTCCCGCGCTGTCACATCGGAGAAGAGGACGCCGGGAAGCCAAATCCTTCACAGTAAGACCAGAGGAGTCAAACTCAACAGAACAAGAATTGTCAGCGGTAAAACGACGAATAGAGAGAAGGTTGTGAACCATCGAAGGAGCAACTAGAACATCAGGAAGACGGAAAGAACCAGGTGTGGTGGCGGAACCCACGGATGTGACAGGAATACAGGAACCATTGGCGACCATGATAGAGGAAGGAAGAGATGAAGGAGGGTGGACCGTCGTGAGTATACCAGGGTGGGACGTCGTGTGGTAAGTGGCCTCGGAGTCGGCAACCCAGTCAAGTCCGGTGGGAGGCGTCAGGCCCATGGTGCTGAAGGAGCGGGTCAGAGCTGTCGCATCCCAACCGGCAGGTCTGGGCGGCGACGTGAGAGACGGAGCGCCCCCAGGTGGTGGAGCCCACGGAGTGGCCGGGATAGCACCGGCAAGCATGGCCGCGGGGGTGCGAGGGTCACCACCGGCACCCTGGAACGGCCACATGGAGATGCGCCCTGACCATGGGTTGCTGAAGGATGGCCAGGGTGCACCCTCCCGTGGTGGTGCGGGCGCTGCCCCACGCCCGGAGCCAGCACCACGCCCCCCTCCGCGTCGACGACGACCACCACGATCCCCCCACCCCCGCTCGGCCCGGGGGGAGGAGGACCCAGAAGAGACGACGGTGCCGGTGTGGACGTACGCGGCGGAGGAGTGGCTGCAAGGGCGGTCGAGGACGAGGAGCCCGGCGCGGAGGTGGGAGCAGACTGGACGCCCTGAGTGAGCTCCTCCATGACAAGATCGTCACGGACCTGCAGGAAGGTGGGGAAGGGCCGCTGCCGTGTGATTCAGGTCCGGAGGTGGCCGTAGCGGTCGCTGAGGCCGCAGAGGACGTTGAGGACCAAGATCCGGTCCTCCACGGGCCAGCCTAGGTCACCGAGGGAGTCCGCCATGCCCTTCATCCGGCGGCAGTACTCCCCGACGGAGAGGTCGCCCTGGACGAAGGTGCGGAAGCTGGCGTCAAGGCGCAGAGCCCGGGCCTCGGCGTTGCCCAGAAATTGGCCCTCGAGTGCCAGCCAGGCACGCCGAGTGTCGGGCGTGTTGCGGACGAGGTCGTGGAGGTCGGTGGTGATGGTCCCGAGAATCCAGGATAGGACGATGCTGTCGAGACGCAGCTACCCGGGGGTCTAAACCGCAAGTGGGGTGTCAAGGAGGACGTGGTCGTCAAGGGCGTAACGGCGGAGGGTGAGGACGACCATGTCCCGCCAGCGGGCGTAGGAGGACGACTCCGGGTCAAGAACGACCGTGACCAGGTTCCGGATGTTCTGGACACCGCCGGCCTGGTAGTGAAGCTGCGCCACGAGCGGATCCGCCGGATCAGGGACCTGGAGAGGAACGGCCCGCGAGCTGGAGGAGGTGGCGCCGGTGTCGTAGGACGTAGGGTAGCACAGGAGCTGCTCTGCCTCGGCGATTTGACGCGCCAGGGCATCAGCCGCCTCGCGCTCCCGCTCCCAGGCGAGAGCAGCCGCACTCACGCGGGCCGCACCTTGGGCGGCGGCAGCCCGGGCGGCGACGAGGGCAGCGGCGAGGTGAGGGTCTGGGCCGGGCGCCTGGAGAGGCAGATGCGGCGTCTGCTGCTGGAGAAACAGCTGCTGGAGCTGCTGCTGCAGCGCCACCTGCGGCTGCTGGAGCTGCTGCTGCAGGGCCGGCTGCTGCTACTAGAGAGGCGGACGGCGGCTGCTGCAGTGCAGGTCCGCGTGGAGGAGGCGGCGGCTGCAGCTGGCCAGGAGCCTAGCCCGCGGTGGCCGCGCTGGCGGCGAGGGCGGAGGGAGGAGGGAGGTGGCCCGCGACCTGGGCCGTGCACCCGGATGCCGCGTCCAGCGGATCCGCGCCCGTGCCATCAGCGCCGGCGGCGGCGGCGGCGCTGGAGCCGGGAGCAGTGGCGGGGCTGCTGGCCGCCCGCTGCGCCCAAGAAGGGGAAGGGAGGGAGGGAAACGAGTGGAAATAGGAAGGGGAAGGAGGAGGAGGAGCTCGGCCAGCCATGCCGGCGGCGGCGGCGGCCGGCCGGCCGGCGGTGGTGGCTGGCGGCTGGGAGAGGAGGAGAGGAAAAAAGCTAAACCCTAGCTTGATACCATGTTAGAAAGAGTAATTGCATTACTAGGCTAACCCTAAAAGGGTAGCAATATAGTAGCACATACATGGGCCACATGGGCCTAGCCTCATGGGCCTAATACACACACTCTAACAGATGCATATCAGCCAAAATGAAAATATGGGACGAATGCAGCTTCACCAAGCTAGAATCTCTATACACCATCAGAGCATTTACAAAACCGTAAATGCAAACAAAGAAACTGTAATGAATTTCACTGGTGTCCTACATGCATCAATTAGAGTTAGAGGTGGCATGTATCTAAGAAGGGGAGTGCTTCTGTTGGTCATGCTGCCTAATGATGAAAGGCACGCACAATTAACTAACCTTGGCATTCCTTTTCACAGAGTTGAGCAGCCAAGCAGGAGAGTGACCTGAACACTTTCATACTGAAAATCAAGAAACCTAGGATTATTTCCAGCAAAGGATCTTAATTAGACTTATCCTTTGATCCAAACAAATAGAGAAAGCACAACGGCTTATTTCACCTGATTGGACAACTGACTTTTGAACTTTGGATTCAATTTCCACTCGGAATGAAACACACAAGACACTTGTGCATCCATTCATATAACAGAACAAAGAATCTCTTCCAAACTGCATCAGTCAAGGAGAGAGTTTCTTCTGTCCGGTCCGGTCAAGAACAAGCATGCTTTCTTCTTTTTCTAATGAATGGTTTTTCTTAGGATCCCCATCACCAACACTCCAACAGAATTCTGAAGTCAACAAGTCAACCAAGCTACATCAGAAAACAGATAGTGGAGTACTTAGTGAGTACACACCGTTGTTTTTGGAAAAGGAAGCTCGTGCTGAAATACATATTTGATTATCAACTGCTACACGACACACGACACTACTGAAAGGGTAAAAAAGTATTAAGAATGCCATAATTTTCAAATGAAAAAAAACACAGGTCCAGTCACTTCCAAAAATTTATAGGAAATTAATTTTTACGCTTAGGCCTTAAGTATGTAGTGGGGGTACATATAATTAAACGTAAAAATTTGACAATTCAAGTCTGAAGCTAGCCTAGATATTTTTACCAGACACGCAGGAGAGGTACATATTTCTATATTAGGCTTGAAATGAGCAGTGTTAATTCTATCAGCATCTCAGAACATAGGATTTGCTTCTGCACCACTGTGACTGCTAATAGAAATGATTGAGACATACTGGCATACTGCAGGTATATCAGGCCCACAATCATGGTTCAGCTAGACTCTTTTACAGTAGAAATCAACCAAAAAATCGAAGCCCATCCAGCAGGCGATGTGTAGTGGCGTACCAGGAGGATGCTGGACTAGAGGTCACAAGCCTGTGTCGCTCGTCGCCATGGTAGCCGCTCACCGTCGCAACTACTACGGACCCCAACCTGCGGAAATCAGAGGGAGAGTGAGAGTAGGGTGGAGATGCCGAGTGAGATCCGTGGTGTCGGCTTGCGCCAGGGCTGGGGCGGCGCGGGGTGCGACAGGGCTGGGGCGGCATTGGCGGCTGTGCACGGGGCCACGACTTCTGGGCGTGGGCTTGCGGCGGCGGGATGCAGGCAGGGGCGGAGGCCCGGTGTTGAGTACGGTATCGAGGGAGGAGATCGTGTGGAGGACGAGCACTCACCTAGGCCTGCAGGCTTGGCGAAGGCTCCGCACTCCGAGCTTGCCGCCGGCGGCTGGGGTCTCCTGGCTTGAACGACGCATGTCTTCCCTTCCCCGGCGTCCATCCGTGCCGGCGAATCGTCTGCCGTAGACGCGGACCTGCGATCCCAACCCGCACGCGGCGCAGCGCCCACCTGCGCGTCCTTGAGCCTCGCACAGGGAAGGAAGGGGCACACGCCTGGCGCTTGATCGGCGGCGCGGAGAGGAATCGCATGCGTGATTGAGGGCGGAGCGTGCGGGGGGAAGGCAAGGCAGAGCGAAACGATGTCGAGCGGGGTCGCGTATGTGTGGATGCGGCGTGTGCGGTTGGGAGACTGGACGAAAAATTTGACAAGAGAAGAAATCTTGTAGGTATAGATATTATATAGGAATGTGATAAAGTGAGTTTGAACTTTGAAATATAGTTACAATGCCCCCATGATTATGGAGTAAAGTTTTTATGTTTTAAGCCACGTGAAAGTAGTAGATAACAGAAGCAAAAGTGGCTGTTATATAGGTCAACACAAATGCTAAAGAAACCTGTCAACATTTAACAATGCTAAAGAAACATGTCAACATTTAGTTTCTTCAAAATTGATGGCACTTACATAGAACTGAAAAGAGTGCAGCGCTCAAGCCTTAGAATCAGCAAAACAAACGCCTTTAAAAAAGAAAAGAACAGTCTATTTTAGGGTTAAGTACTTTAGATGTTCTTATTCGTGTTAACCCTTGTAATTCATATTAGTTAGTAGGTATCCAGCTGTTATGGTGAGCAACATGTATGAGAGGAGACGCAAGCATAGCCATGGCTAAAGACGTCGCGAGGTAGCTAGTACGCACGGGTGCACCAACATCCGCTCCGACTGCCTCGGTCAAGTTATGAGCAGCGTCAAATTAGGCTTGTTCCAGTTGTTAGCTTGCTTAGATTCAGTCATTCAGGAGTTGTTAGCTTGTACCGGCTATTTAGCCAAAGATTCGTGTTAATGATAAGTCAGCTGGTGATTGAATCTAATGTCTCCCACTCTCGTGTTCGCCTCACCCTTGACGCCGAGCACGGCGCCGAAGCCACGCCGCCGGGTGGTCACGCCTAAACCTTCGGTGGTCACACCTAAACCTTCCGTCTCCCACAACTACTTCCTACGCACAGCGATCCTTGCTCCAACACCGTCAGTGGTATGGGGCAATATCACTGACCCTTTTGGGCAGATGGATGGTTACCCTTCAAATGTGAACTGTTTTTTTTTTTTGTGTTATTGATTAATCAGATTTAATATTGAGATCTTTCCCTAACACTGGGAGATGAGCAAATCCAATTGGATTACCAGTAACTTTCAAAACAAAAAAGGATTGGCAGTGGCTATCATGGAACTATAGTAACCTTTGGTATACACATCCGTGGACAAAAGAAGCTCAGACTGAGATCCAAGATGGTAATTGATTTGCAAAATCAAGTAAACAAGCTGCCCACAATTCATTGAACACCATTCCATGTACTTACCTGCATGTGTGGTGCCGAGAGAGTGAGTTGAACCACATGAGGTAACTCAGGTAGATATTAGAGAGAGTTGAACCACTATGGGTAGAGGGTTGAATCTCCATTCCTCGTTGCACGAGAGAAGAGAGAGAGAGAGAGAGAGGAGGGAGGGAGAGAGGGTTTTCCAGAGATGTCTGCTAAAGAGCTACATGGAAAATGGCCTATAGGGACTGAGTCCCTTATTTAATGATGTAGGCCAGGGGATGTGCCACTCGGTGTTGAGACATTGAGAAATGCACCTTTTTCACCAGGGGAAATGTGTAATACAGAGATCAGGGCAATGGACGCATGGGTCAAGTTGTATCATCATAGGAAATGTCACCACTCACCAAGACTTGAACTGTGATTCTGTTTATCCCCATCTACCTTACTTCACTGTATGTTACCATTCGAGTCCTTTTTTTTTTGTAGGTAGTAATCAAGTGATTTTATAGAATTCAAACCATGTTATTAATAATTTCTAATGGTTTCTCAATGAACAAGTTGATGCATTGTAGAAATCAGGCTGCGTTAATGGTACATGATATTGTTTATTCTTTTGCGCAACAGAACATCCTAAGTTGTATGACATATTGCTATTCAGTTGCCATACCCCATTCCTGTCCATTCAACTTATCTCCATGGCACAACTGGATGGTTATGATTCTTCCTGTAGCGAAAGCGAACTGCATCACTGGGCCCTATTTTCAATGACCTTTTGTTAGATTGATCAGTACTGGGACATGAATTTGGTTCAACGGTAGTAGCATCTTTCTCACCCTTGGTTATGTCAATCCGGCATTGGCCATCCAACTTTATCCTGATATTAATCTCCAGAAGTGATTTTTCTGCATGGGGCAATGAAAACTGGTAATCAGTAACCGAACCAGTAAATTCTCTTATACTCCTCTGCTGATACAGCCTCTGAAGGTGGCATGCGAGGCGGCACATGCTATCGATGATTTCATGTTCCAAGTCCTCCTCTATCTGTGCTTCCAACTCATCACGAATTCGTATCTCCTCAGTTGAAACTGTGTTCTCTGGTACGGCACCCTGCTGCAAAGTAAATGGTGAGATAGTTCACGGTATGCCATTTCAAATTTGCTTTTGTTGCTTTTGATCTTTAAGTATAGATTAATAGACTTGTATATGATCCATTGTACCACACATAAATCTGGTCAACATGACAACGGAAAGAAGGAAATACCAAAGTCACTGAAACGGCAATGTAACAGACTAGATGATAACCTGGCTGGGCTTGTCCATGAGTGCACCGAGAATGCTCTTGGCCTTCTTATTTCTATCCTGATTTTCAGTTCAGCTAAGGTTTCTGTGCTGTTTCTGTTCTGACATTTCTCATCGGCCTTGTGGTCATTTATACACCCTGTATTGGCCCAGACGAGGCCCTTTTGTACACTTGCACTGGACCCTATCAGGCCGAAAATTTCAGGGGAAGTCGCATGATCACCTGCTGATAGATGTTCTTGTTTGCTAGTGCAGGCATTTGTCACTTTGTTTTGTCTCAGTAATTTGAGGCGCAAGCCGGATGTGTCTGCTTCAGAGGTTGGCTGTGAGTTCTTTTACTTGGAAGGTGCAACAAGAAGTTACAGTCTTGTTGCACTTGGAAGTGAAGATCTTGTACACTATCGCAACCTAATCTTACGACTACCATCGCATATTTGGTCAATCTGAAGGATTGCACATGGGCGCTTTTCAGATGAGGTATGTGCTGATATATATAGTGGTTTCTGCTCAGGTAGTACAATATATGCTTGATCTACTGAGTCCACAGAATACTTCAAGATTCCCCGGTCATAGCCCTTTCATTTTGTAATTATAATCCTTGGAGAGTTCTTATAATCTTACCGTGAGGCAATAGATTAACAACTTTCTTTCATTCTAATTTTTAAAGCATGTAGAACTTTTTTTAATTACGGGAATGTAAGCACAGTTGTAATTCTGTAAGTTGTCGTTAGTGTTGCCTCCGTAACTCTCAATGATAAAGCGTATGCGTGCTTAGCAGTCAACCTATTCATAGTTGTAAAGGAAGTAAGGAACCTTTGCTGGAAAGAAATTATATCTTCAAACCAGGTGATTGAGCACGTTCTTCTAGAAGGATAATCTCCCTTCTCCTGGAAGAAAATGTGGTACCCCGAGGAAATCATGGACCCGTAGTTATAGATCGGACGCCACGTTTCACATTATACATTGTGACGTTTTTTTTTTTTATAAATGTATTTTTGTGATGATTTGAACTTGCTAGGAAATATGAAAATTATTTCAAATGAAATGACTATATTAATTTAAGAATTCATACACTTACTATTACTTACATATAAACAAAAGGTGATTAATATCTTATTGAGAAAAGTTCCGCATGATTTCCTTTCATAACAGGCTCACAAATTGTGTGATGAATTGAATGTTACACCAAAACATACATGCCGCTCCAGTTTTTGTATGCCATTTTGCACACAAACAAAATAAACAGTAAGATATGGAGATACACAACAACCTTGAAGGCTTGCATCTATTACAATCTCATTCTTTGTCTGTCACCAAGATTCACTGCTAGTTCCTAGTATTTGTTCAAGAATCTTCAAGGTATGAAATGACAAAAAAGATTTAATATGTATGTGTAAGTCACTAAAAAATGAGGAATATAAGAAAAGATAATAATTGAGGATAACATAAAACAAGCAAATAAATGACAAGAATAGAGCTGCAACAGCAGAGACAGAACATTCCATCCACCCAGGTGGTAAGCTTAAAAGGTGTTACAATGCCTGCTAGGCAATGTAACATACTGCTAGATGATAACCAAAGTCCTAATTAATTGTTAGTTCACTAGTTTTCTTGCCCACATCTATCTGTGCAAGTGAAACACCATCTGAGGGGAGGGCTAATTGGTAAAGGGTTGCTTGGACTGGATCCTGGAGGGGCTATGTTGGGCAAAACGTTGGAATAGTTGCCAACTATTAAAAAAGATTGTTTATGCAAGAGCTAGAATTGTGAAGTCAATCTCTAAACCAGATGTTGAACCCACTCATATGGGCCCTCATTAACCAAGCTTCGCCCCGATCCGAATTTTGTTGTCTCAACATATCCATATGCTATTCGATGTAAGAATCCACCTCTGTTGTGTGTTGCAACACTTTAAAGTGGGCTCATTTGAACGCTCCTGGGTCTGTAGTAATTTGCTTTTACCTAGGACACCCTCTCTCCGCTAGCCTTCCCTCGTGGTGAGACTTGAGATGCCGATTGGGTCAGTGGGGGTTAATGTAGCTAAGCACCAGTTGACCACCTCCTCAGTAGAATCGCATTGTGACATGCTTTCCTCAGAGTTAGCATGACTCTTGGCACACCTGCTTATCAGTCTGGGCGTTCGGGTTACCCGCACAGTTCGGGTTGGGTAGTTCGGGTTTTGAAAAGTTTAGGTAATGAGAATTGTTACCCGATAACAACCCCAAAAAAATACTACCCGCAAGTTCGGGTTCAGGTTCGGGTATACCCAATTTACCTGAAATAAATAAAATCACAGCAAAGTGCTCAAACATCACAGAATTTTGCATAGAACTAGATAGAATAAATGATAACTCATTAACTCATAACTGATAAAGTGATATCAAGCAACAGCAAGTGCAAACGACGACACATTCAAGTTTCTAACCACAAGTGCAAACCAGAAATCACGACACAGATACTGACTACTTAATACCGACAACATTACAAGACCACAAATTGAAAAATTCAAGGCTTCAAGCCTGCTGCCTGCCATCACATCACTACATCAGTGCTTGTGCTTCACACGAGAACAAAATAACATCTTAGAATCCAGGCCTCCATACTCCAGTGGCAGCAATCCAGTCCTCCAAAATGCATACTGTGTAATAATAATTGATGATTCAAAATTCAAATCTGAGCACGACAACAAATTTGAAGAAGAAAAATAGAAATTTGACATACTTGACATACCTTCAACTTTTTGGTTGAGCCATCGACGTGGTCTGAACATTACTGCCTGGTGTTTGTGACTTGGTGTTGGTGGTGCCAACAGTCATAGATGGCTGCTAATTCTTTCTTCCATTGCTGCCATATTCTTCTATCCACTCTGTAAATACACAGCGCACAACACAATTACACATGTAACATTATTGTATTATTGCCAAGCAAGGAAATATGGTACCTTTTTGTATTATTGCCAATTCCTCCATAATCTCTCTTATGTCAATAGAAGGCCTTCGTAGCCAATCCTGTGTGCATACTAAAGCCTCTAACATGAATGGAGTAAGAGAGGTACGGAAGCCATCCAAAATACATCCACCTGTGCTAAAAGCTGATTCCGACGCAACTGTTGTAATGGGTATAGCAAGCACATCACGAGCCATGTGACCCAAAATTGGAAACCTTGCTGAATTGACTTTCCACCAAGCAAGAATGTCCAATTTTGACTCTAGGTCTTCTGTTTCTTCAGTGAGATATTTCTTAAGTTCAGATTTGTTGGTGCTGGTAGAACAGTTGTTTAACTTCATCTTCTTGGCAATTTTGTCTTAAGCAGTCCTCCTGCTACTCTCTTAGATTTATCAGCATCAACTATTGGAGTTGTTTCTTCACTTGGAGCATACATGTTCTTGTATTCTTCAAACAACTCTGTCACACAAGTATTAACTGCTACCCAAACCAACTGACCTCTTTCCTCACCAAATATCTCTTCAACACTAATTTTTGTGTACAAAGATAACTTGTACCTTGGATCAAGGAATGCAGCCACAAATATCAGTAAGTTGATGTTCTCTTTCTCCTTCTCCTTCTCCTTCCCCCTGCCCTTGCTTCGCCCTTTATCCCTATCTTGCTCTTGTTGCTGCCCTTTCTCGTTGTCCTTGTTGTTGGTGTGCCAAACTCCCCAATATTTATCAAATTTCTCTTTCGTTTTTTCCCATTGAAACTTGCAAAATATCTTCATTGTTTAGCCATTCTTGTATCAAAAGACAGACTTCTCCAATCTCATGGAAGAAAGTGTTACTAGTGACTTGGAGAGAAGAAGAGATACAAACAGTAAGGTCATAGAAATGCTGTAGAAATTGTGCCATCTTCTTTGCATTTTTCCAATCATCATCATCAGGATGCCCAAAACCATCTCTTGCTTCAGACAAGTCAATAACATAATTTGGGTCATCTTCAACTAACTTTAAAAACACCTTCTCATACACAATTGCAGCCTTCAACATCAAATAGGTGGAATTCCACCTTGACGGACAATCTAGTTTCAAAAAAAACTTTGCTGCCCACTTTCTCTTCCTCTGCAATTTCTTTAAACTTGACCAATCTTGAAGTCCCATTTTTTATATACTTAACAGCAGCCCTAACACGCTTAATAGATTGGTCCACTTCTTGCAAACCATCTCTTACGATAAGATTCACAATGTGGGCTGCACACCTTATATGCAAAAACTTGCCTTTGGCAATGTTGGTTTTCTGCAGCTGCTTCCTCAAGTAATCAACACCAGTGTCATTGGCACTTGCATTATCCACTGTTACAGTCATCACTTTATCCAAACCCCAATCAGCTAAGCATCTTGTCATGTTCTTCCCAATATCCTCCCCCTTGTGACCTTTACCATGAAAAAACTTATCACTTTCTTATGCAAATTCCACTTTTCATCAATGAAACTTGCTGTAGCAGTCATATATTCATCTTGAACTTGAGAAGTCCAAGCATCTGTTGTTAGACACACTCTTTGACAAGAATCAGTGAAGAACTTCTTCAGCTTGGCGTTCTCTTCAAAGTAATGACGCACGATGTCCCTTGTGCAAGTTCTTCTAGATGGAACTTGGAAACGAGGACATGCTTTGGATAGAAATTTCTTCAAGCCAGGTGAAAGGACCGGATAGGCTAGGAGGGTGAATAGCCTATAAAAAAATTTCTACAATGCACTTAACCACAAGTTAGTAAATAACAAGGCTATTACTAAGCACTAGCGCTAAACTACTCTATGCAAGCCACCTAGCACAATATACTACTCACAAGAATATGCACTCAATCTCAAGAAACCCACTTCTTCAAAACCTAAGGAGAGAGCACCTAAACAAGTAATAAGAGCGCAAGAGTAAGGAATCGAGAAAGCTATAACGAGGGGGTTGATTAAGTGAAGTCCAAATGCTGTGTAGCTCTAATCACCAAGTGAACAACCAATATGATCACAATGAAGACCAATCACCAAATGAACATCGGAAAGCCAAACATCCACTCGAAGGTGGAGAAGAGAGAACACTCGAACTTTTTTACCGAGGTTCACGTGATCGCCGTCACGCTACTTCTCGTTGTGGCGCCGGTCTTCATTGGTGGATTGCAAGGTAGGCTTCACATGCCAATCCCTCACCGGGAGCTGCTCACCAATACAAGAAAAGTAGCTATCAACCACTGTAACAGAACCACCTAAATCACATGGCCCACTAGGCACCTGTCATTGTCACTAATGACCTCTGACAGCCGGGCCCAGTATCTCAAATGATCTAGAAGGTCCTGCTGGGCTACATTAGCGCCCGATTTCCTCCGACAGGATCCCATTGCGAAGCCATTACAGAATTACAACATTTCATAACAAATTACATCAGAGTAAAAGCACGGAAAGATTATCAGGTACTTAGATTACAAACCATTTGTCCAAATAAGATTAAGGAGCAAATATTATAGACCATAAATAAAATAAGTAGCAGTGGAATGATGATACAACATAATTAGGTATTTAATGATAAGAACCCAGCCCATGGGTTCAACCTTACTCCTCCTCACTTCCCTCCTGGACCACTTGTCACACAGCAGGGGGCGAGATAAACCTCCGACTGCTGTATCCCTGCAAATTCTTTAATCATATATCATCATACTTTCAAATTCTTTAATCATTCTCAAAACACTTAGTTCCGAACCACTTTTCAGTTGTAGGTCAAAGGATCAAGTTTCCATATCCGAGGAGCAATGACGATTCGAATCGATTATTACCCTAGCTGGGGATCTCTATCCACACTGCATATGTTGCACTTAAGCTTGCATATACCAACTCCGGCTACCACGGCTTTTCTACCCTTGAACCGGTCCTGCGCCACCCGAGAACACAGTACTCCTCTCCTCTCCAGGCACGCCGGCCACGAGGGTACACGCTGCTCTCGCCATCTCTCCACTCCCAGTGCGTGATTGTCGGCTCAAGGAGTAGAGCCACCGGAGTTAGAACTTTCCGTAGTATGTGGCTAGTTGCAAAGTCTCGATCACAGCAGGCCTACAATGAACGGTCCCTAATTCTTTTCCGCCGGCGACATTGCATTGGGACTCTAACCCAAATACAAGTGTTCCAACGGTTTTCAAATCCCTTTCCCGCCAATAGTCAAGCATTGGGACTCTAAACCAAATTCACAACCAACGAACTGGGAAGCCCCTTTCCGTCGGTTACTGATGCATTACGGCTGCTACCCAAGTACACAGTCCCCGAACGGACTCATGTCCATTTCTCCTTTCTCATGATTCATAGTTATCATATTCACATAGGTCAAAATAGCCTTTTTATGCAAATCTAGATTGATTAAGCAGGGCTAAGCATTTTTGAACATTTTTATTTTTAAACAGGTTTCCGGGGTATTATATATCAAGGCAGGTAATGCAATAATATAGGTGACAAACAACTCCTAACAACCTAATGCAATAATAGACTCAAGTTATAAATATTTTATAAAACACAAGGCGGGGCTGAATGCACCGGGGCTTGCCTTGGATTGCGTACAGCGTCGGGTCGGGCTCGGTTCCACAGATGTCGAATCCCTGGACGACCTCCGGAGTGACCTCCTCGGCAGTGGCCTCGACTTGAACTTCCTCGGTGACGGGCACTACACGTATGTAATGATGCATGCTTAGCATGCCATGAAGATAATGAATGAAATGCTCAAAGGTAAACCATTCAATCCCAGTGTTTTGATACTTTGTTTATTGACCATTTTAACAGTCATAGAAAACCGCTGCACAGCTTTACTACAACTAACAAGTGACATCGTTACTTTTGTCAAGGATCACTACGGTGAAAGATCCATGAACCCAATCAATCCAAAAATCACACATTACAGGGATTATGTGCTTAAATCAATTTTATTAACCAATTAACCCAATATTTAATTAACAAGTGATCAAACAGTTTCCAATTGAGTCCAAACTTAACCAACAGATAGATTTTATCCTAAAATAGTGCCATATAAATTTTCATGATTTTTGGATTGATCTGGAATTTATTAAAATTGCCCAAAGTTGTATTTATTAATTAATATGCTGATTTTTAGTTCCTACAGAAGGTGTCCAAATCTTATATTTAACATTTTTATAAAATACTACATACTTCAGAGAGCATACCCAATTATTTTCATGATTTTTAGCTCAACAGAAATATTCCTACAAAAATAACAAATAACAGTACTATTCATTCTAATTTATATTAGAAAAGCCACTGAAATTCACAACAAAATAAACAAAACGATTTCGGCCCGAGACGGCCCAACAACAGAAGGCCGGCCCAGCTCTCGCCCGCGCGCTCGCCCGCGCGTGCGCTCTCCCTCAGGGACGCTGACAGGTGGGACCCCCCTGTCAGCTCCCTCTTCTTCCTCCCGCGCGCTCGTGCGCGCGCGCACACGCCGCGGCCCGCCACGGATCTCGCCGCCGGTGGCTCCAGCAACGAAGCCGAGCGTGCCAACGTGAACCCCAGAGTCTGGCGAAAATCCTAGCTAGGTTAGCCCCTACCCCACGTGCCTCCGACGAGCCTTGACTCGTCCATGGCGGATGCGGTGGCATGGTGACCCTGTTCCGGCCGCGGGGGTGCGGTAGAGTTAAAGGAAAAGAGCCGGGAAAGACCAGGAGCTCACCACGGTCCTAGACCGACGGCTGGCTGAGGCTGAGACGGAGCGGAGCGGCGAGCTTGACGACAGCGGCGGATGCAGCAGCTCGGCCTCGACGGCGAAGTCCCGTTCCAGGCGATCCTAGGGGACGAAATGGAAAACCGTCGCGAGCATGAGCCGAAGCATGAAACAGAGAGTCACAAACGGGAGGCCGAAGGAGGAGAGGCTCACCACAGCAATCTAGACGTGTGAGGGAAGGCTGCGGCGGCGCTCCGGCCGGACCCGAGGACGACGACAGGCATTCCCAGACCAACGGGGCACGAACTTAAGCACAAATTGATGCACTGGGTGCGCAAAGGGAGTAGGAAAATCAGCTGCTCGCGCAATTTGGAAGTGGTGGTCGGGTGCTAGCAAATTTGGCCGGGTAGTGAAGGGTGGTCGCCGGCGAGCCGAGATGGAGAAGAGCAGGCAGGAAGGCGACCGGGTGCCTTTAAGGTGGATTTGGGGAGGGGACAGAGCTGATCCGGGGCGGCGCGGGGTCACCTACTAGCTCGGCTACGGCAAGGGGCACACGGCCGGCCGGCACGGGCGGCTGCCGGCCCTGTGACCGAACAGGGGAGGGGAGGCAGGCTACTGTAGCCATTTGAATGCCCTCAAATCGGTTTTTGGCTCAATTCACTTCATTCTGTGCATCAACTCGAAAAAGTGCAAATATCAAAGTTGTAGGATTTCAAATTCTGAACAACATTGGTTTTGGGACCAAATCCAAATTTTGAATAATCTTGAAAATATTTGAAAGGGGGTAAAACTACTATTTGAAATCCATTTCTAATCCTATTAAATTCTTTGGATTTTTCTCAATAACTTTAAAATCTTAAAAAATAAAAGTTGTTCTATTTGTGGAGCTTCACAACTTTCATTAAAGAAGTTTGGTCAGATTCTTGATAGTTTTCAAATTAGCATTTCAAATTTGAATTTCAAAGTAGTAATTAGAGTTTAATTTAAATTTCTATTAAAGGACTTCAAAAACACCCAAAATAAAAGTTGTTCCATTTTAAAAGATCTACAACTTTTATTAAGAGACTATCACCAGATCCCAAGTAGATTTTGATTTACGGGTTTTGGTTCCGATTAGGGCTTAAATTCAGATTTTTTTTTCTTTTGATTTAATTTTACTTGCCAATTAGGGATTCAATTGCAACACCAATAAAATTCATAAATAAGTCACTCTAAAATATCTAAGCACAATCATATGCAGATGCTTAATAATAAACATGATGACATGGCATAATTAATTAGCCATAATACCCTGGGGTGTTACAGCCCTTCCCCCTTAAAGAAATCTCGTCCCGAGACTTGATAGACGACAAAACCTTAGGGTGAAGTAATGGAAAAGAAAATATCTCAAGTAAACCTACCCTAATTTCTACCATAAAATAATCAGGGGAGTTTATACATGCTACAACCAGAAACTTTACATTTACAATGTAGCGAAGAATTCGGGGAAATTCTCAGCAAGATAGTCTTCAGATTCCCAGGTGGCTTCATCCTTTGAATGTTCGCTCCACTGAATCTTGTACCATCTTGTGGTGGTTCTTTCGAGTGACGCAATCTTTTCGATCCAGGACCTGGATTGGATACTCAGAGTATGTTAGGTCAGGTTGGAGTTCTATCCCTTCAACATTGATGACTTGATCAGGACACTCGAAGACACTTTTTGAGTTGCGACACATGGAATACATTGTGCACAACTGAGAGGTGATCTGGCAACCTCAACATATAGGCTACTTTCCCATGACGAGCTATGATCTGAAATGGTCCAATGTATCAAGGAGCTAACTTGCCTTTAACTCCAAATCGACTAATTCCCTAGCCTTCATGGGTGAGACTTTGAGGTAGACATAATCTCCTATCTTGAACACCAAGGGATGGCGTCTTTGATCGGCGTAACTTTTCTGTCGCGACCATGCAACCATTCAGATTATTTTGTATCTGCCGGACCTTTTCTTTAGTTTCTTCCACCAAGTCAACTCCGAAGAACCATCTTTCCCCAGGCTCAGACCAATTTAGGGGCGTCCGACACCTACGACCATACACTGCCTCGAACGGTGCCATTTTGATGCTTTCTTGATAACTGTTATTATACGAGAATTCCGCCAGTGCCAAACACTCATCCCATGATTCTGTATAATTGAGTGCACATGCCCTCAACATGTCCTCCAACACCTGGTTGACTCTCTCAGTCTGTCCGTTAGTCTGTGGATGGTATGCAGTGCTATGTAGAAGTTTTGTTCCTAATGACTTATGGAAAGCCCTCCAAAAATTGGAAATGAATTGAGAACCTCGATCTGAGACAATGGTCTTAGGCACACCATGAAGCTTCATCAGATTCTGGATATACAGCTTCGCATAGTTCACTGCGGTGTAAATAGTCTTGACGGGGATGAAGTGAGCTTGCTTAGTGAGGCGATCAACCACAACCCAGGTTGAGTCAAAACCCCTGGATGTTTTTGGTAGACCTACGATGAAATCCATGCTAATATCTTCCCATTTCCATGCAGGAACAGGCAGTGGTTGCAGTTCTCCACCAGGCTTCATGTGTACAGCTTTTACTTTCTGACAGGTGACACTTTGCTACATATCGACCGATCTCTATTTTCATCTTGGTCCATCAGAACTTTTGCCTCAAATCTTGGTACATCTTATTGCTCCCGGGGTGAATGGAGAATCTGGTCAAATATGCCTCATCGAGGATCTTTTGGCGCAACTCGGGTACCTTTGGAACTACCAACTGATCCTTGAACCATACGACACCTTCGTCATCAATCCTAAAACAATCCGCCGTACCGGCTTGGACTTTCTCCTTGATATGCTTGATTCCTTTGCTTCCTTTCTGAGCTGCGACGATCTCATCGTGGATGGTGGTCTCAATATTAATGTGGTTCAAGCTGCCATGTTCAACTATTTCTACCCCTAACTTCTCTAGTTCATGGCATAAAGAAAGGTCTCGGGGCTTCACTGTCAAACAATTGCAATGAACCTTCTGACTGAGTGCATCAGCAACTACATTTGCCTTACCCGGGTGGTAATGCACTTCAATGTCGTAATCCTTGATCAACTCGAGCCATCTTCGTTGTCTCATGTTCAACTCTTCTTGAGTAAATATATACTTTAGGCTCTTGTGATCGGTGTAGATCTTGCAAGTACTGCCGAGCAAATAGTGACGCCAAATCTTCAATGCATGGACCACAGCGGCTAATTCTAGATCGTGAGTGGGATAATTCTCTTCATGGCGCTTAAGTTGTTGCGATGCATAAGCAATGACTCGGCCCTCTTGCATCAAGACACATCCCAGACCGGTTCCAGAAGCGTCGCAGTACACGTCAAAGGGCTTTTCAATATCCGGCTGAGCTAGGACTGGTGCAGTGGTCAACAATTTCTTCAAGGTCTGAAATGCCTGCTCACACTCAGGTGACTAGACAAACTTGACCTCATTCTTCAATAGGCTGGTAATGGGCTTGGATATTTTGGAGAAATCCAGAATAAAGCGACGGTAATATCCCGCCATTCACATAAAACTACTGGACTTGATGCACTGTGATCGGTGGTTTCCAATTCAAGATCTCTTCCACCTTGCTTGGGTCAACCGATACACCTTCGGCCGATAGGATATGTCCAAGAAACAGAACTCTGTCCAGCCAAAACTCGCACTTGCTGAACTTGTTGATGTTCTCTCAAATGAGTTAGGACTACACGAAGATGTTTGTCATGTTCTTCAGGGTTTTTGGAATAGACAAGTATGTCGTCGATGAACACGACCACAAACTTGTCAAGTTCAGGCATGAAGACGGAGTTCATGAGATACATGAAGTCGGCAGGGGCATTGGTTAGGCCGAAAGACATAACCAGATACTCGTAGAGACCATATCTGGTGGTGAAGGCCGTTTTGGGAATATCCTCAGGACGGATTTTTATTTGGTGGTACCCAGATCTAAGGTCAATTTTAGAAAACACCTTGGCCCCAGCAAGTTGGTCAAAAAGTAGATCTATGCGAGGCAAAGGGTACTTGTTTTTGATGGTGACCTCATTGAGTGGACGGTAATCGACACAGAGTCTGAGGGAACTGTCCTTCTTTTTAACAAAAATAGCAGGACAACCCCAGGGGGATGAACTAGGCCTGATGAAACCCTTATCCAACAGATCCTGCAACTGAACCTTCACTCTGCCAATTCCTTGGGTGGACATCCTATATGCTGTACGGGAAATAGGTGCTGTTCCTGGCTTCAGCTCAATGGCAAATTCTACATCACGGTCAGGGGGTAAACCAGGCAATTCGTCAGGGAATAGATCTGGGAATTCACAGACTACCGGAATGTTCTGCACCTCTTTAACTGCGGTTGCACATACCCTACCAACTGCTCTCTGAGGTATTGGAAGTTGGATAAGAAGTTGAGTTTGACTATTAGGCAAGTTTACCCTGAATGGTTCTATTCAGCACATCTACGAGAGCTTTGTGCTGATACATCCAATTCATGCCTAATATCACATCTATATCCTGATCCTTCAGCACTATCATTGAGGTCGGGAATATATGCCCGCCAAGTTCTATGGGCACCCGATGTACTATCTCTTTAGTACTAATGCGCCCTCCGGGCGATTGTATAAGAAAATTTTCCTCTATCTGCCCAATCGGAATTTCATGCTTGACAACAAATGTACGATTGATGAATGAATGCGATGCGCCAGAATCGAAAAGCATGATAGCAGGATGACTTGCGATAGGGAACCTACCCAGCACGACGGGTTCACCTTCAGGAATGTCTCCAACTTGTGTGTAGTAGACCTGTCCTGCTTTTCTCACAACTTTTCACTTCTGGGCCTGCTGCTGGTGGCCACGGTGCTAAGTCTGTTGCTGCTGCTGTCCACCAGGAGCCTTCTGCGCATTCTGATTGTACTGTTTGGGGAATGGGCAGTTGCGGGACCAATGTCCTATCTTTCCACAATTGTAGCAGGGATGATTGTAGGTTGTTTGAGGAGTGGTTACGCGAACGCCAGGGGCATTCGGCTGAGTGGCACTTTGTTGGTTGGAAGTGTGAGAGGTAGCAGCAGTTCGAACTACGACCTGCTGATGGGGATACTAGGGACGTGAGTGGTGAGTGGGATGGTAGATGATTTTCTGGCGCTTCTGATGGCCAGAAGATCCAGCTGATCCAGACTTCTTCTTTTTCTTCTCTTCTTGATGCTTGCGGTCACTTTCTTCAAAAGCAATGGCACTGTTGACAGCCTCATGATAAGTGCAGTTGAGATTGTTGGACAGGCTTCGCTGAATCTTGAAGTTCAAACCCCTGACAAAGCAGTCCTTCTTTTTCTGATCGGTGTTGGTATGCTCAGGGGCATACTGCGACAGATGGTTGAACTGACTGACATACTGCATGACTGTGGATTCCTTCTGTTGCAGAGCCAAGAACTGATCCAACTTCATCTTCATCACACCCGCAGGGATGTAATGTGCACGGAAAGCCTCGCGAAACTCCGCCCAAGTAAGTTGGTGCCCTTCCGGCTGGGCTGACTGGAGGTTTGCAAACCAGGCGCTCGCAAGGCCTCGGAGTTGCTGTGCTGCAAACAATGGCTTCTGGGTTTCTATGCAGCGAATCAATCTAAATTTCTGCTCCATGATACGGAGCCAGTCATCTGCTTCCAGCGGCTCATCCGCTTTGGTAAACATCGGTGGACGGGTGTTGGTAAAGTCCACATAAGTTGTTTCCTCATCATGGTGGCGGCCACGGCGTCCACCACGGTCATCCCAATTTTGAGCAAGCAACGTTGTAGCATTGGCTAAGGCGGCGATGGCATCTACCAAGGTGGGAAATAACGGCGGTGCTTGCGGAATGGCCCTGTCCTCAGAGGTACCAGCACCAGTCGAGTGGGTGTGAATAGGCATCTGTGCATAATTAAGCCAAACCGAGTCTTAGATTACTTAATCAAGTCTTAATACCGTACACACCATACATTACAATAACCAGGGTACATAACCAACACTCGACATAGTTCTCAAACCATAGCTAAGGTTTTCATGGCAACACTGACATTACAATGCCCTAAAGAGTGCGAATACTTGACATCACTAGTCCTACTGCTAGTCTAGACGTCATCACCCACGGTCCCGTTTGAAGCATCTAGGCCCTAGTGGTTTCGGTGATTAATGACAACAAGACGGTTATTATGACTAACGTGTGTTTTGTAGGATAACCTAGAGGTTAGGTCATAATAATATGTAGGTTCAAGCCCCTAGCGATGAAAATCGATTCGGTTTTCAAAGGATGGAAGACAAGACGGTGATAGGCTAGTGCTAAGTGTCGTTTGGAGTTGAGAGACACCTGGCGTAGTCTTAGGTTTTGTTTTTCTCTTTGACCGTACTATTAAGAGGGGTTTGAATGGGTAGCTTGACTTAGAGCAAGATTAGAGAGTGTAGATGTGATGCATACTTGTCCAACATAGCTTTAGATAGCCCAGGGAGACTCTTGAGAGAGAGAGGATCAAACTTCGTTTTGGAAAGTTTTCGATTCGGCGAAGTTTTGATCAAATTAGAGGCGTCGGACTCTACCTAGTATGGGCGTCGGACCAATAGTTAGAGTCCGACGACACGTGGCAGCCCCTGGACGTTTCTCAGCGTGCCAGGGAGCGTCGGACCCTGGCTGGATGGTCGTCGGACCATTGACCAGAGTCTGACGGTGCCTCTGGGTTTTGAGTGAGCATCGGACCGTCGCGTGTGGGAGCGTCGGACTAATGTCTATTAGCGTCCTGACGCTTTCAGAGAGGTTCCCAGAGCGGAATAGAGCGTCGAACTTGGTCCGACGGTGTGCGTCGGACCATTGATCCGCGTTATAGCCTTTGAGAAGCGCTGTGCCCACTGTTCAAATGCGTCGGACGGTGGAGCGTCGGACCATCGAGTTCGGTTCCGACGCCCCTCTGGCACAGTTCTGAGCACAGTGCAACTGTGAGAGTCGGACCGTTGTGAATGGTCCGACGGTCGAGCCTCGGCAGTGTCCGACGGTTCGCAGGAAAGTGAGAAACGGCTAGTTTTGGAGAGGGTGAGTATTTATACTCCATCAAAGCCTCCATTCTATTTCTCTTGCCACTTCTAACAGCTGAAGGAACCCTTGTTGATCTTGTGAGAGAGCAAGAGCCCTAGGGAGCTTTGAGTGAACTCCATTGCTTGTGAGCTTCTTCCCTAGAGTGATCAAGAGTGACTTGTGTGCATCCATCACCCTCTTTGGCCTTGTTCTTGGTCAAGTGAGAATCTAGGCTTGTTACTCTTGGTGATCGGCATCACCTAGACGGTTTGGTGGCGATCGGTGGCTTAGTGACCGCTCGGAGAGCTTGTGGGCGGCCCAAGTCGAAGTTGTGAGCGGTCGTGGGCGATCCACCACGCCGGAGAGGCAAAGGATCAGCCCGTAGAGAGCACTTGGTCTTTGCGAAGATCAAGGGGGAGCTACACCTTTGCGTGGGTGCTCCAACGAGGACTAGTGGGGAGTCCCGACTCTCCGATACCTCGGGAAAAATCGGATTTGTTTTTCTAACCCTTTACATTCCCGCATTTCCTTAGTGTTCTCTACTTTCCTAGAGTATTATACTTGTGATAGGACTTGGCTCTAGGTTGCATAACTTGTTTTAGGAATAGAATTGACACAAGCACTTGTGGGGTGACATTGGGAAAATTACGATAGGTTGAATTGTGTTTTGAAAAATTTATTAGTTGCCCAATTCACCCCCCTCTTGGGCATCCTTGATCCTTTCAATTGGTATCAGAGCCTTGTTGCTCATTAATTTGGTTTAACCGCCAAGAGAAAGGATGTCAGGTGGTCACGATGGTCTCCCTCCCGTCTTTGACGGTAACGATTTTCCTTATTGGAAGATTCGTATGGAGGCATACCTTGAGGCGGTGGACCTTGGTGTTCACAAAGCCGCCACACAAGGGTACCCCACTCCCAAACCCGGCGCAACCCTCACACCCGTTGAGGAAGAGCACGAGAAGTGGAATGCTAAGGCTTGAAACATCATCTTTAGAGGCCTTAGCAAAGAGGTGTTCAACCGTGTGAGGAACCACAAAAACGCCCATGCACTATGGTCGGACATTTGTGCGCTCCATGAGGGAACTAAGAATGAGCGAGAGGAACGATATTATCTTATCACTGACAAGCTCAATTCCTTCAAAATGCTCTCTAATAAAAGTGCTAATGACATGTATTCTCGCTTGAATATCATTGTAGAGGAAGTAAATGGCCTTGGACTCACTCAAATCTCACCGGCCGAGGTTGCAAGGAGAATTCTTAATGCTCTTCCAATTGAGAAGTATGGTCACATTGTAACCGTACTTCATCAAAGGATCTCTCCAATGCAACCCCACTCAAATATTGGGGAAGATCAATGCTCATGAGATGTACATGAAGATCACTCCTCAAGATGGATCATCATCAAGAAAGAAGAGAAGAAAGACTTGGCACTCAAGGCCGACAAGAAAGGCAAAGCTCAAGTCAAGTACACTTCTCTTGAATCCACAAGTAAAGATGATGATGAAGATGTGGAGATTGCTCTCATGGTGAGGAAGACCACCAAGATGCTCAAGAAGCTCAACAACAAGGGAATCAAGTTTGATTCCAACAAGAAGAAGTTCTTTACTAGTAGCAAAAGAAAGCCCATCTCTGAGATGGATTGCTACAATTGTGGAGAGTTTGGGCATCTTGCTCATCAATGCCCAAAGCCCAAGAAAGACAAGTTCAAGAACAAGAACAAGGGCAAAAGGCAAGATTCAAGTGATGAAAGTGAAGATGAGAAGAAGAAGGCTAAGCCATTCAAGAAGAAAGAATTCAAGAAGAAGCAATTTCACAAAAGCAAGAAGAGTGGCAAGGCTTACATTGTTGGTGATTGGCTCACCGACATTGAATCTTCTAGTGGCTCCTCCGATGAAGAAAGTGATGATGAAAAGGAGAAGGTGGCCGCTCTTGTGATTGGGACTTCACTTCCTCCACCTCCATCACCGTCCTCATCTCCAACACACCTTTGCCTTATGGCTAAGGAAAATAAGGTACAAAGTGATGATGAGAATAGTGATAGTGACAATGAATATGATTCACCCACTTATGATGAACTTGCTAGCTTACTTAATGACTATACCAAAGTTATAAGAAAGGTAACAAGGAAAAATGAAAATCTAAAACTTGAGAATGGCAACCTCTTAACTCAAAATGAACAATTCAATAAAGCTAGTGATGAGCTTAGAGTTGAAAATCAAAATGTGTCATCCAAGCTCAAGGAGCTCAAAGCCAACATAAAAGAGCTCAAAGAAAACATGATAAACTTGAGAGGATACACATTGAGCTCACCACTAGTTACAACAAGCTAAAAGAGGACTACACTCAAGTGAAAGTAAATCATGACAATCTTTCTATGGCTTATGACTTGCTCTCAAATGAAACACATGATGCTCCTAACCTTGTTGTTAAGTGTGACATAGCTACATCATGTGATGACTTGATTGATGAAATCATTGAGCAAGGTGCTAGTAGCAAAGGCAAGGAAGTGGTGGTGGCCGATTGCCATGATGACTATTTGAAGCTCAAGATTGAAAATAAGAACTTGAAGAAAGAGCTTGAGAAGCAATCAACCACCAACACCATTGTCATTGAAACGGTGCAACAAGATGATGAAGTTGGGGTGCTTAGAAAAGAAAACAAGATCCTCAAGAATGAGAAGTGTCACTTTGCAAGCTTATTGGAAGAAAACAAGAAGTTGAAGCAAGAAAAGAGTCATCTCACCGTGGGCTTGCAAAAATTCACAAGAGGCCAATATCTCCAAAGTGATCTCCTCATGAACACCGTGATGAAGTTTGATAGAAGTGGGATTGGCTACATGGGTGAGAAGGTGCAAAACATTAGAGCTCAAAATCGCCTCAACAAGGCAAAGAACAAGCCCAAGCCCAAGCCTAAGAGATGCTTTGAATGTGGACAAGAAGGTCACTTTGCTCATGAGTGCACGACACCGCCACCACAACCTTTGCCCAAGCATGCTAGGCCATTTGCTTTTGATGCTCACTACATGCTTAGAAAAGATTCAAAGGGCAAAGTAAAATTCATGTTCCTAGGTCCTCCCAACAAGAATAGGTCTAAGCAACTATGGGTGGCAAAAGCTTTGGTTGAGAAAGTCTGGAGCCCTTCTCAAGTATGGGTTCCTAAACATCAAGCTTGATTTGTTGTGTGTAGGTGAACTAAAAGACCGGTGGCTCTCATTGGGTAATTGATAGTGGATGCACTCAACATATGACTGGTGATGCTCGTATGTTCACCTCTCTTGAAGAGAATGTAGAATACCAAGGAAAGATAACATTTGGTGATAATTTCAAGAGCAAAGTGCAAGGGCTTGGCAAAGTGGCTATATTTAATGATCATTCCATATCAAATGTGCTTCTAGTTGCTTCTTTGAGCTTCAACTTGCTATCCGTTGGTCAATTGTGTGATCTTGGCTTCCAATGCCTATTTACAAGTAAAGAAGTGGTTGTTTCCAAGAAAGATGACAATGAAGTGATATTCAAGGGCTTTCGGTACAATCACTTCTATCTAGTGGACTTCAACTCGGAAGATGCAAATTTGAAGACTTGTCTATTCACCAAACAATCTCTTGGGTGGCTTTGGCATAGAAGGCTTGCACATGTTGGGATGAGCACACTCAAGAAGCTATTGAAGAAGGAAATGGTGAAAGGATTGAAAGATGTTGTATTTGAAAAGATAAATTGTGTAGTGCTTGCCAAGCCGGGAAGCAAGTGGCAAATACACATCCATCCAAGGCATTTGTGTCAACTTCAAGACCATTAGAGCTACTTCACATGGACTTATTTGGGCCAACAACTTATGCAAGTATTGGTGGCAAGCTCTATTGCTTAGTGATAGTTGATGACTTTTCAAGATATACTTGGGTGTTCTTTCTTCATGACAAGACCGAAGTTGCCCAATCTTTCAAGAAGTTTGCCAAGAGAGCACAAAATGAATTTGAAGTGAAGATCAAGAAGATTAGAAGTGACAATGGGAAAGAGTTTGACAACACAAACATTAAAGTATATTGTGATGAAGTTGGGATCAAGCATGAAGTCTCATCCACCTATACCCCTCAACAAAATGGTGTAGTTGAAAGGAAGAACCGGACTTTGATAACCCTTGCAAGGACTATGCTTAATGAGTACAACACACCGGAGAGGTTTTGGGCGGAGGCAATCAACACCGCATGCTATGCATCCAACCGCCTATTCCCTCACCGGTTGCTAAGGAAGACCCATTATGAGCTACTCATTGGCAAGAAGCCGGACGTCTCCTACTTTCGGGTGTTTGGTTGCAAATGCTACATCTACAAGAAGCGCCAACACCTAGGGAAGTTTCAAAGACGTTGTGATATTGGTTTTCTTATTGGTTACTCATTGAAGTCCAAAGCATATAGAGTATTCAACAATGCCACAGGCCTTGTTGAAGAAACATATGATGTGGAGTTCGATGAATCTAACGGCTCTCAAGGAGAGCATGAGAATCTTGATGATGTAGGTGATGAACCCTTGAGGAAGGCCATGAAGAACATGTCAACCAGAGACATCAAGCCAAAAGATGATGAAGATGATGGTGATGATATGCAAGTGATCGATCAATCATCTTCATCAAATGTGCCTCAAGATGATGAAGATAAAGACGGGGTCGATCCACATGAAGACACCCACATCACACAAGAAGAAATTGAGGCACAAGCACAAGATGTTGATGCTCCACAATCTCCTCCCCAAGTGGTTGATAGAAGAACTACTCCGCTCCTACAAGCACATCCTCAAGATCTCATAATAGGGAGTCCTTCAAGGGGGTAATGACTCGCTCACAAAGGCATGCTCAATTCATTGAACATCACTCGTTTTTCTTGCATTGAGCCTACTAGCATAGAAGAAGCTCTTCAATATCTAGATTGGGTGAATGCCATGCACGAAGAACTCAACAACTTCACCCACAATCAAGTGTGGACACTTGAAGAGAAGCCAAAAGGAGCAAGAGTCATAGGAACCAAGTGGGTGTTCCGCAACAAGCAAGATGACAAGGGCAACATTGTGAGAAACATGGCAAGGTTCGTGGCAAAAGGGTTCTCCAAATTGAAGGCTTAGATTTTGGGGAGACTTTTGCCCCGGTTGCAAGACTTGAAGCCATCCGTATCCTACTTGCATATGCATCTAATCATAATCTAAAACTCTTTTAAATGGATGTGAAAAGTGCTTTTTTAAATGGCTTCATAAATGAACTTGTCTATGTTTCGCAACCACTGGGTTTTGAAGACCCTAGATATTCAAACTATGTTTATAGGTTGTCCAAGGTGCTATATGGCTTGAAGCAAGCCCCACGGGCTTGGTATGAGCGCCTCCGCGACTTCCTCATCAACAAGGGCTTCAAAATCGGCTTGGTTGATACCACACTATTCACCAAGAAGCACAAAGGGCATATCTTCATTTGTCAAGTTTATGTTGATGATATTATCTTTGGTTCTACTAATGAAGATTTTTGCAAGGAATTTGGTGATATGATGTCCAAGGAGTTTGAGATGTCCATGATTGGTGAGCTCACATTCTTCCTCGGGTTTCAAATCAAGCAAATGAGGGAAGGGACGTTCGTGTCACAAGAGAAGTACACGAAGGACCTCCTCAAGCGCTTCAAGATGGAAGAATCCAAGCCCATCAAGACCTCCATGCCTACCAATGGACACCTCGACCTTGATGAGGGAGGTAAATCGGTTGACCAAACTCTCTATCATTCTATGATCGGTAGTTTGTTGTACTTGACCGCATCTAGGTCCGACATCATGTTTAGTGTGTGTATGTGTGCGCGCTTTCAAGCTAACCCTAAGGAACCTCATTTAGTTGCGGTAAAAAGAATCCTTAGGTACATAAAGCACACCCTAAGCATTGGCCTATGGTATCCCAAAGGAGCTAACTTTACTCTTGTCGGCTATTCCGATTCGGATTATGCCGGTTGCAAGATTGACCGGAAAAGCACATCCGGAGGGTGCTATTTGCTTGGAAGATCACTAGTTTCTTGGTCCTCCAAGAAACAAAATAGTGTTGCCTTGTCAACAACCGAAGCGGAATACATTGCCGCGGGTGCTTGTTGTGCACAAATTCTTTACATGAAACAAACCCTACTTGATTATGGAATCAACTTAAAAAGGGTGCCTTTGTTGTGTGACAATGAGAGTGCAGTAAAACTTGCTAATAACCCGGTTCAACACTCCCGCACAAAACACATTGACATCCGTCATCACTTCCTTAGAGATCACGTTGCCAAGGGTGACATTTCCTTTGAGGGAGTGAGAACGGATGATAACTTGGCGGACATTTTCACTAAACCATTGGATGAGGCATGCTTTTGTACTCTAAGGAATGAACTTAATTGCCTTGATCTAAGCAACTTCACTAAAAGATGATCTTTTGTTGTCATGTGCATTGCATTGTAACATAAAACTTGTCTAACTTTGAGATGCACGTAGGGCTTGTCTAACTCGGTTAAGATAACCGCCCAAAAGCGTGTGAAGAAGCTTACCCGAGGACAAACTTGACAAGCAACTAGTTTAATTTACGTGAATTTGCATTGCATATTGCATTGGTTGTTGTTTTGTCGTTTCGTTCTTGGATTTCATTGCCTATTTTCATAAAAATTCACATATGCCTAAGGCAAATGTTTGAAAAATTGAGGGTTTGAGAGAGGACATCTCATACTAGTTCCAACTGGTGTTTATTTGACTCTTATTGGGGTTGGAACTTAATTGGGTAAAATCGGCGCGAAGAAATTTGGAAGAAAACAGGTTTTAGGGCGTCGGACCGAGGCGTCGGACTCTGGTTTTCCCAGCGTCGGACCAATTGCCCCAGTCCGACATTCCCTGGCCCTATTGAAGGAGGCGTCGGACGCTGGTTTTCACAGCGTCGAACTATCTGCCTCAGTTCGACGGTCGCTAGCAAAGCCGAAGGAAGCGTCGGACGCAGAATTTTTGGCCGTCGGACTATTGGGTAAGAGAGTTCACGCCGTGTCGCGCCACGTCCACGTCGCGCTCGCGGCGTCGGACCGGGAATATTAGTCCGACGGGGAGCGTCGGACCAAGTCCGATGGGCGCAGGAACTTACTGGAAGCGTCGGACCCTGCTGATCTTTGGTCCGACGCCTGCAACAGTTAGGGTCCGACGGTCGGTTCGATTGAGGGTTTCGGCCCTTTTCTTTCTCTGTCGCGTGGGGCCCCGCTGTCAGTCCTCATTCTGCTTCGTCCCGAGCCGTTCGCAGCCAAGAACCGCCGCCCGTGCGCGCCCTAACCCTACCAGCCGCCGCCGCTCCGCGCCCTTGCACTCCGCCGCTAGCTCGCCCGCGCCCTCGCCGCCGGCAGCCGGCCTTTCCCCTGCATGTGCGCGCCTTCCTCCTGCGCGCGGGCGCCCGCTGCCATGCCTGCACCGCCGCCATGCCAAGCTTCACCGCCGTCGTGCTCTTCACCGCGACCCTAGGTGCCCTTCGTCGACAAGTTCTCCATCCCTTTTCTCGACTGCTTCAGCCCTTCCACAGAGGTGGAGTGAGATTCAATCTCCATTCACTTAACCTGTTCGACGAAATGCCCTAACCAAAATACTTCGCGTTCCTCGCAGTTCTATCGGGCTTGGCTCTACTCTCGGCTATTCTAGGGTTTGTGGAGGTGATTTTCACCCTGCGGTAATCCTCTTTTGCCTCCACACCTTAATTTCTTCCTCGGCATTGCATTTGCCAGTCATAGTCCTCGCTTATGACTTGCACCCCTCTACATGCAGTGATTCTCCTTGACCCTGTGGTGCCCCGTTCGACAGAGATTCTCACCTCTTCGCAGGTCTTCCCTCAGGTTGCTTTGCTTCTCCTCTCTTATCCAATATGCTTGCTTCTATAGGCTATCTCATCTCTAGCTTATACATGCTTATGTATATCTTGTCTATCTCTCTATTGCAGCTGTCGTGGTCAGAGTGTTTGGCAGTGGGTCAGTGAATCCGGGGCTAAGCCCGCGGATACGGAACGAGGCCCTCTGAGTGTCAGCGGCAGTTGTCAGCTTCTGAGAGCAGTGACAGTTGGCAGAGATGGTTCGGTGCAAGCAGGTCAGCCGCAGTGAGGGAGGCACAGGTGGAGACGAGAGGCCTCCTCCTCGTCCACCCTTGGACAAGGGGAAGGCCCATCTCTTCGAGAGCAACAAGAAAAGGAAGAGGCTTTCAGCAGAGCAGAGGCAGGCCATCAGGGTAACACAGGCTGTAGAGGAGGCAGAGCGTGGCAGAGGTATACATATTGGAGGTATCTCTGTCGGCTTGACAGGCAGGGATGAGACCGAGGAGCAGCCACAGCCTCAAACACCGCCGGAGACTGAGTCAGCACAGCCAGATAGAGAGCCGAGGCGGCCAGAGCAGTAGGAGGCAGCTACTCAGGAGGAGCAGGCCCAGACTCCACCTCTTCGTCGCTCGGGCCGCACTCGACCTTCGGTGCCACCCCGGCCCACTGGTCAGAGGCGCGGAGACCGAGTCCCCAGGGTGCCTGCTCCCTCCGAGCCTCAGCCGGAGCCTGAGCCGGACGTTCACTTGGACCTGCAGAGGATCTCTGCAGCCCGAGTCAGAGAGCTCCGACTGACGTCGCTTGCCAGTTGGTTTCCGGATCAGAGAGATCCCAGAGCTTCTGAGGGCTGGTACACTACTCTTCACGAGGACTTCTTCACCGCCCTCATGGCCACAGGAGTTGGACTGCGACAGCACAGGGTGTGTCCCCTAGAGGACATAGTCCAGGCAGCAGGAGAGGAGATCAGGCAATATTTGACATACCTGCCTGGACTTGCAGAGCTTCTTGGCCATTTAGGCCGGTACGTGGAGTCGTGGGTCCGAGAGTTCTATGCTTCACTATGGATAAACCCCGACCACGAGTACTTGCAGTACACCTTCGGCGGAGAGCCATACCAGCTCTACGCGAAGGCTCTACGAGAGCTGCTTGGAGTGCCAGAGTCAGCGACCAGGTTGCACAATATTTGTTATGCCACGACAGACCCGCCGAGGAGGGCTCACGGAGGATTGTCACCTGGCACTGCTCATATAGCAGCGTGTTTTCGACCGCCATTCGGAGACAGCTCCCACAGGACTCCTTCGGAGCTTCGTCCCGTCGTTCGTCTCTTGAACGACGTGATGAGGCGTACACTTTTACCACGGGATGGGTACAAGGAGGGTCTTACTCACTTACAGCTGTGGCTCCTTAGTGCCCTCAGTCAGAGTTTGACTTGGCAGACTTGATCATCAGTGAGATGGAGGACACCATCACAGAGGGCATCAGGTCTAGGCGACAGCTCCCCTACGCTCACTGGATCTCACACATCCTTGAGCGGAGATTGCACCGGATTTAGAAAGGTATCTCCCATGAGTTGCGCCAGACTGAGACAAGTTTCTAGTCTATAGGATGACCTCTCTGATTGACGGACGCCGTGGCAGCAGAGCTTTACACCGAGTACAGCGCTGTCAGACTTCAAGGGCAGACATGGCAGAGGTACAGCAGCAGGACGAGGCTATGAGGCATGTTGCCCATAGCGAGCTTGAGCAGTTACTTGCAGACGACGACCCCGTCGACACCTCCTTGTCCAGCTCTGACAGGGACTACCGGCCCATCCCTTCTCGTCCACGAGCTCACGACTCGGAGGCCGGTGGGTCCAGCTCCGCTCCACAAACCTCACAGACAGACCCTGCACTGCTTGCCATTCTTCATAGCTTACAGCAGACGCAGCAGCGACAGGCAGAGGAGCAGGCCCAGTTTGCCAGGGAGCAGGCTGCAGCTCTCACTCAGATTCAGCTCAGGTAGGATCAGTTCTAGCAGCAGATGCTCCAGATGCAGCTCCAGAGCCAGTAGATACAGTTGCAGACCTTTGGGTTTATGGAGCACATCATCAGGCACACCAGAGCCCCACTGTCCCTAGCCACTGCCTCTCCAGTCCAGCAGGTTGGACCGGCAGCCACTGCAGCCTAGGTGACTCCAGCGATACAGTCTGGTGGACTTCAGAGTCAGGGCACAGCTTCTCTCCAGAGTCAGTTCGTCACGCTGACTCAGCAGACTCAGCAGTGGTTTGCCATGCCAGGCACTCAGGGGTTCACTCCGATCCACACCGGTTTCACACCTGACCTAGGTGGCCCCTCAGTGACCAGGAGCTTGGGTGCTACCTTCAGCGAGATCACAGGCTTGCCCACACCTCCCGAGTTCCGTCAGCCTGTTACCACCACCACAGCTGCACCTGCCACTGGGACTACAGAGACACTACCGTCTTCAGTCGCCTCCTCAGAGCCTCTCCCGACTTCAGCAGGGACTGCGACCGTAGTAGTCACAGAAGCAGCTACAGAGACAGCTGAGCAGACCCGGACCGCTTCACCTTCACGTGCTCCGACAGAGGGTCAGGCCGTTCAGAGCTCAGAGTCCGACGGAGACCCTTCTCAGTTTGAGCTTCGTCCTCACTCCTCCGACTGCGACGTTGTAGCTTCTTCTCCTCCTCCTGAGCCTTAGGTCTTTAGTGCTTGATGCCAAAGGGGGAGAGAGCATAGATTTAGGGGGAGCGTGTGAGAGGGTTTTGGTTCTTTTGCTCTTTTTGATGTGACATAATCATGCATCTTGTTTATGTTTGCTTAAGACTTGTTTTGTGTCTTTTGACTTGTGTGACATGTGGTCTGATCTTCATTTTCTATATATCATGTCACTTGGTTCTCTTTTGGTTATGCTCATTATCTTTTGCTTCCGCACTTCACTCCGATCTTGAGCATAACACCTGGTACTTGTGCTTTTCATATCTTATATGTACCTTGTGGTCTTGATTTGTATAAGCATGCCTAACCCCTTGCTCTTATTGTCACATGCATATATGAATCAAGCCTTTAAAAACCTCACTTTTTCTAAATCTATTTGAGGTTGTTGTCATCAATCACCAAAAAGGGGGAGATTGATGCATCTAGGCCCTAGTGGTTTCGGTGATTAATGACAACAAGACAGTTATTATGACTAACGTGTGTTTTGCAGGATAACCTAGAGGTTAGGTCATAATAATATGTAGGTTCAAGCCCCTAGCGATGGAAATCGATTCGGTTTTGAAAGGATGGAAGACAAGACGGTGATAGGCTAGTGCTAAGTGTCGTTTGGGGTTGAGAGACACCTGGCGTAGTCTTAGGTTTTGTTTTTCTCTTTGACCGTACTATTAAGAGGGGTTTGAATGGGTAGCTCGACTTAGAGCAAGATTAGAGAGTGTAGATGTGATGCACACTTGTCCAACATAGCTCTAGACAGCCCAGGGAGACTCTTGAGAGAGAGAGGATCAAACTTCGTTTTGGAAAGTTTTCGATTCGGCGAAGTTTTGATCAAATTAGAGGCGTCGGACTCTACCTAGTATGGGCGTCGGACCAATAGTTAGAGTCTGACGACACGTGGCAGCCCCTGGACGTTTCTCAGCGTGCCAGGGAGCGTCGGACCCTGGCTGGATGGTCGTCGGACCATTGACCAGAGTCCGACGGTGCCTCTGGGTTTTGAGTGAGCGTCGGACTAATGTCTATTAGCGTCCGACTGCTTCCAGAGAGGTTCCCAGAGCAGGAATAGAGCGTCAGACTTGGTCCGACGGTGTGCGTCGGACCATTGATCCGCGTTATAGCCTTTGAGAAGCGCTGTGCCCACTGTTCAAATGCGTCAGACAGATGGAGCGTCGGACCATCGAGTTCGGTCCGATGCCCCTCTGGCACAGTTCTGAGCACAGTGCAACTGTGAGAGTTGGACCGTTGTGAATGGTTCGACGGTCGAGTCTCGGCAGTGTCCGACGGTTCGCAGGAAAGTGAGAAACGGCTGGTTTTGGAGAGGGTGAGTATTTATACTCCATCAAAGCCTCCATTCTATTTCTCTTGCCACTTCTAACAGCTGAAGGAACCCTTGTTGATCTTGTGAGGGAGCAAGAGCCCTAGGGAGCTTTGAGTGAACTCCATTGCTTGTGAGCTTCTTCCCCAGAGTGATCAAGAGTGACTTGTGTGCATCCATCACCCTCTTTGGCCTTGTTCTTGGTCAAGTGAGAATCTAGGCTTGTTACTCTTGGTGATCGGCATCACCTAGACGGGTTTGGTGGCGATCCGTGGCTTGGTGACCGCTTGTGGGCGGCCCAAGTCGAAGTTGTGAGCGGTCGTGGGCGATCCACCACGCCGGAGAGGCAAAGGATCAGCCCGTAGAGAGCACTTGGTCTTTGCGAAGATCAAGGGGGAGCTACACCCTTGTGTGGGTGCTCCAACGAGGACTAGTGGGGAGTGCCGACTCTCCGATACCTCGGGAAAAATCGGATTTATTTTTCTAACCCTTTACATTCCCGCATTTCCTTAGTGTTCTCTACTTTCCTAGAGTAGTATACTTGTGATAGGACTTGGCTCTAGGTTGCATAACTTGTTTTAGGAATAGAATTGACACAAGCACTTGTGGGGTGACATTGGGCAAATTGCGATAGGTTGAATTGTGTTTCGAAAAATTTATTAGTTGCCCAATTCACCCCCCCTCTTGGGCATCCTTGATCCTTTCACCGTCAGAGACGACACCGTCCTCGTCAACCTCCGCCACGTGCTCCTCGACGTCCTCATTGGCGTCCTCCTCGACGATCACCTGGAGAGGCTCAATCTCCTCGTCAACGTCCTTCATGTCCTGATCCTCAGGACCAAGAACCACCCCATCCTCGGGGTCCTCAACACGTGGCTGCAGGATCGGGTTAAGCTCATTGTTGAGCCTATACACCTCCTCGTGCAGTGTGTCGTTGTAGTCCTCGATCTGCTCCACATAGATCCCAAGCTCGTGTAGCCTCGCCCAGGTAGCGTCTCTCTGCTCAATCAGACGAGCCATAGAAGTCCGCAGTCAGTCGATCGTCGCCACGTCCTGGTAGTGCTCCCGACGAGCGGCGGCAAAGTCCTCAATCATTCTCCTCATCTCCTCCCTCATCCTCTCTATCTCCTCCTGCAACTCAGCGCAGCTGCGGTGGGGACGACGACTGCCAGAGGCCTCCCCGTCGCGCGGCGCCAGCTGGTGACGCGGCACACCCCTGGGTCCCATCATCTTGCGCACGGTCTGCTTGCAGCGTGCCATGCTAGAGAAGATAAGTTGGGATTAATGAGGATATAATACAGGCTAGCAAATATAGGTTTGATAGATCCTAACCCATAACCCATTTTAAGGAGGAAGTTATTTATCTTGTGAATCAATCATGATGCATGAATCGTACTTACCTAATTTTAAAATCAATGCAAAATAAGTAACTACATATTTAATTTTTAACATAGGGCTAATAATAGCGCTATTCCACTAACAAATTAAAGTTTATGATCCAAAATATTTTGAAGTTTTGCAAAGTAATACCGTAATGATTTAGCAATGGAACTCTCTAATACCAGCTGTAACAGAACCGCCTAAATCACATGGCCCACAGGCACCTGTCATTATCACTAATGACCTCTGACAGCCGGGCCCATGTCCCAAATGATCTAGAAGGTCCTGTCGTACTATATTAGTGCCCGATTTCCTCCGACAGGATCCCATTGCGAAGCCATTACAGAATTACAACATTTCATAACAAATTACATCAGAGTAAAAGCGCGGAAAGATTATCAGGTACTTAGATTACAAACCATTTGTCCAAATAAGATTAAGGTGCAAATATTACAGACCATAAATAAAATAAGTAGCAGTGGAATGACGATACAACATAATTAGGTATTTAATGATAAGAACCCAACCCATGGGTTCAACCTTACTCCTCCTCACTTCCCTCCAGGACCACTGTCACACAGTAGGGGGCGAGATAAACCTCCGACTACTGTATCCCTGCAACATGGGGTTAACAAACCCTGAGTACTGGGGTACTCCAGAAGACTTCCCCGACTAAGAAAAAGGAATAAGACTCAGGAATGCAGGCTAATGGAAGTCAAGGTAAGGCTTACGTAAGAGTCAAAGGCTTTGCAGAAAAGCATTACTATCCTCTTTCAATATTTTACTAAATTTTATTTTAATCATAATCCATAGTTCCAAATTCATTCTCATATATCATCATATTTTCAAATTCTTTAATCATTCTCAAAACACTTAGTTCCGAACCACTTTTCAGTTGTAGGACAAAGGATCAAGTTTCCATATCCGAGGAGCAACGACGATTCGAATCGATTATTACCCTAGCTGGGGATCCCTATCCACACTGCATATGTTGCACTTAAGCTTGCATATACCAACTCCGGCTACCACGGCTTTTCTACCCCTGAACCGGTCCTGCGCCACCCGAGAACACAGTACTCCTCTCCTCTCCAGGCACGCCGGCCATGAGGGTACACGCTGCTCTCGCCATCTCTCCACTCCCAGTGCGTGGTTGTCGGCTCAAGGAGTAGAGCCACAGGAGTCAGAGCTTTCCGTAGTATGTGGCTAGTTGCAAAGTCTCGATCACAGCAGGCCTACAATGAACGGTCCCTAATTCTTTTCCGCCGGCGACATTGCATTGGGACTCTAACCCAAATACAAGTGTTCCAACGGTTTTCAAATCCCTTTCCCGCCGATAGTCAAGCATTGGGACTCTAAACCAAATTCACAACCAACGAACGGAAAACCCCTTTCCGTCGGTTACTGATGCTCTGTGGCTGCTACCCAAGTACACAGTCCCCGAACGGACTCATGTCCATTTCTCCTTTCTCATGATTCATAGTTATCACATTCACATAGGTCAAAATAGCCTTTTTATGCAAATCTAGATTGATTAAGTAGGGCTAAGCATTTTTGAACATTTTTATTTTTAAACAGGTTTCCAGGGTATTATATATCAAGGCAGGTAATGCAACAATATAGGTGACAAACAACTCCTAACAACCTAATGCAATAATAGACTCAAGTTATAAATATTTTATAAAACATAAGGCGGGGCTGAATGCACCGGGGCTTGCCTTGGATTGCGTACAGCGTCGGGTCGGGCTCGGTTTCGCAGATGTCGAATCCCTGGACGACCTCCGGAGTGACCTCCTCGGCAGTGGCCTCGACTTGGACTTCCTCGGTGACGGGCACTACACGTATGCAATGATGCATGCTTAGCATGCCATGAAGATAATGAATGAAATGCTCAAAGGTAAACCATTCAATCCTTGAGTACAACTTTCCTTCACGGTAAAGTTGTAAACGTTTTACAAAAAGCAAAACAGTGTTTTGATACTTTGTTTATTGACCATTTTAACAGTCATAGAAAGCCGCTGCACAGCTTTATTACAACTAACTAGTGACATCATTACTTTTGTCAAGGATCACTATGGTGAAAGATCCATGAACCCAATCAATCCAAAAATCACACATTACAGGGATTATGTGCTTAAATCAATTTTATTAACCAATTAACCCAATATTTAATTAACAAGTGATCAAACAGTTTCCAATTGAGAGCATACCCAATTATTTTCATGATTTTTAGCTCAACAGAAATATTCCTACGAAAATAACAAATAGCAGTACTATTCATTCTAATTTATATTAGAAAAGCCACTGAAATTCACAACAAAATAAAGAAAACGATTTCGGCCTGAGACAGCCCAACAATAGCAGGCCGGCCCAGCTCTCGCCCGCGCGCTCACCCGCGCGCGCGCTCTCCCTTAGGGACGCTGAGAGGCGGGACCCCCCTGTCAGCTCCCTCTTCTTCCTCCCGCGCGCTCGTGTGCGCGCACACGCCGCGGCCCAGCCGCGGATCTCGCCGCCGGTGGCTCCAGCAACGAAGCCGAGCAGTGCCAACGTGAACCCCAGAGTCTGGCGAAAATCCTAGCTAGGTTAGCCCCTACCCCACGTGCCTCCGACGAGCCTTGACTCGCTCATGGCGGATGCGGCGGCACGGTGACCCTGTTCCGGCCGCGGGGGTGCGGTAGAGTTAAAGGAAAAGAGCCGGGAAAGACCAGGAGCTCACCACGGTCCTAGACCGACGGCTGGCTGAGGCTGAGATGGAGTGGAGCGGCGAGCTTGACGACAGCGGCGAATGCAGCAGCTCGGCCTCGACGGCGAAGTCCCGTTCCGGCGATCCTAGGGGACGAAATGGAAAACCGTCGCGAGCATGAGCCGAAGCATGAAACAGAGAGTCACAAACGGGAGGCCAAAAGAGGAGAGGCTCACCACAGCAATCTAGACGTGTGAGGGATGGCTGCGGCGGCGCTCCGGCCGGACCCGAGGACGACGATAGGCGTTCTTGGACCAACGGGGCACGAACTTAAGCACAAATTGATGCACTAGGTGCGCAAGGGTGTAGGAAGATCAGCTGCTCGGGCAATTTGGAAGTGGTGGTCGGGTGCTAGCCAATTTGGCCGGGCAGTGAAGGTGGTCGCCGGTGAGCCGAGATGGAGAAGAGCAGGCAGGGAGGCGACCGGGTGCCTTTAAGGTGGATTTGGGGAGGGGACAGAGGTGATCCGGGGCGGCGCGGGGTCCCCTACTAGCTCGGCTATGGCGGGGGGGCACACGGCCGGCCGGCACGGGCGGCGCCGCGCGCTCGGCGCGGGCGGCTGCCGGCCCTGTGACCGAACAAGGGAGGGGAGGCAGGCTACTGTAGCCATTTGAGTGCCCTCAAATCGGTTTTTGGCTCAATTCACTTCATTCTGTGCATAAACTCGAATAAGTGCAAATCTCAAAGTTGTAGGATTTTAAATTCTGAACAACATTGGTTTCGGAATCAAATCCAAATTTTGAATAATTTTGAAAATATTTGAAAGGGGGTAAAACTACTATTTGAAATCTATTTCTAATCCTGTTAAATTCTCTGGATTTTTCTCAATAACTTTAAAATCTTCAAAATAAAAGTTGTTCTATTTGTGGAGCTTCACAACTTTCATTAAAGAAGTTTGGTTAGATTCTTGATAGTTTTCAAATTAGCATTTCAAATTTGAATTTCAATGTAGTAATTAGGGTTTAATTTAAATTTCTATTAAAGGGCTTAAAAACACCCAAAATAAAAGTTGTTCCATTTTAAAAGATCTACAACTTTTATTAAGACACCATCACCAGATCCCAAGTAGATTTTGATTTAGGGTTTTGGGTCCGATTAGGGCTTAAATTCAGATTTTTTTCTTTTGATTTAATTTTACTTGCCAATTAGGGATTCAATTGCAACACCAATAAAATTCATAAATAAGTCACTCTAAAATCCCTAAGCACAATCATATGCAGATGCTTAATAATAAACATGATGACATGGCATAATTAATTAGCCGTAATACTCGGGGTATTACAACCACGAGCAATCCACTAGAGTCGGTTTTGGCACTCCACTGGGGAATAACCGCAAGAACCCCTCACAACAAACAACCGGTGCGGACTTGAATAATCTCCAATCAATCTCACACCGAAATCGTCTCCAAGCCGCTAGGGACACGGCAATGACCCAAGAGAATAAGAACTCAACAATGGCTTGCTCTCAAGTGCTCTAGAATGCAAATCATTAGCAATGATGCACTTGAGGATCACTCAACTCACAAAGATGATCAATGGATGAACAAGTGAGTGAGTGGGAGGCTAAAGAGTGCTCACAAGAGTACGGCAATGAATCAAATGTGCAAGAGAGTCATCAAGTGACTAGGGAAGGAGTATAAATACCCCTAAGTGCACTCCTAGCCGTTACCTCACACAAAACAGCTGTTAGACTCGATTTTCTACCGTCGGACGCAACCATCGGATGCACAACGTCGGACTAAAGGTCACGGTCTGACGCCCGGATACTCATCACGTGTCAGCTCGGTTTAACATCGTTCGTTCGATCACAACGGCTAACTTACTCGCGCTCTTTTTTAGCTTGTCGACTGATAGCGTCGGACTAATGTCCTTCACTGTCTGACGCACGCAGAAACTACGCAGAGAGCTCCCAGAACTGAAAAACTCGTCGGACTCCTGTCCGAGGCCCTGCGTCGGACTAACAGACAACGTCCGACGCTGTGAACTAGGTTCGCCGCGCACTGTGCCATGGCGTGAACTCACCACGCCACGACGTCGGACCCAGAGACAATAGTCTGACGCTCACCCTTTCGCATTTGTCGGACCATCTGACTCGCACATCTCAGTTTCTAGCTAGCCACCGTCGGACGAACAAAGTTAGCAGCGACGGACTAACCAGCACAAGCGTCCGACGCTTCTTAAATTTACCCCGAGAGCACCCGAGTAGTAGACTGCATCGGACCGTGTCCGACGCCCAACGTCGGACTAAAAACACCCGTCCGACGCACTGTTCACAGAGAACTGCACAGCTAGGAGGACCGTCGGACTCAACCCAATAGTCCGACGTCTTGGAGATCCCAGCGTCCGACGCTCGGACTTGAGTTGATTCAAGTCAAGTTTCATACCCCTTACTTCTATGTGCTAACACTCAAGGTTCTAAACACTTGTGCACAGTTTGTTAGCATTTTCAAAACAATTTTCAAGGGTTTTCTAAGTTGATCTCTAGGTTGAGTTGCAACCTAGAGCACTTGAAGATAATCCAATCACTTAGTTCTTCCTTTATAGTCAGCTATCTATCCTAAGTGTGATCACACCCTCTTGGTATCTTGATCACCAAAAGAAAAGCCCTAATGGGGCTATACCTTTGCCTTCAAGCCTTTTCTTTTCTCCTTGATCATTTTCATCCACCACACTTGGTCTATGGTTAAGCCATCTTGATCATCACCATTATCTTCTTAGGCTTCTCACTCCATGGATAGGACTACCTACACTTAGCCATCACTTAGCAAGTAGGTTAGTCCTTAGGGTGTCATCAATTATCAAAACCAAAATAGGGCTTTCACTAGGCTTCTCACCAAAACAAAAGGGTTGCTCGTCTTCTATAACCATCTCAGCAAAGGCATCTCTACGTGCTTCTTGATCAAACCTCCAAGTGGCAGGAGCTTCCCCCTTACATGCTTGCAAGGTGCCCTGCTTCGGATCCTTGTTGAAAACATGAGGATTGCGTTTACATGTACCGAAGTGTTTCTTCAAAGCAGATGTTCCATGACCCCTTATGTCGGCCTTGATGTCACGATGGCAATATTTGCACCTTCCAGCCTTTAGATATCCTTTCTCGTCCTTGATCTTGATGAAATGTAGCCACATCTCAGACCTTGAAGCCAACTCCTTCCTCTCAGCGTTTTGAGTTTCCTTTTCCTCCACATCAATGACCACCTTGGCCTTTCCAGTTTCCTTCTCCTCCACATCAATGACCACCTTGGCCTGAGTCTCGACTGGCACCATTGCCATGGCATGAGTGCTAGTGCCAACTGAGTCAATATTATCCTCTGGTTCTGGCATCTACACAAAAAAATAAATTAAGCACTAGAATCAGTAACTACTAACTAATAGTAACTACTAGTAAGTCAATCTAAAGCTCATTTATCAAATAATAGATCAAAACAAATCAATTGAATCATATGCTGATATAAAAGGCCATTAGACCATATAAAAAAAATCAATTGAATCAAATAATAAGAAAATAGTAACAGATCCACAAATCATAAGGTAAATAAAAAAATCACTCATGTATATTATCCAAAATCACTAAGTAGAGTAACAGATCCACTCGACCACTCATGTATACTACACCTACACTACGGCACATTGCAATTGCAGAGATAGAGCAAGCCCACAGATTCACTGATTCACAGATCAAATAATAAGAAAAATAGGGCCGTAAGAATTAGTGTTAGAGAATTGGAATACTTATATTGCACGACGATGATGATTCTTCAGGAGTTCAGGTCGCCGGGCACTGCCGCACTCGATTCCCTCTTCGACGAGTTGATACGCAGCGATGGCTGGAGGCCTGATGGGAGCGGCGTGGATCCTCAGGTGATGGCGGTGTCACGCCGGTGGCCGTCGCAGTCGCAGTACTGGAAGACGCAGACTCGCGGCGGGCGGTGGCGACTTCAACATGGGGTCACGCGGGACGCAGCCAGGACCGCGAGAGGCGAGAGCCGCAGACGGAGACGGCGCAGTGAGCATGGCGATGAGGATTTAAGGGGAGGCATGCGGGAAATCAGGGGGTCTCGTCCCTCTCACTGGCCGCCAGGCTGCATCCGGGTATTTTGGGTTCGGGGTTCGGGTATCGAGTTTTGTGCCTAGAGTGACCTGTTTAGAGTACTTACATTTCTCTCATATGAAAACATGTGGTGGAGGAACATCAGTCCAATATACCTAATCTCTCCTTAACCAAATGTCCAATGAGATTGACGGATATGTCAAAAGAAAGTCGGTGGAAAGTAAGACTCAAAGAGACATTGCTCACACATTGTTTATTAATGACCTTTTGAGAGATTGCATCGAAGAAGAAGTAAGGCTCATGATTTCCTTCTCTAGCAATATGTTCTAGATACCAACTGCAAGCATCGTTGTGAGCATGACATCGCAATCATGAGCCTTCATGGGAAGTATTTTGTTTTATTTTGCAGGGATAAGTTTTCCGATGTTAGCTGAGTATCTAGAGGGACAAGTTTTACGAAACAAGTTGAACAATTCCTGCTTCACTTGTCGGGTGAGGTTTATGGCAAACAAAGGTTGCTGCACAATGGTATAGCTGCGACGAGTCAGGAATTGCACGAATGTGTTGATGACTGATTGATCACTGTGCTTTCACTTTTGTCAGGGCACGCATGCACGCATGAAGGTGACAAACTTGCCGGTTCCTTTTGTTTCCAGTTTTCCACCACATGCACGGATAACTAGCCAGTGCACACATGCAACCGATACCTTGCGCCTCTTCCTGCTTGGTTCTTTTTGTCGCATGTTCCCTTCTGTGTTGGGTGCGTAATGGCGGCATTATTTCCTTTTTATTTGAGCCTGTTCCGGTTGTGATTTTTTTGTCGTATGATTTTCCTTTTTTTCAGGCTGGTCATTTATCGTATGGTTGTTTCGGTCTTGCTGGGTAGGCGTTGACACGCGTATGTTTTTTGTTGTAGAGATGAAGATAAAAGATAACTTGTGCTGAAAATTAAAGGAAAGCCCACAAAAGGAACAGAAAGAGCTCACCAACAAAATAAGCAAGCACACTGGTCAGTGGAGGAATGGCTCGTAGGAAAAGATTTCCTAGATAATGTCTACAAATTTTTACAGAAAAAGAAAAGATTTTTTTCTCATAATCAAAGAACGGGAAGAAAGTACAAGCAACATGTCATCATACGATGACGTAGAATCGGAGTTCCTAATAAAAGAAGAAATAGAACAAAAAATTGAAAAAGGATATACAACCGAACGTTGTTGCTTGCAAGCTTCAGGTTTAGGCACCGGGCATGTCTGCCACTGCTATCCATCCATGCTTAGCGAGGATGCCATTCCATATTGCTTCACATTTCACTAGCACGTTAGCACTTGCGCTCGGTAGTAATAGTAGCCACTCCACATGACACCACATCCCCTTCTGCCCGGGGAAACGCTATATCTGATCCGGAAATCGACAGCCTTTGCACTGACGTGCACAGATCATTCACCCAACTTCAGATCATCATCAATTCCTTGCAAGCTAACAAATGCTTTCAATCCTCACACCGCGTTGCCCGTGGCAATGTGTCCATGTTATTATAGGCAATATATATATAATCGCCCTTAATCCTTGTTGATCGATATGCATTGAGCATCCAGCGATCATCGTCACCAGTAGGCTGTAGATACCCATCCGGATCCGGTGTCGTCCAGCAATCGGTCATCAACGCATCATGTCGCCTCTGGTCAGGTCGTTCGCGTCGCTCTACTGCCAGAAGCTGCGCTCCACCACCCGTCTCGGACACGTGACGGCGGCGCCGCCGCGTTTCCAGGCGTTGAACCGACGGGGATTCTCGGGCTCCAGCGACGCCGCAGACTTGAGACGTCCGCCGGCTCGGCCGAGCCAGCAGTCCGAGTCCCAGGAGAAGGAGCGGACGCCTTTCTTCACCTGGTGATTGATTCAATCCTAATCCTGCTTTCGGTTGTTACTGGTTTCGGTGCGGCTCCTAATCCTACATTTTCCTTTGCTGTACTTACTGTATCTTCAATCAGCGCAAGATTGGCCGTTGGCTCTGTCCTTGCTGCCGCAACACCATTCCTGCATTCGAGATGGGCGTCGTTCCTGCGGATTCAGAGTAAGCAAGGAGCTCTATTTCCAAAAAAAACTCTGCTGCAGTCCGGATTGGCCGGCACGACCGGTCAATCATCACCGATGCGAAATTTAACTTGCTGGAGGGTGGTTGTCCTCAGGTGAGGTGGAGATGCTGAAAGACACGGCAGAGGCAGTGGCGGAGGTCGTCGAGGACGCAGCCACCGTTGCAGAGAAGGTATCGTCGGAATTGGCGGAGCAGCTCCCTGAGAACGGGAGGCTGAGGCAGGGTTTTTTTTACCGACCGGTAGCCGCGGTAACCGGCCGGTTACCGGTCATACCGGTCCGGGCTGGTACCGGTACCGGCTGGTTTGAAAAAACCGAAATTTCAAATTTAAAATCGGAGGAAAAAATGGTAAAAAAATTCCTAAAAATACTTCATGATTTATAGATTCCAATGGTGTCAAAATTTTTCAAATTTGACTACATTTAGAATTTTTTTCGAAGTCCCGAAGTAAAAAAAAAAAGGCCCATTAAGGCCCATTAAATCATGAAGGTCGAAAAATATACTAAACGCACTCAAATTTGAAAAACTTTGACATCATTGGATTCTATAAATCATGAACTATTTTTAGAAATTTTTTTAGCATTTTTTTTAAAAAAAATAAATCTGAAATTTGAAAATACGACCGGTTACCACCAAACCGGTCGGTAAACCGCTCAAACCGGCCGGTAACCGGTCAAACCGGCCGGTATACCGGTCCGGAACCGATTGAACTGGGGTTCAAACTCAAAATTTGAATTCGACCGGTTTCTACCGGTAACCGGTCAAACCGGACCGGTATACCGGTACCGCCGGCCGGCGGTTACCGGCTACCGGTCGGTAAAAATAACCCTGGGCTGAGGGCGGCGGCCGTGCTCCTGGAGCACGCGTCCAAGGAAGTCGCCGAGGAGGCACACCTTGCACAGGACATCATCCACAAGGTACAGCTTGCCAGGGGGCTGCCGGGGCCCCCAAACCCTAGCTGCACCGTTGGAGCCCCCCTTAGCCCCTCCATGATTTTTTCTGCCACTGACAAGAGGAAAAGGAGAGGGGCAGTAGTACTGCAACGGGAGGTTGAAGATGAGTCTTTGGTTGACCCAGTACCTTCTAGATATTACTATTGACAAAATTTCACCACCGGTCCGCGAAGTTAGCAGCAGGTGTCACTTGGATCCCTAAACTTTCAAAATGATATCTGTGAGTCCTTAAACTTGGCAAAGTATGTCATTTAGGTCCCAAACTTTTAAAGTGATCACCGCAGGTCCCTAAACTTGGCAAAAAGTGTCATCTAGATCCAAATACTGTAGCACAATTAAGAAAAAAAATTAAAAAGGAAAATATGATTTTAGGTACTGTAGCTATAATCGTAAAATATTCTAAAAATTATATTTTTTCCGTACGATATCGGATGAAGATGATTTTTATATACAAATTGTAGCCCTTTATGAGATGTACAACTTTCTAGTTTTAAGTTTTTTAATTTGAGAAAGTTTAAATAGTAAAAAAAAATTAAATAATTTTTTCAACTGTATAATAATCACCTTAAAAAATCATATTTTTTCTATATGCTATTAAATGGAGACACTTTCTATATAAAAGTTTTAGCGCTCGAGGAAATCTACAACTTTCAAGTTTTAAGTTTTTTAATTTAAGATTGTTAAGATGCTCAAAAATTAAACCGCCGATTTCGGTTCATGAATAATGTTTTGTATTTTTAATTTTTTTAAGCATCTTAGCGTCTTCAAATTAAAATAATTTAAAACTAGAAAGTTGTAGATCTCTTTAAGTGCTACAATGTTTATATAGAAAGTATCTCCATTTGCTAGCATATAAAAACGATATGATTTTTTCAATGAGACAAGCGTTTGTACGCTATTATTATACTGCTAAAAAATTTATTTAATTTTTTAACTATTTAAACTACCTCAAATTAAAAAACTCAGAACCAGAAAGTTGTAGATCTCATCAAGGGTTACAATTTTCATATAAAAATCATCTTCATCCGATATCGTATGAAAAATATATAATTTTTAGAATATTCTACGGTTGTAGCTGTGATACCTAAAATTATATTTTTCTTTTTTTAATTTTTTTTTCTTAATTTCGCTACAGTATTTGGGACTTGGATGACATTCTTGTCAAGTTTAGGGACCTACGATGATCATTTTAATAGTTTGGACCAAGGTTAGGAACTCACAGATATCACTTTAAAAGTTCAGGGACCTAAGTAACACATGCTGCCAACTTCAAGGATCGGTGCTGAATTTTTCTCTATTACTATTTGTAGATCCGCCACTGCTTGCAGTCCCAAACTCCCAAGCAATGGAGCAACAACTTTTTTTTTTTAGACAAACTTGCACTAGATATCTATAACGCAGTCCAGTTTTCTTGTTGCCCCCAGCACAAGAAAACTTGCGCTACAGTATTCGCAGTCCAGTTCGTTCTGCAGGAACCAGATACCCCGATTAAACACTTGTTCATGCAGGTCGACGAAATTGAGGAGGACATGAAGGCCATTATGGACCACGGAAAGCATGCCCACGCGGGGCACACGACTGGCATCTCGTCAGAGCATGACAAAAAAAGTTCTAAAGACCAACGAGGAAGATCATAAGAAAGGCTATGAGTTTTAAGCCAGGGCCGTGGTTACGGTTCTGTTTGACTGATAAAAGTTATCAGTTGGTGTTGTAATCGCTAGTGTGAAAAGCGCAAGAAGAAATTGATAGCGAACGAATGAATATAATCTGCTTATACAAAAAGCATAGAAACAGCTCCCGTCTGAAAATTGATAGGTTTACACATCCTCATCTCTGTCTCTAAAACCACCAAATAACAAACAAACAAACAAACAAATAAATAAATAATGGATCGTAAAACAGAGGAAACAGAGCACATGTATCAACAACAGCAGAGCCGCGGCGCAGGTGCAAGTGCAGCTCCTCCTCGGATCCGCCTGCAGATGTCCATCTAGAACACGACGGCGGCAGCTGCCACGGCGCCGGCGATGGCGATGAAGCTGACGGCGGAGGCAGACGCGGCGGCGCTCTTCTCCGTGACGGGCGCGGCCGCCGGAGTCAGAGCGGAAGCTCCCGCGGGGGCCATCGCGTCGCCAGCTCCCGCGCCGATGGGGCTCGTGGCTGGCGCGTCGGCGGAGGGCGCGGACACCGGCGCCGCCGTGGGAGGCGAGGGCGGGGAGGCCATGGGTGCCCTGGTCGGCGGCGGCGGGAGAGGGGCCATCTTGGGTGGCGCCGGCGCCGGGGCGCGCTTGGGCGACGCGGCAGGGGCCTGCGCCGTGGCCGCGACGGCGAAGAGGGCGAGGAGCGCGACGAGGACGGCGGCGAGGCGGGCCATCGATCTCACTGCCTAGTGACTTCCTGCTTCCTGGGTCGGGAGGCGGCGCTTTGCGGGAATGGCAGTGGCAGCGGAGGTGGAGAAACACGGCAGATGGGGGTGCCGCTGCTTGCTCTGGATTGCAGGGAGAAGTTGGTGATGGGAGAAGGCCGCAGGGGACGACGTATTTATAGGCGAGGCCGACGCTGGGGTCGTTTTTGAATACTTTGGCGTTCTTAATTAGCCGTTGGGTCTGATATGATTCCTCCTTCCTTCCTGCGACACGACGGGACCACCTCGGGATGGGGCATGGGACCGGGACAACGGCTAGTTGCGCGTGAGCCAGGACGGCCGGATCCTGGACGGGCAGCGGAGATGGTCCTCTTCGCCGTGGGCCGTGGCCAAGGCCAGCTAGCCGTTGCCGTTGCGTGTTAAGAGTCGTATCTTTTTTAGCCTCCTCGTGCATAAAGCCGTTGTTGTCCCTGGCCGGCTTTCAGCCTAGACCCTGGCTGGCAAGGGAAGCCAAATGATGCCTGCCACGACGCCGCCGCAACAAAGCGTGCCCGGGGGATTTCGTTGGTTAGATCTGGAAAGGTCACGGACACGGAGGATGCACGTATAGTGCTGTGTCAAGGTTTAACGTAAAAATTTTACCCTCCATATCCGATATTTACACACATACATGGTCCATTAAATATAGACGAAAAAATACTAATTACATAGACTGCGTATAAATTATGGGATGAACTTTTGAGTAATCAATCCATGATTTGACAATGTCATGGCATAGTAAACTTTTGCTAATGATAGATTAATTAGTCTTAATAAATTTGTCTCGCGGTTTATAGACGGAAACTATAATTTATTTATTTTATTAGAAACCTATATAACAACCTGTGAAACATCTGATATATGATACCGTAAAACTTTACACCCTGTAACTAAATGAGACTTGGAAAGCAATCATGTCAGGCTGAGCCGTATGGTAAGTTCACAAGTATGCAAAGATTGTTCACTACTGAAATTTAAATTTTTCAACCTTGCTCGGTTGGAGCAACAACCAATATGAAAGTTGTACATCTTGAAAAGTTATACAGCTTTGTAGTTGACAACATTTTGATTTGAGATCATTTTATCAACGAAAAATACGTTTGAATTTCACAAATTTAAAATTTAAATTACATAGATGGAGAAACTTCCAAACTGAAAAGTTAGGGATCTTAAAAAGTTATATAACATAGCAGTTGACAACTTTTTCATTTAAATTTACTTAGCACCTGAAATAATCAATGTAAACTCGATTTATTATAATACGAGGGATGAAAAATGCAATATAGACACAAGTGAGAGAGGGGTGGAGTGGTAGAGGAGGTCTCGTGTGAGGGGAAGGTCTTAAGCTCGATTTTTGCTAGCCGCAAAGTGCGCGAGAAATGTCGTGACTTACAAATTCGGTGGAGCGGGTGGGTGACTGACCAGTGGAGACATCCTTCGATTTAGAAATAAATTTTGCTATCTTTATTTCTAAAAAATAATTTGTAGAGGCAGCTCTATATGTAACCATTTCTACAAATTTGAGATTAGGGGCGGTTGAAGGAACTCTTTCTAAAAAATGGTCTATAACCGTCTCTAAAATCCTCTCTGTAAGGTGCTTGCAAGACTAAGCTGATGTACTAGGAAACTAAAATGAGCAGTGGAACACTGTTGCTGAGCATGACAATGATCTGTAGTAGGACCTCACTATCAAGTGGCCTAGCATGCATGGAAGCGGATTTCACAATTTACACGGTGTAAATTCAGAATTTTTGGAGAAGCCGAACTCTTTGTTCATCAAAGTTCAATCTAGGAGTAATGAACCAAACATGCCTTCCCAACGGCAGATTAATCGAGCTTCTAGCCAAGGTGGGGGTCGGGCGGCATCTCGGTGGGATGAGACGACAAGGACGTTGGAGGGTGAGAGTTCACCAAGGCGGGTATCCGCTTTGGGAGCTCATCGGAGTCATTTGGCGCCGGTGAAGGTTGGTCCTTCTGCCCCCCCGGATTGTTCTTGACCGTGAGTTTGCAGGCTCCAGGTTCTGGAGACGAGATGGGGAGGTCTCATCGGACGACGACGAGGATGAGGTGGAAGATGGTGAGGTTTCAACGCGGAGTCTCGTTCAAGGTGCGTTGGCGACAGGCTACACCATAGATGATATTCTTCTGGCGGAAGCGCAGGTTGAAGCTGTTGGTATTCCTTCGCCGGAGTTATGCTCGACCGCTACAGCCAGAGGCAGCAAGGCGCGTGCGTTGTCCGGTCGGTTGGTGGCGGATGTCGCGTGGAGGCTTTCACCGGGCGTCTGCAAACCGTGGCGAGGGCCCTTGCCGCAAAAAACGCATCTCGCCACCGGTGACTCTGGAGGAGGCAATGGCAAAGCGAGGGTGCAAGTGAGTCGCCATGGGGACAGCATCGCAGGACCGGTGGCGCCGGGGCTCAACGTGCCCACGCAGCTGTTGTCGGTGGCGGACAAGGTTGGCTCCGGCGTTTAGTTTCAGTTTGAATCTCACGCTCGGGGACTGGTGGGCCCCTCTTCGGGAGAAGAACAGGCAGGCGGCCATATTTACTTGTCGAACAGGTACGTAACTCAAGCGCTGTTTCCAAAGGGTCTCGCTCTTCTCTTTTCTCGTGCTGGACGCAAGAAACAAAGCGGCGTGAAGACTCTTTCACTTGTCACGGCCAAGGTCTCTGCTTCTAGGGGCGTCTTTGAGCTTGAGAAGTAGGAGAAGATGCAGCGAGGAAGAGGAGGTGCTGGGGGCGGCTTCTCTGGGCATGGAAGTGGCGCCTTCTCCCAGCAGCTGGCCAGTGCGGGGGCTGGCCGTGGGCGCAGCGGAGTTGAAGGTTGGCGTGCGCCCGAGGAGGGTGCAGCTTTCCAAAGTCATGGTGGCGAGTTTCATGGAGGGTTCCGGAACTTTGATCCGGGGTATGGTGGATGCGGCCAGGCCCTTGGTCGCTACGGTGGGAGATGGAGACGTGGGTTCCATGCTCATGGAAGCCGAGGCTTCTCAGCCAAGCAGGGTCCATCATCTCAGGATGGTGGTCGTGGGGATCGCGGCTCCTTCCACGCTGCGGCTTCTGCGTCCCTGCTTGCTGGTTCTGGGGCGGAAGTGCGTGGCTCTGAAGGTGCCAGCAATCCCAAGCTTCCAGGAAAAGGTTCTCACGCCGAGGGATCGGCTGATGTCGAGATGATGGAGACTGAAGATGAAAACAATGCTGGTCTGAAAACAAGCAAGCTTAAGGTATGCAGCTGATGCTCATTGAAAGGGCATTCCGCTGCAGAATGTGTTAATGAAGTTTACTGTGTCATCTGTGATCGTCATGATCATGTCAATCACCGGTGCCCAGTGTTAAAACTCCCAAAACCAGTGGCGCATGCAGTGGAATATTCATTTGCAGGGCTTGGTTTTTTTCGCATTCCTCATGTTCCCCTCCCAAGAAAGAAAGATTCTAAAAGTGCTTTAGTGTCCGTAGTGGGGGGTTCTTTGGATGAGGTTCCGCTTGTTGCTCAATTGCAGAGAATTGTTCCGGGAAGTGCAAGTGGATACTAGTTAAACATGAGGCAGACTCGTTCATAGTGCAATTTCCATCAAAAGCCGAGCTGCAGATAGCTATAGCTTTCGGTAGCGCGGAAGTGAAGTTGAATGGAGTGGCAACCGGAGTTCGACTGAATTTTCAGGAATGGCAGGTTAAGGAGGAAGGTTTTCTTCTTTCAAAGGTTTGGCTTCGGGTTTTGATCTTCGAAAAAATCTAAGGGAATATCTTAATCTTTGGGCGATAGGGACTATGTTCGGATCGACTCAGTTAGTGGATATGGTAACCACAAGGAAGAGCGATTTTGGTCGTATCCTTGTTGCGGTGCTTGATCCTGCCTTAATTCTGGATAATATGGATGTGGTAATTGGAGATCACTATTTTTAGATAAAAATTGAGAAGGAAAAAAATGGGGTTTGATGACAATGGTGAGGAGGTGGAGTTTGAGTTTGGAGGTAATGGGGGCGGAGAGGGTGGTGAGGGCAAGAAGAAAGATCATGGTTCGGATGGAAATGATAAAAGCAAAGGGGGCAGTGGAAAGATGGAGGAGGATTCTAACTCTTCTAGGAAACTTGGCGAGGGGTCAGGTTCTTTGGAGAATGCTGCGGGTCTTGAGCAAAAATTGTGCACCATGGCTAATAGTATCTTGGACAAGGCGGTGGACTCGGTTCTGTTGGAATGTGCTGATAAGGTCCTTGCCGAGGATAATGGGTCGGTTGGGGACATGCTGATCCTAGGGTTGAGATGGCGAACTAGAGAGGGGTGAATAGTCATTTTTAACAACTAATCACAGCGGAATAAAACCTATTCGGTTCTAACAAAGATTCACCCCCCTAACTATAACTCTAAGCACCTTGTCAAAGATCCTAGCAAGAAACAAAGGTGCAAGCCTAGCTTGAGCTTTCCTAAACCATTCTAGCGTAAGGTCACACAAACCTAAGCACTAGTACTTGAAGCACCGGGGAACTCCTACCAACTAGCAAGCAAAAGCGCACTAAGCACCTAAACTCACTAAGTGCTCAATGATAAGGATACACAATCCTAATCAAGATGCGCAACTTGCTTAGCTACACAAACTAAGTAAGACACCAGTTCTAAGCTATACAAGCTAAGAACGTGAGTGGCAAGCTACACAAGCTAACCGATTTCACAAGAGCAACTACAACTACACAAGTAAAGTAATACACAAAGTAAAAGACTTGTGTAGAAGGGAGCAAACCACCGCGAAAGATGGGAAGATGTTAACGTGGTGATTTATTTCCCGGAGGTTCACTTGTCGCCACAAGCTACGTCCTCCGTTGAGACAAGCTCTAAAATTGCCGCCGATCCTCTAGCAAGAGGTGACCAACCACAAGTCACCACCCCCACGTGGGCGCCCGCAAGCACTTGCTCTTTGATCTGGCCGGACCACTTGTCGCTCTTCACGTCTCGTTCTACTAGCGATGCTCTTCGCGATCTCCCGCGGGGTGAGCTCCAACCCCTCACAATCTTGCTCCAGAGCCAAGCACAAACTCCTTGCATGCTTCTGTGGAGCCTCTCGCCACCAAGCCGTCTAGGAGGTGGTGACCTCCAAGAATAACAAGCACCATCGGCTTGCAACTCGATCATCTAGTGCCACTCGAAGCAATCCTCACGACGCAACTCACTAGCGATCGATCTCTCACTCTTTGATTCGTGCAATATGATCACAAGTGAGTAGGAGGGCACCAAGCCAAGCACAAGCAAGGGAAACACATTCCCAAGGTGCTCAACTACTTGTCCAGTCCAATTTATAACCCCAAAATAAATAGAGCCGTTATACCCCTTCACTGGACAATCTGCGCACACACCGGACGCGCAGTTAGTTCACACCGTCCGGTGCGGGGGTCTGGTGTACCACCTGCAAACATGTGTACTAGCCATTGGGATTTAACCGTTATGCGCTTCGATACCGGACACACAAACACCAGCGTCCGGTGAACCACCAGAGAGGTTCCAGAGAGCGCTTTCTCACACCGGACGCGTCCGGTGTTGCCTCACCGGACGCCCCCAGCGTCCGGTGCTCCAACGGTTAGATTCTAAATTCAGCGCAGTTAGCACCAGACGCATGAATAGTGCACGCCTCGCGTCCGGTGCACTCAAACATGCGTCCAGTGAACAACTCACCGAGCAACCCGAGAACTCGCACTCATACCGGACATGTCCGGTATCAATACCGGACACGTCCGGTATTCACACCGGACGCGTCCGGTGTGGGGTCCGTGCAGCACTGAGCACCCTCTTGAGTTCTTCTCTCCACCCCTTTTTCAAATGTGCCAACTCCAAAGTGTTCTACTACTTTGTGCAAGTGAGTTAGCATTTTCACAATCATTTTCAAAGGGTTTTCACTTGCTTCACCGCGCCACTCGATCCTAGCAACGTATGCAAAGTTAGATCACTCAAGTGGCAGTAGATGACCGATATACAAACAAGTTTTTCCCTCTTGATAGTACGGCCATCTATCCTAAATCCGGTCTAGTACTTCTCTACTCAACCTTAGACCGGTGAAATGGAAACGCCTTAGGTTATACCTTACCCTTGCGCTTTCTATTCCAATCACCGTCTTCATCTCCGTCTCCGACACCATCGATGCTGGTGCAACACATGCATCAACACCTCATGAATGATATGATCCACTTCATATCATCATGTAGCTTTTGGTCCATCGATCCTCGACTTGCTTGCTCTTCACCGTTGCGTTGGTCCATCGGCGCCAAGCCATCACTCGACTTGCCGTTCACACTTGCAACCGATCCGTCGACGCGAAGCCTTGTCTTGATCTTCTCCACCTAGCCACATGACTCCAAGTCATGTCTCATGCGTTTAGCCCCTTCATCACCATATGTGTGAGCTAAACATTATCTCCAATCCATTTCTACCTCCATGGCATAGATGCTCACACACATGTACCTATGGACTAATCACCTATGTAATCAACACTTAAACACATATTAGTCGACCTAAGTTGTCACTCAATTAGCAAAACCAAATAAGGACCTTGAGGTTGATTCCAGAGAGGATGATGATTTGTTGGACTCGGGCAACAATGGGTGGGTGCTTAATGAGGGAGTGATGGATGATGGATTGCTGGTTGCTGGTGCTAAACTGCAGGGTGTTGAGCTGGTTGGGTTGCTGGTGGAGCCGCAGGATGAGGAGTTTGTTGCACCTTTGCCTCTGCTGGCTGAGAACGCCACTGTGTTTTGTTCTTAGAAGCAAAATACTAGTATGTGAACCTGATCGGTTTATGCTTGGGTGGCAACGTGCAGCAGGGAAGAAACCAGCAGGGGGCTCTCGGCGTCCAGGTGCATGCTACCGCAGCTATTGTTCTGGGCAGCTCCATGTTTTCTGAAATGGAACAGGGACAGGGTCAAAGGCAGCCAGCGGTAGTAGCTGGGAGCTCGCTGGTGCAGGGTGCTGATGAGCATGTTCAGTTTTCCAGTATGGGCACTGACGGTGGAGAAGGGTACAGTCGTGAGCTGGGGCTGGGCAAGTTTGTGCAAGCTGCTGCCGCTGTTGAAGAGTTGTGCAGAACTCCGAAGCGCATAAGTCCCCGGCTGGCGAAGAACAATGACGAGGACTCAGTGATGAAGGCGAAACGGTGGGCTACGTGGAAGAACTTGGACTTCAACAAAGGTAAAACCGTTAACCGTTCTTTTATTCACTTACCGACAGATTATATTTCTTCGGGCATTTCTAGCCTAGGTGTGTCCCTTGGTTATGATAATGCGGTGGTTTCAGAATCGGTTAGTTTACTTAAACAGGTTGAAGAGAATAGGTTAAGCACCATTCCCACTAGTTTGGAGAATGTTATTAACCATGAAACTTTTAATGAAAGTGACAATGAAGAGACATATGATTTTACACTTGAGTAGTTTTGTGATGATTTATTAGGAGAAGTTTTGGGAAGTGACAGTGATCACCTAAGCTGTGATTTTAGAGCTATTTACAAAAAGAACAAGGCTCGATCTTTGTTTAGGACAAAGAGCAAGCCCAAGATAAAGGTGCTAAAAAAACATAAATTGTTGTCAAAATGAGAGGAATCTTCTGGAATAGTAGAGGCCTTAGTGACTTGGCTAAATATAGATTCCTTTCAGATTTGTCAAGAGAGCAAAAGCTAGACTTTATTGCCCTTCTTGAAACAGGGAAAAAGGATTTCTCAAAATCTGTCCTTACAAATATTTGTGGTGGACAAGAATTTATTTGGCACTGGACTCAACCTCATGGTAGGTCTAGTGGCAATCTTCTAGGAATCAATTTGGATATTTTTGACATCAGTAGCATTGATGAGGGAGACTTCTATTTAAAGTTCCGATTAAGAAATAAAGCAGATAAGTTTTATTGGGTTCTCATTGCAGTATATGGGACTGCACAAGAGGAATATAAGAAATCTTTCCTGACGGAGTTAGCACAAACTTGTGCTAAGGAGACTGCCCCGATTCTAGTGGGATGGGACTTTAATATAATTCGAGGACCGAATGAGAAGAACAATGATCGATATGATGATCGATGGTCCTTTCTCTTTAATGCTATCATCGATAGCTTATATTTAAGGGAGCTAGATCTGTCTACTAGGAATTACACATGGGCTAACTCGAGAGAATCTTCAACCTTTGAAAGGTTAGACCGACTTTTAGTTAGCACAGAGTGGGAATCTAAATTTCCATTGTCAACTGTGCAAGCGTTGACTAGAGAAATTTCTGACCACGCCCCTTTGTTGCTTGACACCGGGAATGGCACTCATGGAAACAAGCAAGTTGAGTTCAAATTTGAGCTCGGATGGTTGTTAAGTGATGGATTTTATGACTTAGTTACTGGGGTTTGGAGTAAAGAAAATAGACAAAAACTCCTCTGCAAAAGTGGCAACACAAAATTCAAAGGCTAAGACAATTCCTAAGGGGTTGGGCCAAAAATCTTAGTGGCAAGTTTAAAAAGGAAAAATTAGAGCTGATTAGGAAAGCGGATGAATTGGATAAAAAAGCGAAGGTACAACCTCTTAATGAAATGGAGGTAGATCTTAAAATTTATCATAAAGAAAGACTTGTGCATCTCTTACGAGAAGAGGAAGTCAAATGGTATCAGAGAGCTAAGACAACTAGATTGTTATCGGGTGACTGCAACACTAAACATTTTCATTTAGTGGCTAATGGTAAACATAAGAAAACTAGAATTTTCTGTTTGGAACAAGACGAAGGAACGATAATAGGTGATGAGAACCTCAAAAAATATATCACTAATTACTATAAAGGATTGTTTGGAGAGCCGGATAGTAACAACTTTTCTATGGTTGAATCCATTACGAGCAGTATTGCTCAAGTCTCACAGTTGGAGAATAACATCCTAACTACGGAGTTCTTAGAAAAGGAGGTAAAGGAGGCGGTTTTTCAAATGGAACATAATAAAGCTCCCAGTCCCGACGGGTTTCCGGCGGAATTCTATCATGTGTTCTGGGAGTTAATTAAAACGGATCTCATGGCCCTCTTTTCGGAGTTTCATAGACGTAGGATACCCCTGTTTAGCCTTAATTTTGGTATAATTACATTACTACCAAAACAAAAGGTTGCCATTCAAATCCAACAATTCCAGCCTATATGTGTGTTGAATGTTAGCTTCAAAATATTTAGTAAAGTGCTGACTAACCGTATAGCTCTAGTAGCTCAAAAGGTTATGTAACCTTCACAGTTGGCTTTCATGAAGGGAAGGAATATTTTAGAAGGGGTGATTATCCTACATGAAACCATCCATGAGATGCACAAAAAGAAATTCGGAGGGATTGTGCTGAAGCTAGACTTCGAAGAAGCTTATGATAAAGTGAAATGGTCCTTTCTCCAACAAACCTTGAGGATGAAAGGATTTTCTCCTATGTGGTGTAAATGGATTGATCAAATCGTGATGGGAGGTAGTGTTGGTGTCAAAGTAAACGGAGAAGTCGGTCATTATTTTCAAACAAAGAGGGGATTAAGGCAAGGGGATCCCCTTTCTCCCATCTTATTTAACTTGGTAGCGGACATGCTTGCAACATTGATTTCTAAGTCTAAGTCTAATGGTAAATTTAATGGTGTTGTCCCGCACCTAGTTGATGATGGGTTGTCCATTCTCCAGTATGCGGATGACACAATCCTATTTCTAGACCATGACTTGCTTCAGGCAAGAGAGCTCAAATTAGTTCTTAGTACCTTTGAACAATTGTCGGGGCTAAAAATTAATTTTCATAAGAGTGAATTATTTTGTTATGGGGCAGCAAAGGAGTTTGAACTAGAGTATGCAAATATGTTTGGCTGCAAGGGGGGAAGCACAACATTTAGGTATATTGGGATACCTATGCATCATAGGAAATTATCTAATAAAGATTGGGGCTGCATTGAAGAGAAATTTTAGAAAAAAACTATGTAGTTGGAAAGGAAAGCTACTTTCCTTTGGGGGGAGGCTAGTGCTGATTAATTCAGTCCTTTCAAGTCTAGCGATGTTCATGATGTCGTTTTTTTGAAGTTCCTAAAGGAGTCCTTCGAAAATTAGATTTCTATGGATCTCGTTTTTTCTGGCTATGTGATGAACATAAAAAGAAGTATCGCCTCTCTAAGTGGAGTATTTTGTGTAAGCCAAAAGACTTGGGCGGATTAGGCATACAGAACCTTCAGAGTCAAAATAAGTGTCTTTTAAGCAAGTGGTTGTTTAAGCTTATTAATGAGGACGGGTTATGGCAGAATATACTTAAAAAGAAGTGTTTGTTTAACAAATCCTTGTCTCAAGTCAAACACAGAGCAGGTGACTCTCACTTTTGGAGTGGCTTAATGAAAGTGAAAGAGGATTTTTTAGGGGGGAGGGTGGTTTCAAGGTCCAAAGTGGACAGCATGTTAAATTTTGCGAGGATGTCTGGTTAGGAGATAAACCTTTTTGTGAGGTGTATCCTGGCCTATACAGAATAGTCAGAAGAAAGGATGATACAGTGGCTAAGGTCCTAGGGACTATTCCACTTAATATATCATTTAGGAGAGGCTTGGTTAATGAAAATCTAAATTCCTGGTATGAATTAGTGTCAAAGGTGTTCTCAGTCCACTTGTCAAGTGGGGAAGACATCTTCCTATGGAAATTGAACAAAAATGGCAAATTCACTGTCGGATCGATGTATCATTTGATGATTAGCAGGGGTATAAGGCCGAATAAAATCCCACTCTGGAAACTTAAGATCCCATTGAAAATCAAAATTTTCCTTTGGTTCCTACAAAAGGGTGTTACTCTTACCAAGGACAATTTAGCCAAAAGGAATTGGCAGGGAAATTTGCAGTGTGGTTACTGTAGTTGCGTTGAAACAATTCAACATTTGTTTTTCTATTACCATTTTGCGAGATTCATTTGGAACTCTGTGGCAATAACTTTTGGAATTCAACCACCCATTAGTGTTCATAATTTGTTTGGTTCTTGGCTAGTTGGAGTTAGTCCGAACCTTCGTAAACAAATTATGCTAGGGGCTGTCGCACTTTGTTGGTCTTTATGGTTGAATAGAAATGACATGGTGTTTAATAAAATAAAATCCAATACTTATTTGCAGGTAATTTTCAGGATGACTTACTGGATCAGACAGTGGTCCCTGCTACATAAGGAGGAGGAGCGACCGGAGTTTACTAGTGGCTGCAGAAAGTTGGAGACTCTAATCATGGCTATCTTCGCAAAATTTGGGTGGAGCTTCCAGAATCATATTGGTGTTTAGTTCGGTTGAGTTTCGGTGTTCAGTTTTAGTGCTGTTGCGTAGTACTCGCCTTTGGCGGAAGGGAGTTGTAAGCCCTTTTGGTTGGACGTTTGTTAGAAGCCTTTTGTTGGCTTTAAGGTGTGTCTTGCATCACAGCTGTGTATCATCTCTAAATGGTAGAGGCTGAAACCTCATTTCATTATCTAAAAAAAAAGGTGTAGGGGGGTCGACATTGTACTTCTCATCTTCTTGCCTTCATAAACAACCTCCACTCTAGTGAAATTCTCTCTCCTAGACTTAATCTCCAGCTCTATGGATCCATATCTGTCAAACCCATCGCTCAGAGGAGCTTTTTTGCTATTTGACCCGTTTTTTCAAAAGATTCTCACAAATAGCGCCCTTTAGTAAGATTTCAGAAAATAGACCCCATGCTCGGCGCCATCATCATTGGCGCCGAGACCTCAGCGCCAAACTTATTGGTGCCGAGGTCAGGGAGAGGCGGCCAGCGTGGAGTCAACATGTCAGGGGTTGGCGCAATCATCATTGGTGCCGAGCTCGGCGCCAAAGATCTCGGCGCCAAGGTCGGCACCATAGATCTTGGTGCTGAGCTATTACCCTGTACATCTAGCGTTTAAAATAAAACAAGTACTCTCGTTCGTATAAATACGGAGCAAACACACTGTGGTTCACCTGGTTAGGACCTGCAGGTTATGGCTTGCGGTCGTGGGGCCTGATTTCGATTCTCGCCCGGCCTTTTTTTTCCTACATTAAGAAACGTGCTACAGCTACTCCCTTCATTCCACTGTTTTATTTCAACTATTTATATAAAAAAATTATTAAATTATTACGAAAATATCTCTAACGATAGACTAAGTCGTACTCCTTCCGTCCCTAAAAAAGTGCCGTTTTCGCTTCCCGAAAAATAACTTTGATTAAATATATATTAAAATTTATTAGTTTTTATGGTACATAATTAGTATCATTAGAAAGATTTTTTAATGTAGTATTTTAATAAATTTATTTGAGGATATAAATGTTGTACATATTTTATATAAATCGAGTCAAAGTTGTGTCACGTACACTAACGGTGACGTTATTTTAGGGACGGAGGGAGTAACATGTTAATAAATCTTATTTATTTTATTACGACTTAGTCTATCGTTGGGAATATTTTCATAATAATTTAATAATTTTATTATTTATATAAAAAGTTGAAATAAAACGGACAGTCAAAGGAGAATGGTAGAAGTAAAAAATTTACAATTATTTATGAAATGGAGAGAGTAGCTGTAGCATGTTTCCTGAAATATTTTTTTCTTATTTATTCCACGAGAAATGTAGTAAAAAGAAGAAATGTAGTAAAAAGAAGGGTTGGGCGGGAACTCAGCCCGTGAGGCCGGAAGCCATAACCTGCACGTGCTTACCAGGTGAACTGCTGTGTGTTTGTTGACTCGGCGCCAATGATGATGGCACCGACCCTCTCTCCCTATTTTGGCGCCAAGACGTTCAATATCGGCGTCAATGATGATGTCGTCGAGTTTCGGGTCTATTTTTTAAAATTTTACTATCAGAGACCTATTTATGAGAATCTTTCGAAAAAGGGCTAAATTGCAAAAAGACGGTCGCTCAGGATGTTCCTCACTGCATTAGCACAACCGCTTGCCACTTTTAAGGTCCGCTGGCCAAGGTCGTTTGCGAGGGGCGAGGCCTTAGCAGGGCACCTCGGCCTGAGTCGGGCCTTCTTGGACCCCCCAGAAAATTGCTAACTTCAGCAGCCGCAGCCCAAAGAGTTCTTGGTTGCCGCATCATTGATGATCTTTATGAAGCCACTAGTTGGCTCGATCCAACGCGGTACTGAGGTACCAGCTGAATGCTCCATCTGTTGGCACGCGAAATTGATCCACACAACAACACGATAAATATCGTGCTTTCGCGACGACGAGGAACTAGTTTTCAGGACAAACTAGAAAAGGGATTCCCCACTTTCATGGAGGAGAGCCGACCGTTTTTCATCGCAAAATGGCAAAGATCACCAATCCCTAATGGAGATTAGAGTTCAGCATAAACTACTGTCTAAGGTAGAAGAAAGAAACATAACGAAGAAAAATAATAGATGTATTATGTCGATTGGCTAGATCCCACAATCGGCCATTTACCCATTATATATACTTGAGTATGCCTGGTCTTGGCAACGGAGTAGGACTCCTATAGAAAAAAACTTGGTAGGGACTATCCCTACCATGTACGGTGAAAACTATGTTGTTGAAATGTGGGCCACAACATCATTTTAACTACTTGCATGGTAAATTAAATGTGTTATAACCCACATGTCAACAACATTGTCCTCACCCTGTATGGTAGAGATAGTCCTTACCCAATTTTTTTTTCCCTATAGAGGTACGATACATATTGTTTGTTTGCTTACAAAACAAGCCTAGATAAAATTCCTACTTTCTCTATTTGATCGGCCATGCAAAACGTATAGGCTGTCATCCTGAGTCCGATACTAGTACAACTTCTTTCGGGATCCAGCAAAATAATTAATATCTTTATCTTAGATATTTCCTTCACCACAAGAAGCTGGTGCGTACTGCTCTCCTGGCCCAAGGAAAATAATATTATGACAAGCATAAGGATCTCCTTCTATCGTTGTTTCTACATCTTGCACTCTGAAACCAGTCTTTGCCCCCTGAGCTTAAACACAAATCCTGATGCGATGATGCCTATGAAATATGCCAACATTGACTAATCTGTCTAGACTATTACAAATATATTCCCATTAACATTTATCAAAATTTGGCTATTACCATAAATACTATTTCTTGGCATTACCCACGGTCAAATTTAGCTATCAACACATGTCCCCCTATTTTTGGTATAATTGCTTTTGTTGCCAAAAACACTGGACGAATACTTTTTCCCCCTCAAATTCGGTCATCATCTAGCTATAACAGTGTTCACAGATCATCTGCAAAGGCCAGGACCGAATTTTATGCCATCTCTATAACAAAAATGGACCTGTGCCAGTAGAAATATTTCTTACTATTCTTCTGAAAGGACATAAGCACGTCAGCGTCTTACAAAATTAGTAGGCACATTATTTTCTATATTCTTAGAATACTAGGTAACGTGCACGTGCGTTGCTACAGGATAACTAAACTTTTATATAAAAAATACACTGATCACACGATAAAATAACAATATATGACAAACACACGAATCACACGTTAAGATAGTGTTACGTTAAAAATATATACCGACTTTAAGTGAGATTTGTCTTTAATCAAAAAAGACAAAGTTTGTGAAATAAAGTCATTGGAATGCAACGTCGCATGTTCATAAATTCTCTACAGTATAGTCCTTTCTGTGATACAGTTAACACAGGAAGATATCTCATGTATCAATTTCCTTCGTGCGCTAATAAACTCACAAATAAGTTTCATCATATTTCTATATCATCTTGTACATAGGTTGCAATAGTAACTATGTCCATATGTTGCAACAGGGGAAAAAGATAATTGAACATTCATGGAAAACGATGACAGGAATTTGAATATCCTTGTGTTTTTCAATCTTTTTTCATTTTCTTTCTTTATTTTTCTCTCATACAGGACAACCCTTTGCTCTCCCCACATTATCCCATCGACAATTGTCATGCCTCCACGGACGACACGCACACGCATAGTTTCTCCGCATCGACCAGTTGCTCCTGCTCCGATCTCTGACTCCCCGTGTCGGCCCCATCGACATAGGGCTCGCTCCTCCACGTGCCGTCCGCATTGCCCCTCCCCGCGTCATAGTTCTCGTCTGCATTAAATTGAATCCACAACAAAGAGAATGCCTAGTATAAGTTCGATGTATACTTAATATCCACAAGATGAACTATAACCAATGATTCCGATATCTCTCCTAGTGTTGCTCTAAATGCTGCTACCTGGAAAGGTATTATCAATAAATGTTATATGTAAAGTTGACATCGTAAAGATAGGAAAACTCTCAATATTTACTGTTGGCCACTGATCTGATGGATCAAGGGTGATAGAAAGTTCCAGAGGACAGCTTGGCCGATTGGCCAATTGAATTGAATTGAAATCGGGATGCAGGCTTACAAGTGCTGGTGGTGTGCCCCTGCTTATATGGCAGTGGAGCAGCCAACTACTACGGCATATTCCCAGCATAAAGTAGATGCTAACTTGGCTTCCAAGCTACCTACCGAAAGCTGGATAAAAACGTAAAAGTGCAGGAAAGTAAGATACAAGTAATTAGGCTTATCTAACAATCTCCCCCTAAGCCTAGTACTAGGTGATCTGCTTCACGCCGATCCTCATCCTCATCTCCTGGAACTTGGCCTTGCCCAGCGACTTGGTGAGAATGTCCGCGAGCTGATCAGTAGTGGCGATGTGGCTGGCCTTGATGCGCCCGTCCTCCAAGCAGTCCCTGATGAAGTGGTACTTGATCCGGATGTGCTTGCTCCTGTCGTGGAAGACCGGGTTCTTAGCCAGAGCTAAAGCAGACTTGCTGTCCACCTTCAGCTCCACCACATCCACTTTCCTGCCCAGCAGCTCCCCGAGCAGCCGAGATAGCCAAAGGGCTTGTGTCGCTGCAGTAGTGGTGGAAATGTACTCTGCCTCACAGCTCGACAGCGCCACCACCCTCTGCTTGATCGATTGACAGCTGACCAGACAACTACCTAGAAAGAACATAGTTCCACTGGTGCTTTTGCTTGTGTCGATGTCACCGGCAAGATCACTGTCGCAGTAGCCGACGAAGCGCGCCGTGCTAGGAGCCCTCTTGTAGTGGAGATCGTAGTCTAGGGTCCCGGCGACGTAGTGGAGGATGCGCTTCACGGCCTGCAGGTGCTCCAGTGTGGGCCGTTCCATGAATCGGCTCACGTACCCGATGACAAACGGTAGGTCCGGCCGGGTATGTACGAGGTACCGGAGGCTGCCGACCAGCCGCCGGTAGTGGGTGGATTCCACCTCCTCCGCCTTGCTCTCACAGCTGAGCCGCAACTTCTCCTCCATCGGCGTGTGAGCTGGATTATAGCCAGTCATCTCGCCGAGCTCTAGGATCCGCTTGGCATAGTAAGCTTGACGGAGGGTGATGCCAGTGTCGTCCTGGCGCACCTCGACGCCGAGGTAGAACCAGAGGAGTCCAAGGTCGCTCATGTCAAACTTTTCCTTATCTGCTCTTTGAACCTCTTCACCTCTTCTTCATCCGCTCCAGGTGATGATGAGGTCATCGACGTAGACTCCGACTAGCAGAGCAGAGCGCCCACTGCTCCGCCGGTACACCGCTGCCTCGTGCGCGTTCTAGTAGAAGCCCATCGCCTTCAGAGTGGCGTCCAGCTTCACGCTCCTGGCACGCGGCGCCTGCCGCAAGCCGTAGAGGGTCTTGCGCAGGCGGTAGACCTTGTCTTCCTTTCCGACGATGGCGAAGCCTGGTGGCTGTCGCACGTATACCTCTTCCCTTGAGGTCACCGTTCAGGAACGCCGACTTCACATCCATCTGGTGGACCTTCCAACCTTCCTGAGCTGCCAGCGCGAGGAGGACACGGACCGACTCCATGCGCGCAACTGGCGTAAAGGCATCGTCGTAGTCCACTCCCTCTTACTGCACGAACCCCCTTGCCACCAGCCTTGCCTTGTGCTTGGTCACCAGCCTCTTCTCATCCTTCTTGAGCTTGAACACCCACTTTAGGGTGATCGGGCGATGTCCCGCAGGCAAATCCACGAGCTCCCAAGTCTTGTTCTTCTCCACCGACTGGAGCTCTTGCTTCATGGCGGCCTCCCACGCAGGATCACCCTGTGCCTCCGCGTAGTTGGTGGGCTCGCCAGTGTGCGAGAGATGCAACTAGGCGAAGAGTCGCGGTGCCTGCTCGGAAGGAGCTTCGTCACCGGGGATGTTGGTCATCCATCGGTAGCGAAGGGGCTCGTCATCGTAGAACGCATCCAGACGGTCCTCATCATCCTCCAGCGGCGCGGCAAACTCGATTGACGTGGTCGGAGCCATTGCCGTGGTCGGAGTAGTGCTCGGAGACTTCTCGGCGGTGCTCGGAAACTGCTTGGTAGTGCTCGGAAGCTGCTCGGCGGTGCTCGGAAGCTGCTCAGCGGTGCTCGGAGACTGCTCGGCGGTGCTCGGAGACTGCTCGGAAGTGGTTAGAGACGTGGTCGGGGATGTGGTCGACTGCTCCCCTAGAGCTGAAGACCGCGTGGTCGGAGTGGCCGGAGCAGAGGCGGTGCTCGGAGTAGAGGACGCCGGGGAAATGGTCCTTCCACTCCATTCTCCTAGAGGTGCTCGACGACGAACTCCCAGTCTGCCGAAGCATGCTCGCCTCCCTCCTTGGTCCAGTCCCAGCCACGGCTCTCGTCGAAGACGACGTCGCGCGATACTCGCAGTGCTGGGTGGTCGGGTCGAAGACGCGGTAGGCCTTGGCGCCGTTAGCGTACCCGATGAAGATGCTAGGGGCAACTACGATCGTCAAGCTTCTTTAGCTGGGTGAGATCCTTGACGAACGCCACGCAGCCGAATGTGCACAGGTGTCCGACCTCCGGTGGCATCCCGCCATGCCTCGTACGGCGTCATGCCCTGCAGCGCCTTGGCCGGAGACCTGTTCAACAGATACACAGCGGTCACCACAGCCTTACCCTAGAAGCGTGCCGGCAGTCCTCGCTACTTCAACAGTGCTCGCGCCATGGCGACCACCATCTGGTTCCGCCTCTCCACGACGCTTTTCTACTGCGGCGAGTACGGGACGGAGTAGTGACGCTGGATGCCCTCCTCAGCGCAGTACACCGTGAACTCGGCGACGGTGAACTCACGGCCGTTGTCTGCGGAGGGTCCACATCTTCTTCTTGCTCTTGTTCTCCGCCACAGCTCGGAGGTGCTTGATGGCGTCGGCGGCGTTGTCCTTGGTGGTCAGCAGAGCCACCCACATGTAGTGAGTGGCGTCGTCGATGAGCAGCAAGAAGTAGCACCTGTCGCCGATGGTCGCCGGTGTCACCAGGGCCGCAGAGGTCGCCGTGGACCAGCTCAAGTGGTTCCCGTGCTCGGTACTGGGCTTCGGCCGGAAACGGTGCTCGGCGATGCTTGGTGATGACGCACGTGTCGCAGAACTGCTCGACGTGGTGGATCGCCGGCAGCTCATGCACCATGTCATCCCTGGATAACCTCCGTAGCGCGTCGAAGTGGAGGTGACCGTAGCGCTCATGCCAGCGCCACTCCTCATCATCCTTTCGAGCAGCAAGACAGAGCGGCTTCGCGGTGTTGAGGTGGAGGATGTAGAGGCAGTTGGCGCTGCACCGTACCATGACAAGCAGCCACCGTTGATGATCCCAGATCCTTAAGATGCTGTCCTCGATCTCCACCTTCGAGCCTCTCTCATCGAGCTGTCCAAGACTCATGATCGAGTTGCGGAGCACCGGGATGTAGTATACGCCGTGGAGCAACCTATGCTCACTGTCCTTGGCCTCGAGGATGATGGAGCCGACACCTTGGATCTCCACCTTCGACTCGTCACCAAATCTCACGACTCCCCGAGCCGATATGTCCAATTCGGTGAAGAGCTCGCGATGCCCAGTCATGTGGTGTGTGGCGCCGCTGTCTAGGTACCAGCCATCAAGCTTCTTCCCGTCGCTGCCGATGTCAAGGTAGGCACGTGCACGTGGCTCCTCGAGCTTGAGATCAATACTCAGTGCTCAGAGGGTCGAAGCTTGAGGTTTGCTGCACCCTTCCTCCTCGATCTCCTAGGATGTCCGTGGACGAGAAAGGCCGCGCCTTCCCCTTCCACCTTGGCGACATTCACTGCTCCACTGCTCCCGGTTTTCGCCGTGGATGGGGGCAGTCGCGTGCCCAGTGTCCCGGTGCGGTTGCAGTTGAGACAGTTGTATCATAACCAATGTTTAATACATAGCGAATAATATCAAAGTCATTACACAGCGGAAAATAAAGATAACTCTCGCGGTAGCTCCATAGCACAGGGACGTCGACTAGGTGAAGCACAAGTCTAGTAATCCTCTGGGTAGTCCTCATCACTATCACCATCTGTTACCCATCCGGGATTTTTAACCAAGTAATGAAAAATAAACAAGCGTAAGTACATGTCGTACTCAACAAGACTAGCATAGGTTCATGAGGCTCAAAAGGTTGACACGGTTTAACAGCAGGTTACTTTTAATTAATCATCTTTTATGCAATTGGACAGCGACAAGTTAATATGCCCATTCTCATGATCATAGTAAACATAATTAATGAGTAGCAATAAATAGATTTAGCAATAAGTAAGCATCACCCCAAAAAAAATAACTACTCCGTAAGACGTCCAAGGCTGCTCTTGACCATGAGCTCGGCTAGTATACCAGTTTTACACTCTGCAGAGGTTGTGCACTTTCACTATGAGCCGTGATTCCCATTTGCTCGGGTTAATTACTCCCATAACACTACCGAGGTGAGTGAGCAGGGTCTCACTATAAAGTCTTTCAAAGAACTTCGCCTAACAAGTTAGGGCTGCTAGGAACCCGGCAAGCAGATGTAGAGCCCCCCTTCTTCGTGGCACAAGGTCACGCAGGTTATACACACTCGGACAGGAGCCGCACTATACCCGAGTCGTCAGGTCCCATCACGCCTTTCGGTAACCTCTAACAAGCTAGAAAAAGTGCCCATACTTGACTAAAACCAGAGCCATGTAGCCCTCATAGTTGCACTGTCAATCCCGATGTCATACTTACAGATCATTATCAAAGGTGAAGGATTTTGAGCATCACAGAACTATGCTCGAATCCCCTAGTTCCCTGTTGCTAAAAAGGCATCTTTTAATCATATTGCATAATCAATTAATCAAGTTTACATGATCATGATATCAATAACGCACTAGCATCAATTACCACATGCATAATCCCATAGGTTGCAAGGAACAGGATAACAAAACTAGGAAGTAACTATGGTTAACAAGGAAGACACATGCAAATGCAATTATTTATTTGGTGAATAGGACAACAAGGATGATCCATGCTAATACTTGCCTTGATCAGCAAACTCCTGGTGATCCGGGTTGTCGCAGTACTGATCTTGATCACCCGCGTATGGCTCACCGTCTATACTCGATCCATCATAACAACACACACGCATACAGGGGCAATCATGCATACAAACAAGAGTTTTCATTAGAACAGTACACCAACAGAGAGAAAATAAATTAAAAAGGTTATAAAACAAATCTACACATTGCTATGATCACATCGATATAAAGTTTGCGTAAATTGGATTTAAAACGAGGAAGATATGAATTTTACAAGGTTTATAATAGAATAATAATATATTAAATATAATCTCAAATTTTCAAAGTTGAAAATATATGAAACAGTGGTACCATCAGATAGATTATGAAATTATGAGTCTAACGCAATTTGAATCGTTCAAATCGGATCTAAAACAAGTAAATTATGATCAAATGAAGTTTAGTGGCAAATCTGTAAATAATAGAAAACACATTTTCCAAATACCGGGAGAAAATACGTTTTCTAAATTGAAAAGCGCAAATCACAGAATACACTAAGGGATCGCAGGTTTAGCATTAAAAACTGCAGGGGGTTATACGCTGGCCGAATCGGTATGGGCTGCTCTCGGCCGTCCGATTCAAAATCGGCGGATCAGATTAAAAGAGAGGAGGGGTGGCGGTGCTCTCGGCCGGAAAACAGAGGCCGACGGCGGCGCCATGGCCGGAGGGCCATCGGAGAAGGCGAACTCGGCCTTCGATGCATGAAATAGGTCGGGAAGGGTACCCATAGATCGGGAAGAGCATCGCAAGCTCACCTAGGGTGATGGGAAGGTCGGAAATCGACTCGGAGATAGCTCGCGGCGTGATCCGGCGGACGGTGGATCTCTGCAACGGCGGCGGAGGCGTGTCAGTGCACAAATCGAAGGGGGAAAGTGCTCGGGAACTTCACAAGATCACAGCGAAGCTCCTCAAAGGCTTACCGAGAGGAACTGGTGGCGAATCGAGCTAATTGCTCGCGGCGGCGGCTGCTCGGTTCTCGCGGGAGCTCGGCAATGGCGGCGAGAAGAGGCAGCTAGGGTTAGGTGACGGCTACGGGGGGTGTGGCGCTGCTTAAATACTCTCGAGGTGTGACGGCAATCTCGGAGATTGAAACAAACTCGGCGAGCGGAGAAATCGGCTTCGGCCGTTTCTTCTCTGCTACGGACTCTCGGCGCGGCGACGAACTCGGCTTCGACCGTTTCTTTCTTGCCCGCGTCGGACTCTCGGCGAGCAGCAGAGGGAAACAGGGGAGGGGCTGTTCTGTGGGTCCACAGGTCGGTAGCATCGAGCGCTGGGGTCGGGCTGGCAGTCACGGCAGAGGGACGCTTCGCGCGCGTTCGGCCGCGGTGGATGAACACGGCAGCGGCGTCTCTATTCAGCGCGGCGGGGGAGGTGGAGAAGGAAGGGCTGACCCGTGGGTCCCACTCGTCAATCAGATGGGGTAAGGGGAAGGGAGGGAGCAGGTCGGCCGAGCTGTCCTCGGGCCATCCGACCTGGATCTGCTGGGGCCAGGGAGTGGAAAACATGCCAAGCTGCTGCTCGGGCCAGAAAGGAGAGGGGAAGGGCTTTGTTCTATTTCCTTTTTCCATTTTCCAAAAGGATTTTCAAATTGGGTTTTGAAATATTTGAGAAATTCAAATAATCTACAACAGTACAAAGAAGAAATGCTCCAGCATGAATGCATCATACATGTGTATGACCTAGGTTTGATTTTATATTTGAGAAAAATTATTATTTCCCTATATTGGAATGATCAACTAATTGCATAATTAAATAAATTCCCACTATTTAAAAGAATGCAATTTTTCGGGTGTTACACTTGCGTTCACCAGCCGCACCACCAGCCTTGCTCCGCCACCGGCACCACCGGCTCCGTCGTGCGGCTTGTTCTTCTTGCCGCGGGGTCACCGACGCCGATCCTTGGATGATCCTGCACCCTCCTCCTTTTTCTTCTTGTCGAAGGCCCGCCACTGCTCGGCGGTGTAGAGGAGTTTCCTGGAAGCCGCCTTCGTCTCCAGCGCGCACTCGCGGTCCTGGACCACCTTGAGCCGCCCGGTGACGTCCTCGATGGTGAGCATCCTGAAGTCGAGCATGGTCTCGATCAAATTCACGATCTGTCCAAGGCTCTTCGGCAAGCACCACAGGAGCTTCTCCACTGCTCGTTCCTCATTGAGGTCGGTGTCACCGTTGATCACCATCTGCTCCATCAGCCTGGTGAGGCGCAGCGCGAAGTCCTCGACTTTCTTCCCGGGCTGAAAGGCCAAGCCTTCCCAGTCCCCTCGGAGGCGCTGTAGTGTAGCGTGATGAACGCGCTCTCCTCCAACGTGCCTGGTCACGATCGCCTCCCAGACGAGCTTGGCAGACGGCTTGTTGGCGATGGCGGCCCCCAACTCCGGCGGGATTGCAGCACAGATGGCCTCCAAGGCCCGCCGATCATCTGCATAAAACACCTCGCCGTAGTGGACCGCCTCCTAGAGCCCACTGTGCCTAAAGCTTGACCTTCATCAACAGGCTCCACTCGTGGTAGTTGGAGCGGGTGAGATGTGGCCACGTGCCTCCGGCGTCGCGGTACACTTGCATCACCGGTGACCGGCCGCGGCTCCCACGGCGCCGATCTGGTGATGGCGAGAGACGACGGTGCCACCATGGACTCCACGATCCCTTCCGCAACCCGCCTGCCTCCTCCTCCCTCATCACCTTTGCGTGGATCACGGCGGCCGCGGCTGCTGCTTCCTGTGCCGCTGCTGCCTCGGCGGCGGCGAGACACACCTCACGACTCTCTGGGATCACGGCCTTGCCGCCAATCTTGGAGTCCTGAGGGGCTCCTGCTACTCTTGGCTGTGGCTGCTGCAGTGGCTACGCGGTCTGCGGAGGTGGAAGCTGTTGGCGTTTCTTAGCGTCATTACTAAAGATAGACTAAAAGCCCATCCCTAGCAACGATACTAGAAACGTGTGTTGACATCCCTAACCACCATTACTTCAGAAAGGTAACTCTCGGCCCTTAACGACACTGGCCAAGATAATGCAGTCTGGTAATAACAGTTATGCAAAACTGAAGCACAACACCTTGGGGTGCAACAAGAATTACAGTCCTTAGATAATGGTACTTAGGTATGCCAATCATGATAGCTCAGTATAGATAAATCCGCAAGCGCACGGAACTATCATTGTAGCATTTCAACCCGTGAGTATTCAGGGGTGTCGTATTTATAATTTCCTGTAGGAGGGCAGGACGAATGCATCTAGCTTTGGCATAAACATGATCACTTATTGAATGCATAGGTAGACATAGCATAGGCAGGGGTAAATCATAGTTCAAAGATAGTGGACACACATCTGAGCCGATCTCAAGGATAAAAGAAAAATAAAGAATAAAAGAATATATCTAATTGAGCAGGCATTGGTCATATATAACTATGCAAAGAACTGTTATTAAACATCTAACTAGCATGTCTAGTATCAGGACTAGGTCTGGGATGACAGGGAGATCCCCGCAGCTGGTCTGCCAGCCGATAGAGACTTTACGAACTCCTACCCAATATCCGAATGTGGGGGAGTGCTAGGGATGGACAGCGCTGTCACCACCTGCCCACCTACCCCTCTGCCCGTGGGATACCGACATATTCGCCGATCTCCGTATACCCGAGCACCATGCTCGCGTACTTGGAAACAACTCCTAAACCCCTAGGACCCCACCCCTTCGGAGTGACAGGCTAGGCTAAGAGCAACCGAGAAGGCACAACGAACTGTCACCTCATCCCCAGTTCTTCCTCTATTCATACTAAGTCGATGAACGATGAAGAACAACGATGAACATGTCAAGAACATAACACATAAACTATATGCTAGTTCATATATCATGATCATAACATAACCAAGACTATACTCTAGTTCATATGCATTGCTATATAAATAAGACAAGAACTTGAACTTGGAAGAGAACTGCATTGTATTCATACCGAGGTGTTCCTTCTTCTCCAAATGATACAAACTCTCCTTGCTAGCTCTTGCCTTGCTCTAATACTAAAACTAATCTAAAGAATATAAGTGAGAGGTGAGGTAAATGGCTCCAAATGATGGTGTGTGTTGAATGATGAAGGAGCACCATCTATTTATAGCTAGAGTAGGGCGGTTTGGCGTCTCTAAGTTTTGAAGGAGGTGAAACCGCCCTTAGAAAACCGCCTAGAGCACCGCCTCCGAAGATTGGGCCCGGGAGGCCCCACCAAGGGGGTGGCCGCACCCGGGGGAGGTTGGTCCCCTGACTGGGCTCCGCTGGCCACCGCCTTCGGGTGGTCGGTTGCTCCCTGGGCCTGGACCTCCCCCGCGGTTATGGATGGATCCAGTTTAGTGTTTGAGGTGGGCTTTCTTATTTTCTTGGATTCGCCTTCTCTGAATACGTTTCCTGGATGTGCGCTTTCGTTATGGTTTTTGTGCATTTCCGCATGTCACACCTACAAGTTAAGTACACACCAAAACTTGTGGAAATGTTAGTTTAAAGCCCTACCTACTATTTATTTTAGTTACGTATTGGTGGTAAGAAATAGGCTCTAAAGACCGCCAACAACTCCCCCACACTTAGTCCTTTGCTCGTCCTCGAGTAAAGGTTTGAAGGACTAAGCGGGTTTATCTCCTTGATTTGAAATGTGCATACAAGTTATTCCAAGCTTCACCTAAACCTGTGAAGTTCCAAGTGTCTACCAAGTCATCTTGGGTAATTGAAAAATGGAATAGCCTGGATTCAAATCTTCTTACTCGTATCCCTGCTCAGAAACTTGGTTTTTTGTGAAGTTTTGAAAACAAAAAGATAGCACTTGTTCCTGGAATGATTCTCTCAAGTCACTTATTTGTATGTGGTTCCTTACCAAGGCATATATAGGGATTGCCTTCACTTGATCACCCTGCCTCTAAAAAGTTTATTTGGAGCTTTAGGTAGGGAGGAAAATACTAAGGTACACTTACCTTGCATGTATTGTCAAGTCAAACCCTGGACTGCACTGGAGGGAAGCGTCATACTCTTAGATTAGAATGTGCATGTGCGTGGAAAGAATATGGTGGGTATTATTGGTGTCTAACCTAATTCCACTATGCTCTTTGAAACACATCTCCCTCCTTATCAGGACTTAGAAAAATCTTTTATGAGGGCATGAGTTATCCTTATTCTCTCTCTTCTTTTTATATATATATTTCTCTTCTTCTTCTTTTCTTCTCCACTTTTTTTCTTCGTTTTTTTCATTTTTTTCTTCTCCACCCTTTTTTTCACCTTTTGGAAGATAGCCTCATGCTTTTATTTGCAACAAAAACATTAAGGGAGATGTGAACAAAGATTCAGAGCATTTATTTGGATGGGACCTAATAAGTATATTTTTGGTTCACCCCCAGTGTAGGAGTAGAATATTTTGGGTGGATCAAAGTGGAAGGTATATTTTTCGCCTACTCCCAAGGTAGGAGTAGTGCAATTATTTGGTGGATGGATGAATGTTGTGCGCAACTCTTAGTGTAAGAGTTGGCAACCTTATTTGTGGGTGCGTGAATTCTGATCTAGGGAGCATGAAATTTCTCTCAACAGGGGTCATAAAACTTGACCAAACTCAACACAAAGTAAGATGCATATGTGGAAGGTTTTGTCATGAAAGATCATGTATGGTCTTGGTAGGTATTTGTAATCATTCAAGGAACATGCTATATTGATATTTTGTTTTGTAAAAATAAATCCCAAGTTCTTTGCGAAGAAATGAGCAGGCGTCATGTCATCCTACTATATCTCATTCGTCAATCACTTAGATAAAATAGGGTCCCTATGATAAGTGTTCACGAGTAATAGGAATATTGGCAAGGAATAAAGAGTATGCAAACTTTAATCACAGGATGCCATGGAGATGGAGCATCAAAAGTTTTGTCTTTTCAAAAGTGTTCAAAGTTAAATTTCAAAACTTTGAAAAGAGCGGGGGTAGAGTTGCACAAACCATCGTTGAAGATGAAGGAACAAATGGAAGTTGTTTGTCTTGTCCTTTTGTTTGATGGGTTGCTCGATGTTTGTGCAATGTGTTAGGGAGATCTCGAATTTGTTGTAGTTATGCTTGAGAGATCTCCCCCACACTTATTTTTTTGTATCTGCTTTTATTATAACAAAGAAAACAAAACAAGAGGGACTACAACAGGCAAGGGTCTTATTGGCTAAAAGATCAAGGAAACAAAATTTTATTATTTAGTTATTTTTATCTTATTAGGAACTTGTTCAACCAACTTTTATTAGAGCTCAAACAAGGCTGATATAAAAGATGCAATGAAAACATAGCCAAGACTTATCCCCATATCAGATTACTGCCATTGTTTATGAAAACAACTCAAGGTTCATTAATCAAATTTCAACACCATGTCAAAACATGATTAAAGAAGACTATTTTAACCTAAGCACCATGCTTAATTTGAAAACAGCCTATGGATGTTACTCGCGAGAATACATCCAAACAAGAGCATATGACATAAACAGGGAAGCATGAATTTGAATGATCATAATGAGACAAGTACGAGCGAAAGGGTTGGTGAACATTTATTACCTTTTGCATACGTGAGTCTTCTTACCGGCAGCATATGTGGATTTTTTTGAAGATGCTGCACCGGTGGCGTGGACGTACAGGCTCCAACTCAGCTGAACCATCAGGCCGGATCACACACACAACTAGTGTATATGGACCTTGGCCTTATTGGTAGCTAAGGTGTAAAGGAGTAGAGTCCTTTTCTTTTCTCTCTCTTCTTTTTTCTCTTTTTTTTTGAAAGATAACTATCGATGACCTTCGACAAGGGCTCAACATTTATAGTCTGTTGGCAAGACTTCCCCTTCTTCATTGCTCTGCAGCTGCATGAACAAACTTGGGAGAATTCTCGGGTTGCCCCGAGATTTTTTCCTGTATTGTTGACAGGAATAGAAGCAGCAATTTGAGCAAACTGTTTTTCTATCATTTTATTGAAACTCAGCTGATGTTTAACAAAAGAAGATAGAGTTTTAAGTTTAGCATTTATAGATTCAAAATGTTTTATCATTAAAGGAAAGCTTTCTACCAAGATCTGCATTAAACTTAGCTTGCCTTAAAACAAAATCTCTCAAGGAAGGTTAATTGAAATTCAATTTGAAATTTGAATTGAGATTAGATGAATTACCTTGTGGGTGGTTATGGTTGTTCCACCCACTATTACCTGGTTGTTGATGTTGGCGAAACCTGTTGTTGACGTAGGTCGCTTCTTCCTAGGTTTCGGGACAGCTGTTCCCCGAATGGCCAACATTTTCACAAACTTCACATGTCATGTGTGAGTCCGTGGCTTGGACGGTGCCTGTGGTGGGTTCGGTGGCACGGTCGTCCAGCCTCTTTATTAGGAGGTCTATTTTTGCGGCAAGCAAATCCATCTACTTCACGGTATGCATGCCTTCTTGTGTTTCTCTTCCTTCTCCCCAGCTTTGGTTTGCTACCATATTTTCGATGAGTGCAGTGGCATTCTCGATGGTGAGGGAGAGGAATGCCCCTCCAGCTGCGGCGTCAAGGTGCCCTTTTGACATGGCCGTCAGGCCCTCGTAAAAGTTCTGGAGCACCAGCCAATCTTCCGTTCCATGGTGGGGACAGGCTCGGACATAGTCCTGCAGCCTCTCCCATGCCTGAGGGATGGACTCGAGTGATGTTTGCTGGAAGTTGGATATCTCCCTCCTTAGAGCAATGGTTTTGCTCATGGCAGTTGAACTTGGTGAGGAACGCCATGGAACATTTGTCCCACGTGTTGACAGCTTCCTTGTTTTGGTAGAACCACTGTTTCGCCTTCCCCGCAAGGGAAAAAGGAAACAGGCAGAGCTTGATGCTAGTTGGTGCGACGTCTTTGGTGACGATGGTGTCGCACAATTCAAGGAAGTGTTGAAGATGAGCATTTGCGTCCTCATTTGGCAAGCCACAGAACTGGCTTGCCTGCACCATCTTGATTAGGCCAGTACGGAGCTCGAAGTTTCCATTCCCGATATTGACAGCGGCCCAACGGGCACGTTGGCAACAGTAGGGGTGGAGTAGTCGCGGAGTGTCTTGGCCATGATGATAGTAGCGGATGGTGCGGGAGTGAATGGTTCGTCTGTCGATGGAGTAGCAGAAGAAGAAGTGATACAGGACCTGTTCTTCCTTAGGAGTGCCTCCGGATTGTCGGTGAAGTTGTTCGACAGGTCGAAACCACTCATACACTATCCTGTTTTCTTTCCAATAAAAAAGGAAAAAAACAAGAGAAGTTATCCTACCTAAACTATGGCCACCTTTTGCTTATTGTGCAATCAATGCCTATGCCAAGCTAGATGCTTTTATTTCCTTTTGCCCTCCCCGGCAACGGCTGCCAGAAATGCTTGTTGGCGTTTCTTAGCGTCATTACTAAAGATAGACTAAAAGCCCATCCCTAACAACGATACTAGAAACGTGTGTTGACATCCCTAACCACCATTACTTCAGAAAGCTAACTCTCGGCCCTTAACGACGCCGGCCAAGATAATGCAGTCTGGTAATAACAGTTAAAAGTGCCTGATTGGCCTTCCCAACCATCATTACTTACGATATGCAAAACTGAAGCACGACGCCTTGGGGTGCAACAAGAATTACAGTCCTTAGGTAATGGTACTTAGGTATGCCAATCATGATAGCTCAGTATAGATAAATCCGCAAGCACACGGAACTATCATTGTAGCATTTCAACCCGTGAGTATTCAGGGGTGTCGTATTTATAATTTCCCGTAGGAGGGCAGGACGAATGCATCTAGCTTTGGCATAAACATGATCACTTATTGAATGCATAGGTAGACATAGCATAGGCAGGGGTAAATCATAGTTCAAAGATAGTGGACACACATCTGAGCCGACCTCAAGGATAAAAGAAAAATAAAGAATAAAAGAATATATCAAATTGAGCAGGCATTGGTCATATATAACTATGCAAAGAACTATTAGTAAACATCTAACTAGCATGTCTAGTATCAGGACTAGATCTGGGATGACAGGGAGATCCCCGCAGCTGGTCTGCTAGCCGATAGAGACTTTACGAACTCCTACCCAATATCCGAACGTGGGGGAGTGCTAGGGATGGACAGGGCTGTCACCACCTGCCCACCTACCCCTCTACCCGTGGGATACCGACATATTCGCCGATCTCCGCATACCCGAGCACCATGCTCGCGTACTTGGAAACAACTCCTAACCCCATAGGACCCCACCCCTTCGGAGTGACAGGCTAGGCTAAGAGCAACCGAGAAGGCACAACGAACCGTCACCTCATCCCTAGTTCTTCCTCTATTCATACTAAGTCGATGAACGATGAAGAACAACGATGAACATGTCAAGAACATAACACATAAACTATATGCTAGTTCATATATCATGATCATAACATAACCAAGACTATACTCTAGTTCATATGCATTGCTATATAAATAAGATAAGACTTGGAAGAGAACTGCATTGTATTCATACCGAGGTGTTCCTTCTTCTCCCAACGATACAAACTCTCTTTGCTAGCTCTTGCCTTGCTCTAATACTAAAACTAATCTCAAGAATACAAGTGAGAGGTGAGGTAAATGGCTCCAAATGATGGTGTGTGTTGAATGATGAAGGAGCACCATCTATTTATAGCTAGAGTAGGGCGGTTTGGCGTCTCTAAGTTTGGAAGGAGGTGAAACCACCCTTAGAAAACCGCCTAGAGCACCGCCTCCGAAGATTGGGCCCGGGAGGCCCCACCAAGGGGGCAGGCCGCACCCGGGGGCGGTTGGTCCCCTGACTGGGCCCGCTGGCCACCGCCTTCGGGTGGTCGGTTGCTCCCTGGGCCTGGACCTCCCCTGCGGTTACAGATGGATCCAGTTTAGTGTTTGAGGTGGGCTTTCTTATTTTCTTGGATTGCGCCTTCTCTGAATACGTTTCCTGTAACACCCATAGTGTTACGGTTAATTAAAACCTGCCATGTCATCATCCTTAGTTGCAAATCATCCTGCATCAAACCTGATCACTGTGCACTAATTAAAACAATTTTTATTTCCACTTGTGATTGTACTTAGGTATCTTTGAGTGACTTTATGATTTAAATAATTGTTTGTGTGTATACCTCTAAATCCAAATAGAAAATAAAAGGAAAACAATTAAAAACCCTAATCGGACCCAAAACCCGTAAATTAAAAACTAAATAGAATCAAGTGTTGGGCCTTAAACAATGGTTGTAACTCTTTAAAAAGTTGAACAACTTCTATTTTGGGCAATTTTGAAGTTATTAAAAGTAATTTCAAATAAAACCTTAATCTAGGTTTTAAAGTCTAAACTCAAAATACAAATTCAAAAATTAGTAGGAATCTGGTGATGGTCTTTTAATAAAAGTTTTAGCCCTTGCAAAATGCAACAACTTTCATGTTTAGAGATTTTAAAGTTTACCAGTGGAAATTTAAATTAAAACCTAAATAGTGTTTGTTTATTCAAATTTAAAATGCCCTTTCAAAAACTATCAAGAATTTAGGCAAACTACTTTAATGAAAGTTGTAAGGCTTTTCAAGTTGAACAGCTTTTATATTTGGGGATTTTGAAGTTATGCAGTGAGATTTCAAAATAAACCCTAAATAGTGTTTGAGAACTTAAATTTGAAATGCTATTTTAAAAACTACGAAGAATTTGACAAAACTCAATTACTGAAAGTTTTAGATCTTGACAAATAGAACAACTTTTATTTTCAAAGATTTTCAAGTTGATCAGAGAACTTTGGAGAATTTGATGGAATTTAAAATGAATTTCAAATCTAACTTCTACCCCCTTTTTCATAATTCCAAAAATATTCAAAATCTGAAGTAGGTTCAAAAACCAAAGATGTTCAACATAAAATTTTCTACAACTTTTATTTTTGTGATTTTTCAACTTCATACATAAAACAAAAAGTAATTGAATGAAACATGATTATGGGTCAATATGCTACAGTGCTTCTACAGGGGGGTCCGGCTCTGCCCCTGCTCGGGCGCAGACCCGCGTGTGCGTGCTGGCCGCCGGCGATGCCTGGGGCTGGCCAGCCGCGTGGCACCTACGGGGCCGGGCCCGTGGGGGTCCTCTCTGCGTCGTGTCCATCCTTCCCTGCCATATAAGTCGACGGCCGCCCCCTTTGCTCCTCACTTAGCCATTGCCGCCGATGTGCTCTCGGGTGGCGGGGAAATTGGCCGTGCCCCGACCACCTCTACTCTCTCCATCTTGTCACTAGCCGCGCCACGTCCTTGCGCACCCATCAAGCCCTCTTGCGTCGCCTATCATCGCCGAAATCACCGGGCGCCGCTTTCTTCTCTACGGCCGGCGAGAGCGCCGCCGCTGCTTCTCTCCTCGTGGCTCGCTTGTTCAGGTGAGGCTAATTCATTTTCCTCATCCGTTACTCGTTCCTGGGGTTTCACCGAAGTTCACCAATGCGCTAGTCTCCTGGTTCATGCAATGTAGGCGTGGGAACGCCGCCGAGCCACCGGCGAGCTCCGCCACGGGCTCAGTCTCCGCCGACGAAGCAACTCCGGTCATCCTCTGCTCTAACTTAGGTGCGCAACCGATTCTGGTGACCACCGTGGACCTTCTCCACACCTTTCCCCGAACCATACCACACCGGAGCGGCCGGAACACGGCTCGTCGCCGGCCACCGAGCTCCGGAGCTGCCATTGCCAGCGGCGAGCTAGCTCCGGTCACCTATCCACCGATTTGACCCCTTAGGATGATTCTCCGGTTAGTCCCGAGCATGTGGGTGTGGTTCACCTCGCTCGGGTGAAGGCCGGGCAGGCCTCTGTTGGGCTGGCCTGCTCGCGGCTGGGCCAAGCTGGACCCTTGTGAGCCTGAGAGGGAGTGAGAGGGAGTGTGGAGCATGCGTTGGGCCGGGCTGCTACGCTGCTGGGCCGGTCTGTTGGTTTATGGGCTGACACGGGCTAAAATGGTTTTGCTATTTTCTTCTCTATTTGAATTGGTTTTTTTTCCATTTCCTAAAGGTAGGAATAGTGCTATACATTAGTATTTTTGTAGAGATAAATATACTACTCTGAAAATTATAAAATTTATTGTCTAGCCTCTTAATATAGTGTAGTATTTTTGAAAAATATTAGACTTGATATTTGAACACTTCCTGTATAAAATAAAAACACTCCTTTTATTTAGAAAATAGGACTTCTAGAATTTTTATAGGTTAAAATATTGATCCAAAAATCATAAAACTTTTGTTGGTACTATTTTAGGGTATAAACTATCTGTGGAAAAAAGTTTGAGATCAAATGGGAATAATTTACTTAGTTACTAATTAATACTCTATAAATCGATTAGTAAAATGAATTGAAACCTTAATCAATTTAAGGATTTTATGAATTAGGATTATGTGTTAATCTTGGGTCATTATCATGTGTTGACCCTTAAAGTCTTGCTAACTTGTTAAGATTTATGTTAATCATGTAATTAAGATGATTAAAGGAAACTTCAAGCAGGTAGACCAAGTATTAATTAATTTTTTTTGTAGTTTATATTATACACATGTGATAATAGGATTTTTATGAATCACTTAAGTGAGTACTGGTCATTATTATAGGAGAGCTAGTTCAGCTTTCAACAACTGTTAAAATGGCCAATAAACCAAAGTAGTTAATACTCGATAGTAATTAATTTCGTTGGCTTGCAACTTTATCGTGAAGGAAAGTTGTACTCAACTCTCAAATTGAGTTCATTTTCTATTGATCAATGACTTCGTGCATCTCCTGCATCATGGCATACATATCATCATGTTAAGTATTGCATTATTATTTCGTGTAGTGAACGCGTGGCGGTTATTATCTGAAGCGTGTCCCGAGTAAGGTCTTCACTCGGTGGACGTGGATCCTTCTCGGTGATTGACTTTAGGGTTTCGTCCACTTCAAGCAACAGGCAACCCCCGGTACATTTGCCCCTCCTTGTTATTTAAAAATATTTATCACTTGAGTTAATCTACTGCATTAGGTTAATAGGAGTTGAGTGATAATCCATTGATGCATTACCTTTCCTTGACCACACATTATACCTGAGATCCTGATTTATTCAAAGTATTGAAAAATGCTTAGTCATGCTTAATGATAGAGTTGTAAAAAAAATGCTATTTTAAAAACTGTGATGATATGAAATAAATGAATCATTTTATGGGATTGGTATTGTCCTCGTTTGGTGATGGTGTACTTGGCCAGTCCATTAGCATCAACGTGGATGGGTTTTCCGTTTGGTTGGCCATTTGATTGGGTTAGAGTCCCAATTATCGTCGCCATCGGAAAAGGGATGTGAAAACCGGGTGGTCACTAGTGTACTTGGGTTAGAGTCCCAATGCATGGTTTCCAACGGAAAAATATTTAGGGACCATTCATTGTCGGCCTGCTGCGATCATGACTTTGTAACTAGCCACATACTACGGAAAGCCTTTGACTCCGGTGGCTCTACTGCTGGAACCGACAACCACGCACTGGGAGTGGAGAGATGGCGAGAGTAGTGTGTACCCTCGTGGCCGTCGTGCCTGGAGATGAGAGGGGTACTAGTGCTCTCGGGTGGCGCAGGACCGGTTCTGGGGTATGAAAAGCCGTGGTAGGTGGGGTTGGCATATGCAAGTTTAAGTACTACATATGCAGTGTGGATAGGGATCCCCAGCTGGGTACTTCTGGATTCGAATCGACGTTGCTCCTCGGTTAATGGAGACATGATCCTCACACTGACAGCGAAGAGTGGTTCGGAACTAGGTGTTTTTGAGAATGAAAAGGAAATTGAAAGTACATGATATATGAGAATTGATATTGGAATTATGGATATGAATAAAATGATATTGAGATCAAATAATGAAATAGGATAGCGATGCTTTTCTGCAAAATATGTTGATTCTTGTTCAAGCCTTACCTTGACTGCCCTCAGCCTGCATTCCTGAGTCTAATTTTACACCTTCCTGTCAGGTAAGTCTTGAGGAGTACCCCATTACTCAGGGTTTGTTAACCTCTGATGCAGGTGAGCCGAGAGTCCAGTTCTGCTTGAGACCGTGCCGGTTGACAGATTGTGCATGGATGAAGATGTGTATAACCCTTGGGCAGAGGTGTTTAGTTATGATGCTACTCCACTACGAAACTCTGGTTTGGGTTAATGTCATTTATATTTGTAAACCTATGTTTATGTAATTCTTCCGCACTTTTTACTCTGATTCATTTTATTTGTGTAAACTGTTGTAATACTGCAATGCTTACAATGAGATCCTCGGGAGGTTAGGGTTTCCTAGGGAACCCGGTAGGCCACCTGAGTCAAGGGGAACTCGTGCAGACTGATCGTAGGTCCTTAGGGACGATGACGGTGCACGTGGGCCCTATGATTAAGGCGGTTCTGTCACATTTCCTGGATGTGCACTTTCTTTATGGTTTTTGTGCATTTCCACATGTCACACCTGCAAGTCAAGTACACACCAAAACTCGTGGAAATGTTAGTTTAAAGCCCTACCTACTATTTATTTTAGTAACATATTGGCGGTAAGAAATAGGCTCTATGGGCCGCTAACAGAAGCCATGGAGGTGGTGGCGGCGGCAACGGTGGATTAGGACTCTCTAAAACCCTCGGCTCCGGTACCAATTGTTGGCCACTGATCTGATGGATCAAGGGTGATAGAAAACCCAGAGGGCAGCTTGGCCGATTGGCCGCTTGGATTGAATTGAAATCGGGATGTAGGCTTACAAGTGTTGGTGGCATGCCCCTGCTTATATGGCAGTGGAGCAGCCAACTACTACGGCATATTCCTAGTATAAAGTTGATGCTAACTTGACTTCCAAACCAAAAGCTAGGTAAAAACATAAAAGTGCAGGAAACTAAGATATAAGTAATTAGGCTTATCTAACATTTACAGTTTTATTTTTTCAGGAGCATAACATGTAAACAAGAGGAATATGGATATTTACCAGCATAGTGTGTAACTTCTGAATGTATCTGACAGTATCATTTAGAAGGAACTCGGTCCCATTCTTCATCTGTATAGTAATACATAATTACATGGTCATATGTAGATGTAATGATGGGTAGTTCTTACCCCAAAAAACCCTTCCCCTAGGCATACAATATCAAATATAGAGCTTATTCATGTCCATTATCTAATTTACATGGCTAAACAAAAATCTTTCGTTTATAGTTTTCTAGTGGACCAGGATAGTTTTCTGATAATATACCAAAACCCTTCTCGTAGTTGGGTCTAACATGGCAAATAATTTATCCTCTGCTAGCACATCAGCTCCAGTTGAGCGGTTCAGGGGTGTACTTTTTTCCAGCATTTGTATACCCTACCTGAAAATTTTTTGGAACTAAATACATTTGTAGAATAGAAAGCATAGGATTTTTTTTTTTATTATTGCAAGGAAACGTGCATGGTTATACCAGAGAAACAACAGGAATAGGAACTGATTGGTGATGGTTGTGGTACAGCTTTCTTTGTTTCTGAATAGATTCCAATTATTTCCTCAAGGCACTTATCTGTCAATGACACTTATGTTTGAGACCCACAAGTTCCAAAAAAAAAAAAAGATCAGCACTACAAATTCAGCAATGAACAATATGACAAGAAAAATGTAAGTCCTACAAATGATTTATCAATAGGACTTTGTCATTTTATTAGATTTTTTTGAATTTCCTCATAAAATGTCTACCAGCCATCTACTTTTTATTCCACAGAGTCATTAGAGACAGAGTGGCCTGCCATTGACCAATAGTGATAGCTAATAACATAGTCCTATGTTCATTTATTGAGGTAAAAAAAAGAATATTACTTGAGTTCTCAAGATGCGCTTGTCAACTTCAATTTGCTTCTCACCCATACCCTTAACTTGACTTCCAGCCTGCCTTTCCAGGTGACTCCACATTTTTGTCAACCTAGGAAGTTGGTATTCCATCTATGCCAATGTAACCTAAAAGGAAAAAAGAATATAGAGTAACTTGTGCGGACAACAAACATGGTCATTATATTTAAAACTGCAAACTTCATGTCAAGCCATGATACCATTACATACTACTATTGATAAAGCTACTGTGCGTGATTTTTACTTGGAAAGCAGCTTCATGTGTTGCTGCCCTTTGATTATATATCAAGAATAAGAGCCGTTCGATCAGACTTGGACACTCCCGCCAAATGACTTTTTTCGAGTTACGTAGTTGTCTGAAATCATTATTGAGGAATATGAGCTATGAGAGCAATTATTAGGCCAATCTGAGGTGGTTAGAAAGTTTAAAATATGATTAGGAAGCACTTGAAAACATTGTATGGTCGACACAATTACATGGTGTCAAAATTATAAGATAAATTCTTCAAATACATCCTGGTTAGGTAGAGAGGAAAAATGAAAAATGGACTATATACTGACATCCGTTTATGAGATTAACAAATAACACTCTTTCAGCTATTCTCTGATCTAATGATAACAAGTACGATGAGTAACCAATATTTTGAGCATAGTTAATGCTTAGCACAAGATAAAGATCATACAATTGGGTTCATTTGATGGGTCAAAGATATGAAAAACAAGGAAAACAGACTGAATCACATAGCAGAGTAATAAGTGAGAATCTTACCAAGGGGATAACCCATCATCGAAAATTACAGTCTGTGCTTGAATTGCACTCCTGATTTCAGAAACCTTTCCTGAACCAATGTAAGTCCTTGGATTTGGGGTAAAAAGCCTATTGGAAAATAGAAAGCGTGAGAACCAGAATACTTGCAGAAATAAGAAAAGACAAGGCATGTGCCATGTGGTTTGTATCTCATGCTATAGCCTTACAATCTTACATAACTACATAACACCACAGCTTATACAGAAATTAAGAGGGAAGCTTGAGCTGAATTTATGCCAAATTGTGACAGTGCAACAGCAAACATTTTCAAATCTGAACAGTAGCAGTTCTTCTAAGAGAGTTGACCATGAAGTTCCTGTGGAACATGCATTAGATTGACCAGGCGTCTCAGTTTTTCCAGGGTGAGAACAATAATCACAATTGTCAGTAGAGCACAGCGCACAGGCTCAGTAGAGATGTTCCAGGCAAACAGAGTCTTACTTTTGGTAGGTTGAGCCCAATACCACAAGGCCCAAGGTATCAGCCAGCTCCTCCAGATCCTTAAGAGACTCCGCTGTGCCAAAGAGGTTCCCTCCTGTCCATTTGCACTCAACACCAACCAGATAAGTCTTTTCCTGAAATATCTGCAGGTAGCGAGGTCCTCAGGTTCAGAAAATCAGACTTTCTTTAGATAATGGAAGAAAATCAAACATGCTGAAATTGACAGGTAACACAATTCACAGCTCCAACGTTCATGTCACGTTTAAAAATATCTCAAAGATATCTCTCCGGTGAATTTAATAGACCATTGCAGATTGCCAGATTTTGCATACGTAGCAGGAAAAGCACAAATAAAAATATGAAATAAATAGAATCTAGTGGCAACAATAAATAAATATATTCTTGCATATTGTTCACATGAATATGAAATTATATGCCAGATGTAACCAAGAAACGGAGATTGCTTAAAAAATACTGCGATGGTCATAAACTAATGGAAAAAAATATTCGATGTTCCTTAAAACTTTATATCAATGGCGACCTCTGTGCCTGCACAACTATGGTAATTTTTTTAAATAAATTGCTCGATTATATGGAATAGAACAGATAAGCACAGATGCACATGAAAGCAACATGCAGCTAGGGTTTCATCGAAGAAGAGGCGAGGGAGAGGGAGATCAGGTAGGGACGGGTAAGGAGAGAGAGAGAGAGAGAGGGGGGGAGGGACACCGACGAACGGCGGCGCAAGGAAAAGCGGAGCCACACGCACTATGGCGACCAGGCCACACCGGCGGCCACCGGCGGAGCCCGTTCGCCGCTCCTCCGCGACGTGCTCGGGGACGAGCACCGCCGGGCATGTGTGTGCCGCCGCGCCGCGAACAGGGTGCATCGTCGCCCCTGAAACGCACCACTCCGTGAGGCGGCCGTAGTTGGGGCCGGCCGGTACGAGGCGACACCGGAAGAGAGGGAGTGAGAGAGGGGAAGGGAAGCGGGGGCTGGAGCGGCAGCGGTGGCGCACGAGATGCGTCGCGTCGAGGGTTGTGGTTGGGAGGGAGGAGCACGTGGGGAGGGAATTGTGATTTCTTTCCTCAGGCTCGTAATTGTCGCATGGGGGAAGGGCCGAAGGGGCCTTTCCTTTTTTTTCGTGTGGGCGGGGGAGGGCAGGACGACGGGCAGGACGCAGGTGAGAGGCAGGATGGCACAGGTGGGAGGCAGGACGACAGGACCAAAACAAAAGTCGCACGAAATTCTATTCTTCTCTTTGGTCTTACTAGGTAGTGTGCCCGTACGTTGCTACGGGATAACTAACCTTTTACTAAAAACACATGTATTCGCACGATAAAATAACAATATTGTGTGCCATTCAATCCAAAATAGATTATTGCTTGTGAGTTGCAACAAAAAAATAACAATATATCTCCTAAAATCATCATGATACCTCAATTTTGCACGTGAGAGGGTTTCAACATATGGGTGGAGGCAAAATTTATTTTTACAACAATCAGACTGTCTCCAACAGAGACAACCTAAAAAGCTTATGCATTTGCTAGTTTAGGTTGCCCACAGTAAAAGGGTATGTGACCCATAAATTCTCTTCTCCAACAGCAGAGACGCAGCAGAGCGTCCTCTTCCCTTCCTCTCGCGAGCGCCGCCGCATCTTCCGTTCCTCCTCGCCGGTGGGGGGACCAGGAGCACCATCCCTCCTCGCTGAGCACCGAGGTCGCCGGGGACGCCATACCTCCTCGCCGAGCCTCCCTCCCCGCTGAGCCACAGATCCCGCATCCCTTCTAGCCGAACCGCTGAGCGCCGGAGATGGAGAAGAGACTGTCGGCGTGCACTCCCTGCCGACGACCTGCTCCCTTTCGCGGGCACAAGCTGAGGAGACCCGTCGCGGGCCCCTTCGTCCGCCGCCTCGCGTGGCACCGGCGCCTAGGTGGAGACGCAGATGGACGGGGACCCGCCCCCGCCACGGTTCCTCCTCGTCGCGCGGAGCCGCCGTCCCGCCTCGCCGTGCAGTCGCCGCCATGGTTCCACTCGCCGCACCCCGCGCTCCTCACCGCGAGCATGCCGCACGGAGCCGCCTCGCCTCACCAGCGACTCCCCGCCGCAGTCCTGCCTCGCCATGCCAGCCACGCGCCGCCGTGGAGCCACCTCACCGCGCCAACCGCTGCTCACCACCTCCGATAGCGCAAGGATTTGGGTGCAGGAGAGAGATGACGGAGAGAGTAGGCATTTGTGGGTCTCCTCTCTCTTCCTACCCAAAATGGGTGCTTGCTTTGTCTATCCTGTTAGAGCCCATTTTTTCACTATCCGTAACCCATTTTGGGTTTTGGGTGTTGGTATAGAGCAGCTGTTGGAGACAGCCTCAGTACATGCTTACGCCATAGCTCCATAGATTTATTATTATATTATTATTCTACCAGCTTGTCAGATTTAATGAATAAGAAATGAATAACTTCGTGTGTCTACATGCAGACATTATATCATCTTCCCTAATTATAGCCATTTTTTTATAGAAAATATATATTACAGTCCACTCAATGTGTATGCCTATCCCCAAGCGAAGAGAATTCTTCATATGGGTCAAATCAAAGATAATCTTAACAAATCACACAGATTAGACACATAACTTGCCATGGTATCACCTATCCCCCCAAGCTGAGAATTCCAGCAAAAGGGGCAAGTGATTGGTCATTTAATCCGGATCATCCATTTGGAAAGTGCACAGCCCAGTAAGAGTGGTTTTTTTTTCTCGAACACCAGTAAGAGTGAAAGATGGCTGAGCACACCAATAACATTAGGTTTTCAACCACAGCACATGACAAGTGGTGAGATATGAGATTAGGAAAATCAAGCCTATTAAAGCACACCAACCTGACAATAAGAATTTCGGAATCACGATGATCAGTAAAGGCATTCATAAACTGATACACAACATCACTTCTGGCATGCCTGACAATGAAACTGATGGTCCCAATTCCATGGTGGCCGGACAATAAGCATTCATACATGGCTGATGAACTCTAGGCGTCAGATCATCAGGAACATCAAATGAGCACAATCTGCCTCAAGCTTCCAGCACTCACTTTATGCATCTAGAAATTGTAGTACGTCAAAAGCAAACTGATAGGCCATGGACACGCGTCAAAAGGAGGAGCTTTGCAGCAATGGATGTTCGTCAAGGGCAATACTGCCAATACAACAAAGCTGATCCCCAAGAGCTTTGTCAACAGCACAAATGTAGTTGAAACGTCCTACCTGCCCAGGATCTGAATCATTAGAATCTTGTAGTATTTGCTAATCCATTTCGAGTAAAAAGCTAACTGATAATAGAAACTCTACACTGAATAGCGACAGAAGGAACAATAGACTGATGTGTCAAAATTTGCTGTTCTGACGAAACCTCATTGGAAAAGAAATGTACATGGCCAACAAATTTCGACATGAACCTGAAAAAAATTGTAGTATGTTGGTACTGGACAGCTAAAATGATAACAATACTATAAAATTAAATACCAATGTTAAAATGATATTTGATCAAAAAGCAAGGTTCGTATGCGGTAAACATAAAACAAGATAAAATTTGGAAAAAAAAGTAAAACAAGCAAAGATATAACCCACCTCATTTCCACCCAACCCCAAATCAAATAAATTTAATTTCCTAACCCATTCCATCCATAAAACACGTGCAAACATATATACATGCAAACACAATAACAATGGGAAATCTGAACTGTAAACACGTGCAGACATATATAATGGCAAGTCCATGCCAGTCAAAGCGAGACAGAACATATATACTGCCATCTCCAAACTCTAAACATTCCATTGGTGAATGAAAAAACACTTAGTCCCAACCTTATATCTCAATTTTCATCTGTGTGAAATTCATCAATGCTGAAATAACAATATAGAAGACTCAGCTGATTCTCTTTGTAAAAAATAATTAAACTAACATTGACTTGTTAGCAGTTCGATAATCTTTGAACATTAGAAGATATGCATAGATCAACCAAAGTCCAAAAATCTAACCCGTGACTGATCCTCAGAACCCTCACCTGAAACTTCGCTGCAATGTTGCAAGCATCAATTAGATAGTCAGATGATTGCCTGTGCATTGCAATGGGATCCAAGCTAAAATCAATCATGGTAATTTAATTTTGCATGCTATACAATGAAAATGACTACTTACCAAGGAATCATCCAAAGTTTGAGTTTGATAAACAAAATTCATTTGCACGTTCAGGTTGAAATTCTAGCAAGCACAATATTTGGAAAGAGAATTTCTGTTCTGCCGAGGAGACAATTGGAGCAGATTTAGGTAACAAAATATGTTGTTAACAAATTCAACACTTCGACTTTAATAATAGCACTGATTAAGATAGTGTTAACATGTATAGTATTGTTGACAGTGGATAACGTCAACTTTCATTAGAACATTAGACACCAAAGGATACATAAATACACACTAGTCTATGGTTTTAACTGACAGTTTCCACGAGTTTTGCATGTTCTGTATTTTCCAGGAGCTATTTCAGAAAAGCATAAAAGAAAGGTTAAAGAGCATAAAAGATACATAACTTAACCGCGAAGGAAACATCATCACGAGAACACTAGAAGCATCTGGAACACACCCGAAGCGATCGGGGCCCGAAACCCACCAGGGAGGGCCGGCCGGCACCCCCCTTATGGTTTCGGCCCCGCCTTCTGGATTCTTCTTGCGCCGCCTTTGTGGAGTCATCTCGGCCCTTGTTTTAAGTCGGTTTGATCCTACGGCATACGTGCATCCCACCGGGATATAAATAAAGGGGCAGACCCCCCTGGAGGCAATCTATCATTCATTCATTTAAGGCGTCAAGTCTCAAGCCATCAAGAGCTTCCTAGTTTACCAAGGGCCTCCTAGTTCATAGTTGTAGCCTAGTTAGATTAGAAGTAGAGGAGTTCTAATTCTTCGGCGGATCTAGAGCCCCGGCGTCTGTCTGGAGCGCGGAGCTCGGTATAAGTTCCTAGTTCTTTCTCTATTATTGTATTCTTCATTATGATTAGGGAGACATTGTTCTTAATAGTTCATATGTTCTTGATTACAATAGTCTTTGTCTACTTTGATTATATGTCTAGTATAGTCGGTTTGATCTTATTGAATTCATGTAATTGCTCGTATAGCGTTTATTCATGCGGACGATGGATAGATGATGAACAACATGTAGACGTGGTGTCTAGGTATTTTGTTTATCTGCGAGTGCATCCTGATGTGCCGGGTCGTGTGGTAGATCGTGTAGGTGATAGCTGCGTTGAGTCCTCTGTAGTACACCCCCCGTATGTAGGCCAGTAGGTATGGTCGCGAAGTTGGATGATGACTATGTTTCACATCCTTCCTAGATGATGCCTTTTGCATGTGATTATGATATAGGATTAGTCTAACAATGATTGCTAGATGTAATTGAACTAATTAGAGTTATTCATTGATGTAGTTATAGAATTACCTTAGATATTGATTCCTTAGTTTATCCATTGGCTAGCTATTACTATGACTAGAGAGCGCTCTGATGATTATCTTTTCTTATGATGCTTGATCATATTTATCACCTTTATCTTTATTTATCTTGTGGTCTCTACCTATTATGAGTAGAGTAAATGACATCGGTAATGTCACTTATCCATTGTATACCATCACTATCAATATAATAGATTAAAGTTTATCCTAGTCCTACCCAGTGGTATAAATATAAATCGATAACCTGGTAGAACTCCCTAGGTAAAATGCTATAATGGTATAATTATCTATCTGCTTACAGAATTGATCTTATTTTATATTTATATTTATTTCTACCTAGTCACATAGATTAATATACAAAACCTTTATTTATTCTTAGCATATATAATTAGGATTGATAACCCAGTTCATGCTAAAGAATGTTGGTAATAAATAAGTGGCTAGTTGCTAATGGCAAGTTAATTAATTACCATTCATCTTCTAATCTTGCCTCTCGCATTAAAATTTATATAGTTATATTTGGCAACGTTTGTAGATGTCAACAAGCATTTTTGGCGCCGTTGCAGGAGAAGGCACATTAAACTTAGAAAATATTGATAGCATATGTATACATAATTGATAAGATTGTATTATCGATTGATCTCTAACTCAAACATGCATACCCTTGTTTTTATCATTTGCTTATCTTATGCAGGGTGATGAATGAATGGTTTTTCTCTTCCAAACAATTTCACTGACGATCCAGAGAAACTCCTAAGAAGAAAGAAGGTTGTAGAGGTAAGGGACAATTTTGAGTCACTATCAATAATACCCATCGCCGCTCAAGTTCATCCCTCAGAGGAGACAGCTTTAACATTGGAAGAAGAACACTTAGGAGAAGCATTAGCTTTTGTGTTTGAAGACATGGCTGAGAAGACGCTACGCGAGTTCTCTGCCCCAACAACAGAAAACATCCGCACTGGACCAGTAGTCAACACTGGGAAGAATGGATTCGAGCTCAAGCCTGCTCTTATCACCATGGTTCAAGCCAGTCAATTTTGTGGAAAAGCTCATAAAGATACAAGTGCACACTTACAACACTCTTTAGAGATCTGCAGCACCTTCACGATTAGAGGAGTGCCAAGAGATGCTATTTTACTCCGTCTTTTCCCATTTTCACTTTTGGGTACGCCAACAAAGACAAGAACACTACATGGGACCGATGCTCAACTGCTTTCCTGGCAAAGTTCTTTCCTACAGGCAAGACGAATGCTCTGCGTGGGAAAATTTCAAGCTTTCAACAGCAACATGATGAATCATTCACCGAAGCATAGGAGAGATTCCAAGATATTGAAGACTGTCCTCATCATGAGATTGAGGATTGGCTACTATTGTAAACCTTCTACCACGGGCTAGTCTCAAGCACCCGTGAGTCCATAGATGCTGCAGCAGGAGGAGCTTTCCTGTCACTTAAGCTTCCTGAAGCTAAAGCACTTGTTGAGAAGATGGCCTCAAATTCAAGCTGTAATGAAGAACGTACTCAACCTCGCAAGAGAGGAGGAGGCATCCATCATCTCAAGGAAACTGACATGGTCACTGCCAAGCTCGACCTCATCATGAAGAAGCTCGACATAGAGAAGAAGGAAGTCATGCATATCAATGATTCTCGCATGACCTATGAAGAATGTGGAGATTACGGGCATTCAGCTGTCAACTGTCCTATGTTGCCAGAGGATGTGAACTTCATCAACAATAACACCTACTATCGTCCTCAGCAAAATCAAGGATGGAACCAGCTAAACCAAGGATGGAATCAGCAACCTCGACAAGGTAATTACCAAGGTAACAACCAAGGTAATAATTTCAATAATTATAATCTTCCACCTTTAAGAGATTTAGTTTCTGGTCAATCTAAACCGATAGATCAAATGTCTCGAAAGGTAGCCTCGAATGATAAAGTTTTAGAAAACATAAATATTAAAATGGATACCTTTGCTTCTGCTATAAAAAATCAGCACAGTTTTAATAAAATGTTAGAATCACAATTAGCTGAGCTAGCTGCTGCTGTCCCTCCATTTGAGAAAGAAAGATTCCGGGCCAGCCGGAGGATTCAGAAACTGCTAACCTTGTTGATATTCAATGCAACCCAATACCATATTGAGCCTGCAGATATACAGTGGATAGATCACTCACTACCTGAGAAGATGGGAGACCCTGGAAGACCTGTGATTCCTATCTCTATAGGATGTCATAGCTTTTCAGAGGCTATCTGCGATTTCAGCGCAAGTGTCAACATAATGCCCAAGGTAATCTATGAGAGAATTTTAGGTGATCCTTTGTTGTACACAGATATGCATTTGCAGCTTGCAGATCAGTCCATTTGCTACCCCAAGGGAGTACTAGAAGTTGTCATCAGTGTGGGGCAATCATATGTCCCAGTTGACTTTGTGATCATAGACACGGGAGGAGATGAGAAGGCACCCATTATTTTGGGACGACCATTCTTGTGCACAACTAAAACCATCATCTATGCGGAACACGCCAAGATTGTCCTCTCCAGACAAGAAGGAGAGATTTTCATTCAAAAACCGCATCCTCAAGACTCCTGCAGTCCTGAAGCAATTCCATCAACAAGAAGAGCAACAACAACAACCAACACCCAAGAAGAAGAACAATAGGAGATGGAGGAAGAACAAGCCCCAGCATGTACCTGAAGAAACCGCTCAACTAATCACTACTCTCAACACAGAAAATGATCATATGCTCCCAAAACCATTTCCAAGAAAGAAATGTGACCCAGGTGTACCAATCATCGAATGCACAATCAGAGACACCACTTTTCCCGACACTATCTGTGACACTGGATCAGGCGTCAACGTAATGTCCAAGCAGGCATATGATGATTTATTTGCTGATTTTCCTTTATACCCAACATATATTCAGTTGCAGATGGCGGACCAATCACTGAGATTCCCTGAAGGCGTGGTTAAGGACGTTATGGTAAGAATTCAGGATAAATATGTACCCGCAGATTTTTTAGTCCTTGACATGCAGGGAGACGATGAATCACCTGTCCTTTTAGGAAGACCATTCCTCTACACTGCCAATGCCATCATCTACATCGGGTCCGGATAGATCCATTTCAACCTACCCACTAGGAAGGTATGCTGTCAATTTAGAACACTTCTTAACCATGAACAGAACAAGAAGCAACGTAACAGGAGAAAACGCCAAGCCCGCCGTCAGGCTGCCCAGCCTCACTGTGGATGGGAGGAATTTCCTGGTAAGGTTGTGAAGTATGAAGACCGCTACAAGGAGCAAGAAGAAGTCATACAAGCACCACGCTGGAAGTGAGTGGGAAGCGGAAGCTGAAAGGATGGATCAGATTGCTAAAGCAGAGAAGGAAGAGATCCACGCACAACTAGAAGAATGGATGAAGAAAGATAAAGAAGCAAGAGAAGCACACCTGAAGGAGAGTAACAAAGAAGAGCTAGAGCTAGAAAAGAGAGAAGCAGAAGAGATAGAAAAGAGATGGAAGGAGAAAGGAGAAGCACCTGCTACACCATCGCAAAATGGGGAATTGACTGAGGTAACCTCAGACAATGAACCTACTGAGTAAGTACTCTCCTCTATCTAAGTCCTGTCGGTAGACTTTAAATTCCTTACCCTAGTCATAAGGTTAGAATGGTAGTTATCTAATTAAGTTAGCATTTATTAGTACCTTTGCTTTAACACATTTAGTAGTACAATCACTTTGCACATTAAATATAAAAATAACAAAAACATTTACTGCTTTATTTACTGCATCATAAAAACTAAAAGCCTCATGTAAATGCACTTATGGTAAAACCCGTAGAAGTATTTACTGTGGTGGCATAAAAATAAAAAGAAAGAGCATTCATATTTATAAAATCAGAAAATTCTAAGCCCATGAGAATTAATATTCTCCGTGGTGGCATAAAAATATAGTATGCATACATATTTGATTTTTGCATAAGAAAATTAGAAAATCCTAAAAAGAGAATCCTGTTAGAATCCTGCTAGAATTTGTTAAAATCAACTTAGAGAATAATCAATTACTTAAAGGCTGACCGCTAACCCCTTGTTAAATTCAAGCCTTGAGTTTTGGTTTTCTTGTTGGAGTATAATTATGCAGGATAACACTATGACTAAGGAGAGAGTTTATCAGTGGCACCCACTAGGACTGGTACTGACCAGCTCACTCTGAAGATTATTCAATGCTAAGTATTGCTAGCATCAAGCTTGGGGGAGGAGCATCCCCTAGTCACATGGTAACTATACCTATGCGATTATTGAGCCTATTTTATAAAGTCATAAAATACCAAAAATATGTGAACACATGAAAGTTCACCATAGTACCATAAGAAAATCTAAAAATACCAAAAATATGTGGGTACATGAAGGCCCATACTTTCTAGAAAATACCAAAAATATGTGGGCACATGAAGGTCCACACTCTTACAGAAGTTTCCTAATTGGGTAAAGAAGCTTAAACTTCAGCTGGAAATATTAAAATCAATCACTTACCATGGAGTAGTACTAAACTTAACCCTTCTCCATGAGATTTGGTATTTTTGTTGGCAATTGAGTTTCATAGGAAAACACAAGATCAAAAAGCTAGCCATACATTGCTCTCAGAAGGATCACTCAATTTGCAACATCAAAGACCCTGTCAAACATTCAGCTTGGGGGAGAGCAACCTCCATTTGAAATCCAGCTAAGTATAAATTTTCACCTTATTATTATTACTATACCATATCATTATCATGTGAGTTAGCTAGTAAGATAAAATTTGAAAACTAAATAAATATCTATCTGTATATTAGAGTATGTTTAGAGTCGATTTAGGCTAGAGTTAATAAAAAATGATGAACATTAAAATTTTGTCTGGGAGATGATGAATAGTTGCTCTGTCACAATACTTTTCAAATGTCTAGTTGTCAAACTTAAATTCTCATGAGTTTTAGATATTGCTGTTTTAACTTAAGAATTTACTCTGAACCTGAAAACTTGTGAAGGCATATTTTTGAGCTAAGTCTAGCTAATTGATTGATATGATTCATGAAGGTTGAGCTGCTATTTATGTTATTCCTAGCATTACTAAATTCTAGAGATTTATTTTGAAAATTTAAAATTTATATGACGAGCTTTTGTATGACAAAGTGTGAATTCCTATCAAAGCGATATACGATACATCTAGATAGGAAAATCTTTTGCGCATTTATGCTGCTTGCTTTACATTGAGTTCAGTCAACCTTTGTTGTATACCTCATGAGAGTCTTGTCATGCTTTTAAAATCAAGATTACGTACACACTCCAGTCACTCATGCATTATTCCTACCCTGGGAGTAAGCGCAACCATTTCCACTTCCATCAATGTTCATCATGAAAATATTTTCTCCTACACTAGGAGTAAACACCCAAAAGTATACCCCGTAGGACAGCCTTGATATAATTGCTCTAAATTCTTATTATTATTATCTCTCCAGTTATTTATATTCAACGGATACATGTGGCTATGCAAAAAAAAGTATTGAAAAAGAAAAAGGGAGTAAAAAATGGACAAGTGTCCCAGCAATTAAAACAATAGGGTACTAGATGCCCGCCTCCCTATTAAAAAAAGAGAAGAGAATAAAAGATAGCCCATGTTTCCTACGAAAGTTCTAAATTCCAAAAAGGAGAGTGAATCATTTTCAAAGAGCAAAAGTAGAATTAGGAATAGCCACTAAATACCACATATACACCTATCCACCATATTCCATACACATGCACATCTTGGTTTGATTGTATGCCTCGGTTCTCTGCGGATCCATTGTTTGACTTTACAACATATGAATTGCAAGTTAGCCTCAGCCTTGTTATTGCCACTCCTATGAGCTCCACTATAAATCTTTAGTTTTGGGAAGACATAACATCGTTAATGCCTCAGTGAGATCCATAAATACCACATGTTGAGAGACTTGAGGGTGTCATACAATTAAGCTCTGAGTTTTTATTTTGAAAATTTGTAAAAGCTCCGGAATATTGGTACTGTGAAGAATTTGCTACATAGTGTACGACTTGATTGTTCTTTCTTTCAATTACTCAAGACTGAGGACAAGAAGTGTAAAGCCTCATAATTAAAGGTAAAATAGGTAGGTTTGAAGGTAAGAGCAGTTAATGTCTAATCCAGAGGAGAATCTATGTTTAAAGCATGTGTACATGGGAAGTATGAAAGCATTGTAGCAACTCCTGATCCAATTACATTAGTAATTAGGTTTAGTTTGTTTGCCAAGAGACTGTCAAACATGTAAGCTTGGGGGTGTTGTTGACGGTAGATAACGTCAACTTTTATTAGAACTTTAGATACCAAAGGATACATGAATGCACACTAGTCTAGGGTTTTAACTGACAGTTTCCACGAGTTTTGCATGTTCTGTATTTTCCAGGGACTATTGCAGAAAAGCATAAAAGAAGGGTTAAAGAGCATAAAAGACACGTAACTTAACCACGAAGGAAACATCATCACGAGAACACTAAAAGTATCTGGAACACACCCGAAGCGACCGGGGCCCGAAACCCACCAGGGTGGGGCCGGCCGGCGCCCCCCTTAGGGTTTCGGCCCCGCCTTCTAAAGTCTTCTTCTGCCGCCTTTGTGGAGTCGTTTCGGCCCTTGTTTCAAGTCGGTTTGATCCTACGGCATACGTACATGCCACCGGGCTATAAATAAAGGGGCAGACCTCCCTGGAGGCAATCTATCATTCATTCATTCAAGGCGTCAAGTCCTCAAGCCATCAAGAGCCTCCTAGTTCATAGTTCTAGCCTAGTTAGATTAGAATTAGAGGAGTTCTAGTTCTTCGGCGGATCTGGAGCCCCGGCGTCTGTCTGGAGCGCGGAGTTCGGTATAAGTTCTAGTTCTTTCTCTATTATTATATTCTTCATTATGATTAGGTAAACATTGTTCTTAATAGTTCATATGTTCTTGATTACAATAGTCTGTCTACTTTGATTATATGTCTAGTATAGTCGGTTTGATCTTATTGAATTCATGTAATTGCTCGTATAGCGTTTATTCATGCGGACGGTGGATAGATGATGAAACAATATGTAGACGCGGTGTCTAGGTATTTTGTTTATCTGCGAGTACACCCTGATGTGCCGGGTCGTGTGGTAGATCGCGTAGGTGACAGCTGCGTTGAGTCCTCTGTAGTCAACCCCCCGTATGTAGGCCAGCAGGCACGGTTGCGAAGTTAGATGATGACTCTAGTTTCACATCCTTTCTAGATGATGCCCTATGTGATTATGATATAGGATTGGTCTAACAATGATTGCTAGATGTAATTGCACTAATTAGAGTTATTCATTGATGTAGTTATAGAATTATCTTAGATATTAATTCCTTAGTTTATCCATTGGCTAGCTATTACTATGACTAGAGACCGCTCTGATGATTATCTTTTATTTATGATGTTTTATCATACTTATCACCTTTATCTTTATTTATCTTGTGACCTCTACTTGTTATGAGTAGAGTAAATGACATCGGTAATGTCACTTATCCATTGTATACCATCACTATCAATACAATAGATTAATGTTTATCCTAGTCCTTCCCAATGGTATAAATATAAATCGACAACCTGGTAGAACTCCCTAGGTAAAATGCTACAATGGTATAATTATCCTGTCCGCTTGCAGAATTGATCTTATTTTATATTTATATTTATTTCTGCCTAGTCACATAGATTAATATATAAAACCTTTGTTTATTCTTAGCATATATAATTAGTATTGACAACCTAGTTCATGCTTAAAGAATGTTGGTAATAGATAAGTGGCTAGTTGCTAATGGCAAGTTAATTCATTATCATTCATCTTCTAATCCCGCCTCTCGCATTAAAATTTATATAGTTATATTTGGCGACGTTAGTAGATGTCAACAAGTACTCCACATCCCTCATAAAAAAAGAAAGGATATCTTCAAATATAATGGGCGTACCCTACTATGACAGTAATTCAGTATGATGTTGAGCTTCATGGTCCATGGTTTCTGAGATGCGTTCAGCGGCACGTGGTGTGTATCGTGACCTCGATACAGGAGGGGCCCTGCAGGTCAGCCAAGAGTAGGGGGAGGATAACAGATATGGTCTGGCGCCGCTGCTGGAATGCTAGATACAGATCGAAGCGATTGCTACAGCAATCCTCGTCGCAAACTTCCTAAGAAAAAGGGAAACGGTAAACATCAAAAAGTCGAGAGATCGAGATCGAGATCGAGATCGAGAGAGAGAGGGAGGTGCGCCGCTAGCGCTGGCAGGGAGTGCTCACGGATGCGACGCCGCTGCTCAACTTCCCAGTGCTGTGATGTTTACCTGAAAAGTGCTGGTGCGAACTGTGGTCCTGAACTCAATTTCTCAGTTGCTGTGATGCCTGAAAAAAAAAATGTGGCTCCTTCAGTTCAGGACACGAAAATGGAATCTGTAACCCTATGCGAATTGATATCTAAACATGATGGGGATTAGTTTTTTTAGCATTGATACTCAACAGAGATGGATCTCTTTTCAAAGTTGGATACACTGCAAGTATCCACTGAAATTGTTTGGTAAAATAAAGAAAATAGTGTTTTCACAGAATACAATTCTGCTCTATATAGCACCAAGTTTAAACAAAGACAAAGGAACAAAAACAAAGTGTGTGCCTCTCAGAGTTCAAGTTTCTGGTACTACTTTTCTTTCCTCCAGTTAAGTTCCTTGACTGAATGAAAACCAAAAAAATCTGAATGCCTTAGGATTTAGGAAAAGGAAACTACTAAAGTTCCAAAGGTGGGAAGCAAATGGCTGTGCACATGTATAAATGATCATCTATGCAATAAATATCATTAGATTAACCTAAGGCTGCTGCCTGCATGCAACTTGATGGCCTAAAAGTACATCTGAGCATGGACCTAGCAATGTGGTGCAGAGTATGATCTCAATCTAGTAGGATGAAATCGTTACAACATTGATTCTCTGTCAAGTGCTGCAAAGAATACATAGACACCAAAAGTAACCCATATCATAAATCTAAAATTCTGATCAATCCCCATGAATCAACAAAAGCAGATAATCTAATCATGTAGAACAAAGTTGGCACTTGGACACTCCTACAGAGGCTGATATTACTTTTCAACAAAGGGGAATCTGCACCACTGCAAAGCAGAATATAACATAACACAAGGAAAGAAATTTTTATTACTAATCAGGTATTACAATGTCACCAAGGCCAAGCATGGAGAATGGCCATGCAGCATCTGCAGTCGGAAACAGAAGTTGTACATAACCAAGCAAAGCCAGATCAGCTGAAGCGCCAAGATGAGAAAATAGAATTCACAATGGTATTAACAAAGACCAATTTCAGTAGAAAAGAGCACTAACCTATATCGGATCTGACCATCACAGAAAATGGCATACATAAAAATCCACCCTGGAAATGAAAACTTTAAAATACATTTACGTATGAATAAATGAACAGAGAATGATTCAGTGGCACTCACAGCAAGCATCTTGTTTCACTTCCTATCGCCAAAGCAACGCCTGGAAGCCAGAAACACTGTGCCGCGGGGGGGGGGGGGGGGGGGGGGGTGGAGTGGTACCTGCAGAATGCTGTTGAGATGCAGGTGTGGGCCGGCGACGACCTCCCCAGAGATGACGACGATGAAGGTGCTGCCCCGGTGGCCCCGGATGTACGTCCACGCCTCCCGGAACGGGCCGACGAAGCGGCCCCCTTCCTCCACGTCCGCCCCACCTCCGCACCGCACGCCCGCTGCGGGGCGCGGGCGCCCGGTGCTGGGGAAGCTCGCCGCGAGCCTCCCGGGGCAGCAGGGCCGCACCGACCCATGCACCTCGCCGGCGGCAGCGGCGAGGCGTACAGGAGCCCGGCCGCCGTTTCCGCTGAGGATAACGCCGGTCCTGGTCGTCTCGCCTCGGACTTTTTCCTCTTCGCATTCTTTCCTTCTTCCCCGCGTCGTGGGCGAGCACAGCACTGGAGAGGGATGGTGGCCGGGGAGGTGGGGAGAGTGCCGTGATTGGCGAGGGAGCGTGGTGAGGGGGAGGGGGGAGCAGGCAAGGGAGAGAGTGCCGTGATTGAAGGAGGATGCAGATTGTTGAGTCTTTTACCAGTATGCCATTATAAAAGATCTAAATGACCTACGTACCATTGAAAAAAGAAAAGTTCCTCAGTACCATCACATAAAATTTTCTTTCCCTGCGTGCCACTTCTATTGATTTTGACGGTAACAGCTGCTAACGGCCAATGAAAAAAGATGTTTTTGCCCTCGGTTGTAGAATGCATTAAAAATTTCGCTCTTTCCTCTGTCGCCACTGTAACAGCATGTGTTGCAAAAAAAAACTTCACTTTTTCCTCTATACCACTATGACAATGTGTATGTGTGCAGTGTACACATGAAAAATTTTAATAAAAATAATAAATTTGCATTGCATCTAAATAATTTGATAATTGTGACAACCAAAATAAGTACTTAAATTCAAAACATTATAATTATAATAATAAATTTGAAATGCATCCAAAATAATCAATAATTGCAACAACCACAATAAGTATTTAAACTAAATAAATTCATACATAAACGAGGTTCAAATTTGCCATGACGTGCATAGTCAGCTTGATTACAGATCAAGTTTGCACACAAAAGATGGTCACATTGACCTCACTACTAATGACGTGTATGACCAGCTTGATTACATAATCAAGTTTGCACATAAAAGATGGTCACATTGACCTTTACTAATTTGAACATTGTCTTGGTCATGCAGACCTTAAGTGCTACAAAAGCATGCCATACAGTTGCTAACTCATCGAAGATTTAGTTTTTTCTTGCTTCGAGTTCCCATGGCCGGACTAGAAGGGGAACTAGGGACCTTGCTGCGGGTTGACATGGCTGGAGTAGCCTTGCTTGGAGTCAATTTCTTCATAATGGCCCTCTTATTATTCCTGTGCTACTGCTGACTTGCGCTCTTGTCAGCTGTGTGCTGCTCACTAGATGAACAAAGTATTGGATCTAGCTGATTTGATCCTGTTCCAGATCCTCTGAAAAAAGGAGACATGCATACATAACTTTAGTTAACCTATTAAAGTGGTGAGGAGATAAATATAGGAAAGTAGCTTACCTCACAGAGGGGTCACTAGCCTCAGCTGTTGAAGTATTGGAAGTACTCTTTTGTTTCTTCGCACCAGTTGATGAGGATGATTTTTTCTTCCTTTTCTTTGATAGATCCACAACAGTAGGTAGAACTGGAAAGACCATCCTTCGTGGAGGTGCTGCAAGCACAATGCTGGTCTCAGTAGTTGCTACTATCATCTTCTTTTTCTTCTTTTTAGGTAGACCTCTACATGGATAGATATGTTAGCAACAATGTAAACATGTAAAAATAATTATAAAGTCTAGGCTCTATGTTACCTTTCAGCAAGCATTGCTGCTATGTCTGCTGGGTCACCATCCTTACAAGTGTTCCAATGATGTCCTATTGCTGACAGATTGGACACTTATGCCTACCCTTGGCTCCTTTGCTGCCACCCTCTGCTGCTCCCTTTTATCTATTTTCCCTTCTCCTACCAGCTGTTGACTTCAACAATGGAGGATGCATGAAGAAACCATGCTCTTTTTTGGGCCACATGGATTTGTCTGGTATAGAAGGGATTGTACCATCATATGCAGCCCTGAAGCTCTGTACAGAGTAGTAGTTGTCCACATGATCTTCTATCTTCTCTCCACGTATAGAGGTGATGTAGGCAATTGCATGCTTACATGGTAATCCACAAACATCCCATACTCTACATGTGCATGTTCTTTCATGCAGGTTCACAACAAACCTGTAAGTAGAATCTGCCCTTGCCCTAACCTCTGCAATGCCATCAAGTGAGCTGGTCACAACATCAATGTCAAGGTTCCTACTTTCCTCCTTTAGCTTACTTATGATGTGGGGCAAAATTTTTCCTTCCGTTCTATGTGCAATTTTTTTCCTCTGATTCCATTTAATTAGAAGCTTCTGCCTTATAGTATCCATCAAGTCATCTAGATGCATCCCCTTATCAGCTTTTATCCAATTGTTGAAGCTTTCTGCTAAATTATTGGTGACATAGTCAACTTTTGACAATGTAGAGTACTGACTTCTTGACCACAATTTTGTATAAGATTGCTGTAAGTACAATATTGCTGCTACATTTGCTTCAGCCATGGCCTCGATATTCTTGTCAAACCAATATGAATTCCAAGAATAAGCAGCAGCCCACAAATGTTCATCAAAAACTTTTCCATGGAACCTTTTCTTAAAATTTTGCACCAAGTGCCACATGCACTCCCTATGCTTCGCATTTGGAAATACCTCACTAACTCCTGTCATGACTGCCTGACCACAATCTGTGCAAAAGGTCAGACTAGGTGGGGTACCTATAGCTTCCTTAAGCCTCTCCATGAACCAAATCCAGTTTTCATTGGTTTCAGAATCAATGACTCCTATAGCAACTGGGTACATCCATTTATGCCCATCAACTACACAAGCAATGCATAACTGACCTCTGAATTTTCCAGTCAAGAATGTACTATCAACAGCCAGATAAGGCCTGCAACCTCTAAGGAAACCTTCAACACAAGGTTTCATTGCAAAAAAAGCCTATTGAATCTGATCTTATCCTCAACTGTATGATGATCAATGACAACAAAGCTGCCAGGACAAGATTGTTCCATCTGTGCCTTAAACCTGTACAAGTTGTCAAAACTTCCTTTCCAGTTACCATACAACTCCTCCATAGCAAGTTGCTTTCCATCATACACTTTCTTGTAGCTGGTAGTGACCTTCCATTTATCCTTCAATCTTCTCTTAAGTTCTTTGGGCCACATGGTTGGGTCCTCAGCTAACCAATCCTTAATCTTCTCACAAATCCAAAACTTGGTAACATGTTTCGAGCACCCAATCCTCCTACCACTTTGACATACATGAGGATCCCCTCCTTCTACCACCTTGACCTACAAAGATCGGTTGCAATCAGACTTAAATAAATTTAGAAGGATGAACAAAGTAGTGAAATAAAAAAATATGAACAAACTAAAAAATAAATGAAAAAGAAATTACCTGTACAGTGACTTTATCACTCATAGTGGATGCATGAATCCTCCAGTCACAACCATATTCCACTCTCGCACACCATGCTCGATACCTCCCTGGTTCACTCTTTTCAATGTTATACTCAAATTCTTTCTTGATAGCATATGTAGCAAGAGCCAACTTAAATTCACTCATGTTTGGATAGATGCTCCCTACTACCATAGGAGGGTTATCTTTGTCGTATGCAACTTGAGGCATGTGAGATGGCAATCTATCATTAATAATCTCATCTACCTCAGCATCCAGATCAGAGTCAGACATAGGATCTGATTCGGAGTTCGAACCTGAATCATAATATTCATCCTCTTTCTCAATTGTGTCAACATTTGCATGAGAAGCAGGTGTTATGTCAAGGTACAACCCCTCCTCATCAACCCCCACATGTTCATTCTCCTGGTTCAGGATTCATAAGATAATTATCCTCAGCCTCAACCTATGCCATTTTCTGGTTCTGTAACAGTCCCAGTTTGAGTTCCTTTGCTAGGTTCTACATGGTTAGGGGCTGGCATTGATGGGGTGCATGGGACTGCAACATTGTCCCATAGTGGAATTTCAGGTGGATCGGCATCAGGTTGACGATATGCAATTGACATGCGACAACACTTTGAGCTCATATGTTTCACAAACATATCCATTAAGTCTTGGTCAGAATGAATTTGTATGTTGGACTTGCTATCAGCACAAAAATAGAACAGCTTCACTACATCACAATACCCGCAAGGAAACTCATCAACAATTTCATCATCAAGGTCTTTAAAATTTGTGGTGTCTGAATCAACGACTTTGTTAATGCCAAACCATGGTCCTCGCATAGTTGGACTAATTATCCTGATTTCTAGATTGAAACTGGTCTCGATGTCATTCCTACAGATGAATAGCATATAGTTCACTCACGTATATCCAGTTTAATTCAGTCCTAACAAGATCAGAAGATGGTACTAATATCATGCATTTCAAGAGGAAAGGAACACTCACCCATCGGGAAGCCAAGGTGGTCGCCGGTCCGCCATCCTATCGAAATCCGCACCAGATCTGTCTCCTGCCTGCTGAGCACACGACCTGGGCCTTCCTCGACCTCTTCCCGCGGCTTCCCAGCGAGCCTGGCCCTGCGGTGCGCCTCCCCGCGCAAGGCCGCGGCCACCCGACGCGCGAGGCCCTGCAGCCACCCCACTGCGCGAGGCCCGCGGATCCCTGTGGCCTCCGGACGCTCCGCCCTCGCGAGCACGCGGCGCAGCGCGGATGCACCGTCGCGGGGCCACCTGACGCTCTGCCTCCCCCCCCCCCCCCCCCCGCGAGGCGCGCGTGCCCAGCCACGGCTACGTCTCCCTCCGTGCGCTCGGCCGGCGGCGCCTCTTCCTTCAGCTCTAGGGTTGCGTTCGAGTGGGTGGGTAACGAACTAGTGGGACGAGAGACTAAGGATTGACTAGAAACGCTGATGGGCAAAAAGGTAATCTTAGCTCTGGTTAGCAGGCATCTCTGGTAGAATTAAACGGCAAGCTGACGGAAATGGCACACAGGTAAAAGAAACTTTGGACATGGATATTGAGGAACTTTTCAAAGTTTCAATGGTACACAGGCCATTTTGAAATTTTATATGGCACACAGGTAATTAACTCCAGATTGTTTCCTTCGGCAGTCAACGACGCGGGGGAGGTAGCATCTTGGACCCACCTGTCGGCGCGGAATGAATCGCTGCCAGGCGGACGGACGACCCCAAGGTCGATTGTGCCACCAAACCAAAGCCTCCTCTTTAAGCTTATTAGTTGTACTAGATAGTATGCCCGTGCGTTGCTACGGGACAGGTAAACCTTTATACTAAAACCATAATGATCGCATTATAAGATAACAATACTGTAAAATTAAATACTGATCTTAGAATCATATTTAATTCAAAAGACACAGTTAATAAAGTTAACGGTCACGGAGAACGTGACGCCACAGACTCACAGTAATTTAAATTTAAACGTGATATACTATTATTACAAAAATATAGCCCACTTTTTTCATGGTTGTACCATTATAGCAGTATTCATTAAGAGGAAGTAGAATTACACAATGCAACTATGAAGAAGTTCTGCAACTATGAAGAAGTCCTCGTAGCACAAATTATAAATCACTAAAACAATGGTAACTGACATAAAACAAACAAAAGCAGTACAAAAAGACGAGGGATGAGGGGTGTCAGACTCAAGACCTAACATATAATAAAAGTGATCAATCAATACATTGTTCAAGAAACTACCAAGTGGCAAAAAATATGCTTCAGACGTAGACCAATCCTACGTAAAATGGATGTACTTTCTCATTTGTAGTCATGTCTTGATCATCACATGGATTGGCAAGTGTGCCAAAGAAGCTTCAATCTTTGATAGCAAGCGTTCTGATTTTGAATTTTTGCCTGAGCCTGAACATTTAAAGAGAAAAATTAAGAAACAAGTAGCGACAACTAAAGAACGTAGAAAAAGAATTGGTTCGCAGCCATGCTGCAGCACGTCAAATTAAGAAAAATGAATCTGATTTAGGCTTTCAGAACTAATTTGCAACAGGTAAATATATTGAATATGACGTCCAGATCATTAAGGTAAAAATGTGACCATGTACAAATGGATGGACAAAGGATGCCAAGGACTGCACATCATGAATGCTGAATTTTGTGTGCTGCCTCTTAGTTGCTAATTCCCAAAAGATCATGCCATCGAACCAAACAATTCGCATGTACCAAGATGAACCAAACACCTCAGCTAAAATTAACAACCTACACATATCAGGTGCCATCGTATTATGGAGCATAACATTCTGACCACGATCAGAGTGCTTATCTGATTAACTGTCAGGAGTCAGGACAGATGAGGCCTCCCTGGTTCGCAACTGAGACTCCAACAAAACTTAATTCATTTATTAAGGGTACATGTGAAGAGCATATCCTCAAGTATCATTAAAAAAAGATACAATTGCAGTAACTCAACCTTTTATTGTGGCCAAACCAACTGGTCTTAAAAAAACAAGATTCTTTTATTGAAGGGTACAAAAAGAAGATGCAAAGTTCATCCCTACCAACGAGACCAATAATTGGAGAACAAACAAAAGTCACATATCATGCTTATAGGATCCACATACCATGAGTTTATATATGTAGCACAACACACAGGGAATAGTTGAAGCACCATGTATTCTCTAACTACGCATCTCGTGAAAATATATGATCCATTAGCACCAACATGCGAACACATAAATGCATGAATATATATAATTTAAACTACAAAACCAATTGTTACCAACTGATTTATCAAAATTCACACAAATCAATTTTTGAGGAAAGAATGCTGGGAACGAAAAAAAATGTAAGTTAACTATTTTAGGCCATGTAGGAACCACATTACAATAGTGGAGCGCACATGATCACAGCTAGTAACTCACCATGAGAAATAATTGATCCTGTATGGTTGCTGCCTCATAAATTCACAAACTAAAGTCCTCCAGCTCACATGCTTCTGTATAAAAGAGAAGCAACAACAAACACATGAGAGTAATAGATGCATAAGTGAAGAGATTTTTTATGAGCAACTAAGAAATTTAGAGCAGAGAAATATTCTCATATTCATGATCAGCATGACCCGAGAAAGGTAATTATTCTGGACTTCAGAACTACAGCTTATCAAAAGAGTAGTAAAAGAAAATTGCATTAGCATACGCAATAGAGCACCAGTAAGATGAATTACAGCTTATCAAACTGAGAATGTAAGCATTTATCAGTTATTTTTCCTGACTTATTCTTGAACAAGATCTAATTGCAGGCCCCACTGTCCATAATCTGAGTGAATACAGAAACAAGTGTCATGTCCCATGCTCTGTAATTACTACACTATCTGGTGTCTTTGTCATATGGATGCTTGTGGGGTATATTGTTAAGGAAGATTGCTGGAAAATGAATGAGGTAAACAAACAGGCATATGGAACCGATGTCGCTAATCTTAGGTTTAAGTTAGTTTAGTTTATTCCATGCTGTAAATTTTCCTAGGAATCTAAAAGACTCTTGTAATTGAGGAAAAAAATAACTCACTCCAAATTCAGTAGAAAACCGATGGTTATCTTGACCATACTGAATATTTGGCTTACTCCCTCCTGATCAAAAATAGAAACTACCAGCCAGGTTACTTATTTAAGTCTAACAGTTGCTCCCCAATGGATTCTTAATTTATGAAGATATAACAAATATGCTACCATGGTATCCAGATTTATGACAATATAATACCTCCCAATGATACCTCAATGCAAAACATTTGCGCAAACAAAAGCAACATCATTCACAACTTTATGCATGCCTGAACTAACAAAAAGAATGCTTTAGCTCCAATTCAACTGTCAGACTACGAATGTGATGTCCATTTACCTCTTCAGTGCACCAGAGAGCTCAATTGATAAGACTCGAAGATGCCAGTCCATATAGAGCTTGATGAGATTGTCAGGGTCTTCTGGACAAGCAAACATTCAGAGTCTATTCTTCATTTTTCCAGAAAAAAATGAAACTTAATTAGAGCCAACTAATGGACTCATTCCAACAAGCTGCAATTTCTGTCCTCAGAAATCCATTTGCAAAAACATGGCCACGGCGGAATGGAACCAACCTACATCTGTGTGCTAATTTCAACGGGAGAGTGGTCGGCAGCTAAACCAATGAGTGACGAGTGGCTGGCAGTTGAACAATGGAAGAGGTGTTGGAGAACTACCGAAAATCAGCTGGCAGTAGAGGTGGCTGGCAGAATTAGTAGAGGTGGCTGGCAGTCCAACTCAGAACTAAAAATCAGAGCAGCCGTGCAAATACACCATCGTGAACTCCACTAAGCTTTACCAAAAATCAACCAATTCTAGTCAATGAGGAATGAGCCATGAAAAAAATACTTGGTAATTGAAATAGGAACTGCAACTGACTCAAATTTCAGAAACTGTGTTCACCCTGGAAGTGGGATTCTTTAGGAAGATACAAAATTATGCCACAACACACAAATACCCGAAATATATTTTTTATATGCATTAGCACACACGATCCAGCACACTAACATATAAGTGGGCATTAACAGCCGAACATAACGCATGTCAGATCGTAACCCACATGATTTCTCTCAAAAGACAACAAGCATGCCAAGCGCAGGTAAAGGGTAGAGATAAACCTACTTCTTGGAGATTTGGAGGCCGGGCTTGAGGTCCTGCACAACGTGCTTTGACTCAAGGTCCCATATCTTGACAGAGTCTGGCGTCGCAACGCAGATCCAGCAACGGTTGGGCGAGATGTAGAGGGGGTGGATGATGGAGCCGGCATCCAACGAGTACTGCCTCTTCATGTCAACCAAATCCCACAATAGAGCGGCCCCCGTGGTCGGCAGGCGGGGGAGGAGGGTGAGGAGAAGGGGAGGGATCTCGAAGGGGAGGAGGCGGGGATCTGGACATCCGGTCCGCCTATGGAGGGGAAGCAGGTAGTCGAGCAATCAGCGTACCTGGCACACGGTGTCGAAGACATTGCGGACCGCGCGGGGAATGATGCCGGGGTCAGCATCGGAGCCATTCATGGTGAACGTCTTCCCGCTGCTGGTCCGCCCGTATGCGAAGGCGGGGCCGCTGAACACACCGACGCCGGCACTCATGAGTTCCCGGACGTCGATGTTCCGTGGCAGGGGGACCTGGCGCCAGGCCAGGAGATTGAGCAGGGTGGAGTTGCCCCATGCCGTTGGGGCCGACGAGGCCGTACCTGCGGCCGTGCGAGATCCGGAGGGAGGCGCTCTTGAGCAGCTCCTTGCCCCGCGCGGAGACGGAGAAGTTCTCGAGCACGATGTCCCTGACATTGTCGTCGACGGCGCCGTTGGCGGCGGCGGCAAAGGATCCCGGGACGCGCACGCCAATGATGACGGAGAAGGCGTCGCGGTCGTCGCGGAGCGCCTCCTGCCTGGCGGCCTCAGCCGCGGCGGCCGCCATGGCCTCGCGCTTGTCCTTCTTCTTGGCGTCCTTCTGTGACGGCGCGGCGCCGGCGCTGAGGTCGACGGCGGCAGTGCGGGCCAACGGCGACCTCCACGTATCGCACGAAGCTGTTCCGGCGGCGACCCCACGACGGTGTTCCGGCGGAGGGTGAGGAGGCGTCGCTGTGCATGACCGCAGTGCGAGCACAGGGGAGAGAGAGCGTGAGCGCAGGGACGAGCGTGAGCGTGAGCGGACGGGGAGCGGACGGCGGCATCGAGGCGGCCCGGGGTCGCGGACGGCACCGGTAGAGCGGCCGGGGCCGGCGGCCGGCGGCGGCTGAGCGGTGGCGGCGCAATGGGGGCGAGCGGACTGGGAGCGGACGGATGCATCAGGCGCGGGGTCGGGGAGGGGGCCGAAGGAGTGTCGCACGGGAGGGGGCCGTGGTTGATGGAGTGGGTTGGGTGGGCAGGACGACGGGCAGGACGCAGGTAGGAGACAGGATGATAGGATGATAGGACCAAAATAAAAGTCGCATCAAATTCTAAAATTCGCACTAAATTTTATTCTTCTCTTTGCTCTTATTAGTTGTAGATAGAGATTAGTTGTAATAATAGAATAGATGACTACATGCTGGAACAAAGCCAATGCTTGCTTTTTATTACGGCGATATCCTTTGTATCGGCCAAACTTTATTAAAAAGGCTATGGAACCACAGGACCCACATTATCTCAACAAATTGAATATATGCATTCAATCATCCTGCTAATAACACTAAAATTTTATATTATATATTATCATTCAGCCAAAACAACTTATCATGTAGCAAATAGCCGAATAACCATCTTGTATATATCATTGAAATATTGCATTTACCAAAACACAAAACCCATAAACTCTTACTCATAAATTCGGTCATGATCAAGCTACCATAATTTTAATAATAGACGACTTTGGCAAAACTAAAGACCGAATTTTAAGTTGTATGCAAAAACAAACTTACCTGAACTGGCTCATAATTCTTTATTTTTACTTCTTCTGAATCAGCACAAGCATCTACCCACCTTCAATCCAGTTCCATCAATGGCTGAATGATTTCATGTACTTCATCTATAGCTATTACAGACTGATGATAACCCAAGCATTTCGAAAATTATCCATCTATGGTTCGGCGGTATAATTCATCATTCAACGAAGTATATTTTAAAGTTTGTCGCCGAATTTTCCTATCTCTTGTTTAACTGGGACTCTTTAAATAATTAACTATAGGGCTTCCCCAATCACCAGGCTCTAACTCACTAATAGGTTCGGTTATTTGTGAATCGTGTACCGAATCTTCTTTGCCCTGTCCTGATTGTTGCTGGACTAAACTAGCACCTAATGCACGCAATACCCCAAAGCACTAATCTGTTCAGCCCCAGAACTCTCAATTTGACCTAGAACCGAACTAGCAACCTGCAGATCGGTCTCGCTTTTGACAACAGCAAGCATCGGTTTTTCCTATTTAAAAACTTTCCACTAGTAACTTGGAAACCAGATGCTTGTTGGGCCAAATGATTAGCTCTAATATTTATTGTTATTAGGCAAAATGAACTATTAGGTATCAACTTGCTTTAAGAAGAAAGCCGAATAGCGATCTCATATATCATATTTTTTTAATAAAGGATAGAAAACTATCCGGCTTTATCTACTCAGAGGTAGAATCAAGCCTTTGTTACAGAGTTTGAACACACTACCAGTTGGATGCTGGTCATCAATAAAACACAAACCAAACAAAAGGTCCACGAAACGACGAAAACTTGACTAAGTAGAACCGACAAATCTTGAAGTAAGCCATTCATTGGATTTAAAAAATTACAGCGCCTTTGCCTCTAGTTGTTGTCTAGCTAGAGTCAGCTATTCCCGTGAATTATCACGCTGCTGCAGCTTCGCCCACTGGCGGAGTAAATGCGTTCCCCTCAAAAGCACCTGCAAGAAAGATTTTAGTAAACACTTGTCAAAGACTACTTCATTTTATGTTAGCCAGATCGTCCAGCATAATACAGATGCTGCTGTTAACAACAATGACTTATGTTTTCTATCACCCCTCTTCGACCAATTATTAAACAAATCGGCAACACTTTGGGGAGGTGATATACCCAACAATAAATGTACAGCACGTCACAAAAATCTAGCATACAAACATTGAAAAAAGAGATGGTGAATTGTTTCTGGAGCATGACAGAAACTGCACTGCGTATCACCAGTCAGTTACGTCGTGCAAGATTATCTTTGGTTAAAATTACCTCTCTTTTTAAATACCAAAAAAAGACTTTTATTTTTTATGGTATTTTGATCTGCCATATATCATGTGACACACTTGCCCCATTGTTAATTAACACAGCATACATTGATTTGACTGAAAATTTTCCTGATGAGTGTAAAGAGCAGACAAAAGTGTCCTTATCCGCTTGAATATTCACATTATGTAAAGAAGCAACAATTCTGTGCCAATCCCTTAGATTATTACCTACTAAATTCCTTCGAAAAGAGATATTTAGAGGTACTGAGCTAAGTACTTGTGACACAGAATCATGTTTCCTTCTCAAGATATTAAACAAGGCCGAAAATCTGATACTAAGTGGCTTATCTCCTAACCACCTGTCTTACCGGAAACGGGTTTGCGAATCATCCCTCATATTGAAGGACCCAAGACCTACGAAAGTATCTTTAACACTCATAAGGCTTTTCCTAGAAGTGAGACTGATTCGATTTTTTAACACAACTCGCAAGTGTTTTGTTTTTAATGTATTTATTACACAAAAGCTCCTGCCACAACCCATCCTCATTGAGGAGTTTGAAAAGCCACTTGCTTAGCAGACATTTGTTTTGTATTTCTAGATTCTGTATGTCCTAAACCTCCTTGTAATTTTGGTTGGCACAGAATCTCCCACTTTGCTGACCTATATTTTCGCTTATGCTGATCATTTTGCTAGAAGAATCTTGATCTAAAGCAATCAATCCTCTGTAGCACCCTTTTGGTAATTCAAAGAACGACATCATAAACAATGGTAAGCTAGAGAGGACCGAGTTGATTAGAACTAAACGGCCACCTACTGATAGTAATTTTCCTTTCCTTCCACTCAATCTTCGTTTAATTCTGTTTATAATTACTTCCCAATCCTTATTGTGCAGCTTCCTGGTGCTCATAGGTAAACCAAGATACCGGAAAGGGTATTTTCCAACCTCGCAACCGAACAGCTATGAAGTAAAACACCTCTTATTCTTTTGCTTTATCAAAACAAAACATTTCACTTTTGTGGTAATTTATTTTAAGTCCAGATAATTGCTCAAAGGATAGTGAGGATTATTTTCATATTCTCTGCCTTGGCAACATCATGGCTCATAAATATTACAGTGTCATCAGCATATTGGAGGATAGACAAACCCTCTTCGATTAAATGAGGAATTAATCCTTCTACAAGTCCTGCTTCCTTTTGCTCTGGCAATGAGTATGGCCAACATGTCCACCACTATATTAAATAGTATCGGCGACATAGGGTCACCCTGTCGAAGTCCCTTTTTTTGTTTGAAAGTAGGAACCCAATTGGTCATTAACCTTTATAGTTCACATTATCTCCTTGTGTGAAACGCTGCACCCATGTGCACCACTTATGTGAAAATCCTTTTGACCGTAATGTTTGTTGGAGGAAATTCCAATTTACCTTGTCATATGCTTTCTCGAAATCTATTTCAAAAATTATCCCATCCTGTTTCTTTGAATGTAATTCATGGATTGTCTCATGAAGAATTACTGCACCCTCCATAATATTCCTCCCTGGTAAGAACCCTGTCTGAGTTGGTCTAATTACCTTTTGAGCTATGGTAGTTAATCTGTTAGTTACAACTTTAGTGAAGATTTTGAAGGAAACATTTAATAAACAGATTGGTCTATATTGTTGAATTACCTTCGCATCATTCTTTTTGGGGGAGCAAAATTATATTTCCAAAATTTAAACTATGCAAATTTAGCGTCCCCTAGTGGAAATCCGAGAACTGAGCCTTGAGGTCTTCTTTTATTACCTCCCAAAAGACCTGAAAAAACTCTATTGGGAATCCATCTGGACCCGGCGCCTTATTATGCTCCATTTGGAAAATAGCTGCCCTCACCTCAGATTCCGAAAAAACATTAGTCAAAACTCATTCTCCAATTGCGAGACCTGAGGAATATCCCCTATTTGTGACTCCTCCAAGATAATATGAGAGTCGTTTGAGGGGCCAAACAGATTCTTATAATAACTGGTAATATGCTTTTTGAGATTAGCATTACCGCTTATTATAGAATTCCCTTCCTCTAACTGGTATATATGAGTTTTCCGATGTCTACCATTTGCTAACAAATGATAATACTTAGTATTTGCATCACCCTCCAATAGGTGTTTTACCTTAGCCCTTTGGTACCACTTAATTTCCTCTTCTCTAAAAAGCTGAGCCAACCTCTCATTCAGGACGTGCTTTAAATTTAATTCTACTACATTTAGCGCAGACAACTCTGCCTTCTTATCTAACTCATCCAGCTTATCTAACAAGGCCTTTTTTTTCTTTCTTATATGCCCCACTAACATTTTTGGCCCAACCTCTAAGATATTGACGCAGTCTTCTAATTTTAGCCTGCCATCTATCTAGAGGAGTACCCCCAATTACCACGCTTTGCCAAACACCTCGTACCACGTCGCAAAAACCTTCCCTCAGCAACCATCCCAGCTCAAATTTAAACTGGGGATGATAAGCCGTGGACGGGTCATTAGTACAACAAAGCAGCGGGTTATGATCCGAGATTTCCCTAGACAAAACTTGCACCTGTGGTATGTGGGTACTTAAACTAAAAAATCAGTACAAACCAATATCCTGTCTAACTTTCCAAAAGTTTGGTCTTGCAGGAGATTAGCCCAAGTAAAATTCCTCCCCGATAACTCTATTTCCCTGAGGTTAAGAGAATCAATAACCGCATTGAACAAGAAGGGCCACCTTCCATTAAAGTTGTTATTATTTTTATCTTCTGGTTTGCGCTAAAATATTAAAGTCGCCACCTATGACCAAAGGTAAAGCCTCTTTAGTGCACACCCGTACCACCTCAGAAAGAAACAAAGCTTTTTTCTCAACTTGAGCTAGGGCCATATACAGAAATTAAGTTAAATTTGAAGTCATCTGCTCTATTGCGCAACTTAAAGCGGATTAAAAAAAAAAATCCCCTTCTTCAATTTCACCAACATCAAAAGTTGACAAATTTATACCTAGAATCATCCCACCCGACCGTCCGTGCGGAGCCATGCAATGCCATAGAAAATCTCTGCCATTGCAGATATTATTTAAAGTGGATTGCAGAAAGTTAGCTTTGCCTGTTTCTGATAACGCAATAAAGTCTAAGTTGCTTTTCTTTTATTAGGTCTGATAAAAATCTATACTTCTTCGGGTCAGCAAACCCATTGCAGTTCCAGAATATGCCCTTTATTATGTCAAAATTTTATTTTTTATGTTTTTCCTAGCTCTTGTTCCTTTTGGACGTGATACGGGAGTCTGTAAATATGCAGAATCACAGCCCCCATCACCTAGATCTTCAGCAATTTCGGCACAAATAAGATTCAAAGATTCTAAGTCCATGTTCTCCTCCAAAGAACATAAAGACTAATCATCATCAAGTACGTTAAGATCAGTGTGCTCTACATTAACCCCATGATTACCAGAGAAAGAACATGAATTTTTTTAGTACAATTAAGAGATTGAGAAACCTCATGCTTATTTTTCCCAAGACTGACACCTAAAGAATTTAATGTTTGAATAACGGAGCTATCATCAATAACAAAAGAGGGGTACTCTCTCCGTCCCTAAAAAAAGTGTCGTTCTCGCTTCCCGAGAAATATCTTTGATTAAATTTATATTAAAAAATATAAATATTTATAACAAATAATTAGTATCATTGGATAGATCTTTGAGTCTAGTTTTTTAACAAATTTATTTCGGGTTATAAATGTTGCATATATTTTCTATAAATCTAGTCAAACTACCGGTACGAACACCCAAAACGTCCCTTTTTTAGGGACGGAGGGAGTATGTCTGAGGTTCTTTACCTTTACTAGCAGCAGAGTCCAGATTCTTGCGCGCTTTCAGATTAGAAGCCCTCTCCAAAGAATCTTCATCTGCCATCACCACAGATTCTTTTGCTTGCTCTTGATGGCGACACTGTCCCACTAACCAAGGCTCCAAATTTCTTTTTGCCAGGGTCACTACGTGAAAACACCTTATTAGCCTTCCACTGTGCAGTTCCATCAGTGGATACTCCCTCTTGAGTAAGCTCCACCAATGGTTTAGCAATGACAATGGCACTCTCCTTTCCATGTTCAGCACATCCTGCAAAGCCACGCTGCCCAGCAGCAAGCGCAGGGGCCTGTTGCAGTACTGCTTGATGCCCAGCAGATTGAATTGGCGCCTGGACCTACTGCACAACTTGTGCAACAACATTGTTCTTCCCTGGTGCACCAGAATCCGGGATTTGAGGTCCCGCTTCCTTAGTAGCAGCCGGGTCGTCACCAAGCTTATCATCCAGGTCCATGTTTTCACCATCTTTTTCATTTTCTTTTGGTGGATCCTCATCTTTCCTAGGTGTATCCAAATCAATAACCTGAGGTTCACTAGAGGACACATCTTCCTCCACTCTGAACTGCAATTCATAAACAAAATCTCCTATCACAACATCGACCAGGTTTGGAATGATTGCTGGATCCAACACATCCACCTTCATCCTCACCCGCCCATGTTTCTTGATAAATTTAGTATCCACTGCCATCGGGACACTTAATATGGAGCCGATTGGCCAAATGATAGGGAATTCACGCAGCTCCATAGGTAAGCCCCTAAACTGGACCCTAAACTTTATCAATTTTATACTTGTATACTTCATTTTCTAGTCCTTTTTCCAGACAAATTTTTCCTTTCACTGTTTTCATGTCCATCGGTCCCCAATTTATCATTGTGGATAACAATTCTGCTGACGGGAAATTAGTGGTGAAGGCGTCTTTGCCTTTTTCCTCAATCACCCATTCCTTGTTTTTGCCGGGTAGTAGTTTTTCTAGTTCCACCGCTAGTTGATCAGCTGGTAATAGAACCTTCCAAGACACGTACCATAGCTGCCATGGTTGTTTTTTCCTCTGCAGTAACTTTAATGTTTGCGGCAACCGGGATATAATAAAAACCCAATCCTTCAAACCGCGTACCCACAAGGAATTGCAGTAGTGTTCATGTTCTTCATATTTGGGCAGATTTTTGTTACGTGTTCGCCAAAGCAAATATCACAATGTAAAGGTACAGTGCAAACCGACATTGTATGACCTTTGGTGTGGCAACGATAACAAAATGGCTTGCCCATACTCTTTTTTTCACCTTGGAAAGATGATTCTGGCACATCTTTGGACCCTGTAGTTTGTGGGGCAATGTCGGTCTTCACAGCTTTGGGAAAAGTTGCAGACGATGTTGGAGCCGTTGCCGTTGCAGCCTGGATTGGTGGTGCGCCTGGCTGTCCCACGGCTGTTGTCGGATCGCCAACAGTACCGTGAGATTGCCCTGCTGCCCCAGCCGCGTAGAACGGGGCAGCGGATGTTCCTGCCCCAGCGCTGCTCGGCGTCGTTGCTGTGCTTGGATGGAGGCCTCCTAGCGATCCCTGCGATGCCGTCGCCGAGTGTTCCGCCGTGAACGCACCTTGCGCCATTGCTGGGTTGTGCCAGCTCCGGTTTCTAGCGCCGTAGCCGGAACCAGTTGGCCTCCGCCTAGGGCCCTGGTACCCTCCTTTGTGCTTGTCATTGGCAAAACCACGGGCACCAAAACCATGGCCGTGACCTCCCCCACGTGAGTGGAAACGATCAGGGCCACGACCATGGCCACCACCATAGCCCGGGTTAAAACCGGACTGGAACCCGGGATTGAAACCTCCTTGCCATCCTCCAACTCGACCACCGTTTCCTCCAGCACCTCGCCCTCCCATCGAGTTCGGCGGAAGCCCATTAGGACCGGGCGCCGCCATGCTTCTAACCCGGACGACTTCGGCAAAGGAACGGTGGAGTAGTGGCGGCTTAGACCTAGCCCTCTGCACGGACTTGGTTCTAGTCCTAGAGAAGAACGCACGGAGGCCAGGTGTGGGCCGGAAGAATTTCCCAGGCCCAAATCGTATCCGCTTAGAACTCGTCAGTAAATCTTGACCTGGGTGTACGCTCGACCCGGTCACGGCATGCCTAGCCGCGACGGAGGATTTTTGGAGCGCTGGAAACTCCGGATCTTGACACTGAGATTCAGGCTTTTGAATACTTTTGAAATTCGAACACCTGAACGAAGGGACTGACCTCGCTGGACTAGCCCTCGCCGGAGTTGCCAACGTAGCTGGCGTACCCATGGTTCGAGTAGCCAATGACGGACGGGACGATCCCTTTTGGTATGTTGCCGCAGCTACACAGTCCCCCAAAGTTCTCGGCGGCGACATCCTCGGAGAGGGCAGTGGACCATGCCATGGCTTCCCTACCAACTTCCTCTGAACCATCTTCGAAACCACATCCATGGAGAAACGGCGTTCGGAAGTTGAGACGTTCTTACCTGAGCCTAAAGCCTCCTCAGCTCTAACCAGCTCACTCAGTGAGAAGCCCGCATCCGTTGCCTCCTTAATGAACTCCGGCGTCGAGATTGAGCAGCCGTCGTCGTCCTCCGACTCCTCGCCGTCTTCCGTCGTTGCCCAGAACTTGGACGGAATAGGCGAAACCGGCGACACAGCGACAGTTGTGGTGGGTGCCGTCGCCTCATGCACGGCATGCACCGGTTTTGGAGCCCTTGTCACCTCCACCGCCATGGTTACCATGCAAGAAAGCGCAGCGCGCCCATCCCGGCATTGGTCACCATCACCGTCGTCGTCGTCTCCGGTAGTGTCCGAGGTTGAAGGCACTCTCCTGGTTGCCCAGCAGTGTATCGGTCCCAGAAGGAGCCGTCGTCCGCCGAACGGCCGTCGTCCGACTACCGCCCTCCCTCCCCTCATAGGCGGCCTACCAGGGTCCTACCTCGCGACCTCATATATCATATAATTCGGTCATCCATAATTTTCAAGTAAAATAAAGCAAACTAACTATCCCTAACCAAACTCTTGGTCTGTACATTGCTTATTACCTCTGAGATTCGGAGACTGATAGAAAATGTAACTCCACAACCAAGATTTAGTGTTCGTCATTAGCGAATATCTTCCCTTGTTTTGGCCTCCACACCTGCCGATTTTGAATATGTGTGAGAGCCGCCGAGTAGCACTGTAGTTTCGGTTTGGTTCTTGGCACAACTGACCCTTATCCAGTTGCCCCAAAATTTCTTGGTCTGTTCCGAAACACTCCTGCTCTCAGCCTAAACACAGTACTTCTGGAATGAAAATTGTTCTGTGGCTTAAAATTTCGACTATGCAGTCTCCGTCGCCACCACTTGCTGAATTGCAATACTGAGACATGCCTTTAGAAGACTCTGCACTGATAATTTGCATGTCCAGCATAACAGACTGTCCAGCCACAAGAGTCGTCTTCTCTGATTTTTTCTGTAAATCACCACGTTCTAAATCAGCAGGCAAGCCACCTTTCAGTACTACGTTATCTTCATTCTGAAAGATATATGGTCTTGTGCTGCTACTGCCATACATCATTAGCAGTCCCCCTGAACCCATTATGTTTCAGAACTGAATCAGATCCAAACCTGACCACACCGCTTGTTTTTCAAATCGGGGGTTAACCGAACCACGATATTCGGCTTTCATTGTGGTCGTGTGATCACTACTGGTAGTATCTGAATAGAAAAAAGTCACAGGTGTGCATGTATCAGCATGGCTGTCACCATAAATTTGTTCACGCCTTGAAGCTACAGTACAACATGCCTCTCAAAAGTTGCCTCCTACTCGGCCATACATTTCACAATCAGCTCTTCGCGTATAACAAAGCCAATTTCAACCTGGCTCACACCAAATTCACCCAAACAAAGATGGACGGCTCCTCCGGGAGAAGCGACGTCCACATCGCCCTAAAATGCTTACAGCCATCCGATCTCCAGTTCAACGTCCTAGATCGCTTGGAGCGGATCTTGCTGGGAGCAGCTTCCTGTGCTTCTCTGCCTTCTCATCTGCTTTTTTCTAGCTTCCTCGGCTTCTCATCCGAATCTCAGTCGTCAATATATTTGGCTCCAGCTTCTCCTTCCCGATGCTTCCCAACATATCTCGTCTCTCTCCTCTCTTCCTCTTTCCCTCGCACATCGTCCCGACCGCCGCCACTTCCTCGACCGCGCCCCTGCCTTCCCTCCCTCCCCTTCTCCCTGTCCCTCTCTCCCGACGTCGCCACGTGCCGGCCGGCCCCCGACGGTTGCGGCGCCACCGCCACCTCAACACACGGCGCGCTGGCGGCGCGACGGCACCCCCGGGCTGCAGCGTACGGCAGCGTGTTGGCCCCGGATGTGGCCGTCCCTGGCCATGGCGAGCTGCGTGCAGCCTGTGCCGGCGGTTGCCGGAGTGCCAGCCCTCGATGCTGCCTCCGCCAAGGACAGCGGCTGCGCATGGAGGAAACCCTAGGTTTTTGGGCTCAAGGACAGCGGCCGCTCGTGGCCTGTTCCTCTCCGACAGTGGCGGCGGCAACTTAGTTTGCCGGCCGGATTTGGCCGTGCACCCCGTAAGATATGCCTGCTCCTAGCTCATGCCCTCTATGATTCTAATGTGTCTGCCAATTCCCTGGAGCAGTCCGCGCCTCATGCGTGTCAGACGACGTGTATACACGGGTGTCGCTGCTGCGTGAGGACCATGAGGCGGAGAGGAGGGGGGCTCCTATAATACTTGCTCGCCTCCTAGCCCCGTACCTAGCGCCTCACCTCTGTGCTATGCTTGCTCCTTTATGTTCTCTTTAGGTAGTATGGGAAGTGCTGACGGCGGCGTTCCATATTGCAGTACCCAAGACAGCAATGCAAGCAGCATGCACGAAGCGTATGCTTGTCAGATCCTCTCTGCTTCTTTATGCAAGGAGCATGCACCAAGCGTGCAGACTTCCTCCACTGGCTGCCGGATCTAGCACCGCAGTGCCGACCAACAAGCAGTATCAATACCAACCAGCAAGATGGAAGCACAGATAAGTATAGTAATGTGACTCCTGTTTTCCCAGTTTTCCTTTATTTGCAGCTTTACTTTGAGGTAGCATTTAAACTGATATAAACCATTCTAAACTTTTGCAGGACCAAAGGTTGGTACTGGACTGAATTACTTGGGCAGAGTTTTATTTTTCACCTATGTCAACATTCAAGAATATGAGAAGTCCAATTCGTAGATGAATATGATGTTTCCTTTATGAGACAACCAGTTCTGCTCTGGTGGGTTCATGATTGCTTTTCCTCTGCATATGTTACTTGCTATTGGATTTAAAGACGCCATTACCTTTTTCCTTTACATACTTTACGCTATTTTATTTGTCTTGCATACCTGTTCAAGATGTTGGACAGCAAGATTTGCATTCCTCGTTGACTTCGTTACTGGTCGTTAGGTCACAGATTGATGCTCCTTCCTTGAACCCCTGTGATAACCACTATTTTTGCCACCACAGACCTGTTGCTCTAACTAATGCTGCTGTATTGAAAGAATGAAAATTTTGCAGGGTAATGAAAATTTTGCAGGGTTCACATTAGACATCTTGGTCTGCTCTATACCACCCAGCTGATAGTTTTCTAATTCCACAAATTTGTGAGACACAAGTATTTTGTCATGTACGATTTCCTATAAACATTGGTTCATTAAATTTAGTGGTGCCATGTCACGTTAATCGTATGGTTTATCAATTGTTTTCCCAAGATTATGCCAAGTAGATACTGCTCCATGCCTATGCTATTCCTCGATTTTCCATGGTTTTTAAATATTTAACCTTTGAACTGTATTTTTTTCCTACAATAGACCATTTAGTCATATCATATGATATTTTATATTTAACCCACGTGTATGGGATGAGTTGAGGTAGTTTGATTGCTTAAGAATGAAGATGCCATTTTGGTGGCTACAGCAGGTCATTTAGGTTATCAGGAAATAGCTGTTGTGCTTACGTTGTCATCCGTAATTTTCATACCAATTAGTGCTCTTTTCGGTGATGGTACTTTACATTCATGAACAGTTTCACCAGATAAATTGTTCTACCTTGTAGTTTGGTGTGTTAGAGCCATCAAATTTCTATGTTTTCATACATATCCCAAGTGGCAGAAGATAGGTAGCCAGGCCATTGGAGACTTTCATGTAACAAGAGCAATGTAATGATGCAGATCTGTACACACAGAACATGCAGCATAAAGGCCAATGTCATACAATACCTGGGTTGAGGCCCAAAGGGTAGCACATTTAAAGCAAGCAACATGTTACCTTTTCTTGGTTGTTTTTTTAGTAACTTTCTGATTCTGCAATGGTATTACAATTACAAAATGTGTGTTAACTATGGAAACATTGTATGGAGTTCCGCTTGCTGATGACCTGCAGAGTTGGCCTTCCAGGGCCACCGCACTCTGTTGTCGTTATCACTTGCCACACGCGGTTTATAGCATCTTTGCCCTCGTGTTTTGCGGATCTTTCTCTCTCTCTATTCTGTTTTCCTATATGCACCTGGATCTCGCTGCTTGGATTTTTCGTAAAATCCAAAACCAGGAATTACTTTTTACGTATGACAAAATATCAATCGGTTCAGTGTTTGACCATATGCCTACTGATACGAGAAAATTTTTTGGTTTTACTCAGCTACTCAAAACTATGTAACCATTGATCTATTTCATCAGTTTGTATATACGAGAACAATTTCAGTTTAGTTACTCAGTGTTTCGACATATGCCCTGCTCTCTGAAATGTAATTCTGAACTTTGATTACCTATTGGAAACCTGTTCAGCAATAGGTTTAGGTATTCAATGAATTACCTTGTGACAATATGCTTATTCAATCATAAAAAATATAACTTAGATTTCTTTGCAAGATGACCTCTTCCTGTTCACAAATTATTATGGCACTAAACAGGCCATGCAATTTTCATTGTTTGGATTTATCTTATGATTTCTGACTGAATATCCTCTTCCTAACTTTAAACTCATTAAATGGGCTTTGTCAGCAACAAGCGTGGCCGCGATAGCAAATACAGCAACCACTGTGGCCATGATGATGAACCATCGACTATATTCGTCATGGTATGTTCCTCCAATCCCAACCTTCTATTCATTGTTTCTTCCCTGTTTTTGGCAGAGGTGTTGCATGACCTCTTAATTTTTTTATTGGTGAACTATGATGCAAATAACAGATGGGTTCATATGTAATGTTGTGCTATGCAGGTAGATGATGCTGTGTTGTGCAGGTGGTGCGCTATGCCCAATAGCGAGTCAGAGTATGTGAGTTGTCGTTGCTTCACTTTTATTGCCTCCGTTGGTTTATCAAGTACAGTGTTCTGAGATTTACTGATTGTGGCTTATCCGGCAGACCATGGGTTGGCGGTGCATTGGGAGCAACCTACCTAATTCAGCAAGGTATGAATGCAGTAATTAGTCGCTAACAGTATGTGGAGTAAGTGAATATTGATGTAATGATCATTTTCTGTTATAAAACCTAAGTAAGAATTTTTGGGGGGTTAAACTTGCGCTCAGCAACGACTAATTTCTGTGCTCCTTGGGATGCAGTAAACAAGCGGTATTTTGCAGTGATTGAGTCAGCAAAGAATTTTTGGAAACGATTTCTTGTTTTTGGTGAAAACCTTATTTTTGCCCTTTCCATCATGTTCCTTTTCATGTGTTCTAGAGATTTTGTTCTCGTACCAACAATAGCAGTTATTACAGGTCATCGGTGACCAAATGATTATGACTTCATTTGTCGGTCACTTATTGGATTTGCCTTGTATCTCTGAACATGTTTCTGTTTTTGCAGGCAGGCCCCTCATGATCTCATCAGGAGGTATGGCTCTATGTGCTTTACAGGTGGTGCTTCCGCACCAACACTAAAGATATTTGGTTTCATCAACGTATCCATGTTTGTGCAGTAGACTCAATATTGAGATTAATTTGACTTGGATTAGTTCAGGTTTGATAATAAGCGATAGTATTTCACTGATGTACCATCATATTTTTTACACTTACTGAATCACCGTGGGGTTAACTTATTTAAACAAAGTAATAGTCTTTTGTTGTCCAATCTGATAAAAAAAGCTCCATCTAACTTTTTTTTATTTAAAAAAAATGTCACACTAGTAGCCAAGAAACAGTGGACCATATAGCTTTAGCCAACGTTTAAATACCAGAGAATAAGATGGCCTCATTCAGACAATCTATGCTGTTTAGATACAGATTCACAGGTGCAGCACTTATTTGGTCATGTTATTTGACTGCAGATGATTTGTTTTGCCACCATTATTGCAACCAGGAAAGAATCCTGTTACTAAATGTGGCCATATTCATGGGCAATTTCATGCTCTTGTTGAACTCTTCTAAATTGGTGTAAAGGTACCTCACTATTTTCTGTTCATTTAGTTTTGTCACCTTTCTGATTTAATAAAAAAGACCTGTTAAATTTAAATATCTTCATATTTTCACTCTTACCGGTATCCAGATTCAAACTACCTGCTTATAGAAGATTATGCTGACTGAAATTGAATGTGTAAACTGACATGGCTTCATTTAACATTGTCAGCATATTCGTCTACCCATAATGGTCATGAGCACTATATAGTCCTATAATTTGTAATGTTGCAGATTTGAACAACATGTGCATATATATATGCACACACACACCTTTTTGTCTGCCACATTCTCTACACATTTATAGTTATATATGTATGACTGCACACGCGCGCAATGGCAATTTGACCACATGTTTATTGTAGACAACATGTATCATATTTATCTGACAATTTGATCGCATCGTGCATCATAAGATCGAGTCTTGGTTGTATATATAGACCCCAAAAATATTTACCCTAGCCTTGTACTAATATGTCTAATGTATATATATAAGATTATGCTCAAAGTTGTATCTAATTATAGCTTGTTCCATACTAATAGCTCATAGTGTTGTTCGTCACAGCCATGTGCATATCCTCATGCAGAAAACAGTGAGTAGCCAGCAACCATAACAGATTATCATTCTTTTCCCAGAATTGAACCTGCACAACCGCGCAAAGGCTAATGTTGTCCTTCAAATAATCGGATCGTATGATTCATTGGTTCCCTAATGGTACCAGAAGGATCAAAAGAAAGTGTAGTTTAAGCAATATTTTTTCTTTCTCCAATTCAAATGCCTTACATGTTACCATGAGGGCTTGGGTTGTAAAAGTAATAGTTTGGTTGGGAAAATTGGTTGTGTATCTCGATTTTCCATATATTGAATTTTATCAGGTGTTAAAAATTAAGTTTGTATCTACGGTTTCTCTTAATCTATATTTGGCTATACAATGCTACCAGGTAACATGACTAGTTGAGTGTTAACTTAGTTTGTTCTGCACCGAATGATTCAATAATTTTGAATGTCAGATGTTGCATGTTTGTTTGCCGCAAGGTGCAACGGGCGCGTGAATGCGCGCGCCCAGCTAACAGTAAAGAAACAAATAGAGTCACTTCCTAGCCGAGTAGTGCTTCGACTAACCAGCTCTTCAATTGGTCGAGACTCAATTTGCTGCCCATCTTGTTTGGTCTATGGCAACATTGATCATAGGACTTCTGCCTCTTGCAACCATTCTTCCCCATGGGTGAAACCATCAATAGCATTCCGCTGAGGCGTGCCGAGGACCAACAGTATTTATTACACATATGTTAGGCGCGAAAATATCGGCCATAGTCAATGTCCACATGTGTATATATCTTCTAAACATGCAACCATAGGTAACTATAAGCTTAGAATGCACCATAATTATGTGGCCGATTATGTTTTACCTCTCCTCTTAAATAAACAACTAATCAGCCATGTAAAGAATTGAATTCTACCAATATCCAAATCAAGTACAGAGCGAATGAATTACCATACACTAACTGCTTGGTTAAATGCAATGGTAAACAAACGCCGGCGTATATGTTTCATATTCTTTTGACCATGCATATGCAGCCGAAACAGAATTATTGGCACATAAATATTTATCTATCTAGTATTTCAGCTTTTGAAATTAGTATTGACACATACCAACACTAATCAAAGTGTATAATAATTCGGTAATAATCCTCCATGATATTGGAGCCCATGCGGCTCAAAAGGAGGATAAAAATATGAACATGGCGGGTAACCAATCATACCTAGAGATGAGCTCCTTGGACTAGACATCAATGGCATCGGCAAAGTATATGGATGATGCGACAACCAATAATTTTGATGGTTGGGCGAAAACCTTTGGCTTCGTAGCTTTCCCCTAGCTTCTTCATTTAGCTTTGCCTCTGCTATAGCCTTTACTCAAGCACCCTTATTACGGTCTTGAGTTTGAACACTTCCTTTGGGAACCCATGCCATGTTCTTCTCTTTTAGCTCGTGTGCACTAAGTCTTTGTGGCTTCTTCTTTTGCCAATTTGATAAACTGAGTGGACGTCTTGGCTGTGATTCTATTATGAGTTGCTGCAATTTATCGTTAACTTTTGGCACTTTAAGCTTCTTCTGTTCAGATTCGACATCCAGATTATCAGTACCAAATTGCTTCATCTTTTCACTAATGGTAGCCGAAGTTTCTAATACATTAATCGGCTTTTCGTTATTCGAATCCAGAAATGAACTTTTATCATGGCGGCCATCCCTTTTCACGCGATAAACTTGTTTGACCACCTTTTTGTTCACCTGAGCACCAGGCCATTTCTTTTCCTTAAAACGGTCATTGACATGTGACTGTCTTTCAAATGTTGTTTCTTTTGGAGCTGCATACTCTAAGTGGTATGGTCTAGAATATGATGGAACATGCATCCATAGATCATACCATCCACATGATGAATAAGGAGGATAATTAGCAAAATACGGGCCATTTGACATTGGGATTGGCATTCCAAAAGGATTATATGGTGCTTCTGTATAGAATTTCTCTCTTCGCCAATTCCAACTTTTAGACTTTGGTGATGATCTTGACTGCTTAATATTGTTAGGCCGATTAGCACTCTTTGTATCTGTCTCCCTTTTATATTTAGCCAGAATCTCGTTGGAAGTAAGCTTCGGCTTCATCGTTCTACGCTTGCCATGGACCTGAGCTTTATTATTGAGATCTAAAATCTCATCTGATCTCTGGCATGCCGCCCAGCGCTTAGTGTTTTCTCTCGGATATCCAAATTGGCATCACTCAAATTGTTAATCTGTTCAACCACTACAACAGATTTTGCATCTTGACCGTCTCCTTCATCCAAATTAACTAATTGCTTGGACTCTTGTACTATGCTTACACCATCATTTGCCTTATTAATTGTAGCTACTACTTCCTGGCCGATAGTTCCCACTATACTCAGCCCTTCTATATCCTTCTGGAGATTAGTAGCATTCTCAATTATTTTATTTTCTCTATTTTCATGATTTCTAATCGAATCCATAAATTATTCGGCCATACCCTGCTGTACATGACCCGGACCATCTCTATGATTTGCAATATTAGAGTTAAAACCATTATCTTTAGTGATGTCCAAATTAAATGTATGATCGGCTATACGTAATACTTTTGTGTCACTGCAATTAGCAACATAACTCAAAGACTCCTTTTTATCTAGAATAGCCGATCCTTTTTCTGGAGTAAATAATTCTGAATTTTCATTTGCAGCAATAATGGAACTTTTGTTTAAACAATCACCTTTATCATTCATCTCAGAATTATCATCAAGCTCAAGCAAAACTTTCACAATGCTAGATTGAATTGAGGATAAAGCACTTGTATTTAATACCTCACTTAGCACGTCGTGGAACGGCGGAAACTCTTTAAACTTGATGACTCCTTTTTCTGTCTTCCGATAACATGTCAGATATATCCTCTTGGATACCCGATCAATTTCTTGAATAAGATCTTCAGGTAGGTCTTCAAGTGTGTAATCCCGGGCCATATCTCCCTGGTTGATTATTGGGCGTGTAGCAAACTCACCTTGCTCCGTGACGGCTTCTGGTAGTTTCTGTCTGCACCGCCGGCAGGTTTGAATAGCAATATCAATTTCTAGCTAACTCGTGCCCAACAAAAAACGCAATCAGCCTTGAGGCCTGATCCGATAGCCACGCAATTAGATGCAATCGGCCTTCGGGCCAGATGCAACAAACGACACAAACAATGGATAATTGGACAAAACAATATTGGGCCTTAGTGTAGCCGAATAAATCTTCTCCAGCGGAGTCGCCAATTGTGTTGACACGCGAAATTGATCCATGCAACAACATGATAAATATCGTGCTTTCGCGACGACGAGCGACTAGTTTTTAGAACAAACTAGCAAAGGAGTTCCTCGCTTTCGTGGAGGAGAGCCCACCGTTTTTCAACGCAAAACGGCAAAGATCACTAATTCCTAATGGAGATTAGAGTTTGGCAAAAACTACTGTCTAAGGTAGAAGAAAGAAACATAACGAAGAAAAATAATAGATGTATTAGGTCGATTGGCTAGATCCCATAATCGGCCGTTTACCCATTATATATAATGAGTATGCCTTGGTCTTGGCAACCGAGTAGGACTCCTATAGAGGTACGATACATATTGTTTGTTTGCTTGCAAAACAAGCCGAATATAAAATTCCTACTCTCTCTTTTTGATCGGCCATGCAAAACGTATAGGCTGTTATCCTGAGTCCGATACTAGTACAACTTCTTTCTGGATCCAGCAAAATAATTAATATCTTTGTCTTAGATATTTCCTTCACCACAAGAAGCTGGTGCGTACAGCTCTCCTGGCCCAAGGAAAATAATATTATGGCAGGCATAAGGATCTCCTTCTATCGTTGTTTCTACATCTTGCACTCTGAAACCAGTCTTTGCCCCCTGAGCTCAAACACAAATCCTGATGCGGTGATGCCTATGAAATATGCCAACATTGACTAATCTGTCTAGACTATTACAAATATATTCCCATTAACATTTATCAAATTTTGGCTATTACCATAAATACTATTTCTTGGCATTACCCACGGCCAAATTTAGCTATCAACACCATCTTCTCTATCGTTCAACCATCTCCAGATCATAAATCGCTCAAAAAAATAATCTGTCGATAAGAGTCACTGAAAGGAACCTTCCTATAGGAAAAAGTCACATAACCTCCTTACCTATTGATGGTAGACTACTATACCCCTTAAAGTATTAAACTGAATTTTCTAACCTCTAAACTTTTCAAAACCGGTTAAATAACCCCTAGATGGTTTTGGATAGTGGTTTTGCTACAGTGATGGTGGTTTTTTATTTTTATTTATTTTTGTTGAATCTTTAAAAAGTCATAAAATGGATAATCCAATTTTGTTGGATTCTACATGAGTAGATCTACACAAGTGAACGTATAATATGGTATGTTGCAGCTAAGAATTATTTCAGTTAATTACAAAAAAGCATAGATCTAAAGCTACAGAAAAAACTTTGTACTATAGCCTACCATATTATATGTTCACTGTGTAGATCTACTCATGTGGAGTCCAACTAAAATTAGATTTTCTATTTTATGATTTACTATGATTTTTTACAGATTTAGCGGAAAATAAATAAAAAAGACAAACAGATAAAACCACCATTCAAAACTACCTAGGGGTTATTTGACCGGTTTTGGAAAGTTCAGGGGTAGAAAATTCAGTTTCATAGTTGGAGGGAGGAGTAAAGTAGTTCACCCTTAATAGTTCAGAGGCTTATATTGACTTTTTCCGTTTGTATATCGCCTTACTATACGCTGCATGCCAGATAGCCCACAGATGCACTACCACCCGTTTCAGATCCTCATGTCTTAACGTTTTCATCACAAGCTAGGCTGGTACAAATTCAGATACCGATGCGGTGGTGGCTGACGACGGCAGCAACGGTGGTGCTCAGGCTCGCACTCGCCCGCGACTCTACGAAGAGCGAAGTATAGGTGCCGAATCTACAAACTTGCAGGGGCGCAGAAGAGATTTGAAAGGTCCTAATTGGCTAGAAGAGGTGAATAACCTAATTTAAAATCTACAAATCACTAGAGCAAAGGATTACTAATACAAATAACAATTAATACGGTTGCTCTAGCTCAAATGGATAGGAAAGCGACCTATTAATAAATTTAGTAATTCTATGATCTCTAGATGGCACACTGTTGGTATTTATTAATGCACACAGATTAATCTGCAAGCGCACGGATATCACTGTAGCTTTCACCTAAGAGTATTCTAAGGTATCAATTTCCACGGAGAACGCGAAGTGAACTAGAAACAAATCAAAAACGTCTAAGGATAGGTGAGATATATATTTTTATGAATAGAGAGGGGTTTTCTAAAGTCAACTAGACGAAAAAGAATCAAACCTACTATACTAAACCTACTTTGAAGCAACAGCACCTTTCCAACTCTCGAATAGATGAGAAAGAAGTAGCTGAGGAAGACTACCAAAAACCTCTAGCGGAAACACCAACTCCGACATGGAGGAATACGAAGACTGACAGAGCTGTCACCTCTGGAAGCTACCACAACTAACCGTAAGAATTGGGTGCAAATTTAGGTAAACACTAGGCCTACACACCACGCCTACACCAATGAATACTACTCTAATCGTGTACATTAATTAGAGCACTCAATACGAGCGGAGATCGCATAAGCAAAGTAAAGAAAGAACTGAATTTAATTAAATAGAAAACTTAGAATTACCGACTGAAGAACTGAAGATGAATCGATGAAGAATTATCTCCGTAGAGGTACAAAGTTGAGGAAGATCCGACAGGCCAGCTCCTCCTCAGATCTTTCTCCTATCCTCTCTTCCTATTTTCTAATTACAACTAGATGAACTAGAACTAGAACTAGATCAACTAGAGGGACCTAACCCTAATTTATATAGAGAATATGAAGCTCCGGAGTGTAGAATGTCTTCTGTAGGGGGCATGGGGCGTCCTTATATAGGCCGAGATGGAGTAGGCGGCAAGGAACCGCCACATCATTGATCCGTGTCTCATATTATATGCACCGTTGGACCAAACCAATCTTAGATTGACGTCGAGATACATTGTTTAGGTGTCAAGGAAGCGTGGGAGGAAGTTTCCAGAAGCCGGAGGCGAGGCGGCGCAGTAGAGGGCCGCCCGGCCCCACCATAGGGCCGGCCGGCGCTGCCCTGGCCCAAGCGGGCGCTTCACCGACTGTGTGTTCTTCGGTCTCATGCAGTCCAATGGTGTATGTTGGGTCGCAGATTTTAAGTCTGAACTCCGAATATAACAAATGATAGGTTTGTTTCGATCGTCTCGACGAGCCCGTCGCAATGGTGTAGTCCATTTCCTTATTTGAGATACTTTTATTGATGGAAAATTAAATATACCTTACAAACATCGGGAGAAAGCAAAACTCGTGGAACTTGTTAGTATAAACCCTACAACTATTGTCTATAATTTATTTTATCTCTTTTTTTCAATAGTTAATGGTTATATTTAGTGTTTAACAAACATCAACAAGTTCCCCCACACTTACTCTTTGCTCGTTCCGAGTAAAGGTTTAGATAAAGACATAGCTATTCAAGATATAGGACCGGCATGCAGATTATTCCAAAACATTTCTTGTACCTGCGGGGTATGTGGAGTGGCTAACATATCTCCTTGAGCGGTTGGAAAGTAGAACAGCTCTTGAAGCGAAGTCATCTTCCTGAATTCCTATCTCGGCAACTTGGAGTTTTTAAATTTTTTTCACAAGAAAAGACATAGATCACTTTATACTCTCCAAATGGTACTCTCTGTCACTCAATGGTGTATGATTTTTCACCAAGGCATAACTTAGGATTGTATTCTTTTCCTCCCTACTTCTAAAAAGATTATGTGGAGTTTTGTGTAGGGAAATATATAGCATACTTACCTTGCATATGTTGTAAAGTCAATCCCTGGATCCAAGGAGGAAAATGTCATACTTTTAGATCAAGATGTGTATGTGTGTGGAATATTTGGTGGCTAACCTAATTCTACTTTTTCTCCTTGTAGACAAATCTCTCTTTTTGAAACTTGAGGCTTATGTTGCAGGACAACATGGGCTCGCTCTTTCTCTTTTTTTTCTTTTTTCCTCTTTTTTCAGGCGGGCATCTGAGTACCCATTGTTTTATTCATTCGGACTCTTGTCCATTTTTATCTCTTAGGCGGGCATCTTCATACCCATTGTTTTCTCCCACATCTCACACTTTTGCCTAGCCTCATGCCTCTTCTCTGCAACATGATTCTTTTGGGAGATAATAACAAGAACTTGGAGCATTTATTTGGATTAACCTATCAAGAATATTTTTTGTGTTCACTCCTAGTGGAGGAGTAAAACATTTTGGGGTGAATGGAAAGCATGTTTTTGTGTCTTTCAGTGTAGAAGTAGCATATGTATGTGGGTGTACGTGATCTTGATCTTGGGAGTATGATAAATCTCTCAACTAGGGTCAACAAGACTTGACAAAACTCAACACAAAGCAAGTAGCATGTGGAAGGTTTCTATCCTGTAAGTATGGCTCTGGTAGGAATTTCTCACCTATGGAGGAGTATGTGATACTATGGTTTTATAATTTTTATCAAAACAAAATTCTCCAAGCACCTTGATCAGAATCGGTACGATTCCTAAGCCAGAACTATATCACACTCCACAACAACTCAGTCAATATGATTTTCCTATATGATATTTTCCCACAAGCATAAGTATACGTATATGGAACATTCTTTATGCAAGGTTCCATCTCAAGTATGTTGTAAGCATGTCACCTTTTCAAGTTTTAATTTGAAAGTTTAAGCAAGTGCATAACAAGTGCAAAACTCAGTAAGCATATGAATACGTCAGGAAAGATCAAACCAAATTTCAGTAGTTTGTATGCAGACTCCTCCACTAGTTCATGATGTACTTCAGCGTATTCATGGTGCGGGTGTCACCTTCCCCCACACTTCTTCGAGACAATACCTGGCTTCTATTCATAGACAAAAAATGGTAAAAATAACAGGGACTCTTCTGGTGCGTAATACCAGAGAGTCAAAACCTACTAAGTTAATGAACCAGCCTAAACTAGAAAGAACTAAGAACAAGACTGCATATATTATTATTATTATTATTATTATTTTCTTTTATTATTATTATTATTATTATTATTATTATTATTATTATTTTAAATTGGATCACTAAATTGTAAAAATTCAATCAAGTCTACTTCTTCTAAGTTTTCGGGTTCAAAAAATATTTTCAAACGTTGGCCATTTACCTTAAATATAGCACGAGAGTCATCTTGAATTGTGATGGCACCATTTGCCTTAAGTTGGCACCGGAAGAATCTGATGCAGTGTCCAGACACCTACGAGATGCCATGTGTCCGGTTCAATTTGGGCTATCAATTGGTTTACTATTAGACCTCACATCATGCACTTCTTCTAATTGATCACTTTCCAAATTGCAAACTCTACAAGATCTACTAGTGGTTGAATATCCAAGCAAGAAGCATTCATCACATTTCTTCTTAAACTTGCTCAATCTAGAGCATTTCTTCAAGATATAACACTTGCAACCAAAGACTTGAAAATATGTAATATTTGGTTTTCTTCCATTCAAGATCTCATATGGTGTCATTTCCAATATTGCATGGCGATAGAGTTTATTTCAATAGTAACAGGTCGTGTTGATTGCTTCAGACCAAAAAGAGTGACTCACATTGTACTCACTCAGCATTAACCTTGCCATGTCAATGATAGTTCTATTCTTCCTGTAATACCGTAGGTATTACAGTTAATTAAAACTGTCATTTCATCATGTTTAATCTAATTGTCTGCATATGATTATGCTTAGGGATTTTAGAGTGGGTTAATTATGAATGATGATGACTGTGTAGTTAACGCCCATAATAGAAATTTCAAAATAAATTCAAATTGAAAATAAAAAATAAGCCCTAAATGGATTCCAAAACCTAATTCAAAAACCATAAGGAATCTGATGAAAATCATTTAATAAAAGTTGTAGATCTTTTCAAATGGAACAACTTTTATTTTTGGAGATTTTGAAGTTATATAGTGGAAATTCAAATTAAACTCAAAACAATGCTTTGAGATTTGAATTTAAAATGCCATTTCAAAATTTATCAAGAATCTGATTAAACTTTATTAATGAAAGTTGTAGAGCTTAATAAGTAGAACAACTTTTATTATTACAAAAATTCTAGTTATTGAGAAATTTTTGGAGAATTTGATTGGATTTTAAATCAAATTCAAAATCAAGTTTCAACCCCTTTTAGATAATTTCAAAATTATTTCGAATTTGGACATGGTCTAAAAAGCAAAAATGATCTTCATAAAATTTTGCACAACTTTTATTTTGGGTAAATCTCTGGTTACCATTTGGAATAGGTCATGATTGAGAGGATTAGGAGTTGACCCTAGGTACCAGCTACTGTGCAGGGCCCCTACACCCTGATGCCATCTGTGCGCGCGTGTGCCGGTGCCATCCGGCCAGCCAGGGCCCGACCGCCACCACGCCGTTGACGCAGGGGGGCCCCGGGGCCATATTCCTTCTTATCCACCCCTCCCCAACTGTTTAAAGACTGACAAGTGCCCCTCCTTTCCTCCACCTTCCCTTCCCGGCCGCCGGTGACCGTTTTCGGTCTCCGACCAAATTCGTTGCCACGGTTCCACCTCCATCCGATTCGCTTTGCTAGTAGCGTCACCTCATTCCTGCGCCCCGTTTCCACCCAGTGAGGCAAGCTGTTGTGGCCTGAACGTGCCGGAACGTTGTCGTCGTCTCCGTGGCCGGCTAGGACATCACCGCCAGGCCTAGCACCCGTGACCAGTTCACCTGGGTAAGCTCAGACCCTTCCTACCTCGGGTTTCCCTCTCTCTGTGACCACTGAAACCTTATGCGCAAGTTGGTTTCTTGTTTGACATCTTAGGTTGGTCGGAACGTGAGCTCTCCGCCCGGTTCGTGCTACCGTTCCCGCCGCCGATGTCGGGCTCGACTCTCTGCACCACCTCGGGCCCAGTCGTCTAACCTACTCAAGTCGCGGTGAGTCACTGTACCTATTGCGCACTCGACCTCAAACCCTATCGCTCTGGGCTCGCCGGCGTACGACACGCCGACGTGACCGAGCCGTAGCAGTCGTGTCTGGACGCGACCCAAACCCTTAGACATCCAACTATCTAGCCCTTCTAGTTTCGCTAGGGTCCTAGGATAGCGTTGGTGCTCTTGTCCTCGTCTGGGAACCCCCAGATTGGTGGGTAGCTACCGGTCAAACCTCGCCGGCGTGATTGGTCAACCGGTGGGAATCGCAGGGGTGTGCGGGTTAAAATTTGGTAAAGATCGAGGGGTTAAGTGCAGAACTCGTGACTCATTTGAATGGTACCTATTGGGCTGCGGGTTGATTTCTATTAGTTTCGGGGGGTTTTCTGTTTTTCATTTTTCAGATAGATTTGAATTGATTTTCTGATTTATATTAAAAGTGAATAGTGCTTAGTATTATTATTTTTGTAGGAATATTCTTGTTGCATCAAAAATTGTGAAAATATTTGTGGATGCTCTCTGTGGAACGTAGTATTTAATAAAAATATTAACTATATGATTTGAATACTTTCTGTATGAATCAAAAATCAGTAAATTAATTAAAAAGTGCAACTTTGAGCAATTTTAATTAATTCCCTGTTATTCAAAAAATCATAAAATTAATTTTGGTACTGTTTGAGCTCAAGATCTAGCTGTTGGTAAATTTTGGGGTCATTTGGAGGTGATTTAATTAGTAGTTATTTAATGTTTAGGTTAATTGGTTAATTAAAAAGGATTAAAATGCCAATGACTTAGGTTTTGTGTGATTTGAAGATTGATTGTGGTCTTTGGTCAAACACCCTATGACCTATGGCATCTTAGGGTACATTGTTTGAATAATTGTGAAAGGTAGTAGTACTTGAAGTCAGTTTTATTAATTATATCTTGTATTTTCGTATCACTGCATCGCATTAAAAGCATTCATTATTGCATAGTGTAGCGACCGAGAACCAAGGAGTGAAAGCTGAGGTGACTGCTCAGGAGGAGGTTCAGGGGTTTGACATCTGTAGGACTGATCCTGACCCTACTCTCTTCGCTCTGCAAGGCAAGCCCCGGTGCATAGCCCCTCCTTGTGTTTTATACAATTTATCATTTGAGTTAAACTACTGCATTAGGTTGATAGGAGTTGATTGTCATCTAAATTGCTACATTACCTGCCTTGATATATTATTTGTGAAGCCTGATTTAAAAGAAAATGTTGAAAAGTGTTTAGTCTTGCTCAATTAATTTTAGATTTGCATAAAATGCTATTTTCTAAGCTATCGTGATACACTATTGATGAATCTTGAGAAATGGAAAAGAAATGTGTCCGTTCGGTTGATGTGCACGTGGGGCGGCGCCCCCATGTCTTATCGCCGACGGGCATGGATTTGGAAACCGTTGGGTAACTGTATACTTGGGTTAGAGTCCCAATGCATGGTCACCGACGGAAAAGAATTAGGAACCGTTTGTTGTAGGCTTGTTGGATCGAGACTTTGCAACTAGCCACATACTCCGGGAAGCCTTGTCTCCGGTGGCTCTACTACTTGAACCGAAAACCACGCACTGGGAGTGGAGATGGTGAGAGTAGCGTGTACCCTCGTGCCGGTGTGCCTGGAGACGAGAGGAGTACTGTGCTCTCGGGTGGCGCAGGACCAGTTCAGGTTTTAGAAAATCCATGGTAGACGGGGTTGGCATATGCAAGCTTAGGTGCTACATATGCAGTGTGGGTAGGGATCCCTAGCTGGGTATTTTATCGATTCGAATCGTCGTTGCTCCTCGGTTAATGGAGACTTGATCCACTGCCCTACCCCTAAAAGTGGTTCGGAACTAGGATGTTTTTTAGAATGATTAAGTAATTAGAATTGAAGGGCACATATGAAATAACTGAGGATTGTTGTTATTGATTAAAAGAATGTTGAGTAAAATATTGAAAGTAGGATTAGTATTGCTTTTCCGCAAAATACTTTGACTCTTGCTAAAGCCTTACCTTGACTGCCCTCAGCCTGCATTCCTGAGTCTCATCTTTTTCTTTAGTCGGGTAAGTCTTGCGGAGTACCCCAATACTCAGGGTTTGTTAACCCTTATTGCTGGAGAACCACCGCAGCAGGTTTGTCTTGCTCCCTGCTGTGTGACCATTGTTCAGGAAGGAACTGAGGAAGAGTGAAGTTGGACCCGTGGGCAGGGTTCCTGTTATCATTTATCTAAGTATGTTGTATCGTTGTTCCACTACTACCGTCTTTTAATTATGGTTTGTAATAACTGCACTTAAATTCTATTTGGACAACCGGTTTGTAATCTAAATACTATGTAACCTTTTTGCAGTTTTACTCTGATGTATTTTGTTATGAAATATTGTAATCCTGTAATGGCTTCGCAATGGGATCCTGTTGGAGAAAACGGGCGTTGATGTAGCCCGGCAGGACCCTCTAGATCATCTGGGATACGAGCCTGGCTATCAGAGTTCATTAGTGACAATGACAGGTGCCTGTGGCCATATGATTTAGGAGGTTCTGTTACCGCTGGTATCAGAGCGTTCCATTGCTAAATCATTACGGTATTACTTTGCAAAACTTCAAAATATTTTGGATCATAAAAATTTAACTTGCTATTTTCGTCCAAATTGCTTGCTCTTATCTTATTCCGTAATATAGCTATGGTAGCAAGTGATATAGCATGATTATTAGCCCTACTTTAAAATTATTTATGCATTTATTTATCTTGCATTGATTTAAAATTCGTAAGTACGATTCATGCATCATGGTTAATTCACATGTTAATTAACTTCCTCCTTAAAGTGGTTTATGGGTTAGAATCTATCAAACCTATTTCTTGCTAGCCTATAGTGTCTGTACTAATCCAAACTCAACTTCTCCAGCTGGCACGCACCAAGTTGACCGCGCGCAAGATGACTAGTCCCAAGGGAGTTCCGCGCCACCAGCTGGCGCCACGTGATGGGGAGGCCTCTGGCAGCCGCCGTCCTCGCCGCAGCCGAGCGGAGCTCAAGGAAGAGATCAAGCTGCTCACTGAGGACTTCAAGGTGGCCCGTAGAGACCACTATAGGGATGTGAAGATGGTCGCCGAGCTGCAGCGCGAGGTGGACCGCTTGACTCGCGAGAAGGAGGAGGCTTGGGCACGTGAGGACGTGGCCCGGGCAAGGGTCCATGAGTTAGAGATCTATGTGGAGTAGATCGAGGACAACAATGACGCTCTGCACGAGGAGGTGCATAGGCTGAATGATTAGCTTAACCCTATCCTGGAGCCACATGTTGAGGATCCCGAGATGGGAGTTGTCCTTGGTCCTGAGGAGGAGGAGACCAAGGAGGACGACGTTGAGGAGGCAGTTGATCCCATGGAGGATGTGATCGGGGAGGATGACGACGAGGAGGACATCGACGATGACTAGATTAGTCATAGGACTAGGGATGTCAGCCTATCGTTGTCCTTTGTGTTGTATTGTTGGTGCTTGTCAAGAACCTTAGCTATGGGTTGGGAACTTTGTGTAAGTCCTAGTCGTGTTGTTTAAGTGTTGTAATGTCTAAGCGTACTGCCACTCTGTTTCGTTTAATTAATGCTAGTTCTAAGTTCGGTTTGTTATTAAACAGATGCCTGTCAACACTCGCTCTTCTAGTGCTGGAACCTCTGAGGAGGGGGAGGGTGCTCCCCACCCACCGTCTTTTCCACCCACCTTGGCCGATGCCATCTCAGCTTTGGCCAACGCCGCCGCACTGCTTGCACAGAACCGGGACAACCGTGGTGGACACCGTGGCCGCCACAATGAAGATGAGACTACCTATGTGGGCTTCACTGACACACGTTCGCCAGTGTTCACAAAGGCTGATGAACCACTGGAGGCTGATGACTGGCTCCGTACCATGGAGCAGAAGTTTGATCTGATTCACTACACTGAGATTCAAAAGCCACTGTTTACAGCGCAGCAACTGCGGGGTCCAGCAAGCGCATGGTATGCAAAGCTCCTGTCCGCACAACTCGATAGACATCAACTTACTTAGGGCGGAGTTCCGGGAGGCTTTCCAGTGCTCATTACATCCCCGCGGGTGTAATGAAGATGAAGCTGGATCAATTCCTGGACCTGCAGCAGAAAGAATCCACCGTCATGCAGTATGTTGGTCAGTTCAATCACCTGTCACAGTATGCCGCTGAGCATACTAACACCGACCAAAAGAAGAGGGACTGCTTTGTCAGGGGTCTGAACTACAAGATTCAGAGAAGCTTGCCAATAACCTCCACCGCACCTATCATGAAGCCGTCAACATTGCTATAGCTTTTGAAGAGAGTGACCGCAAGCATCAAGAAGAAAAGAAGAAGAAGAAGCCTGGGTCCGCTGGGTTTTCTGGCAATCAGAGTGCCAGAAAATCATCTACCATCCCACCCACCACTCTCGTCCACCATATCCCCATCAGTAGGTCGTAGTCCGAACTGCTGCTACCTCCCACTCCTCCAACCAACAAAACACCACTCAACCGAATGCCCCTGGCGTTCGTGTCACTACTCCCCAGACCAACAACAACCACCCTTGCTACAACTGTGACAAGATGGGATACTGGTCCCGCAACTGTCCATTCCCAAAGCAGTACAACCAGAATGCACCAAAGGCTCCTGGTGGATAGCAGCAGCAGCAGCACATTCAGCACCGTGGTCACCAGTAGCATGCCCAGAAGGGCAAAGTTGTGAAGAAAGCAGGTCAGGTCTTCTACACCCTAGTTGATGAAATCCCCACGGGAGAGCCCGTCATGCTAGATAGGTTCCCTGTCGCAAGTCACCCTCCTATTATGCTTTTCAATTCTGGTGCATCACATTCATTCATCAATCGTACATTTATCGTCAAGCATGATATTCCAATTGGGGAAATAAAGGAAGATTTCCTTATACAGCCGCCCGGGGGCGTATAAGTACTAAGGAATAGTACATCAGGTGCCTATAGAACTGGGCGGGCATATATTCCCGACCTCAATGATTGTGCTGAAAGACCAAGACATAGATGTGATATTATGCATGAATTGGATGTATCAGCACAAGGCCCTTATTGACGTGCTGAATAGAACCATCAGGGTAAACTTGCCTAATAGTCAAACCCAACTTCTCATTCAACCTCCAATCTCTCAAACAGCAGTTGGTAGAATATCTGCTACCTTAGTCAATGAAGTGTAGAATATTCCCGGTGGTCTGTGAATTTTCGGATGTGTTCCCTGATGATCTGCCTGGTTTACCTCCTGATTGTGATGTGGAGTTCGCCATTGAGTTAAAACCTAGAACAACACCTATTTCTCGTAGAGCCTATAGGATGCCTCCCAAGGAACTGGCATAGCCTTAAGGTTCAGTTGCAAGATCTGTTGGATAAGGGTTTCATTAGACCTAGCTCGTCTCGTTGGGGTTGCCCTACTATTTTTGTGAAAAAGAAAGACAAGTCCCTTCGACTCTGTGTTGATTACCGTCCACTCAACGAGGTCACCATAAAAAAAATACTCTTTACCTCGTATAGATCTACTCTTTGACCAACTTGCTGGGGCCAAGGTGTTTTCCAAAATTGACCTTAAGTCTGGCTACCACCAGATAAAGATCCGTCCCGAAGACATTCCAAAGACAGCCTTCACCACCAGATATGGCCTTTATGAATACCTAGTTATGTCTTTTGGCCTAACCAATGTCCCTGCCTATTTCATGTACCTCATGAACTCCGTCTTCATGCCAGAGCTCGACAAATTCGTGGTTGTGTTCATTGATGACATCCTTGTTTGTTCCAAAACCCCTGAAGAACATGCCAACCATCTTCGTGTTGTCCTGACTCGCTTGAGAGAACATCAACTCTATGCCAAGTTCAGTAAGTGTGAGTTTTCGTTGGACAGAGTCCTGTTCCTCGGACATATTCTGTCGGCAGAAAGTGTATTAGTTGATCCGAGCAAGGTGGAAGAAATCTTGAATTGGAAGCCACCAACCACAGTACATCAAGTTCGTAGTTTCATGGGAATGGTGGGATACTACCGTCGATTTATTCCGGATTTTTCCAGGATATCCAAGCCTATTACTAGTTTGCTGAAGAATCAAGTCAAATTTGTCTGGTCACCGGAATGTGAGAAAGCATTTTAGACTTTGAAGAAGTTGTTAACCACTGCACCAGTACTAGCTCAGCCTGATATTGAAAAGCCGTTTGATGTTTATTGTGATGCTTCTGGCACCGGTCTTGGTTGTGTCTTAATGCAAGAGGGCCGAGTCATTGCTTATGCTTTGCGGCAGCTCAAACATCATGAAGAGAATTATCCCACTCATGACTTGGAATTGGCAGCTGTAGTACATGCCCTGAAGATATAGCGTCATTATTTGCTAGGCAGTACTTGTAATATCTACACTAATCACAAGAGCCTGAAGTACATCTTTACTCAAGAAGAGCTAAACATGAGACAAAGAAGATGGCCCGAGTTGATAAAGGATTATGATATTGAAGTGCACTACAATCCCGGTAAAGCTAATGTGGTTGCTGATGCACTCAGTCAGAAAGTTCACTGCAACTGTTTGACTATAAAGCCTTATAACTTATCTTTGTGCTATGAGCTGGAAAGATTAGGTATATAAATGGTCCCACAAGGCAGTCTGGCCAACATCAGTATTGAAACACCTATTCGTGAGCAAATCATTGCTGCTTAGAAGGGAAACAAGGGAATCAAGCACATCAAGGAGAAAGTCCAAGCCGGAAAAGCAGATTGCTTTAGAATTGATGATGAAGGTGTTGTGTGGTTCAAGAATCGTCTGGTAGTTCCAAAAGTACCTGAGTTGTGTCAAAAGATCCTCGCTGAAGCACATTTAACGAGATTCTCTATCCATCCAGGAAGTAACAAGATGTACCAGGACTTGAAACAAAAATTCTGGTGGACTAAGATAAAGATAGAAATTGCTCGGTATGTCGCCAGGTGTGATACATGTCAAAAAGTGAAAGCTGTGCATATGAAGCCTGGGGAGAACTGCAACCATTGCCTATTCCTGTGTGAAAGTGGGAAGATATTAGTATGGATTTCATCGTGGGTTTGCCCAAGACATCCAGGGGCATTGATTCAATCTGGGTCGTTGTGGACCGTCTCACCAAACAAGTTCACTTTGTACTGGTCAAAACTATGTATACGGCAACAACTAATGCAATGCTATACATAGAGAACTTGTTGAAGCTTCATGGTGTGCCAAAGACCATTGTTTCGGATCGAGGTACTCAGTTCATCTCAAATTTCTGAAAGTCCTTCCATAAGTCACTGGGGACAAAACTTCTGCATAGTACGGCATATCACCCGCAAACTAACGGTCAGACCGAAAGAGTCAACCAAGTGTTAGAGGACATGCTGAGGGCATGTGCACTCAATTACACAGATACATGGGACGAATGTTTGGCACTAGTAGAATTCTCATACAATAATAGTTATTAAGAAAGTATCAAGATGGCACCGTTCGAAGCTATGTATGGACGTAGATGTCGAACTCCACTTGAATTGGTCTGAGCCTGGAGAAAGATGGTTCTTTGGAGTTGACCTGGTGGAGGAAACTGAAGAAAAGGTCAAGTAGATACGAAATAATTTGAAAGTTGCACAGTCATGACAGAAAAGTTACGCCGATCAAATGCGTCGACCTTTAACATTTAAGGTAGGAGATTATGTCTACCTTAAGGTGTCGCCGATGAAGGGGATCAACCGTTTTGGAGTCAAAGGCAAGTTAGCTCCTTGATACATTGGACCGTTCCCAATCCTAGAATGCCTTGGCAAAGTAGCCTATAAATTGGGATTACCAGACCACCTCTCATCCGTGCACAATGTATTCCATGTGTCACAACTCAAGAAGTGTCTTTGAGTGCCTGATCAAGTCATTGACGTTGAAGGAGTGGAACTCGCACCAGATCTGACGTACGCTGAGTATCCAATTCGAGTCCTGGATAGGAAAGATCGTGTCACTCGAAGGACCATGACCAGATGGTACAAAATCCAATGGAGTGAACATTCTGAAGATGAAGCTACCTGGGAATCAGAAGATTACCTCGCAGAGAATTTCCCCGAGTTCTTTGCAACCTTGTAGATGTATTCTAGTTATGTAAAATGTAAACTCTCCCACTTGTTTTATGGTTAAGTTTGAACTAGGTTTACTTGACACAGTTTTCTTTTTCATTCCTTAGTCTTAAGTCTTAGTCGTGTATCAAATCTCTGGACGAGATTTCTTTAAGGGGGAAGGGCTGTAATACCTCCAGAATTACGGTTAATTAAAACTGCCATGTCATCACGTTTAATCTAATTGTGGACATATGATTGTGCTTAGAGATTTTAGAGTGGCTTAATTATGAATGATGATGATTGTGTAGTTAATCCCATTATTGAAATTTCAAAATAAATTCAAATTGAAAATAAAAAATAAGCCCTAAATGGATCACAAAACCTAATTCAAAAACCATAAGGAATCTGATGAAAATCCTTTAATAAAAGTTGTTGATATTTTTAAATGGAACAACTTTTATTTTTAGAGATTTTGAAGTTATATAGTGGAAATTCAAATTAATCTCAAAATAGTGCTTTGAGATTTGAATTTGAAAAGTCACTTCAAAATTTATCAAGAATCTGACCAAACTCTATTAATTAAAGTTGTAGAGCTTAATAAGTTGAACAAATTTTATTTTTACAGAAATTCTAGTTATTGAGCAATTTTTGGAGAATTTGATTGGATTTTAAATCGAATTCAAAATCAAGTTTCAACCCCTTATAGATAATTTCAAAATTATTTTGAATTTGGACATGGTCCAAAAAGCAAAAATGATCTTCATAAAATTTTACACAACTTTTATTTTGGGTAAATCTCTGGCTACCATTTGGAATAGGTCATGATTGAGAGGATTAGGAGTTGACCCCAGGTACCAGCTACTGTGCAGGGCCTCTACACCCTGATGCCATCTGTGCGCGCGTGTGCCGTGGCGTGCGCCGGTGCCGTCCTAGTCGGCCAGGGCCCAGTCGCCACCATGCCGTTGACGCAGGGGGGCCCCAGGGCCATATTCCTTCTTATCCACCCCTCCCCAACTGTTTAAAGATGACAAGAGCCCCTCCTTTCCTCCACCTTCCCATCCCGGCCGGCGGTGACCGTTTTTGGTCTCCGACCAAATTCGCTACCATGGTTCCACCTCCATCCGATTCAGTTTGCCAGTAGCGTCACCTCATTCCTGCGCCCCATTTCCACCCAGTGAGGCAAGCTGTTATGGCTTGAACGTGCTGTAACATTGTCGTCGTCTCCGCGGCCGGCCAGGACATCACCGGCAGCCCTGGCACCCGTGACCTGTTCACCTGGGTGAGCTCGGACCCTTCCTACCTCATGTTTCCCTACTCTCGGATGAGCATTGAAACCTTATGCTGAAGTTGGTTTCTTGTTTGACATCTTAGGTTGGTCGGAACGTGAGCTCGCCGCCCGGTTCGTGCTGCCATTCCCACTGCTGACGTCGGGCTCGACTCTCTGCGCCACCTCGGGCCCTGTCGTCTAACCTACTCAAGTCGCGGCGAGTCACTGTACCTGTTGCGCGCTTGACCTCAAACCCTATCGCTCCGGGCTCGCCGGCGTACGACACGCCGACGTGACCGAGCCAGCCGCGGTCGTGTCTGGACGCGACCCAAACCCTTAGACACCCAACTATCTAGCCCTCTAGGTTCGCTAGGGTCCTAGGATAGCGTTCGTGGTCTTGTCCTCGTCTGGTGTAATACCTCTGGTATTACGGCTTAATTAATCTGCCATGTCATCAGGTTTATTATTAATCATCTGCATATGATTGTGCTTAGGGCCCCTAGAGTGATTTGATTTCATTTAGTATCGATTGTGTAATTAAGTCCTCAGTCAAAAATCAAAAATAAAAATTAAATAGAAATCAAATTAAGCCCTAGAGTTGACCAAAAACCCTAATTCAAAATCTGTAAAGAACCAGATGAAAGTGTCTTAATGAAAGTTGTAGAACTTTTAAAATGGAACAACTTTTATTTTTAGAGATTTTTAAGTTATATTATGGAAATTCAAATTAAACTCAAATAAGTATGTTGATATTTAAATTTGAAACTTCAATTTCAAAAATATTGAGAATCTTCCAAAACTCCCTTAATAGAAGTTGTCAAGCTTTCTGAGTAGGACAACTTTCATGTAGACCATTTTTTAAGTTGTTGAGAAAAATCAAAAGTAATTTTAGAATTTCAGTTTTGAAATTCAAAACCCTTTTTACCCCCTTTGCCGTAGTTTGAAAATTTGACCGAATTTGAACATACTTCAAAAATCAAAAGTATTCTACATGAAATTCTCCACAAATTTTATTTTGGGACCACTCTCTGATTCAGCTTGGGTAGGGCTTAATTGAGTAGAAAAGCTGTTGACTTCTCCCCGAGCTACAGTAACCCAGGGGGGTACCCTGTTCTGGAGCGCCGCGGTACTGCGCGTGCCCGTGCACCGCGCCAGCCATCATCCGGCAGGCCGGGGCCTGGACACCACCGCACGGGGGTCACAGGGGGGGCCCGGTACCGCTCGAGCTGATCCACTCCTTCCCAGCTCCTTTAAATGGCGACGAGCACTTCCCCATTGCTTTCCTCCTCCTCGGTTCACCGGCGACCGTTCCTACCGATCGGCGAGATTGGTCGTGCTCCGACCAACTCCACCCTCTCAATCTCATAGCTAGCTAGCCAACTTCCTTGCGCACCGCCTGAGCCACTTGTTGAGGTTTGCCGTTGCCGGAGTCCTGCGTGGCTGCTTCTTCTTCCTCCGCACCGACCGAGCGCCGCCGAGGGCCTTCTCGACGGGGACAGCTCGTCTCGGTGAGCCTCTCTCCGATAACACGTGTGTTCTACGTCCCGTGTTTTGCCGTGGTGCTCATGTGCGCGACGGCTTCTTGTTTGGAGCTCAGGGTCCGCCGGAACGCCCCACGCCATCGTGTCCATGCGGCGGTGTCCGCCATCGCCGTCAAGACCGCCACTCTGCAGCATTTCTGCCTCGACCGAATCTCGATTTGGGACCAGGGTGAGCTCTTGGTACCTCCCGAGTCTTTCCCTTGAACTCAATCGCACCGTAGGAGTCAGCCCATGGCCGCCGCCTTGCTCCGTGCCGCCGCGACCATGGCCTCGCTCACCGCCAGCCCTAGAATGTTTAACCATCTATGCTGTAGAGTGCGCTAGGTCCCTGGGGAACATATTGGTGGCCTCGCCATCGTCGGAGAAGTCCCTAAGCGGTGCGTGACCGCCGGTCAACGCTCGCCGGCGCTCTGGTCCGAGGCAGAGGGGAGGAGGAAGGCGAAGCTGACAGGTGGGGCTTGCCTGTCAGCGACGCTGAGAGAGGAAGAGAGGGAGCGACTGACGGGCGGGTCCCGTTTGTCAGTGGCGCGGGGCAGAGGGAGGCTGCGCTGGGCCGGCTTGCGTGCTGGCTGGGCCGACCCGGGCCGGTTTCACGTTTTCCTTTTCGGGATTTTTTCCAAAGGGTTTTCCAATTGAAATTGCAAATGAATAGTGATTGCGATTTGGTATTTTTCTGGGAATAAATTCACTATCCCTAAAATCATGAAAATTTTTGTGAATGTTCTCTGTATTGTGTAGTATTTTATAAAAATTATTAAATATAGGTTTTGAACAGTTTTTGCAGTAGTTAAGAATCAGCATATTAAATCAAAACTGCAACTTTAGGCAATTTTAATTAATTCTCTGTAATTCCAAAAATTATGAAATTTTATTTGGCACTGTTTTAGATCCAGGGCTAACTTTTGGTGAAGTTTGGTATAAAATGAATTTTTTTTGAATAAGTATTAATTGTATGCTTGAGTAATTGATTAATAAAATAAATAGGAAACTTTGGTGATTAGGGTTTGGTGTGAATTTCGGATTGATTATGTTTCTAGGTCAAACACCCTTATGACCTAGGGCACCTTAGTCTAGTATGGTTATGACTTGGTGATGAAGTACAGTTATGCTTGAATTAGGTATTATTTTTCTGGGACTTTGCATTTGTCATTTCATGTTGTATCGCATTGAAACATTCATTATTGCATACGTATAGTAACCGAGGAACCGGAGGTAAAAGTGAAGGCAGTCACTGAGGAGATTGTTCTCGAGGTCGTTCTGGATTTTGACATCTGTGGTACTGGTCCGGATCCGACACTTCACGCAATCCAAGGCAAGCCCCGATGCATTCAGCCTTTTCCTTGTGTTTTAAAAATTTTATCACCTTAAGTTAAATAATTGCATTAGGTTGATAGGAGTTGATTGTCACACACTTGCAGCATGACCTGCCTTGATATATAACCCCGAAACCTATTTTAAAATGAAAATATTTGAAAATGCTTAGCCCTGCACTTTAAAGTTAGTTTTGCATAAAATGCTATTTTTTGACCTATGATGATATACTAAAGATGAATATGAATTTGCAACCGTGCGGGTGACTTGCACTTGGGTTAGAGTCCCAATGTATTGTCATCGACGGATTGGAAACCGTTCGGTTGGCTTTGTACTTTGGGTTAGAGTCCCAATGCATTGCCACCGCCGGAAAAATGAAAATGAAAAAGTAAGTCTGTTCGATGGATGTGCACATGTGGCGGCGTTCCCATGTATTGTCACTGACGGGCATGAATTTGGAACCGTTCGGCTACTGTGTACTTCGGTTAGAGTCCCAATGCATGTTAACCAATGGAAAAATGCTTTAGGGACCGTTCGTTGTCGGCCTGCTGGATCGAGACTTTGTAACTAGCCACATACTACGGGAAGCCTCTGAATCTGGTGGCTCTACTGCTGGAACCGACAACCACGCACTAAGAGTGGAGAGATGGTGAGAGTAGCGTGTACCCTCGTGGTCGGCATGCCTGGAGACTAGAGGAGTACTGTGCTCTCGGGTGGTGCAGGACCGGTTCCGGGGTATGAAAAGCCTGTGGTAGGCGGGGTTGGCATATGCAAGCTTAAGTGCTACATATGCACTGTGGATAGGGATCCCCAGCTGGGTACTTTCTGGATTCGAATCGACGTTGCTCCTCGGTTAATGGAGACTTGATCCACTGACTTACACCGAAAAGTGGTTCGGAACTAGTTGTTTTTGAGAATGATTAAGCAATTGAAAGAATGTGACATATGAGAAGGAATATTGGAACTATGGTTATGATTAAAATAATATTGAGATGAAATATTGAAATAGGATAGTAATGCTTTTCTGTAAAGCTCTTGAACTCTGGCTATAGCCTTACCTTGACTCCCCTCAGCCTGCATTCCTGAGTCTAATTTTACACCTTTCGTCGGGTAAGTCTTGCGGAGTACCCCAGTACTCAGGGTTTGTTAACCCCTATTGCAGGAAGTCAGCAGCCGGAGGTCTGTCTTGCTCCCTGCTGCGTGATGCTCATTTGTGAAGGAAGTGATGATGAGTGATGTTGGACCCTTGGGCAGGGTTCGTATTATTATGTGTATCTGCTACCCTGATGCTACTTCTATTTAGGTATAGATTGTAATAACTATACTTGAATTTATATTTGAACATCTGGTTTGTAACCTATGTATTATGAAGTCTTCCGCACCTTTATTCTGATGTATTTTATTATGAAATGTTGTAACCCTGTAATGGCTTCGCAATGGGATCGGAGAATACGGGCGCTTATGTAGCCCGGCAAGGCTACCTAGATCATCTGGGACACGGGCTCGGCTGTCAGAGGTCATTAGTGACAATGACCGGTGCCTGTGGGTCATGTGATTTAGGCGGTTCTTTTACAGGTGGTATCAGAGCGATCCGTTGCCAAATCATTACAGTGTTACTTTTGAAAACTTCAAAATGTTTTGGATCACAAAATTTAAATTGGTATTTTTGCCCAAAGTGCTTACATTCTTACCTTATCCCTTCATTCTTACCTTATCCAATAGTTTTTACCTCATTCTCTAATTTTTACCTTACGCCATAAACTATCTATGGTAGCAAGTGGGTAGCATATTTATTTAGCCCTATATTAAAGTGATATTTATTTTTCCTATTGCATGATTTAAAATTCGTAAGTGTGATTCATGCATCATGATAATCTCACATGATTAATTAACTTCCTCCTTAAAAGTGGTTTTGTGTTAGAATCTAGTAAGCCTATTCTTCCTAGCCTATCAAGTCCTCACTAATCCTAACCTTCTTTTCCTGCCTATCGTAAAACCTTAGTTACTATTAGGGGATTCTACCTTTGTGCGACAAGTATCAATTGTGATGCCATGTTTAAGCCCGTATTGCCTCTAGGTTTTGGTTAAATGATATCGAACCTAAGTTTGGCTTGCTTATCTCTTGATGCCTGTCAACACTCGGTCGTTCGGTGCTGGAACCTCCGAGGATGGAGCTGGTGTTTCCAACCCACCGCCTATTCCACCAACCCTGGCTGATGCCATTGCGGCCCTGGCCAATGCCGCCAATACAATGGCGCAGAATTGGGACAATCGTGGTGGGCGTCGAGGCCGCCACGATGATGAGGAGAGCACGTATGTGGATTTCACTAACACCTGTCCGCCCATCTTCACCAAAGCTGATGAACCCCTGGAGGCTGATGATTGGCTCCATACCATGAAGCAGAAGTTTAGTCTGATCCACTGCACCGAGATCCAGAAGCCGCTGTTTGCAGCACAACAACTACGAGGTCCCGCAAGCGCTTGGTATGCAAACCTCCTCTCCGCACAGCCCGATGGTCATCAACTTACCTGGACGGAATTCCGTGAGGCTTTTCGTGCCCACCACATTCAGGCTGGCATCATGAAGATGAAGCTTGATCAGTTTCTGGCACTGCAGCAGAAGGAATCTACTGTCATGCAATATGTCAGTCAGTTCAATCACTTGGCGCAATACGCCCGTGAGCATACCAACACCGATCGGAAGAAGAAGGACTGCTTTGTCAGGGGTCTGAACTTCAAGATTCAGAGAAGCTTGTCTAACAACCTTAACTACACCTATCATGAGGTTGTCGATAGTGCCATTGCCTTTGAAGAGAGCAACCGTAAGCACCAGGACGAGAAAAAGAAGAAGAAAGCTGGGTCTTCTGGCTGTCAGAAGCGTCAGAGGATTATTTATCATCCCACTCACCATAACCAACCACAATACCCCCAGCAGCAGATCGTTGTTCGTACTGCCGCTACCTCCCATACCTCCAACCAACAAAACACCACCCAGCCGAACTGCCCCAAGTGTTCGTATCACTACTCCCCAAACCAATTACAACCACCCTTGCTATAATTGCGGCAAGATGGGACATTGGTCCCGCTAATTGTCCTTTTCCAAAGCAGTACAATCAGGATATATCCAAGGTTCCTAGTGCTCAACAACAACAATCGCAGCCGCAGATTCAGTATCATGGTCACCAGCATCATGCTCAGAAAGGAAAGGTGGTCAAGAAAGCAGGTCTTATCTACTACACCCAAGTTGATCAGATTCCTGAGGGAGAACCTAGTCATGCTAGGTAGGTTTCCTGTCGCAGGTCATCCTGCAATTCTGCTCTTTGATTCTAGTGCATCTCAATCGTTCATCAATCGTACCTTTGTCAGCAAGAATGAGATCCCAATTGGGGAAATAAGGGAAAATTTCCTTATACAGTCACCCGGAGGACGTATAAGTACTAAGGAAGTAGTGCAACGCATGCCTATAGAATTAGGGAGGGCACATATTCCCTACTACCATGATAGTGCTAAAAGATCAAGATATTGATGTGATGCCTACACATGAATTAGATGTATCAGCATAAGGCCCTTATAGATGTGTTGAATAGGACTATAAGAGTGAACATACCTGATAGCAAGTCTCAGCTCCTCATCCAACTCCCACTACCCTTGAGAAAAGTTGAAAGGTCCGTGCAAAGGTTATGTGCCACATCAGTCAAAGAAGTGCAGGACATTCCGGTAATATGTGAATTTCCGAATGTATTTCCTGAGGATCTGCCTAGATTACCTCCTGATCGTGAAGTGAAATTTGCCATTGAGTTGAAGCCTGGAACGACGCCTATTTCTCGTAGAGCCTATAGGATGCCTCCCAAGGAATTGGCAGAGCTTAAAGTTCATTTGCAAGATCTGTTGGATAAGGGTTTTATCAGACCTAGTTCATCTCCTTGGGGTTGTCCTGCTATTTTCGTAAAATAGAAGGACAAGTCGCTCAGACTTTGTGTTGATTATTGTCCACTCAATGAGGTAACCATCAAGAACAAATACCCTTTGCCTCGTATTGACCTACTCTTTGACCAGTTAGCTGGAGCCAAGGTGTTCTCCAAAATTGACCTTAGATCTGGCTATCACCAAATCAAGATCCGTCCCGAAGACGTCCCCAAAACAGCCTTTACGACCAGATATGGCCTATATGAATACCTAGTCATGTCTTTTGGCCTAACCAACGCACCTGCCTATTTCATGTACCTTATGAACTCTGTTTTCATGCCTAAGCTTGACAAATTTGTGGTCGTGTTCATTGACGACATCCTTGTCTATTCCAAAACTCCCGAAGAGCATGCCCATCATCTTCGTGTCGTCCTAACTCGCCTAAGGGAGCACCAACTTTATGCCAAGTTCAGCAAGTGTGAGTTTTGGTTGGACCGAGTCCCATTTCTTGGACACATTTTGTCAGCTGAAGGCATGTCTGTTGATCCAAGTAAGGTGGAAGAAATATTGAATTGGAAGCCACCAACCTCAGTACATCAAGTCCGTAGTTTCATGGGATTGGCGGGATACTACCGTCGCTTTATTCCTGGACTTCTCCAGGATAGCCAAGCCAATTACCAACTTGTTGAAGAATCAGGTCAAGTTTGTCTGGTCTCCTGAGTGTGAGAAAGCATTTCAAACTTTGAAGAAATTGTTGACCACAGCACCAGTATTAGCTCAGCCTGACATTGAAAAACCATTTGATGTCTACTGTGATGCTTCTGGCACCGGCCTAGGTTATGTCTTGATGCAAGAGGGCCGAGTCATCGCTTATGCTTCACAACAACTCAAGCGCCGTGAAGAGAATTACCCCACGCATGATCTGGAATTGGCCACCGTTGTTCATGCATTGAAGATCTGGCGCCATTATTTGTTGGGTAGTACTTGTAACATCTACAATGATCACAAGAGCCTAAATTACATTTTTACTCAAGAAGAGTTGAACACGAGGCAACGAAGATGGCTTGAATTGATCAAGGATTACTGACATTAAAGTGCACTACCATTCAGGCAAGGCAAATGTGGTCGATGATGCACTCAGTCGGAAAGTTCACTGCAATTGTTTGACTGTAAGACCCTATGATTTATCTATGTGCTATGAGCTGGAAAAGTTAGGTATAAAAATAGTGCCACAAGGTAGCTTGAAGCATATTAGTATTAAGACCACCATCCGAGATGAGATCATTGCTGCTCAGAAAGAAAGCAAAGGCATCAAGCATATCAAGGAAAAAGTCCAAGCCGGCAAGGCAGATTGCTTCAGAATTGATGGTGAAGGTGTTGTTTGGTTCAAGGATCGTCTGGTAGTCCCAAAGATACCTGAGTTGCGTCAAAAAATCCTCGATGAAGCACATTTAACAAGATTCTCCATTCATCTAGGAAGCAACAAGATGTATCAGGACTTGAGGCAGAAATTCTGGTGGACAAAGATGAAGATAGAGATTTCTCGGTATGTTGGTAGGTGTGATACCTGTCAAAAGGTAAAGGCTATACATATGAAGCTCGGGGGAGAGCTGCAACCACTACCTGTCCCTGCATGGAAGTGGGAAGATATCAGCATGGGTTTCATTGTGGGTCTGCCCAGAACATCCAGAGGCTTTGATTCCATCTGGGTCGTTGTGGACCGTCTCACCAAGCAAGCTCACTTCATACCTGTGAAGACTGCATATACTGCTGCAACCTATGCGAAGCTATATATGGAAAATCTGATGAAACTACATGGAGTGCCTAAGATCATTATCTCTGATCGAGGTGCTCAGTTTGTCTCCAATTTCTGGAAAGCATTCACAAGTCATTAGGGACGAAGCTTTTGCACAGCATAGCGTATCATCCGCAAATTGACGGACAGACTGAAAGAGTCAACCAAGTACTTGAAGACATGTTGAGGGCTTGTGCACTCACTTACACTCACACGTGGGATGAGTGCCTGGCTTTGGCAGAGTTCTCATACAACAACAGCTATCAGGAAAGCATCAAGATGGCCCCATTTGAAGCAGTCTACGGTCGTAGGTGTCGCACTCCGTTGAATTGGTCCGATCCAGGAGAAAGATGGTTCTACGGAGTTGACTTGGTTAATGACACTGAAGAGAAGGTCCTGACTGATCCAAGAGAATTTGAAAGTGGCACAGTCGCGTCAGAAAAGCTATGCCAATCAAAGGCGTCGATCGTTAGCATTCAAGGCTGGAGACTATGTCTATCTGAAAGTGTCGCCAATGAAAGGGATTAACCGCTTCGGAGTCAAAGGCAAATTAGCCCCACGATACATCGAACCATTTCAGATTATGGAACGTGTGGGAAAAATGGCTTACAGGCTGCAATTACCAGAGCACCTCTCTAATCTGCATAATGTGTTCCACGTGTCACAATTGACGAAGTGTCTTCGGGTGCCTGACCAAGTTGTTGAGGTTGAAGGTGTGGAACTCGAACCGGATTTAACATGTTCTGAGTATCCAATTCGAGTCTTGGATCGAAAGGATCGAGTCACCCGAAGAACTACAACCAGGTGGTACAAAATCCAATGGAGCCAACATTCCGAAGATGAGGCCACTTGGGAATCGGAAGACTACCTCACATAAAATTTCCCCGGGTTCTTTGCCGCCTTGTAGATATAAACTTCCTAGTCTTAAAATATGTAAACGTCCCCCTGTTTTATGGATAGCTTTGAACTAGAGTTACTTGGGACATTTTCTTTTCCATTACTTTGTTGGAATCTTGTTTTGTCTTGTACCAAATCTCGGGACGAGATTTCTTTTAGGGGGGAAGGCTGTAATACCTCTGGTATTACTGCTTAATTAATCTGCCATGTCATCAGGTTTCTTATTAATCGTCTGCATATGATTGTGCTTAGGGCCTCTAGAGTGATTTGATTTCATTTAGTATCGATTTGTGTAATTAAGTCTTCAGTCAAAAATCAAAAATAAAAATTAAATAGAAATCAAATTAAGCCCTAGAGTTGACCTAAAACCCTAATTCAAAATCTATAAATAATTAGATGAAAGTGTCTTAATTAAAATTGTATAACTTTTAAAATGGAACAACTTTTATTTTTGGAGATTTTTAAGTTATATTATGAAAATTCAAATTAAACTCAAATTAGTATGTTGATATTTAAATTTGAAATTTCAATTTCAAAAATATTGAGAATCTTCCAAAACTTTCTTAATAGAAGTTGTCAAGCTCTCTGAGTAGGACAACTTTCATGTTGACCATTTTTCAAGTTGTTGAGAAAAATCAAAAGTAATTTTAGAATTTCAGTTTTGAAATTCAAAACCCTTTTTACCCCCTTTGCCGTAATTTGAAAATTTGACCGAATTTGAACATACTTCCAAAAGCAAAAGTATTCTACACGAAATTCTCCACAAATTTTATTTTGGGACCACTCTCTGATTCAGCTTGGGTAGGGCTTAATTGAGTAGAATAGCTGTTGACTTCTCCCTGAGCTACAGTAACCCGGGGGGTCCCCTGTTCCGGAGCGCCGCCGTACTGCGCGTGCCCGTGCACCGCGCCGGCCATCGTCCGGCAGGCCGGGGCCTGGACACCACCGCACGGGGGTCGCAGGGGGGGCCAGTACCGCTCGAGCTGATCCTCTCCTTCCCAGCTCCTTTAAATGACGACGAGCACTTCCCCATTGCTTTCCTCCTCCTCGGTTCACCGGCGACCGTTCCTACCGATCGGCGAGATTGGTCGTGCTCCGACCAACTCCACCCTCTCAATCCCATAGCCAGCTAGCCAACTTCCTTGCGCACTACCTGAGCCACTTGTTGAGGTTTGCCTTTGCCGGAGTCCTGCGTGGCTGCTTCTTCTTCCTCCGCACCGACCGAGCGCTGCTGAGGGCCTTCTCGATGCAGGACAGCTCGTCTCGGTGAGCCTCTCTCCGATAACACGTGTGTTCTACGTCCCGTGTTTCGCCGTGGTGCTCATGTGCGCGACGGCTTCTTGTTTGGAGCTCAGGGTCCGCCGGAACGCCCCTCGCCATCGTGTCCATGCGGCGGTGTCTGCCATCGCCGTCAAGACCGCCACTCTGCACCATTTCTGCCTCGACCGACTCTTGATTTGGGACCAGGGTGAGCTCTTGGTACCTCCTGAGTCTTTCCCTTGAACTCAATCGCACCGTAGGAGTCAGCCCATGGCCGCCGCCTTGCTCCGTGCCGCCGCGGCCATGGCCTCGGTCACCGCCAGCCCTAGAATGTTTAACCATCTATGCTGTAGAGTGCGCTAGGTCCCGGGGAACATATTGGTGGCCTCGCCATCGCCGGAGAAGTCCCTAAGCGGTGCGTGACCACCGGTCAACGCTCGCCGGCGCTCTGGTCCGAGGCAGAGGGGAGGAGGAAGGCGAAGCTGACAGGTGGGGTTGCCTGTCAGCGACGCTGAGAGAGGAAGAGAGGGAGCGACTGACGGGCGGGTCCCGTTTGTCAGTGGCGCAGGGGCAGAGGGAGGCTGCGCTGGGCCGGCTTGCGTGCTGATGGGCTGACCCGGGCCGGTTTCACGTTTTCCTTTTCGGGATTTTTTCCAAAGGGTTTTCCAATTGAAATTGCAAATGAATAGTGTTGCGATTTGGTATTTTTGTAGGAATAAATTCACTGTGCCTAAAATCATGAAAATTTTTGTAAATGTTCTCTGTATTGTGTAGTATTTTATAAAAATATTAAATATAGGTTTTGAATAGTTTTTGTAGTAGTTAAAAATCAGCATATTAAATCAAAAAATGCAACTTTAGGCAATTTTAATTAATTCTCTATAATTCCAAAAATTATAAAATTTTATTTGGCACTGTTTTAGATCCAGGGCTAACTTTTGGTGAAGTTTGGCATAAAATGAATTTTTTTTTGAATAAGTATTAATTGTATGCTTGAGTAATTGATTAATAAAATAAATAGGAAACTTTGGTGATTAGAGTTTGGTGTGAATTTCAGATTGATTATGGTTCTAGGTCAAACACCCTTATGACCTAGGGCACCTTAGTCTAGTATGGTTATGACTAGGTGATGAAGTACAGTTATGCTTGAATTAGGTATTATTTATTCTAGGATTTTGCATTTGTCATTTCATGTTGCATCGCATTGAAACATTCATCATTGCATGCGTATAGTGACCGAGGAACCGGAGGTAAAAGTGAAGGCAGTCACTGAGGAGATTGTTCTCGAGGTCGTTCTGGATTTTGACATCTGTGGTACTGGTCCGGATCCGACACTTCACGCAATCCAAGGTAAGCCCCGGTGCATTCAGCCTTTTCCTTGTGTTTTAAAAATTTTATCACCTTAAGTTAAATAATTGCATTAGGTTGATAGGAGTTGATTGTCACATACTTGCTGCATGACCTGCCTTGATATATAACCCCAAAACCTGTTTTAAAATGAAAATGTTTGAAAATGTTTGAAAATGCTATTTTCTGACCTATGATGATATACTAAAGATGAATATGAATTTGCAACCGTGCGGGTGACTTGCACTTGGGTTAGAGTCCCAATGTATTGTCATCGACGGATTGGAAACCATTCGGTTGGCTTTGTACTTTGGATTAGAGTCCCGATGCATTGCCTGCCGCCGGAAAAATGAAAATAAAAAGGAAGTCCGTTCGGATGGATGTGGACATGTGGCGGCGTTCCCATGTCTTGTCACCGACGGGCACGAATTTGAAACCGTTCGGCTACTTTGTACTTGGGTTAGAGTCCCAATGCATGGTAACCAATGGAAAAATGCTTTAGGGACCGTTCGTTGTCGGCCTGCTGGATCGAGACTTTGTAACTAGCCATATACTACGGGAAGCCTCTGACTCCGGTGGCTCTACTGCTGGAACCGACAACCACGCACTGGGAGTGGAGAGATGGCTGAGAGTAGCGTGTACCCTCATGGTCGGCGTGCCTGGAGACTAGAGGAGTACTGTGCTTTCGGGTGGCGCAGGACCTGGTTCCGGGGTATGAAAAACCGTGTTAGGCGGGGTTGGCATATGCAAGCTTAAGTGCTACATATGCAGTGTGGATAGGGATCCCCAGCTGGGTACTTTCTGGATTCGAATCGATGTTGCTCCTCGGTTAATGGAGACTTGATCCACTGACTTACACCGAAAAGTGGTTCGGAACTAGTTGGTTTTGAGAATGATTAAGCAATTAAAAGAATGTGACATATGAGAAGGAATATTGGAACTATGGTTATGATTAAAATAATATTGAGATGAAATATTGAAATAGGATAGTAATGCTTTTCCGCAAAGCTCTTGAACTCTTGCTATAGCCTTACCTTGACTCCCCTCAGCTTGCATTCCTGAGTCTAATTTTACACCTTTTGTCGGGTAAGTCTTGCGGAGTACCCCAGTACTCAGAGTTTGTTAACCCCTGTTGCAGGAAGTCAGCAGCCGGAGGTCTGTCTTGCTCCCTGCTGCGTGATGCTCGTTTGTGAAGGAAGTGATGATGAGTGATGTTGGACCCTTGGGCAGGGTTCGTATTATTATGTGTATCTGCTACCCTGATGCTACTTCTATTTAGGTATAGATTGTAATAACTGTACTTGAATTTATATTTTAACATCTGGTTTGTAACCTATGTACTATGAAGTCTTCTGCACCTTTATTCTGATGTATTTTATTATGAAATGTTGTAACCCTGTAATGGCTTCGCAATGGGATCCTGTCGTAGAATACGGGCGCTTATGTAGCCCGGCAGGGCTGCCTAGATCATCTGGGACAAGGGCCCAGCTGTCAGAGGTCATTAGTGACAATGACCGGTGCCTGTGGGCCATGTGATTTAGGCGGTTCTGTTACATCTGGGAACCCCTAGATCGGTGGGTAGCCGCCGGTCAAGCCTCGCCGGCGTGACTGGTCAACCGGTGGGAATCGCAGGGGCGTGCGGGTTAAAATTTGGTAAAGATCGGGGGGTTAAGTGCAGAACTCGTGACTCATCTAAATAGTGCCTATTGGGCTGCGGGTTGATTTCTATTAGGTTCGGGGGGTTTTCTGCAGAACCTGTAGCACGCGCGCTGGCGGGCTATGCTGGGCCGGTTTCTGTCTTGGTGGGCCACCTCGGGCTGCTTGCTGTTTTTCATTTTTCAGATGGATTTGAATTGATTTTCTGATTTATATTAAAGTGAATAGTGCTCGGTTTTATTATTTTTATAGGAATATTCCTGTTGCATCAAAAATTGTGAAAATATTTGTGGATGCTCTCTGTGGTATATAGTATTTAATAAAAATATTAACTATATGATTTGAATAATTTCTGTGTGAATCAAAAATCAGTAAATTAATTAAAAAGTGCAAATTTGAGAAATTTTAATTATTTCCCTGTTAATCCAAAAATCATGAAATTAATTTTGGTACTGTTTGAGCTCAAGATCTAGCTATTGGTAAAGTTTGGGGTCATTTGGAGGTGATTTAGTTAGTAGTTATTTAATGTTTAGGTTATTTGGTTAATTAAAAGGATTAAAATGCTAATGACTTAGGTTTTGTGTGATTTGAAGATTGATTGTGGTCTTAGGTCAAACACTCTTATGACCTGGGGCATCTTAGGGTAAATTGTTTGAATAATTGTGAAAGGCAGTAGTACTTGAAGTTGGTTTTAATAATTATATCTTGTATTTTCGTATCACTGCATCACATTAAAAGCATTCATCATTGCATACGTGCAGCGGCTGAGAACCAAGTAGTGAAAGCTGAGGTGATTGCTCAGGAGGAGGTTTAGGGGTTTGACATCTGTAGGACTGATCCTGACTCTACTCTCTTCGCTCTGCAAGGCAAGCCCCGGTGCATTAGCCCCTCCTTGTGTTTTATAAAATTTGTCATTTGAGTTAAATTACTGCATTAGGTTGATAGGAGTTGAATGTCACCTAAATTGCTGCATTACCTGCCTTGATATATTATCCGTGAAGCCTGATTTAAAATAAAATATTGAAAAGTACTTAGTCCTGCTTAATTAATTTTAGATTTGCATAAAATGCTATTTTCTGAGCTATCGTGATACACTATTGATGAATCTTGGGAAATGGAAAAGAAATGTATCCGTTCGGTTGATGTGCATGTGGGGTGGCGCCCCATGTCTTATCGCCGACGGACATGGATTTGGAAAACGTTGGGTAACTGTGTACTTGGGTTAGAGTCCCAATGTATGGTCACCGATGGAAAAGAATTAGGGACCGTTCGTTGTGGGCTTGCTGGATCGAGACTTTGCAACTAGCCACATACTTCGGGATGCCTTGTCTCTAGTGGCTCTACTACTTGAATCGACAACCACGCACTGGGAGTGGAGAGATGGCAAGAGTAGCGTGTACCCTCGTGGCCGGCGTGCCTGGAGACGAGAGTAGTACTGTGCTCTCGGGTGGCGCAGGACCGGTTCAGGTTTTGGAAAAGCAATGGTAGACGGGGTTGGCATATGCAAGCTTAGGTGCTACATATGCAGTGTGGATAGGGATCCCTAGCTGGGTATTTTATCAATTCAAATCATCGTTGCTCCTCGGTTAATGGAGACTTGATCCACTGCCCTACCCCGAAAAGTGGTTCGGAACTAGGATGTTTTGAGAATGATTAAGTAATTGGAATTGAAGGACACATATGAAATAACTGAGGACTGTTGTTATTGATTAAAAGAATGTTGAGTAAAATATTGAAAGTAGGATTAGTATTGCTTTTTTGCAAAATACTTTGACTCTTGCTAAAGCCTTACCTTGACTCCCCTCAGCCTGCATTCCTGAGTCTCATCTTTTTCTTTTGTCGGGTAAGTCTTGCGGAGTACCCTAGTATTCAGGGTTTGTTAACCCTTGTTGTAGGAGAACCACCGCAGCAGGTTTGTCTTGCTCCCTGCTGTGTGACCATTGTTCAGGAAGGAAGTGAGGAAGAGTGAAGTTGTACCCATGGGTAGGGTTCCTGTTATCATTTATCTAAGTATGTTGTATCGTTGTTCCACTGCTCCTGTCTTTTAATTATGGTTTGTAATAACTGCACTTAAATTCTATTTGGACAACCGGTTTGTAATCTAAGTACTATGTAACCTTTCTGCACTTTAACTCTGATGTATTTTGTTATGAAATGTTGTAATCCTGTAATGGCTTTGTAATGGGATCCGGATGGAGAAAACGGGTGCTGATGTAGCTCGGCAGGACCTTCTAGATCATCTGGGACACGGGCCCGGCTGTCAGAGGCCATTAATGATAGTGACTGGTGCCTATGGGCCATATGATTTAGGCGGTTCTGTTACACTTCCTTTCAAATAGCCTATTGGACTGAGATGTATACTTTGGCTGAAAATAGATGATTGATGCCTTATCATCACATAATTCATCAACTATTTCAAAGGTCCCGATAGGCTAGAGGGCAGGGGTGAATAGCCTATGAAATTTACTACAAAGCACTTGACCACAAGTTAGAAATTAACAAGGCTACTGCAAAGCACTAGCTCTAAGCTACTCTATTGTTGACGGTAGATATACCATAATATTCCACATTCAAATACCATCAACAGACCTCGGATTGAAAGGAGAATAAACATAACATGGACAGATTTTATCAATAATGAGTTCCACTTGTACTTTTAGCTTGTGAACGTAGGGAAGATCAAAAGATGACAAAATGCAGCAGCTGGGGCTGACATATGTGGTTCAACTGAACCATATATGGAGGCACCAGACTACCACATTCCAACACATGACACATGAGACCACATGGAAGATAAAAGAGCATGAGCCAAGCCCATGCATGGTTCGGCCGAACCATGTATGGAGCCCAACTGCCTCTGGTGACGTGGCACAATCCGTGTGAAACTCCACCTAGCTCACCTCAACCATCAGATCAACATGTGCTTCCATTCAATGGTGGAGAAACAAAGCACAAGGATTCAACGTGACAAACATGCAACCAAGGTGGAACCAACACTAACGGACACTCTATGACAGATGGGGACAACATTGGTGGGCCCACCTTGCCATAGGTGGTTCGGCCGAACCACCAATGGTAGGGTCAGGCCACCACCACACTCCATGATCTGTAGGGACATTTTCTAGAAGCCCCTGGCTGGGCCCACCTGGCATAGGGGGGTTGGCCAAACCAGCCCTGGTGCCCAGCCAGGTCGGTTGGCTTCCACCAACTTCTTGCATGCTGTCCACGCGAGGAAATTGCCACTGCCGTCCATCCAAGTTGGTTACAAGGTCAGTTCATCCAAGGGCCAAGATGGAAAGGCACACGGATCGCTGACGTGGCACCCCTCCATCTTCCCCTATAAATAGAGGCTTCATCCACCATCTCAAGACATGATTCATTCAAGATACAAGTGAAGAGTAGTGTAGTTCCATCTTTAGTAGTAGTTGTAGTCTAGTGTGGGAGTTAGAGCTGAGTCGAGCTGCGCTCAGGGTCTCCGAAGTCGTCTGCTGGAGAGTCTGGTATAGTTCTTGTATCTTTCTCTTTCTGTAAGCTTATCTACTTTAATATATTATTCTTGCTTTACTCTACTGAGTCTTTACTTAGTGCATTACTTTAATAGTATTGTTGTGAGTTATCATATTAATTGGTCGGTTTGCATTAGATTGTGATCCTGTAACCAGCTCACGTGTGTAGTTCATTGCCTGTCATAGGGTGCTCTAGTTGCCTTGATCACTGTTAGAGGAGTAAGGCTTAGTGTAAGCGTGGTGCTTAGACTAGATCTTGCCTTTGAATGCCGCTTGTCGCATGGATTGTTTGTGGGTGCTAGCAGGTGGTGACAGCACTGTCTAGTCTTAGTATCCCTCCACGTGTTTTAGGTAAGTTCTTAAAAGGTAGGCTCCCATAAGAGAATAGCCGCTTCAGGTAGAGGTTATATCCTCTACTGTCTCGCCTATCCCCTACACAGCGGAAGTAAGGTAGCAGTCTTAGTGTACTTCGTCCATTTGATAGGATAAATCACAGGAGTAAAGTTCGAATCACAGGAACCTTTCTCACTCGTTGTCCTCCCACCTAGCTACACTACACTAGTTATCTTTAGTATCTCATTTGTTATCTTTGAATCATCCCCTTCCTATCATACTTCGATTACCCCCTCCGCACTAGTTGTGCTAAGTTGAGATAGATTTATGGATCTCTTTCTGTTAACATTTCTAGCAATCGCTTTTCCTTGGGATAAAATAAATAACGATACCTTGGAATACTCCCGGGTGAAGTGCTACAGCGGTATATTCTGTGCGCTTGCGGAATTATCCAATAGACATAAGAAATACCCCAGGCACTTCTTGCGCCATTATCAGAGATAGCCTAACACCCTGTCTCTGGTGGTTGCGCTAAGAAGTGTCAACAAGCATTTCTAGCGCCGTTGCCGAGGAAAGCATAGCCTAGAAATTTTAATAAGATCAAATCCGGAACCTATCATCAAATTAGTATCAATTAGTTGTAGTAGGGCTTACTCTTGCCTCTGCTTCTCTTTATCATGAAGCAAGGCATACATGAGTGGATTTCAGTTTCAAGCCACAGTAATAGAAAATCCAGAGACATCCACCAGGAGTTCTCGACACCATTCAGTCTCCGATCGGAGGTCCGATTTGGTATTGGAACCACTCAAGGAAGGATGCTCTGCACTATCACCTAAGGTGGCTATGGCCCAAAAGATCATCTTCGAGCATTCTGCACCGTCGGCTGACAATGTCGCTACCGGTCCGTAGCTTAGCTTGGGGATGCCATTTTTGAGCTCAAGCCATCCCTTATCAATATGGTGCAAGCCAACCCATTTAGCGGAAAGCCCCATGAGGATGCAAATGCACATCTCTAGAATTTCCTGGAGTTGTGTGGCACGATTGCCATAAAAGGAGTCAAGATGGACGCCATCTGTCTTCGCCTTTTTCCGTTCTCCTTGATCAAAAAGGCAAAACAATGGTTCTATGCTTATCCTAAAGACATTGGCAATTGGATAAACTGTGCTAATGCATTCCTCAAGAAGTTCTTCCCGATAGGCAAAACCACCGCTCTTCGAGGAAAGATCTCAGGCTTTACACAGCAAGTGAATGAGACAATTCCCGAAGCATGGGAACGTCTTCAGGAATACATTCGGGAATGTCCTCACCATGGAATCCAAGAATGTCTCCTGATTCAAGGTTTTTACCATGGACTAACCCCAACAGCTCGTAGCCACCTTGATGCCGCTGCTAGAGGAGCATTCACTTCACTCAATGTCACACAAGCCAAGAATCTGATAGAAAATATGGTGACAAATCAAGGGTGGAATGAAGATCGACTCCAATCCAAGAAGAAGAACACACATACCATCCATGAAGTAGATGCAATATCTGAGAAGATGGATCTCCTCTTGAGAAGATTGGAAGAATGTGCTAATTTCAAGAAAGACCGTGAGGCCATTCAACATTTTGCTTCCAAGCATCAATGGGATCAGGTATGTAGTGTATCTTATTCCAAATTAAATCCGGAGAAGATAGACGCCATCAACAACAATTCAAAGCACCCTCAACAAGGAAGATGGGTGTCAAACTCCAAGTTTCAAGGTAATGCAAATTTTGGTAATCAATTATCATTAAAAGATCTTGTTATGAATCAAGCTAAAATAATTGAAAGCATGAATAAAAGTTGATAGAAAATGACAAGACCCTTGAAACATTAAATTGTAAGATGGATGCTCTCGCTTCATCTGTTAAAGAACAAATGAGTTTTAATAAAATGTTAGAATCTCAATTATCTCATCTTGTTGCTACTACTTCATCTCTAAAAATACTTGCAACACTTCGAACATCAATGCGGTAATCACGAGGGGAGGTAAGTCCACTCGCGATCCACCACATCGTAACATGACAGGGAAGGCTGTAAGAAAAGACAAGGAAGATAATGAAGAAGAAGAAGAATTGCCGGTGCCTGATGACAACACCAAGTTCCAAGGAAAAATAGCCCCACACGAATATTATGACACCAATGTGCTGCTACCTTTTCCAAGAATAAGAAAGCAAACCACCAACGAACAAATCGGAAATTCATCGAGGTAATTCGTCATCTTTATGTGAATATTCCATTACTGGACGCACTGCCGGTACCAACCTATGCCAAGTACCTAAGAGACATCCTCAACAATAAGCGTCCGCTGCCCACAACGGAGATTGTGAAATTGACGGAAGAATGCAGCGCGGCCATATTGAACCAACTGCCAACCAAGAAGAAGGACCCTGGGTGTCCCACCATTGATTGCTCCATTGGGACACAACACTTTGAGCATGCACTATGCGACTTTGGAGCAAGCGTCGGCGTCAAGCCAAAGGTATTGTTTGACAAACTCAATCATACCATCTTGTCCCCTACATCAATACGTTTGCAGCTAGCGGATCAATCAGTCCGTTACCCAGCGGGGATAGCGGAGAATATCCCAGTCAAGATTCGTAGATTCTTTGTCCCTGTGGACTTTGTTGTCCTAGACATGGAGGTAGATGAGAAGACTCCACTCATCTTGGGGAGACCATTCCTCAGCACCGCCAATGCACATATTGATATTGGAGCTGGAGAAATTCAATTCACAATCAATGGGACACTGGAAACATTGAAATTCTGACCGAAGGTTGAGCAGTGCTCATTGATCATGCTAAGGGAGATACATGCCTTTGCTATCGTAAAAGATTTAAAGAAGCCCAAATCACAACCAAAGGCAAAGAGCAAGCGAGTATGGAAGAAAATGGCTATACAGCTGGCGACACCTCCAAAGAAAAATTCCACGCATGCTCAAGAGAATGGTCCTACCCCGAGGACCTAAAGGATCAGCTCTTCCATTAAGGTAAGTATACTAACATTTAAATTTATGCTACTTCCCTTACTTGTTTAAATTACTTTAGCATGTAATCCCAAAAGTTTTTCTGTCGACCAATAATTTTAGCATAATAATCATCGTTTAATTAATATTTTGAATAAAATCGACATCAAGTAGGGCCCATGGTGGGGTCGGCGGAACCCCACCATGATGCCCCCACCTGCCACCTTTTTTCCATTTCAATCCATGCCTTATCCCATGCACGACAACACTTTAAACAATTTGCACGATGATCTTAATCACTAGCATGGCAACCTTGGATCTTTTTATGCATCCCACATGTTCAGTGCTAATTGGCTTAACCCAAGTATCATGTGTGCTACCACGTAGAGTGCTACAAGACATATGACTGTCAACTTGCACTCTAGGAGTTAGAATCTCCCTCTCATCCCTTGCTTTAATAAAATACCAATAAAAATGTTCATAGCAAAGCATGAATAATTTAAGAGAGAAATCATGTCATGACATAACCCATTTCTTCTCTCCTTAATTTCACTCATGAAACTCTTAACCAAATCACTCTTGCTAATCAAAAGAAACCAAACTTGGCAATTGCTTGAGTTCTCCCGTGAAGAATCTCATGAGCAAACAACCACTAGCCATGGTCATGTCTTGCTCCCTCCTTTCCTCTTTATTCCATTCACCACTCACTCCAAGAAAGGATTCCATGAGCAAGCATCCAAAGGAGGGAAACATGAGTGCTTCACCTTGCAAGAAGTGACCACCCTTGACTCGTTTGCTTGGCACATAGCAATTAGAGAGAGAGAGAGAGGCCAATTCGGCCGACCCATAGGATGGCACTTGACAGCTCCCACTTGCTCTAGTTCCAACAAAGAGTGCAATGCAACAAAGTGCCTGAAATATGGAGGTGATTGATGGTTCGTCCGACCCACTAATTTAGCTCCATCACTTCATCTTTCGTTCCACTCAATGAAACAAGGATTCCCTGGAGTTTTGGTACGAAACAGAAAAGTGATAGGGTTCGGCCGACCCATCATTGTTCACCAATTCACACCACATTTCTCTACTCTCTACACATCAAGGATTCTAGCAACATCTTGCATAAGTTGGTGCACTAGGGGGTTCGGCCGAACCTGGCCAAGTGCCCCTGCACCCTCTGCTTCCTTCTCCATTTAATCCCCATGCTCGTGAGCTCATTCTTCAAACCAAACGACCCGCAGAGCACTCCGACACTCTAAACTCCCAACAAGGCTTTTTCCCTTCCGAAAGAAAAATAAAAAATATTCCCCTCTCATCCTTATTCTTCAAGTGTTCATCGCCCGAGAGAATCAACGAAGGTAATCATCCGTTAAGAAGGTTCAATTAAGCTAACCCCCATCATCCAAAGTTTGGTTCGTGTCTTTGTTTTGTGCAAATATGAAGAATCCATTCAAGGCTGCAGCAAAGAAAATGCGCTCAGCATTGAGCGGGAGTTCAACATGACGATCATCCTCCCATGACACTGAGATACGACTCTCAGGGTCACCGGATGAATATTTGTCTGAGGCAACTGAGCCAAGCAACAACACGGAAAATGTTGAACAACCTCCTCATGATCATGAAGAATCTGAAGAAGAGGAAGAACCTGTTAGAACACAAGACCAAGAAACAGGCATTTGGGTCACTCCACAAGAACTTCTCGTCCTCAACTCCATCCGCAACCGCAACTTTGAACACACCAAGGTAATTGATTTAGGACTCCTCTAACTGCACAGGTATGTATGAGGAGTTCTTTGATGTTTTTGGTGCAATAGGATGGGGTGAATTCTGAGATTTTTCTGGGTACCAAGGTAGCAAGAGTCTCACTTTAGAATTTTTGTGCATAGTAAAAGCAACTAGAGACAACATCCATTTTCGCCTGTTTAATCAAGCCTATGATCTTACTTGGGACCAGTTTAGTGCTTGCTTAGGCTTCATGAACTGCACCTCAAATTTAGAATCTGCTACTCGAAGGTTCAATAAACTTAAATTTTGGTATGACATAACTGGGAAAATAGAATGGGAAAACCGCGTACTAGTCACATTTGCAACCCCACACTGCGCTTTTCACATAGATGGCTGTTGACACCAGAAGTGGCAAACAGATATACCGCAAGCGTACGGTAGTCAATGTAGCCTTCACCGGGAGTATTCCAGGTATCGTATTTTCCACAGGGAACGTGAAGATGCAATGTAGTGATAAGATCTCTCTCTACTTTATTTTAATTGAGACATGGCTAGCATTTTTTTCAAAGTAATTGACCTTCATGTGTGCACTCTTTTTTTCTTTTTTGAATGAGGTAATGGACCTTCATGTGTCCATTTTTTTGAATAGCCTTTGTGTCTCATTTACTAAGTCATACTTAGAGAGATATTCTAAACTTAAAGCATGAAGCAAACTTATGATGGAGATGGATGGCATGTTTTTGCGTACTTCCAGTGTAGAAGCAGCATTGTGTATATGTGGTGTGTATGTGATCTTGATCTTGGGACTATGACATAATTCTCAACTGGGGTCAACAAGGTTTGACCAAACTCAAAACAAGTAGCATATATAGAAGGGGTTTTGAATCATGGTATGAACATATATGGCTTTTGGTAGGAATTTCTTACTATTGAGGAGTCAGTGACACTATGGTTCTATGACATTTTCAAAAAATAAATATCTAAGCACTTTGAATAGAAAAGGTATGAATCATGAGCTAAGAACTATATCACAATAGTCAACAACTTAGTCAATATGATATTCCTATTAAGATATGTGACCCACAGGCATAAGCGTATGCAAGAGTTAGACTTTGTGACGCTTTTACCCTTTAAATGTCATGAATCATGTCATTTTTATTTTTAGATGCAAGTCTTCTTATTTTTTTTATTTTTTTTTATCTAAGGAAAGCAAATAAAAGTAAAAAGGAAAGAACAGAGGGGAGTAGGAGTGGCAAACCAGTCAGGAGACATGAAGTCGACTGAGTGGATGCTGACCGGTGGGCCCAGAGGTCCCTGGTGGGGTCGTCCGACCCCACTTGGGCTTGCCTGTTGCTTGCCATTTGAATTCCCTCTGTTGAAAATGTACTTCTGCAAACTTGTGTTCCCGTTGGCCACCAAAGTGGGGGTCGACTGACCCCCCTACTTGGCTCAGATTTCGTCGTGCCAACATGTCAGGCCATGTGCTACGTCGTGGTATGTTCAGAAAAGTTCAAAGACGTAGTTGGGGGGTCGACCGACCCCTCCACACTTGGGTTCCTAAGTGTTCTGAATTGCAAAGACAGGGAAAACATCAAGTGCAGATGTCCTGCCGATGGTAACACACCAGCAGAACGAAATTCTATTCATTTTTTAATGGATCATAGGCACAAGTTACCATGATAAGGATTGAATGAACTTAGCTATCTGCCTAGCATATTTGTGAATAGGTTTAAGATATCTACGGAAAAAGATCCAAGGTGGAGGTCCTCGTGCCCCATGATTGTTTCTAAGTATGCAAACCGCACTAAGGACTGTAACAGAACCGCCTAAGTCACGTGGCCCACGGGCATCTGTCATCGCCACTAATGACATCTGACAGCCGGGCCCGTGTTCCAGTTGACCTAGGCCGCTCTGTCAGGCTACATAAGCACCCGTTATCTCCGATAGGATCCCATTGCGAAGCCATTATAGGATTACAACATTTCATAACAAAATCCATCAGAGTAAAAGTGCGGAAGATTAAATAGTACTTAGTTTACAAACCGGTTGTTCAAATAGAAATTAAGTGCAGTTATTACAGACCATAAATCAAAGTGGTAGCAGTAGCAGTAGAACAATATTACAACAAGATAGATAGGTAGTACACGAACCCTGCCCACGGGTTCAACTTTATTATTCCTCGCTCTCCTGGATGATAGTGACACAGCACGGAGCAAGACAGACTTCAGGCTCCTGCTGACTACCTGCAACGGGATTAACAAACCCTGAGTACATGGGTACTCCGCAAGACTTACCCGACAAAAAGGTGTAAAATTAGACTCCGGAATGCAGGCTGAGGGGAGTCAAGGTAAGGCTTTAGCAAGAGCTTAAGAGTTTTACGGAAAAGCATCACTAGTCCTATTTCAATATTTTATTTCCGTAATATTATTAATCATTACCATATTTCAAGTACTTTCTAATATCCATCATCATTCTTTCAATCTATATTTATTCATTTCAAAAACATCCTAGTTTCGAACCACTATTCACTGTAGGTGTGAGGATCAAGTCTCCTTAACCGAGGAGCAACGACAATTCGAATCGATTATTACCCAGCTGGGGATCCCTATCCACACTGCATATTTAGCACTTAAGCTTGCATATGCCAACCCCGCCTACCACGGCTTTTCATACCCCAAAACCGGTCCTGCGCCACTCAAGAGCATAGTACTCCTCTAGTCTCCAGGCACGCCAGCCACGAGGGTACACGCTACTCTCACCGTCTCTCCACTCCCAGTGCGTGGTTGTCAGTTCCAGCAGTAGAGCCACCGGAGTCAGAGGCTTCCACTAGTATGTGGCTAGTTGCAAAGTCTTGATCACAGCAGGCCTGACAACGAACGGTCCCTAATATTTTTTCGTTAGAAACCATGCATTGGGACTCTAACCCAAGTACACTGGTAACTAATCGGTTTTCACATCTCTTTCCCGATGGCGACGAAAGTTGGGACTCTAACCCAGACAGTTGGCCAACCAAACAGGAAAACCCATCCCTGTTGATGACAATGAACTAGCTAGGAACACTGTCAACCAACAAGGACATAACCAGTCCCATAAAGTGATTCAATTACTTTGTATCATCACAGTTGAAAATAGCATTTTTGCAAATCTAACCGTTAAGCATGACTAAGCGTTTTTCAATACTTTTAAATAATTAGGTTTTCAGGTATTGATAAGTAGTCAAGGATGGTAATGCATCAATTGGTTACCAATCAACTCCTATTAACCTAATGCAATAGATTAACTAAAGTGATAACCATTTTAAATAGCAAGGAGGGGCAAATGCACCGGGGCTTGCCTTGGATTGCGAAGAGAGTGGGGTCGGGGTCAGTGCCACAAATGTCAAATGCAGGCACAAACTCCATAGCAGGTTCTTCAATTGTAACCTCAGACTTCACCTCTTGATTCTCGTTCGCTACACAGTGTGCAATATGGAATGCATGAATACAATGCACATGAAATAACAGATAAAAATTTAATAATAAATAAAACACACATGTGCACAAGACCCTACCTCAGCTAAACATGATTATTCTAATTCAACATGCCCTAGGTCATAAAGGGTGATTGACCTAGAATCACAATCAGTCCAAAATCACACCAAAACCTATCAATTTGAATTTCCAATCTATTTTTATCTATTTATTAATCAAACATATAATTAATAAATTATCAAACTATTTCATTTTGAGGCTAAACTCCACCAACAGATGGATTTCATTCCCAAATAGTGGCACAACAAATTTCTTGATTTTTGGAATAATACATAATTTATTAAAAATCATCAAAGTTCCCTTTATCAATTAATGTGCTGATTTTTATCACTTCAGAAAGTGTTCCAAGCACATTTTCAATATTTTTATAAAATAATACATATTCCAGGGAGTATGCATAATTATTTTCATAATTATTCATGCAGTAAATTAATCTACACAAAAATGTGAAACAACTGCACTATTCATTGGAAGTGTAAATGGAAAAACTCATTTTAATTCCTTGGGAAATTGAAAAACTGAAAGTAACCCGCGCGGCCATCAAGCCGGCAAACGGCCCAGCGCGGCCCGCCCGCGCACGCACGCCACCCTCTCACTCACCGTGTCGCTGACAGGTGGGACCGGCCTATCAGCTTCTCCTCCTCCGACCGAGCACTCGCGCGTGCGTGCTCGCGGCGGCACGGCACGGTCCTCGCCGCCGGCGACTCCAGCGACGAGCCCGGGTGACCTAGCACCTACCCTAAGCCTAAACCGACACCTCCAAGTACCCAGCCTACGCTCTACTCGCCTCCGGCGAGCTCGCGCTCACCCATGGCGGGTCACGGCGGCACGGCAAAGCCATTCCATCCGGTGGGACATGGTAGCGTTAAGGAAAATGCATTGGGGAGATTCAGAAGCTCACCACGAAGCTAGTGGACGAGTTGGTTGTCGGAGAGGCGGTGCGGTGAGGACGGCTTGACGACGACAGCGGGTCTGGCGGTTCGAGCTCGACGGCGACTCCTCGTTCCGGTGACCCTAGGACACCAAACAAGGAATAACCGCGTGCATGAACAACCAGAGACCACCCTCAAGCCAAAACGCAGGGTCAAAATGACAGCGGCTCACCCGAGACGGCTAGGTACGTCGGTGAGATCCGCGGCGGCGCTCTGTGCACTGCGGTGACGGCAGCGGCGTTCCGGGACTCCCGAGGCACTAGAGCTCGAACGAGTGGACGCAATTGCGGCGCAAATGAGTGGGGAAGCAGCTTGGGAGATGGAATGGATGGAGGTGGCTTGAGCACGATGAATCGTGTCAGTCAGTGCGGTGTGGTCGCCGGTGAGCCGAGCGGGGAAAAATGGCGAAAGGGGAACGGTTGTCGCCTTTATGGCCCGGGAGATGAGTGGGATAAGATCGAGGGGTGTCCGGGCCCTCCCAAGGCCGCTCGACAGCGCCTCGGCCCACCCACGCCGGTCGGACGGCGCTCGGCACTGGGACGCGGCACGCGCGTACGGGCCGGAGAAGAAGAACAGGGGACCTCCCTCTAGCTACAGTGTTACAGCCTAGAGTCAAATGCTAGTTGATTTGAATTCGAGCTGATCCAAATCGATTCAGTAGATGGTGTAAAAATAAAAGTTGTGCAAATTTTTATGAAGAGCAATTTTTCTTTTGACACCACATCCAATTTCGGTCAGATTTTCAAACTACAGAAAAGGGGGTAAAAGTAGGGTTTGAATTCCAAACTAAAATTTTAAAATTACTTTTATTTTTCTCAACAACTTGAAAAATGGTCAAAATAAAAGTTATTTCTCTCAGTGAGCTCTACAACTTTTATTAAGGAAATTTTATCAGATTATCAATATTTTGAAATTGAAGTTTTAAATTTAAATTTTAACATACTAATTTGAGTTTAATTTGAATTTCTGTGACACAACTTCAAAATCTCCAAAAATAAAAGTTGTTCCATTTTAAAAACTCTACAACTTTCATTAAGACACTTTTATCAGATTCATTATAGATTTTGAATTAGGGTTTGATGTCAATTCTAGGGCTTAATTTGATTTCTTAGTTAATTAAATGTTTGACTTTTAATTAAAGGCTTAATTACACAATCCTCAATACATGAAATCAAAGCACTCTAGTGACCCTAAGCACAATAATATGCAGATGCTTAAATTTAAACATGATGACATGATAGGTTAATTGCTTTGTAACACCAGAGGTATTACAAGGACCTTCCTCATGACTCTCTTCTTAAACAGTCATCCTCAGAGAGCCTTGACTGCTTCTTTAACATGGAGGACTATCCTTTCACCTTATGGAGTGTTGAGCTTCTCCCACAACTACTTCTTCTCTCCTGAGGTGAACAGGGGAACAAAGCAACTTTCCTTGTTCGGCCCATCGCCAATGCCCTTGTGGTTCTTCATGAAAGGTGGGCGTCGAAGGCGTGTAGGAGCTGGTATACTCCGTAGGGCTCAACCTCGAGCATCTTGACCTCCATGGCAGCCTTTAGGGTCTTAAAAATGATCTCTCGGACTGAAGGGACCCTTACCCAAGGGACAATGGAATTTTTACTAGTGGGGGCCATGGTGGAGTTTCTCTTAATGATCAAGGTCGAAGGAAGGTGCTGGAATGGTGAAGGATGGAGGTGGAAGGAAGAAGAAGGAGAGGAAGGGGTTGAGAAGACGAGTGCCAACATTCTCCTTTTCGATATCGCGAGAAAACATTGGGGGAACGTTGGCACAACATTCTGGAGCTGATGGGTGGCACTAGATTGCCAACTGGTGGTTCGGCCGACCCCAATAATGGGTCATATGGCCGTGGCCACTTCCTCACTCATTTGCCAAATGCTTCCCTAAACTGTGACAAGTTTGGGGGATGAAAAGTATGGGTCAGCCGACCCATCTATTTGCCCCAAACTTTTGTCACCTGGCCTACAAGAGCTCCTGAACATTGTCCCATTTTCCAAAATTTCAAATTGTGCCAAGTGCGGGTCGTCCAACCTGGGTTTGAATGGCCCAGTGCGACCAGATTATGCATTTCTAAAAATTATATTGCTTGGCTTAATTTTGGTCCCAAGTGGTCACCGAATTTCGGCTGTCCACCTCTAATTGGGAGTTTTGGGGATCCAAGGTGAAGAAAGGATTTGCAGTTAACTGAGAACCTTTCTAATGATCAAGCTATACAAACAATTGAAAATGAAAGTAAGACATGTAGATTTTAATTATGTCAATTCATTATCAGGGATGAATTCTAGCATGTCAACTTCTTCTTCAAAGGTTCATGTGAATGGGAAACTCTAAGGAGGTGGCCACTTATCTTAAAGATGATGAGTTGTAGCAGTGGTTCTCTGTTGGCGCTTCTTAGCATCAGCAGAAAAGTCCACAAGCGCACGGAAGTACCGTTGTAGCCTTCACCCTGAAGTATTCAGGGTATCGTAATTTCCCAGAGGAACGATCTTTGTACTTAGTCTCTTAAACTAGTTTACTCAGAAGAGACGGAAGAGATAGCTTGGGCAGAGAGGTTCTTCTAAGGTCAAACGCATATAAGCGATGGAAACTTCCCCACTACTTGCTTGCTTCAGGCCCACTGATGCACCTGGTCTGCCAGGCGATACCAGTATTAGCGCTATTCCGCATCCGAACATGGGGAGATGCTGGTACGAGTGGACAGGGCTGTCACCACCTGCCACCTACCCCTCTGCCCGTGGGCGCACGCAACATACGAAGGTATACTCTGACCTAGACACCACGTCTACGAAGGCGACTACTACTCTAGCGGCGTACAGGAACATCCGTCTCTATCGGGAGTCCTCTTACTAGAGCATCCTGTCCAAAGGACGAACGACGATCCCACAAACAAGTAGCTTTATGGAAGTAACATGCTTAATGAATCAAACCAAAGTTGAACACGAACTTCTTACTTCAAATAGCAATACCTTCGTCCACCCAGAGGCAGAACTGCTTCGACTCCAGCTCTTTCTCCAGCTCTTGTCCCTCTCTCACTCCCTATACTAAATTAGCTATAAGCTAAAGGATTGGAGCTTGCTCTTCCTCTCTACATTGTGACCTCTTGTGTTGGTGAATCAATTCATGAATAGGGTGTAGAGAGGAGGCCTCCTTTTATAGCTTGAGAGGAGGGGGTTCTATGCAAAAAGATCATCCTCACATGGAAAGATCCAAACCGACCTCCAAAGGGCGGTTTCCACTTGCCATTTGTGTTGATCGTAGGTGGGACCATCCTTGGGGAACCGCCCTACACCCTGTCAGAAGAAAACTGGGCCCGAGAGGCCCCACCAGGGGTGCGGCCGGTCCCGGGGGCGGCCGGTCCCCTAGTGGGCCCATCTAGCCACTGACATTTGGGATCACATAGGCCTCGTCGATAGCTTCGTTTTGACTAGTGATTCAGCCCAATCGGAGTTCGGATTAGTGAGTTATGGCCAAAATACTCAAGCCTACTCGTGGAGTCCTAAATTGGATTCAAACTTATATATCTTTTTATTGGGAACTCCAAATAATGCAAATAATATATGCATTTTGATCAGAGCGACGAGCTCTCCGCAATGGTGAAGTCCATTTTATTATTTGAGATACTTTTATGTTGTGAAAACTCAGATATTCCTTCAACATAGTGGAAAACACCAAAACTCGTGGAACTTGTTAATTAAAGAATATTTTTCTATGATGTTCCATGGATTTATATTATTATTGGTGGTATAAAATGTGACTTAAGGACTGCCAACATTCTTCTCAGTTGCATTGAAGTTCTCCTTGCCCAAACAACTTGACTTTTGACCATGAGGATCTCAATCTATCTCCTTGAATGATCTTATGACTTACCCATAGAGATGTCGGGGTTCTTGCTACAGGGGTTAGTTCAAAAGTGCAACCAAGTTCCATGCAAGTATGTTTTGATTCAATAATCAAACTTAACACCGTGTCATGTTTGATTAAGGTGGTCTCTTTTAACCTAAGCACTATGCTTAATTTAAAAAGACTATGGAGGTATGATCTTTCGAACGATCAATACATCCAAACCAAGGCATGCTAACATAGAAAAAGAAGGCATGATAAGATAAATAAGATTCATTCTACTAGAGACAATAGAGTGAATGGTGAAGACAAGAAGCATTTTTTTATTATTATTATTGTTTTATTGTAGAGGGTTGAAGACAAAGATATGAGGAATGCACTAAACAAGAGAAAGAGAAAGTGACAAACCAGTCAAGAAGTATGGCTCAACATAGTAGAGGTGGACTGGTGGGCTGGGGTGTCCATGGTGGGATCGGCCGACCCCACCTTGGAGGTTCCAGCCACTTTGGTTCTTTCCTTGTGCATTCTTACGTCTAATGATGCGTTCATGCACTGATGCTTTTTGCTTAGGATGTCCATCAACGCCCAAATGTGTTTGAGGGGGTCAAATGACCCTCCCACACTTGGTGTAAGGTGTGTCCTGAGTCATGAAAAATAGAGAAAACATCAAGTGCAGGGGTTCTGTTGGTGGCAACACACCAACAGAACCAAAAGTCTTACTACCCTACTCAAGTTAGGCACACAAGTTCAATGATGTTAATTTGAAGCCAACTTGTGGGGACCTAACTGCAAGAATTCATACCACTATAAATTTTGGAGAACTTATGATAAACAAAAGCATAGTACAACCTCTATTGCAAAAGTTTTGGACACAAGAAGGGTGAAGGGGTTGTAGATCTCTTGTTGTGTAGTGGTAGAAAGAAAGATTGAGTTAGGAGATTTCTCAAATGAGCAAGGACTTGATGAGAGGATCGATGGATAACTTCCATGCCCTTTGATGAAATTCTCCATCTCAACGAGTGGGTGAGCGATTTTCTTCTCATGACATTCCAAATCCTCCTCAAGACTTGGATATGTCATGGTTGTTTGTGAAATCATCTTAAACTCACCCCTTGGGTCATGAATAGGATTGGATTCTACCCTTGTGCTAAGAGATTGGGAAGACCAAACAGGTAGATATTGCTTGCCTATTCTATGACCAAGCTTCTCATTTCCAATGTCCTCCAAGATTCGCATGATTGGCCTTCCAATGAATGTGAGATGAAAGGAAAGTCCAGGAAGGTCAAAGATGTGAAAATCTAGGGAGATCTTTAGATCATCAATCACTACAGGTACACCTTGAAGGACTACTAAATAATCAAGGATTTGACCATTTGGGAGCCTAAGGTGTTTTGGGATTGTAGCAGGTGATTCTTTGATGAACCTTGAACATGGAAGTGAGGAATGATGTTAATCCCAAGGCTAGGATCATAGCAAATTTCATTATAGATGCCCATGACTTGACAAGCTATTCTCCTTACATGAGTGGGCATCTTAGTGATTTCATTAGAATCTTTGGTCTCTTCTAACCATTCTTGACTTACAACAGTGGGTGGATTCTCCAACTATTGTTGCTTCTCTTCTTGGTTAGATTTATGGACCTGATGACTCTCATGCCTTAGGTGTCTTAATGAATCTCCAGAGTCAATGACCGGGTCATCATAAGACTTTGAAGAAAGGACACAGTTGGATGTATCGGGATCAAGGATGAGTTTAGATATGGATTCAAAGGACATGGCGGATGTGGGCATAGAAGGGGAGAGTATAGATTTTGCTTGTAAGCATTATGGTTCTCCTTCTATGGGCACAGTCAGCATTCCTTTTGGAGGTTCATCCAAGATCCTAGATGTTTTCCTATGTGCCACATGGGAATTCGAGGCGTCAGATGATGCTAATTTGGGAAATTTTTGAAGAGATCCTTTCTTGAAAGGTTTTGAATGAAGTTTCTTAGAAGGTCTCCTTTGGATAGGATAATTGTAGGCATTTCCAAAACCAGCAAGGTCAGATAGGAGATTAGCCTCGTAATCGAAGGAGCGATTTATATGATGAATTTCTTCCTCCCTCGATATTTGTGGTATTTGTAGTTCAGGATCGATGGCAGAATCATTGGATGAGACTGATTTTGATTCGGCTATCGGGATTTCTTTTTGCCTGGGGGTTAATTCTTTTTCTTTGTTAGGATGTTCATTATACCCTTGGGCGAGGGGAGTGTTTTCAAGGATTTTAGCAAGAAGTTTCTTCCCTTCACCAACGGTACAACGAAGGAATGCTCCTCCAGATGATATATCAAGGAATTGTGCGGAATCTTTGCTAAGACCGAGGTAAAAATGTTGTAACAAAGCTGGCTCAGGTTATAGCAAGATCAGGACCAAGGGATACTAGATCTGTGAAACGGGCCCATGCCACACCTAGAGTCTCCTTTTCCTTTTGCTTGAAGGTTAAGACCTCAAGTCGAAGACGAGCAACATGAGAGATAGGGAAGAAAGCTAAGCAGAATTTGGATTGAAGGTTTTCCCACTCTCCATGTGCACTCTCTACGTGTCAAGCATACCAATGTTGAGCTACCCCCATCAAAGAGAACTGGGAATAACTTCTATTTCAAGGTTTTTCGTGTCATGCCTTAAATTTGAAGACATGAACACAATTGCTCAAAATCACATAAGTGAGAGTAGGGGTTTTCATCTTCTTCCCTAGCAAAAGATTGTTCCTGAACATTAGCTATGAAACTAGGACTGAAGCTCATAGCTAGGCGAAAGAATAGGATGGGATGATGGTGGTGGCTCCAAACTAGCGCCCTTTGGAGCGGCGAGATGAGATATGGGTGTTTGATTCATGGTGTGGAAAGGATAAAAAGAAAAGAAAGATAAAAGAAGGGTAACTCAGACGACTCGATTCTAGTTAACACTGCTACCGTTGCCCGGCAACGGCGCCAGAAAGCTTGTTGACACCAGAAGTGGCAAACGGATATACCGCAAGTATACGGTAGTCAATGTAGCCTTCACCGGGAGTATTCCAGGTATCGTATTTTCCACAGGGAATGTGAAGTGTTCTAACTAGGTTCAAGACCGTCCAGTGATGAGACAAAGGAGCTATGATAACTGGGTAGAGAGGCTCTTATGTAGCAAAGATATCTGGTCTTGGCTTTCTAAGTATAAAGAGGTTTACCACCTCCTCCCTTTACAAGAGGCGATAGGCGAAACAGGAGGAGATATAACTCCTCCCAAGGCGGCTATACTATTGTCTTGATGCCCTGCCGTTTTAATAACTTAGTCTTACACACGTGGTGGAATACGAAGACCAGACAAGGCTGTCACCACTTGCTGGCTACCACAAACAATCCGTGCGACAAGCGGCCCACACTGATAAGATATAGTCTAGACACCACGTCTACACTATACTTACTACTCTAACCTTCGCGAGAGACTAGAGCACTTCACTAAGTAAAGCAATGTGCAAGTAAAGCAAGTATATACTTAAAATACCAGAATCAGAATATCAAATACTTAGAAGGACTCGGATGTAAAACTTACTTGAAGATTCGCATCCGCTGAGGTACACCTTGGAGAAGATTCCTGGCAAGCCCAGGGCTTTCTCCTGAAGACTTCCCTCACTCTCTCCCAACTAGCATAGCACTATAGCAGAGCTAAGCTACTACATAGTGTTTTCTCCTTTGAATCATGCTCTAAACTAAAGGCCTATGGGGGGTATTCATAGGGGGATGAAGGGCAGCGCCACAGTCAGCGATCCGCGTGACCTCCAGCATGCACCATTGGATCAACCGCCATATAACCGCCTTAGGATCTACGGTGGAGGATTTCCAGCACATGTTCAACATGAGGAAGGCGGTGGAGGTTCAACCGACCTGGCTGGGCCCATGGAGGGGTTCAGCCGATCCCCCTATGGCAGGTGGGCCCAGCCAAGGTCTTCTAGAAGATCTCCCCAACACGCTGGAGTGCAGTTGAGCTTTGGGGCCCATAAAGTGGGGTTCGGCCGACCCACTTATTGTCAGGTGGGACCATGGGTGAGTGTCCCCACATGTCATAGAGTCTATCCCAGGTGTTGGTTACTTCGGGGCCCACCAAGTGTGGTTCGGCCGAACTACCTTTGGTGGAATCGAAGGCCCATCTTTTGCAGGTGTCGTCTCCATGCAATTCTAAGCACAATGGTGGTGCTAACTTGCCTTTGGGTGGTTCGGACCGAACCACTCATTGTGCCCATCTTTTGCACATTGTCTCCAGAAGCTGTGATATTGTTGAATGTGAAGTTGGTTTGTCATTTGGCCATACTTGGTAGGTTGCCCAACCTTCATATAGAGCTTCCGGACACTGAAAAGTACCTGTTCTAAGTGCCTGCAACCAAATAATGACAAGTACATGTGGAACTAAGTTATTTGTACCTAAGTCACTATGTGTTTGGTGGTTTTCCTTCCAGAAAGAATGTCTTGTTGATGGTTTTGATAGGGTAAAAATATGGTATAACTACCGTCAACAATGGCTAGGAATCACTTTGTTCCCCCGAAATGATGTGAGACCTGTGAGAGAGATTGATTTAAGAATAATGTATGCCATGGTATATAAAATTCGAGTATCACCTGTAAAAGCCATGGTAGAACATTGGATTTCTGCACCATCAAGATGTGGATCATTTGATTTCACATCCATCATCACAAAAATGTGTAGCTACCTTGAACTGCTAAATGGATTTAATGATTACATACCTACACATATAACCATTCTGGGTGAGGAATATTTCATAAAAGCTCATATTATTGCCGGTGGTCCCCAAGGAACAATAGAATTTAAATTCCATAATAACGATGCATGACTCACTTTGCCATGCTCAGAATTAAAACTATATGGGGGCCACCCTTTAGTGCCTAACATTGCAGGAGTAGGCAGTCGATGGAGTTTTTTTGGTCCTGCTACCCGTGCAAGAACGCGTGCTGCACAGCGTAATGAATGATCCAAAGAAGACGACAGCACCTATGCAGGCAGCTCAAATGCCATGCAAGCCTCCAGCTCTGGAGGAAGGCGCCGGTCAGGGCTGCAAAGTGCCAGATTTTCTTACTCATCTATGCAGGATGCAGGGGACGCGAAGCCATCGACATGACATGGAGTTGCTAACACATCAGTTTGGTGTGCTGCGGGCTAGCCTCTATGCACATCATAACATACCTCCACCTCCATATATCCCATAGCACCCACAGCAGTTTCCGCGACCATATCCACCACAATATCCTCCTCATTATCCACCACCATATCCGCCACGTCCACCTCAGTAAGATAACTGCAAAAGTGCAAGCTTGGGGGAGATTCTCTCCCCCACCAAGGCAAGTATTCTATCTCAGTATTTTATATTGTTCTTCATTTGATGCAATTAAATAAAATAAACTAAAAACACCAAAAATATTTTCTATTCATTTATGTAAATCTTTCTCATTGGAAATGATGAATAGTTTCTCTGTTAATATTTCTTTAATGCCTAGTTACAACTTAGTATTTCTTTGAGTATGGATCACTTGGCCTATTTAAAATCATCATGAACCCGAAAACTTTATGGATGCTAAGTGCTAGAACTAAGTCTAAGTTGTTGTGAGATATGATATAGTGAAACAAGAGTTACTATAATATCGTTCCAAGCATGCATGATTACTAGAGATTTATTTCTTAAACAATCAAAACCTTATTGTTCCTCAATGGTGATAAAATTCCTACCACAGCCATATATGCTACACATGTTTAAAACCTTCCACATAACCTATTTGCTTTGTATTGAGTGTTGTCAAGTCTTGTTGACCCTTGTTGAGAGTCTTATCATGCCCCCAAGATCAAGATCACATACACGCCACATACATATATGCTGCTTCTACACTGGAAGTACGCAACAACATGCCTTTCATTTCCACCAAATAAATGCTCCATGTGCTAAAATTGTAAAATATCTCTCTTAGTTAATTTGGTAGAAGAGACAAAAAGGCTATGCAAAATAAAAAAGAAAGAAAGATGGACATGGGAAGTCCATAGAAAACAAAAGAAAAATATATGAGCAAGTCTAGGCTCGTAAATAAAAGAAAGGGAAAATGATAGCCATGTCTCTAAAATTTATTAGAGAGAGATACAATTCAAATAGAGGAGCATTACATTCCATCATTATCCACACACTTGCACATCTTGATCTAAGGGCATGACACTTCTCTCTTCGGATCCAAGCTTTGACTCTACAACATATGCAAAGTAAGTATGCTACATCCTTTCATTCCTACCTTAAGCTCCACATAAGCCATTTTTAGAAGTAGGATGATAAAGAGAAGGCAATTTTTACTTGTGCCTTGGTAAGGAATCATACACTATTTGAGCGACATGAGAGAACCATATGAGGAACATTAATTTTTCTTTTGAAAAACATGCTAAAACCTCCAGTATGAAACTTGCAAGGAATGATAAACTTAGTGCTCAAGTTAAACTGTTCTGTCTCTCAACCACCTAAGGCAAAGGGAAAGGCCATTAGCCCCATGAAGGACTAAGGTAAAATGGGTGAATTTTTATAGCCAATTTTTCCATTCAAAAGAGAAGTACTTTGTTGTCTACATGGTATTATTGAAATATAACATTGTAGCAACTCCTGATCCACCGAGGCTAAGTTTAATTATTTGCTCGGGACAAGCAAAGGTTAAGCTTGGGGGATCTTGTTGATGGTAGATATACCATAATATTCCACATTCAAATACCGTCAACAGACCTCGGATTCAAAGGAGAATAAACATAATATGAACATATTTTATCAATAATGAGTTCTACTTGTACTCTTAGCTTGTGAACACAGGGAAGATCAAAATAGGACAAAATGCAGCAGCTGGGGCTCACATATGTGGTTCGGCCGAACCATATATGGAGGCACCAAACTACCACATTCCAACACATGACACAAGGGACCACATGGAAGATAAAAGAGCATGAGCCAAGCCCATGCATGGTTCGGCCGAACCATGTATGGAGCCCAACTGGCTCTGGTGACGTGGCACGATCCGTGTGACACTCCACCCAGCTCACCTCAACCATCAGATCAACATGTGCTTCCATTCAATGGTAGAGAAACAAAGCACAAGGATTCAACGTGACAAACATGCAACCAAGGTGGAACCAACACTAATGGACACTCTATGACAGATGGGGACAACATTGGTGGGCCCACCTTGCCATAGGTAGTTCGGCCGAACCACCCATGGTGGGGTCAGGCCACCACCACACTCCATGATCTGTGGGGACATCTTCTAGAAGCCCCTGGCTGGGCCCACCTGGCATAGGGGGGTCGGCCGAACCAGCCGTGGTGCCCAGCCAGGTCGGTTGGCTTCCACCGACTTCCTGCGTGCTGTCCACGTGAGGAAATTGCCACTGCCATCCATCCAAGTCGGTTACAAGGTCGGTTCATCCAAGGGCCAAGATGGAAAGGCACACGGATCGCTGACGTGGCACCCCTCCATCTTCCCCTATAAATGGAGGCTGCATCTACCCTCTCAAGTCATGATTCATTCAAGATACATGTGAAGAGTAGTGTAGTTCCATCTTTAGTAGTAGTTGTAGTCTAGTGTGGGAGTTAGAGTTGAGTCGAGCTGCGCTCGAGGTCTTCGGAGTCGTCTGCTGGAGAGTCTGGTATAGTTCTTGTATCTTTCTCTTTCAGTAAGACTTATCTACTTTAATATATTATTCTTGCTTTACTCTACTAAGTCTTTACTTAGTGCATTACTTTAATAGTATTGTTGTGAGTTATCATATTACTTGGTCGGTTTGCATTAGATTGTGATCCTGTAACTAGCTCACGTGTGTAGTTCATCGCCTGTCACAGGGTGCTCTAGTTGCCTTGATCACTGCTAGAGTAGTAAGGCTTAGTGTAAGCATGGTGCTTAGACTAGATCTTGCCTTTGAATGCCGCTTGTCGCATGGATTGTTTGTGGGTGCTAGCAGGTGGTGACAGTCCTGTCTAGTCTTAGTATCCCTCCACGTGTTTTAGGTAAGTTCTTAAAAGGTAGGCTCCCATAAGAGAATAGCTGCTTCGAGTAGAGGTTATATCCTTTACTGTCTCGCCTATCCTCTACACACCGGAAGTAAGGTAGCAATCTTAGTATACTTCATCCATTTGATAGGATAGATCACAGGAGTGAAGTTCGAATCACAGGAACCTTTCTCACTCGTTGTCCTCCCACCAAGCTACACTACACTAGTTATCTTTAGTATCTCATTTGTTATCTTTGAATCATCCCCTTCCTATCATACTTCGATTACCCCCTCTGCACTAGTTGTGCTAAGTTGAGATAGATTTAAGGATCTCTTTCTATTAACATTTCTAGCAATCGCTTTCCCTTGGGATAAAATAAATAACGATACCTTGGAATACTCCCGGGTGAAGTGCTACAGCGGTATATTCTATGCGCTTGCGGAATTATCCGATAGACATAAGAAATACCCTAGGCACTTCTGGTTCCATTATCAGAGATAGCCTAACACCCTGTCTCTGGTGGTTGCGCTAAGAAGTGTCAACATCTATGCAAGCCATCTAGCACAATATACTACTAACAATAATATTTACACAAGCGCAAGAAATTCACTCCTTCGAAACCTAAGGAGAGAGCACCTAAACAAGTAGTAAAGCGCAAGAGAGTGAGCGATCGAGAAAGCTATACCACCGAGGAGGGTAGAGGTTGATCCAGCACCGGGTGTAACAGAACCTCCTAAGCTATATGGCCCACATGCACCTACCGTTGTCCCAAAGACCTTCGACAGCTGTGCAGGTGACCCACATAACTTAAAAGGGTCTGCCGGGTTCACACGAAAACCCGTTTTCTCCGAACAGGATCTTAATTGCGAAGAGATTATAGAGTACAACATTTCATACAAATTATACAATTCAGAGTACAAGAGCGGAAGACTTAAAATATTACATATGGTTATAAACCAGAGTTCATAATTAAACATAGGTATGATTATTACAAAACCAAAATACGAGTAGTGGCAGTAAGTAAGTAGCTTATACAACATATATTACATAACATCCCTGCCCAAGGGATCAAATACTCACTCACTATCACTATCCTCCTCGACCACTTCCTCGAACACGTCATACACCAAGGCCCAACGCAGACCTTGGGTTGCTGATTTCGTGCAACATGGGGTTAACAAACCCTGAGTACAAGGGGTACTCCGCAAGACTTATCCAACTAAGAAAAGGAATGAGAGTCAGGAATGCAGGCTGAGGAGAATCAAGGAGAGGCTTTAGCAAGAATCAAAAAGTTTTGCAGAAAAGCTCTCTAAGTCAACTTAATATTTAATCCTGAATCTAGATTAATTCATTTAAGCGATCTGAGTATTCATCCTTTTCCCACATCTCAACCTAGTTCCGAACCACTCTTCGCTGTAAGTCGAAGGATCAAGTCTCCATTGACCGAGGAGCAACGACGATTCGAATTGATTAAGTACCCAGCTGGGGATCCCTATCCACACTGCATATGTAGCACCTAAGCTTGCATATGCCAACCCCGCCTACCACGGCGTTTTCAAAGCTTGAACCGGTCCTGCGCCACCCGAGAGCGCAGTACTCCTCTCCTCTCCAGGCACACCGGCCATGAGGGTACACGCTACTCTCGCCATCTCTCCAATCCCAGTGTGTGGTTGTCGGTTCAGGAAGAGGAGCGACCGGAGTCAGAGGCTTTCCGTAGTATGTGGTTAGTTAAAAAGTCTTGATCCAGCAGGCCAACAACGAATGGTCCCTAATGGATTCCATTTCATTTTCTTAGTAGACAGTCAGAGACACTACATTGAGCTTCCTTACTCAATGCAAGTCCGCTGCCCTGTCGAATAGTTATAGTAGTACGTAATTGTATACCCCAAGCATACAAAATATCTTTTCATAAAAGCTTAACTATTAAGCATGGCTAAGCATTTCATAAACATTTGCATTTAAAATCAGGTATCAAAGATGATAATCAGTTCATCAAGGCAGATAAATGCAGCAAGTAGGTGACAATCAATTCCTATCAACTTAATGCAGTAGATTAACTCAAGTGATAAAAATTTGTAAATACAAGGAGGGGTTAACGTACCGGGGCATGCCTTGTTGCACGGTGAGGGACGGATCAGGATCAGAACCGCAAATATCGAAACCACTGACAACTACCGGGGCCTCGTCAGCGGCGATTTGCTTGACTTTCACTTCCTCGCCTTCGGTCACTATTCGCAAGATAATGATGCATACTTTAATGATGGTGCAAATGATATGATTAATAAATAAACAAATGTTAATTTAATAACCTTCAGTACAACTTTCCTTCACGGTAAAGTTGTAATCAAGATCTCACCTAGCAGTGTTATTGTTGCTTAATCCTTTTATTAATTATTTTAACAGTCATAGAAAGCACAACTAACACGACTTTCAACACTAAGGAAAGTGCTTAGGACCAATTAGGGTTTGCTGATCCTAAGTCTTCACACAATCCCAAAATAACACAAAAATCCTAAAGTGATTAACACTAAACATCATTTTTATTTATTTATTTAATTAGGGATAAATCATAAATAATAAAACTTTATCCAACTGAGCTACAAATTTTTGTGGAGGTAGGTCACTAGTCAAAACAACTACACAATTAATTTCACAATTTTTGGATTAATAGTTTGAGCTATAAAAATCCTGGAAATATCACTTATAAATTAAAATATCCAATTTTACAGTCTACTGAATGTGCTCAAAATACAAATTTCATACTTTTCATAAATTCTAAATTACACAGAGAGGCTATACAATATATTTTATGATTTTTGGAGCTGTAGATTAATTCCCACAAAAATCACTACAGAGACTATTCATTTTCAGAGAAATAACAGAATTTCATTACTGCGATTCTGCTGGGGTTACTGGGCCGGCCCGATAGGGCCCAGCAGAGCCCAGCATAACTCGGCTAGGCGCTGGCCAGCTCTGGCCAGCCCGAGCCTCGGCGGCCATGGCTGCTGGCCGGCTGAGCCAGCTCCGGCCAAGGCCGAGAGCGGCCGGCGGTGGCCAGGCCGGCGGCAGCGGGTCACCAGGTTCCCCAGACCCGCGGCATGACGATAGCGACCTAGATTCTACGTTTTGGAGACTGGCACGAGCTCCAGCACGGTCATGGCGACCATGGTGGGCTTGGCCGTGGCGGCCGGCGTTCCGGCCAGCCGGAACCTCCGAAAGCCCAAGCGATCTTGCCACAAGCTTCAAAAAGCTCAGCACACTCCACTGCACGCATCAGTTGAGATGGAAGATGACCGGAGACTAGGGATTGACGATGGCAGCGGCTCCGGCGACGAGCTCCAACGGCACGGAGACTGTTCCGGTGTGTCGTGTGTATCAAAACCGAAACGGTCGAAAGCATAAGCTTAGGATAACTAGGCGGGCACAGAACACGCTACATATTGGCATGAAGCTCAGTAGACCGAGCTGGCGGCGTCGAGCAGATTGCGGCGGCGTTTCCGTCGGCCGCGAGGAAGAAGCCCTCGCTCCGGCCGACTCTGGCAACGACAAGTTACAAGGACGGTCTAACAGGTGCGCAAGGAGGTAGCAAACACACTGGTACACTCGATTTGGTATGAAGACGACTAGGGATGGCGAATTTGGCCAGCGAGCCGAGCTCGACGGCGACGAACCGAAACGGCAAAAAGGGAGGGAACGAACTCGTCTTCGAGCTTATAAGGAGGAGGTCGGGTTCCGGGCGTTTGCCACGCTGCCCTGCCCTTGCCACGTCCCAGGGCCACGTGCCCGCGCGCGCTACGGTGGTGGAAAGCAGCGGCGGCCAAAGCAGGCAGGCAGGCAGGCAGCTCGGTGGCGATGCTCTGTTCTCTGGTACTGTAGCTAGGATTATCCCCTTTTTCGGTTTTCTTGAAATTACTCACGATTTTTAGTAGCAAGTCAGAAAACGATCAAAATAAGAAATCTGACAAATTTGATTTTGCGCAACATTCGTGTTCAAAGTATTTTCAAATTTCAAATATTTTTGGAGTTATTAAAAAGGGGGTAAATGGCGCTTTTCCAATTCAAACTAAATCTCAATTATTTATTGAAGAAATTCCAAATCCGTAAACATCAAAGTTGTTGAACTCAGAGAGCTTTACAACTTTTGTTTAATGACCAACTTCAGATTCCAAATAATTTTTAACTTGGAGTTTTAAATTCAAATTTGAGAGTAGTAATTCGAGTTTAAATTGAATTTCCAAATGGAAAATTGAAAAACTTTGAATAGTAAAGTTGCTCCATTTAATAAGATCTATAACTTTGCTTTTGGGACCAAAGCCCAATTCCTGATAGTTTTGAAACTAGAGTTTTAGCCCATTCTAGGGTTTTAAAAATTAATTGCGGTGAATATCATTCTATTGCCCTAAGCACAAGCCATCAATATAAATTTAAATTTATTTTAGTTGATGCAGGGAAAATTAATAACAATCACTGATGACATGGAATGGTTCATGATGACATGCCAAATTTTAGTTTAGTAACATAGTGGTGTTACAGCCCTTCCCCCTTAAAGAAATCTCGTCTCGAGATTTAGTAACGCTAAAAACCTGGGTTAAGTAATGGAAAAGAAACCGTGTCACACAAACACACTTTTTTCATACTATGGAACAGGTGGGGAAGTTTGCATTTTTACAAAACAGAAGAAATAGATCAGGCTACAGAGAAGCATAGAACTCCAGAAAATTCTCAGATAGGAAATCTTCGGATTCCCATGTAGCCTCTTCTTCGGAGTGCTGACTCCACTGAACTTTATACTACTTTGTGGTTGTCCTTTGAATGACTCGATCTCTTTGGTCCAAGACTCTAATCGGGTACTCCGCATAGGTCAAGCCTGACTTGAGTTCTACCCCTTCAATGTCGATGACTCGATCAGGCACTCGAAGACATTTCTTCAACTGCAACACATGAAACACATTGTGAACCTCCGATAATTGCTCAGGCAATTTCAGTTGATACGCTATAGGTCCACACCTCTGTATAATTTGGAACGGACCAATGTAGCGCGGGGATAACTTTCCTTTAACCCCGAAACAACTGGCTTCCTTCATAGGTTAGACTTTCAGATACACATATTCTCCTACCTTGAATGTTAGAGGTCGGCGTCTCCTATCAGCATAACTCTTTTGGCGAGACTGGGCTGCCTTCATATTAGCTCGAATAGTTCACACTTTTTCTTCGGCTTCTTTAACCATGTCAACACCAAAGAACCATCGTCCTCCGGGTTCAGACCAATTCAGCGGGGTTCGACATCTGCAACCATATACTGCTTCGAACGGTGCCATCTTGATGCTTTCCTGATAACTATTATTATAAGAAAATCTATCAAGGGCAAACATTCATCCCAACTAGCTGAATAATTGAGAACACAAGCTCTCAGCATATCCTCGAGAATTTGATTGACTCTCTCTGTTTGACCCCCAGTCTAAGGATGATAAGCAGTACTGTGCAGAAGCTTGGTACCCACGGACTCATGGAAAGATTTCCAAAAATTGGAGATGAATTGTATACCTCTGTCAGATACAATAGTCTTTGGCACCCCATGAAGTTTCATGATGTTATTAATGTATAACTTTGCATAGGTCGATGCAGGGTAGAGGATTTTGATGGGTATAAAATGAGCCTGTTTAGTGAGGCGATCCACTATTACCCAGATTGAATCAAACCCTCAGGATGTCTTGGGCAAACCCACGATAAAGTCCATACTGATATCCTCCCACTTGCCTCCAGGAATAGGCAATGGGTGGAGTTCACCTGCTGACTTCATGTGCACATCCTTTACTCTCTGGCAGGTGTCACACTCAGCAACATACTGGGCAATCTCGATCTTCATCTTGGTCCACCAGAATCTTTTTTTAAGTCCTGATACATCTTATTGCTTCCAAGATGAATAGAAAATCTTGTTAAGTGCGCTTCATCAAGGATCTTTCGACGTAACTCAGGAACCTTTGGAACTACTAGACGATTCTTGAACCATACGACACCATCATCATCAATTCGGAAACAGTCAGCTTTTCCAGCTAAAACTTTTTCCTTGATGTGTTTAATGCCTTTATTCTTTTTCTGTGCAGCAACGACCTCTTCTTGGATAGTCGACTCAATGCTGAGGTTGGTTAAGCTGCCTTGTTGACCCATCTCGATGTTCAACTTTTCAAGCTCATAACACAAAGAAAGGTCTAACGGCCTCACTGTCAGACAATGGCAGTGAGCCTTTCTACTAAGTGCATCGGCAACTCTGTTTGCCTTACCAGGATGGTAATGCACTTCCAGATCATAGTCCTTTATCAGTTCAAGCCATCTTCTTTGCCTCATATTCAACTCTGATTGAGTGAAGATATACTTCAAACTCTTATGATCTGTGTATATATGACAAGTGTTGCCTAGCAAATAATGACGCTAGATCTTTAGAGCTTGAACAACAGCGGCTAACTCCAAATCATGAGTTGGATAGTGCACTTCATGTCGCTTCAGCTAACGAGATGCATATGCAATGACTTGGCCTTCTTGCATCAGCACACATCCAATACCAATTCCTGAGGCATCGCAATACACATCGAACGGCTTCTCAATGTCAGGCTGAGCTAAGACAGGAGCAGTGGTCAAGAGTTTCTTCAGAGTTTAAAAACTTCTTCACATTCAGCTGACCATTTGAACTTCACATCATTCTTGCGCAACTCAGTGATTGGCTTAGTGATCTTAGAGAAATTAGGGATGAATCGGTGATAGTATCCTGCCATTCCCAGAAAACTTCTGACTTGATGAACAGTGGTTGGCGGTTGCCAATTCAAGACTTCCTCAACCTTGCTGGGATCGACAGCTACGCCTTCAACTGATAGTATATGTCCCAAAAATTAGATTTCCTTCAACCAAAATGCACACTTGCTGAACTTGGCATACAACTTATGCTCCCTTAATCGAGACAGAACAATATGAAGATGTTCCGCATGCTCCTCCTCGCTCCTTGAATATATCAAGATTTCATCTATGAACACTACTACAAACTTGTCCAACTCGGGCATGAACACAGAGTTCATCAGATACATGAAATGAGTAGGAGCATTGGTCATACCGAAAGACATGACCAAGTACTCATATACCCATAACGAGTAGTGAAAGCTATCTTAGGAATATCTTCCGGACGAATCTTTATTTGGTGATACCCCGAGCGAAGGTCAATCTTAGAAAACACCTTTGCTCCAGCAAGCTAATCAAAAAGAAGATCAATCCGAGGCAGAGGGTACTTGTTCTTGATAGTGACTTCATTCAACGATCTATAGTCAACACACAACCTTAGAGTCTTGTCCTTTTTCTATACAAAGATAGCAGGACAACCCCATAGAGAAGAGCTTGGTCTGATAAATCCCTTATCAAGCAACTCTTGTAGCTGAATCTTCAATTCTGCCAACTCATTCAGAGGCATTCTATAGGATCTTTGGGAAATTGGAGCTGTTCCCGGCTTCTACTCAATGGTAAATTCTACATCCCGGTCAAGAGGTAATCCAGGAAGATCTTCGGAAAACACATCTGGAAACTCACAGACTATCGGAATGTCCTGAACTTCTTTCACTGAGATGGCATTAACTCTTTCAACAGCCCTCTTAGGTGTTGGAAGTTAGACGAGAAGTTGAGAAGTACTATTAGGTAAGTTCACTTTTATGGTTCTATTCAGAGTATCAATAATAGCTCCTCGCTGGTACATCCAGTTCATCCCTAGGATCACATCTATATCTTGATCCTTTAACACTATCATGGATGTAGGGAAAAGATGACCACCCAAGTCTATAAGTACCAGATACACCATTTCCTTGGTGCTCAGTCATCCCTAGGCGACTGCACTATAATACTTTCCTTAGCTTCCCCAATTGGAATATCATGCTCAATGACAAATGTACGATTGATAAAAGTATGAGATGCACCAGAATCAAAACGCATAATAGCAGGATGATTTGCAACAGGAAATCTACCAAGCATGATGGGTTCTCCTTTTGGAATCTCATTGACCTGAGTATAGTGGACTTGTCCAACTTTCTTCACGGCCTTACCTTTCTGGTTCTGCTGGTTGTTACGGTTCTGATTCTGCTGCTGCTGCTGACCGCCAACAACCCTTGGAACATTCTGATTATATTGTCTCGAAAACAGGCAATCACGGGAGTAATGCCCGGGCTTCCCATAGTTAAAGCATGGAGTGTTGTAGTTTGGTGGTGGAGCTTGGATACGAACACTAGGGGTGTTCGGCTGAGTGGTATTTGGCTTATTAATATTCTGTTATGCGGCAGTAGGGTGGATAACAACTGTTGCCGGGGTGGATATTGTGGCTGTGGATACTGGGTACATTGGTGCTGAACAGGATGGAACACAATCTTTTTGGCGCTTCTTACCACCAGAAGATCCAGTCGGCACAATCTTCTTCTTTCGTTTCTCCGCCTGATGAGCACAGTTCTTAGCTTCATATGCGATTGCTATGTTGACCGCCTGGTGATAAGTAGCATCTGGATTTCAGGTCAACGCTTTCTGAATTTTTGAGTTCAAACCCCTTTCAAAACAGCCTTTCTTCTTACGATCGGTGTTCACATGATCAGGTGCATATTGAGAAAGGTGGTTAAACTTGGACACATACTGCATCATGGTGTCCTCCCTCTGGCGAAGTGCGAGAAACTCATCTAACTTTAGCTTCATGACACCAGCAGGAATGTAATGGGCACGAAAACCTTCACGGAACTCGGCCCATGTCACACGGTGATCTTCCGGCTGGGCGACAACAAAGTTCGCCCACCAGCTGCTGGTAGCTCCCCGAAACTGCTGTGCTGCGAATAGAGGCTTCTGATATTCGGTGCATTGAATAAGACTAAACTTTTGCTCCATGGTGCGGAGCCAATCATCGGCCTCCAACGGCTCATCAGCTTTGGTGAAAACCGGTGGACGAGTATCTATGAAATCCACATAAGTGGTTTCGTCCCGGTTGCTACGCCCATGACGGTTTCCCTGATTATTCTGATTTTGATTCTGTGCCAGTTGAGCAGTGGCATTCGCCAGTGCGGCGATAGCATCCCCTATTGTTGGTGGAATTGGTGGCGGGTTAGGAAGCTCATCACCGCCATGAGAGGTTCCAGCCTCATCAGAAGCACGAGTACACACCGGCATCTGTATATATAAGCAAGCTATATTCACATATACTTATTCCAAACCTTAGTAGTACCATAGCATTTTACGGATTACAATACCAAAATTTGTCATGCTCCTAGCACGACACAGCTTAGTGGTTAGTCTAGCTTAGGTAACTTATTTTACATACCCAACCTAAGGTTTAAGCTATCCTAAGTAGTGCTGGGTGATGCAGGCATGTTGCTGCCCTCGCTGGATTCCTCGTCCTGTTCGTCCTGATCCGCCTCATCAGACGCGCCATGAGGGTGCAGCTGATGGTACTGTCGGTACATCTCCTCGCGCACCTCCTCATTCTGGCGCTCGTGGTCCCTTGCATAAACCTCTAACTCGCGAACTGAGTCAGGGCAAGGTCCTCCTGCTGTCCCGTGAGGTCACGTTCCACTATCACCTCCCGCAGACGTGTCTTCAGTTGGCGCACCTCAATTGCGCCCCTGCAGCGGTTGTCAAACATCCTGTCGAGACGCTCGTGCAGCCTCTCGATCTCTACCCATAGCTCAGCTTGGCTGCTGTTGGGAGTGACTCTTGGTGCGATCTGGTGCCGTGGCACACCTTGAGGTCCAACCCTCTTACGAGCGGTGCGCTTGGTACGGGCCATCTGTAGAAGGTAAGCTAGAATTAGTTTAACAAAATTACAGGTTAGCAAGAATAGGTTTGGTTCTACTAAACCCATGCCCCTTTAAGAAGGAAGGTAATTATTATCAAGTTAACAATTATGATGCCTGCAACATACTTACGAAACAATCACAAGCAAAACAATAAATTGACTTGATAATAAATTTTTAAACATAGGGCTAGTATATCATAAATGCTATTTCCCTACAATACCAATACTCATCAATTTTTTCCTTTATTAAATTGATTAAGACAAGATAATAAGCAATTTGGACCAAATTATAATTTAAATAATGGATACAAATTATTTTAAAATTTTGCAAAAAGACCCTACAAGTCTTTGCAATTAAGGCTCGGGTACCAGCTGTAACAAAACCTCCTACGCTATATGGCCCACATACACCTGCCGTTGTCAGAAAGACCTTCGACCGCTCTGCAGGTGACCCACATAACCTAAAAGGGTCTGCCAGGTTTACACAGAAACCTGTTTTCTCTGAACAGGATCTTAATTGCGAAGAGATTACAAAGTACAACATTTCATACAAATTATACAATTCGGAGTACAAGAGCGGAAGACTTAAAATATTACATATGGTTACAAACCAGAGTTCTTAATTAAACATAGGTACGATTATCACAAAACCAAAATATGAGTAGTGGCAGTAAGTAGCTTATACAACATATATTACATAACATCCCTGCCCAAGGGATCAAATACTCACTCACTATCACTATCCTCCTTGACCACTTCCTCGAACACCGTCATACAACAAGGCCCAACGCAGACCTTGGGTTGCCGATTTCCTGCAACATAGGGTTAACAAACCCAGAGTACAAGGGGTACTCCGCAAGACTTACCCGACTAAGAAAAGGAATGAGACTCAGGAATGCAGGCTGAGGGAAATCAAGGAGAGGCTTTAGCAAGAATCAAAAAGTTTTGCAGAAAAGCTCTCTAAGTCACCTTAACATTTAATCCTAAATCTAGATTAATTCATTTAAGCGATCTCAGTATTCACCCTTTTCCCACATCTCAACCTAGTTCTGAACCACTCTTCGCTGTAAGTCGAAGGATCAAGTCTCCATTGACCGAGGAGCAACGACGATTCGAATCGATTAAGTACCCAGCTGGGGATCCCTATCTATGCTGCATATGTAGCACCTAAGCTTGCATATGCCAACCCCGCCTACCATAGCTTTTCCAAAACAAGAACCGGTCCTGCGCCACCTGAGAGCACAGTACTCCTCTCCTCTCCAGCACACCGGCCACGAGGGTACATACTACTCTCGCCATCTCTCCAATCCCAGTGTGTGGTTGTCGGTTCAGGAAGAGGAGCGACCGGAGTCAGAGGCTTTCCGTAGTATGTGGTTAGTTAAAAAGTCTTGATCCAGCAGGCTGACAACGAATGGTCCCTAATGGATTTCCATTTCATTTTCTTAGTAGACAGTCAGAGACACTAGATTGAGCTTCCATACTCAATGCAAGTCCGCTGCCCTGTCGAATAGTTATAGTAGTACGTAATTGTATACCCCAAGAATATAAAATATCTTTTCATAGAAGCTTAACTATTAAGCATGGCTAAGCCATTTCATAAACATTTGCATTTAAAATCAGGTATCAAAGATGATAATCAGTTCATCAAGGCAGGCAAATGCAGCAAGTAGGTGACAATCAATTCCTATCAACTTAATGCAGTAGATTAACTCAAGTGATAAAAATTTGTAAATGCAAGGAGAGGTTAATGCACCGGGGCTTGCCTTATTGCACGGCGAGGGACGGATCAGGATCAGAACCGCAAATATCGAAACCACTGACAACTACCGGGGCCTCGTCAGCGACGATTTGCTCGACTTTCACTTCCTCGCCTTCGGTCACTATTCGCAAGATAATGATGCATGCTTTAATGATGGTGCAAATGATATGATTAACAAATAAACAAATGTTAATTTAATAACCTTCAGTACAACTTTCCTTCACGGTAAAGTTGTAATCAAGATCTCACCTAACAGTGTTATTGTTGCATAATCCTTCTATTAATTATTTTAACAGTCGTAGAAAGCCGCAACTAACAAGACTTTCGACACTAAGGAAAGTGCTTAGGACCAATTAGGGTTTGCTGATCCTAAGTCTTCACACAATCCCAAAATAACACAAAAATCCTAAAGTGATTAACACTAAACATCATTTTTATTTATTTATTTAATTTGGGATAAATCACAAATAATAAAACTTTATGCAACTAGGCTACAAATTTTTGTGGACGTAGGTCACTAGTCAAAACAACTACACAATTAATTTCATAATTTTTGGATTAATAGTTTGAGCTATAAAAATCCTGGAAATGTCATTTATAAATTAAAATATCCAATTTTACAGTCTACTGAAAGTGCTCAAAATACAAATTTCATATTTTTCATAAATTTTAAATTACACAAAGAGGCTATACAATTTATTTTGTGATTTTTGGAGCTGTAGATTAATTCCCACAAAAATCACAAATATAGAGACTATTCATTTTCCAGAGAAATAACAGAATTTCATTACTGCGATTCAGCTGGGGTTACTGGGCCTGCCCTGATAGGTCCCAGCATGACTCGGCCAGGCGCTGGCCAACTCCGGCCAGCCCGAGCCTCGGTGGCCATGGCTGCTGGCCGGCCGAGCCAGCTCCGGCCAAGGCCGAGAGCGGCCGGCGGCGGCCAGGCCAGCGGCAGCGGGTCACCAGGTTCCCCAGACCCACGGCATGACGATAGTGACCTAGATTCTACGTTTTGGAGACTGGCACGAGCTCCAGCACGGTCATGGCGACCATGGCGGGCTTGGCCTGCGGCGGTGCCGGCGTTCCAGGCCAGCCGGAACCTCCCAAAGCCCAAGCGATCTTGCCACAAGCTTCAAAAAGCTCACCACACTCCACTGCATGCGTCGGTTGAGACTGGAATGATCACCGTAGACTAGGGATTGACGATGGCAGCGGCTCCGGCGACGAGCTCCAACGGTACTGAGACTGTTCCGACGTGTCCTGTGTATCAAAACCGAAACGGTCAGTAAGCATAAGCTTCAAGATAACTAGGCGGGCACAGAACAGGCTACATATTGGCATGAAGCTCACTGGACCGAGCTGGCGGCGTTGAGCAGAACGCAGCGGCATTTTCATAGGCCGCGAGGAAGAAGCCCTCGCTCTGGCCGACTCCGGCGACGACAAGTTAGAAGGACGGTCTAATAGGTGCGCAAGGAGGTAGCAAACACACTGGTACACTCGATTTGGTATGAAGACAAGTAGGGATGGCGAATTTGGCCGGCGAGCCGACCTCGACGGCGACAAACCGAAACGGCAAAAAGGGAGGGAACGAACTTGTCTTCGAGCTTATATGGAGAAGGTCGGGTTCCGGGCGTGTGCCACGCTGCCCTGCCCTTGCCACGTCCCAGGGCCGTGTGCCCACGCGCGCTACGGTGGTGGAAAGCAGGCGGCGGCCAAAGCAGGCAGGCAGGCAGCTCGGTGGCGATGATCTGTTCTCTGGTTACTGTAGCTAGGATTATCCCCTTTTTCGGTTTTCTTGAAATTACTCACGATTTTTAGTAGCAAGTCAGAAAACGATCAAAATAAGAAATCTGACAAATTTGATTTTGCGCAACATTCGTGTTCAAAGTATTTTCAAATTTCAAATATTTTTGGAGTTATTAAAAAGGGGGTAAATGGCGCTTTTCCAATTCGAACTAAATCTCAATTATTTATTGAAGAAATTCCAAATCCGTAAACATCAAAGTTGTTGAACTCAGAGAGCTTTACAACTTTTGTTTAATGACCTACTTCAGATTCCAAATAATTTTTAACTTGGAGTTTTAAATTCAAATTTGAGAGTAGTAATTCGAGTTTAATTTGAATTTCCAAATGGAAAATTGAAAAACTTTGAATAGTAAAGTTGCTCCATTTAATAAGATCTACAACTTTGCTTTTTGGGACCAAAGCTCAATTCCTGATAGTTTTGAAACTAGAGTTTTAGCCCATTCTAGGGTTTTAAAAATTAATTGCTGTGAATATCATTCTATTGCCCTAAGCACAAGCCATCAATATAAATTTAAATTTATTTTAGTTGATGCAGGGAAAATTTAATAACAATCACTGATGACATGGAATGGTTCATGATGACATGCCAAATTTTAGTTTAGTAACACAGCGGTGTTACACCGGGAGAAGAAATGAAATCCAAGATTAACCAGTAGAAACACCGGAATACCAAATCATCCACTCGAAGTTGGAGAAGAGAATGAACACCCGATGTTTTACTTGAGGTTCACGTGATCGCCGTCACTCTACTCCTCGTTGTGGAACCGGTCTTCCTTGGTGGATTGCGAGCTAGGCTTCACACTCCAATCCCTCACCGGGAGCCGCTCACCAACACAAGAGAAGTGGCTATCAACCAGAGCAATTTACTAGAATCGGTTTTGGCACTCCACCGAGAATAACTGCAAGAACCCCTCATAATCAACACTTCGGTGTAGGCTTGAACAATCACCAATCAATCTCAACACTGGAATTACCTCCAAGCCACTAGGGACACGGCAGTGCCCCAAGAGAATAAGAAGCAATGGCTTGCTCTCAAGTGATCCAGAATGCAAATCACTAGCAATGATGCACTTCAGGATCACTCAACTCACAAAGATGATCAAAGATGAACAAGTGAGTGAGTGAGAGGCTTGAGAGCAAGTGTATAGCAATGAATCAAATGTGCAAGAGAGTCACCAAGTGACCAGGAAAGCAGTATAAATACCCCTAACTGCACTCCTAGCCGTTGCCCACTGAAAAACAGCTGTTAACACACTTTTTGGGGCGTCGGAACGCTACTGTCGAACGCACTTCGTCAGACTAAACACCACGATCTGACGCTTGGATAAGTGCCACATGTCAGCTAAGTTTAACCATAGCCGCTGGATCTTAACGGCTAACTGATTCGCGCTGCTTACTTGATCGTCGGACGGAACACCGTCGGACTAACGCTCCTCTGCGTCCGACATTTTCAGAGAGTTTGCAGAGAGGAAACAACCGTCAGACGCTAGTCCGAGGCCCTGCGTCGGACTAACTCACAGCGTCCGACGCTGTGAACTTAGCTCACTGCGCACGAGCCCAGAGCGTGAACTCGCCACGCCAAGCCGTCAGATCGACAGCCAATAGTTCGATGCTCGCACACCACATACTGTTGGACTTTTCGACTCTCACAGCCAGGGAAAGAGTCTAGCTACCATCGGATGCTCTCCAGTTAGTGCGTCGGACCAATCAAAACGCCAATCCGACGGTAGGCAGACTTTACACCAAGAGCTCCAGAAATGCTCGGACGGTGTCCGACGCTCTCCGTCAGACCAAAGAGCACCGTCCGATGCCTTTTAGACAGTTAGCACAGTACTGGGGACCGTCGGACCCTCCCAAGTGCTAACACCAAAGAATTCTAACGAATGTGTGTTAGCTTTTGAAGTCATTATTTAAGGGTTCTAACTCTCACACTAGGTTGGTTAGATCAATGCAATGAAATGTAACCTAGAGCACTTGAAGGTAATCCATAACCCAGTTCTCCCCTTGATAGTCGGCTATCTATCCTAAATGTGATCACACCCACTTGATGTCTTGATCACCGAAAGAAAAGCCTACTAGGGTTATACCTTTGCCTTCAAGTCTTTTCTTTTGACCTTGATCATCTCCACTTGACCTTTATCACTTGCTCCATGGTTTAGCCTTCTTTGATCATCACCAATACTTGGCTCCTCACTCCATGGATTGGACAACCTAAACCTTGCCAACACTTAGCAACTTAGGTTAGTCTTTAGGGTGTCATCAATTATCAAAACCAAACTAGAGCTTTCACTATTGTGTTTTTGTATTCACTTCTATTGTCACTTCTATCTTTCTTGATGGTGGTTTCAAATTCAATGCAACATCTCTTGACAAAGGATTTGAAGGTTAAATATGCATCACTCCATGTCAACAAGAAAGAACACCCATGTATATCTAGAGAAATATCAACAATGACAAATCCATACTTGTTTCCCCGATGCTTGTATAAGTAGTTGGCCCAAACAAGTCCATATTCAACAGCTCAAATGCCTTACTAGTACTCATGGTGCTCTTCTTGGGGTGAGTGTTTCTAGCTTGTTTACCGGCTTGACATGTACTATATAACTTGTCTTTCTCAAATTCAACATCTTTCAACCCTCTAACCAAGTTAGGTTTTACTAGCTCATTCAATTGTGCCAACATGACCAAGCCTTCTCTGCCAAAACCATGTTCTCATACCCAAAACCCTTGAATATCAAGTTAGAACCATCTACACTTATGATCTCAACATCATCAACACTAAATATGCATTTGGAGCCTTATTCAAAAAGTTGGGCTACCAACAAAAGACTAAAGTTCAAGCTCACTTACCGAGACCTTTCACTTTGTCTTTAATATTGTCACCAAATGTGATACTATCATAACCATTGCCACTAGAGTTGGTTGAGTTAAACATTCTTGCATCATTGGTCGTGTGATGAGAGCACCCACTATTAAGAACTCAATGCCTCCCTTCAGCTTGTAATTGACCTACAAACAAATTAATATTTCTTTGGTACCCGTGCTTGTTCGGATCCTTGAAGGTTAGCAACCAAAGACTTTAACACCCATATAGCCTTCTTTTTTGGGTTCCCAATATATGTACCAATGTATTTAGCCTTTACACCTTTCTCTGGCTTGGTGACCATGTAACATGAATCAAGTCTAATTTATTTAGAACTTGCAAATTTTACTTTCTTGTTCTTGATAGTGATGCAATATTGCTCTACATGCCCTACATGCTTGCAACTACTGCAAAACTGACCATTGCTCCTCACAAAGCTAACTTTTGGTGTGACAAAGGCTGCCTTGCCCATCTTGGGGTGTAACCAAGTCCCTCCTTAGAGTGACTAAACATTTTGCTATCGAAGCACTTCAGCAAGCGAGGATCTCCACCATAGGCATTGCCTAGGGCACGAGTGAGCTTATCCACCTCCTTCTTTAAGTTCTCATTCTCAATCTTTAGTGTGGCATCATGAGTAACATCAGGTGAGCATAGAAGTAAAGATGGATGGTGATTATGAACTAGTGACATTAGGTGATGCATTAACAATTGATTCACTTGTTGTTTCATTAATTATGTCACATGTTATTCCCGCATCACATGTTATAGCAACATCCTCAACCTTGCTTAGCTCTAAGAGTGAGAAGTGAGCTAATTTGAGATCCTCATGTTTTTCCTTAAGACACTCATGAGAAGCACTTAGCTCATTAAAGGATTACTTAGGATCTTTTAGCCTCTAGGTCAATTCTTTACACTTCTTACTCTTGGAGCAAATAAGATATTTACCTTAATCTAGCATGTCCATGAGTTGAGCTAAAATAGGTTCTTCATCATCACTATAAATAGAATTTTCATCATGACTATCATCATATTTTACATCGGTGGACTAAGCCATCAAGCTTGATGATGAATCAAACAAGAATGGCTTGTTGTTTTTTTGACAGAAAATGATGGCTTGCTAGTTGATACCAATACAAGTCATAACCTTCTTCTTGCATGTCTTTCTCTCATCATCACTAGAATCATCATTGTCAGAGGAAGCATCACTATCCCATGTCAGCACATAGGATCCACCCTTCTTCTTCTTGGTGAAGTTCATGTTCTTTTCTTTCTTGTCCTTCTTGCTCTTCTTATTGTTGTCATTTTCATCATCACTAGCATATGGGAAATCCACAACAAGATGATCGAGACTTTTTCAATTGTAGCATCTTCTCACAATGTCCTTGCCCTTTGCATTGTCTCTTCTCTTCCTAGCACTATAGCCCTTCTTCATGAATCTTTCAAACTTGCGAGCTAGTGCCTGTTGATACTTCTTAACGCTCTCAACGGGGTTGTCAATCCTAACACTAGAAGTATGCAGTGATGGTTATGTAGGATAGAGAAGGGATTCTGCAAATGCATAGAACTATCATGTAGCACTTTGACTGGGAGTATCAAGTGTCGAATTTATATTATTCCCAAAGGAAGGTGGATGGTTATGATTCTTAGGATTTGATAATTGAGTTCTAGATAGGGATAACCTTAGTGTGGATAAATAATTGAAGGATAACTAAGGTGAACTACTAGGGAAACTCAGATTGAGCAAAAGCTCATTAATAAACATCACAGGGGTAATTAGTTCTTAGGGTGAGGGTGTACTAACTAGCAAAGAGACATGCACGCTCCCGATTTAATGGGCTACCTCGCACTCTATAGTTTTATGATTTAATAAATAGGATGAACGTGGTGGATCCAGAGGACCATAGGGCTTTCACTACCTAGGACCTACCACAACTATCTGTGGGCCTAGCCGCACTTGAAGGTAAGCAAAGGCCTAAGCACCTTGCTTAATATATTAACTTACTATCTCTATCCCGAGCTTAAAGATAGAGCCACCTTAACCGGGCGACAAGCAATTACTAATCATTATACACTAACACTAAGATGAATCAAATACTTACAACCAATGGATCAAGGGCTTTGTCTTAACAACTCTAGATGTAAGAACAAGACTTGAATAATGGCAGTAAAGTAAATGTATGCTCAAATAGCAAATACTATAAGATTACAAATGAGCTTTACCAGAGTACTCCCGGAAGATTCTTTCACTCTCAGGCTCTAGGTAGAGACTCCTCGCCAGCTCTGCTCTTATCTAGTTAGCTACTATTCCTAGGAGCAGAGCTTCGCTAGAGCACGCGGGAGAGAGAGAGACTGAGAGCTATTATTCTAATGTTGAGATATTCCTCTAGTGGCTAAGCTATTCCTCTAGTTGTTGAGTAACTAGTGATCCAAGGGCCTCTATTTATAGAACTTGGGAGCACCCTTGGTATTTGTATGTAGAGGAGGTGGAGGTGGGTAGCCGCCGAGGGGGGCGCTCCCCTGGATCCACCGACTTGACATCCAATGGCTCCAAATCCTCCCCAATGACGGTTGTAAGGTCGGTTGAGGGCTGGATGGACAGTTCGTGAGAGGTGGTTGGTGATGCTAGGGGCATTACATATGGGCCCATGAATCCTTGGCACATCAAACATTCACCCTTGGGTGGATAGACGGTGTAGATGTTCTGTAGACCATCACCCATGGATTGTGGACGTGGTAGGCCATATGGACAAGGCAGGTGCCCCCTTGGTAGGATGGTCGCTGTTGACACTTCGTAGCACAATCACTAGAGACATGGGTGTTAGGCTATCTCTGATAACAGCGCCAAAAGTGCCTGGAGGTATTTCTTATGTCTATTGGCCGCAAGCGCGTAGAATATACCGCTGTAGCACTTCACCCGAGAGTATTCCAGGGTATCGTTATTTATTTTATCCTAAGGGAAAGCGGTAGGTAGGAATGTTAATTAAAAAAAGATCCTCAAGTCTATTGCAAATTAGCACCAACTAGTGATAGGGGGTAAGTTGATGAAGAGGAAAGATAATGACATAGAGACAAGACAAGGTTTAGGATAACTAAGGATAACTAGTAGAGTATAGCTAAGTGGGAGAACAACGAGTGAATACAGGACTCCTATGTTTCTTACTTTACTCTTGTGAACTTAACCTTAACAAATAGATGAAATACCTAGACTGCTATCTTACTTCTTGAGTGCCAGGGATAGACCGAGACAGTAGAGGACAAAACCTCTACCCGAAGCGGCTATACTCTTACAGGGAGCCTACCTTTTAAGAACTTGCATAAAACACGTGGTGGGATGCAAAGACTAGACAGGGCTGTCAGCACCTGCTAGTACCAACAAACAATCCGTGCAGCAAGCGGTAATAAAAGGCAAGATTTAGTCTAAGCACCACGCTTACACTAATTCTCACTACTCTAGTTGTGTACAAAGAAACTAGAGCACCCTATGACAGGCGATGAACATCACACAATAGTTGGTTATAGGATCACAATCTAGTACAAGTCAACTATACTGCTAAGACAAGACACCATAATACTATAATTAATATAGAATTGCACAAAGTAAAGACTTAGTAAAGTAAAGCAAGAATATTATATTGATATAAAGGTCCTACAGAAGGAAAGGTATAAGAGCTGTACCAGACTCTCCAGAAGACGACTCCGGAGACCCCAAGCTTAGCTCGACTCAACTCTAACTCCCACACTAGACTAATACTACTACTAAAAAGTGGAACTTGACTCTTGCTTCTCTTGCCTTCTTGTTGTCTTGTGTGTCTTGAAGAGGGTGGTGGCTGCCTCCATTTATAGGGGGAGTGGAGAGGTGCCACGTCAGCGATCCTTGTGCTCCTTGCCTCTCCACCCTTGGATGAACCGCCTCAAAACCGCCTCAAGATGGACGATTGAGATGGAGCCAGCATGGAAGCATGCAGAAGGTCGATGGACCATGGCGGTGGCCTGGTCCCACCAAGGGGGGTCGGCCGACCCCCTATATGGTCCCCACCTGTCATAGAGCATGGCTATGTACTAGTTTTGTCTTGATCTTGTCGGTTCACGCGTTGATCCTTGTGCTTAGCTTCTCCACCGTTGAGTGGAAACACAACTTTGATCCAAAGGAGGAAATAACCTGGGTGGAGTATCACATGGATCGTGCCACGTTACCAGAGCCCTAGTGGGCCACATACATGGGTTGGCCGACCCATTCATGGACCCACCTTGAGCTCTACTCTCTTCTATGTGATGTTATGCATCATATCTTGAATTTTCATGGCCTGATGTCACCATGTGTGTGTCGGTCGACCCACACTGGTGGCCTCCTAGCTGCTCTTTTTTGACTTGTTTGATCTTCTCTGCATTCACAAGCTAAGGGTAAAAGTGGAACTAAGTTATTGGATAAAATATATTCATGTTATGTTATTCTTCCATCAAAAAACTGAGGCTATTGATGGTGTTAGAGTGTGGAATTTAATGGCTTATCCACCGTCAACAGTCACCACCCCTCTGGTGCCCATGTGGCACTCCAGGTGTCCTCTGTGCCATGTTGTCTCCATATTTTGCCATTTTTGGTATTTTTCCTACATACATACAATTTCTCCAAGTACATGTGGAACTAGGTGATTTATAAACTGAGTTTTTCTCATTTCATGTTATTTTACCTTGTTTATGGGTAGAATGTTGACGGTAAAATAGAGTATTAACAATTGTCTATAGTGCCTCATCATCACTATCAAGGTTTGAATTGTCTCCCTCACTTGATTCTTCTTTCTTGGGCTTGCCATTGTTCCTGGAGGATGACGAGTTGGCTTTGAATGTCACACTCTTCTTCTTCTCTTCCTCTTTCTTATCTTCACTTTGCTCATTGTATTGGTCCTCGGTCATGACATCACCAAGAACGTTGTTAGGAGTGACACCCTTCAATTCTCCTCTAAAGATGGTGGTTCTCAAGGTCTTGAATCTCTTGTGCAAGCACGTCAAGAACTTGTGGCAGAAGTCTTCATCACTTGTCTTCTCACCCAAAGCCTTGACATCATTAACAATGACTTGCAATATATAGAACATCTCTGGTATGCTATCACCATCCTTCATGTTGAAGTTTATGAGCTTGTCCTATAGCATGTATAGCTTGGCACATTTTACCATTGTAGTGCCCTCATATGTTTCTTCCAATCTTGTCCACATTTCACTTGCTCTCTCAAGATATTTGATTTTTTCAAGCACTTTTGAATCAATGCCATTGTATATAGGTAAGCCAATAATAAAATATAGCACTTACTTAAATAGGAGTAAGCCAATGATAAAATATAGGTAAATGTATAGACAAAGGCTTAGATAATTCCAGAGATAGGTATAAACTACTCCTGATTAAAGTCAACCAAACAGGAGATTAATTAAGAGATTGAATTCTTATGTTATTCCTAATTTACTAAGTCTTTCATCTAGCAAATATATACACTCATGTATAGCATAATGATTCTTTATCTATGCATAAGGAACATTACTCAGGAAGATCAAAAGCAGAGCAAGTCTACCATCATAATCAAGTTCTACTATCTCTACATACGGGGAGTGGACTACAAAGGACTCAACAGGGGTATCACATCCATGATCTAACACATGACCCAACATATAGAGTGCATCTGCAGGCAAACAATATATTAAGCACCTTTTTTATGCATAAACTCATTATCTATCATGACTATATCAAATATACTACTAAAATAAACTAGGAACATAATAAACAAAAATATAGCAGTTAAATAGACAAATTCATAAGAAGAGGGAAGACAATGGAATTACTAGCCTCAAGATGACAATGGCTCCAGAGTCCTGAGTTAGAGCCTAACTCTACTAAATTTTAGCTAGCTAGGTCTAAACTAGAATTTTGAGTATCTAACCCTAATATCTAGTGGAAAAGTCTCCTTCTTCTCTGATCATAATGATAATCATATGAAACCCTGGGGGGTCTGGGGCTATATATATATGTCGGTGAGATGAACCAAAGCCCTCAGATCAAACTGACCTTTAGCAACGGACCAGGTGAAACCTTAACGGCGATGAAGAACCGACATATGAAGCTGGAGGCTGATAGTTGGGGCCAGGGTTTGGTTAACCTGGTGATAGGGTCAGCCAACCCCCCTCACTGCCATCTGGGCCTCGCTTTTGCAGGTAGGTCTGTAGTGTTCTCTAGAGTGTTCTTGATGCGGTGCCCACGTGGAATTCGACATATTAATCCGACATGTGGGTCTTCAGGTTCTTTTCCTATTTACACCCTGTAAAACACAGATTCACCAGCATTTATTGTGATTCTTTCTCCACTACTATTCGAATTGGAATAGTCTTATTATTTCAATGAAATCCTTTTTTCTTTTTTCAAAAGAAAATAAAAGACTAATTCTATTCCTATATAACTCTTATGTATTAGAATATGAATTTTTCTTGTTGTTTCTTTGTAAACAATCTTCTTGCTTACGATTAACATCTTCTGGAACCTTTCTGGAACAAATCATCGTTTCTGGGAAGATGGAACATTTTGGTGTAATGTACACGAGCTTTTTTCGGAAAACCTTATAGTTCTTTATGGATCCACTTATGCATTATGTTCGATATGAAGGAAAGGCAATTCTTGCATTAAAAGGCACTCTTCTTCTGAAGAAGAAATGGAAATCTTACCTTGTCAATTTCTCGCAATAATTTTTATCTTTTTGGACTCAACCACAAAGGATTCGTCTATACCAATTAACAAACTCTTGCTTCAATTTTCTTCTCCTGAAATTCTATCAGTTTAAACCCTATTCTATGTTGGTGATTGATTTTATGTCCTTTACATGTTTAGTTGTTGGCTGAAAATGAACAATAATTACCATCAACAGAGAAGTCTTCCGAAGTCTCTGGTAAAGCTTGTGTATTTCATTTGTAAGGTACTCTTCCAATTGAAATATAATTTCCTTTCTGGTACTTTTACTTTTAGTATTTGATTTATGTACTTCAGCTATAGTAGTACTGAGGAATAATTATATTGGTTGGCATACTTTTAGCACGAGATCTTCGCTGCTAGTTGGTGCTCTAATCTTAGCATGAGGTTAGAGTAGTAGCGTATAGTGTCAGCGTGTGCTTAGACTAGAAGTTACCTTAGGATTGTGCTAGCCCTAGGATCCTCTGGAGTACGTCGTAGCCCATTAAATTGGGAACGTGTATGCCCCGTAGTGCTAGTTGGAGTCAATTTATCTATTTACCTTACACTCACTCTGTGAACTCATCACTATCTACGCCATTTATTATTGTTCTCAATCTCAGGACTAGTTCATTTAAATAGTTATCCTTATACTAGTTCACCCTTACCTAAAGATCATGGAAGTTCTTGACTTGCCATTAGAACTCTTAGCCATATATATAGCTTCCCAGTTGAAATAATAAATACGATATTTGATTACTCCCAAGTGAAGTACTACATCGATATATTTTTTGCACTTGCAAAATTCTCCAATTGTCATAAGAAATATCAACACACTACTACATAAAATCTTTTAGGAGGCGTTTGTATTTTTTTTCCGTGGCGGGCAGGATAGATAACCGCCTCGGTTAATGCCTACCATTTACCGAGGCGGTCACTTTTTATTAACCGAGATGGTTGTAAAAAACCACCTTGAAAAATAGATTAACCGCGGCGGTTATTCTTAAAATGTCCGCCTTGGTAAATACATATTAACCGAGGCGGACATTATAGCGTAACCGCCTCGGTAAATCATTTACCGAGGACGGTTATTATAACTACAACCACCTCGGTAAATCAAGTCCAACCCAACAGTCCAAGTGGCCCAAACTGGGCCCAAACGAGGCCCGGTATATGTAACCATATATAAATGAAAGTTAGGGTTAGTCATCCAGCCCTCACTCCCTTCCCTCCCCAACCCAGCCGCCTGAGCACTTCTCTCGGTCTTCCCTCTCCCCTGAGCCGCACCTCCTCCTCTCTCTCTCCCTCTCTCTCTCTCCCGTGGACCTCTCCTCCCGGTGGCCTGGCAACACGTGGTGGAGGCGCTGCCACACCCCCGTCGCCTCGCCCCGGGGGCGCGCGTGGAGGCGCGGGCTCGCCTCGCGGCAGCGCACGGTGGAGGCTCGGCCTCGCCTCCCGGCGGCGTGCGGTGGGCGCGGGCTCGCCTCCTGACGGCGCGAGGTGGAGGCGCGGGCTCGCCTCCTGATGGCACGAGATGGAGGCGCGGCGCGGCGGCGCTGGCACGGACCCGACGTGGCCTGGCGGCGGCTTGAGCACGGCTCGGCGGTGCTGGCGCGGGCCCGGCGGCGGCTCGAGCGCAGCACGGCGGCGCTAGCGTGGACCCTGACGTGGCCCGGTGGATCCAGCCTCCCCGGTGGCAGATCCGGCCTTCCCTGTGGCGGATCCGTTGTCTCCGGCGACCACCACGGCGGTGCGAGGCTCCACGGCGAGCACCACAGTGGATGACGTGGCGGCGGCGCACAATGGCAGCCAGGTCCAGATCAGCCCTAAATGGGCCTGGATTTGGGCTTTTTCATTTTTTTGTTTTTTCTTGATTTATTGTGGCGGGCATCCAACCACCACGGTAAATCGCGCGATTTACCGTGACCTTGTGTTCGTGGCAGTTTGAAAAACCGACACCCTTAATTGAATCTGGCCGCCACGGTAAATTTTTTTAGTAGTAGTGACAAGCATTTCTAGCACCGATGCCGGGGATAGAGCTTGTCTCTATGTTTGGTGATTGCATTAAGAAGTGTCAACAATAAGCTACTCTACTTTACTAGCTAACTACCACTACCAGTACGCAAGATATATGTGCAAGAAAGTAATGAGAGTGGCTAGCAAGGTATACCGACGCCGGCAAGTGAGATGATTCAATCCATAGAATACCAATGAAGCTAATCACCAGGACACAAGAGGACACAATGATTTTCTCCTAGGGTTGACTTACTTGTTAGCAAGGTATGTCCCCGGTATGTCCCTCTACACCAAGTGATTTGGTGGCTAATTGGTGTCACACACCAAGCTTCTCCAAAGGCACCACAAGAACCTACCAATGGTTAGAAGTTGAGTGACAATAGAGCATTCCAGTAGAGTTGCCTTTGGCACTCCGCCGGGGAAGGCACAAGAACCCCTTACTATCACCGGAGGTGGGCAAGAACAATCTCTTCTCTTCCCACAACTCCTCTAAGCTAGCTAGGTGATAGCAAACACCAAGAGTAACAAGAAATCCATCGGCAAAACGATCCTCAAGTGCAACTAGATGCTATCACTCAAGTAAATGGACCAAGCAAAACGATCACTCAATCTTACTTTAAATCAAGCAAGTATGCAAGATAGATGAGTGGGAAGGAGATGGCCAAGCTCACAAGAGAGTAAAAATCATCAAAATGTGCAAGAGAGACTCTTTATGTCGGTGAACCCTCTATTTATAAGCCATACCTCAAAATGTGGTCGTTACATGGTTTCTACACATTCACCGGACACGCCTTAAGTTGGCACCGGACGCGTGTTGACGGTAGTTATTGTATGATTTTACCCATCAACTAAACTTGAAATAAGGGTATAATGGCAAACACTGCCATAGAATAGGGTTTTAACTAACAGAATTCCACAGTTTTGGTGAATCAGTGTTTTATAGGGGGTTAATCAGAAAAGAACCAAGGGAGACCCATATGTCGGATTAAAATAACGCATTCCGCCGTGAAAGAAGATCAAGAATATTCTAGAGAACACCAGAGACTCACCGGAGGAAGCGGGACCCACTTGGCATCCACAGGGGCTTCGGCTGACCTCCCTGACAGGTCGACCGACCTATCAGGGAGTCCTTCCCGCGTGCATTTCAACGTGGACCCACATCCCGATCTTTAGAGCAATCTCCACCGCCCGTCAAAGTGGGTTTGATCCAAGGGCTACGGTTCATCCCACTGGCCTATATAACCAGCTCTAGACCACCCAGGGTTTCATATGATCCAAAGAGAAATTGGGATGAACCATAGCCCTAGGATCAAACCGACTTCGACGAGCGATGGAGATTGCTCTAAAAATCGGGATGTGGGTCCACGTCGAAACTCACGCGGGAAGGACTCCTGGGTGGGACGACTGACCTGTCAAGGAGGTTAGTGTGGGCCCTGCTTCCTCAGGTGTGTTTTTGGTGTCCTCTAGAATATTCTTGATCCCCTACCGCGGCGGAATTCGGTATTTTTCTCTGCGGTGTGGGTCCTCTTTGGTTCTTTTTCTGTATAGTCCCTGGAAAAAACAGATTCACCAAAACTCGTGGAATTCTGTCACTTTAAACCCTATTCTAGGTGTTGGCTCTCATTTATATCCCTTTTTATGTTTGATTGACGGGTAAAATCATACAATAACTACCGTCAACAATCTCTAAAGATGTTATGGTAAAGATTCGAGATCACTATGTCCCCACTGACTTCTTCGTCGTGGATATGGGAGAAGAAGAGTATGATCCACCACTTGTACTTGGAAGACCGTTCCGTCAATACTACAAGATCAATTATCTATATGAGATCACGGGAGGTCCACCTCCAATTCCACAAGGAAAAGGTCCGCTGCTACTTGAACAATTACACAACTTATGAGCAGCTAAAAAAGAACAGGTCAAGGAGGAGACGCCATTCCTCCAAACACCTAAAGAACCAACCACTCAAGGATGGTTGGGCAAATTATGAAGGAGAAGTTAAAAGGAGTGATTACGAAGGGAAGAAGGATGAAGAGACTGTGAAGGATGAGCTCCCAGCTTCAACCTCACCAGCGACATCAACTCCACCAACCAGGAAGGAATGGAGGAAGGAGTCACCTTCTAGGTCATCATCAGAAGTGCAACCAGGGTCACCATCTCAACTCGATGATGCACCAAGCAAGGAACGAACAGATAAGGAGTCTTGTTCGGAGGACTATAAACCACCGAGCCTTCGCCAAAAGGTAAACTTGGTACCTATCCATATTTGTTTTTTCATTATTGCATTAATATCTTAGTAGTTGCATATTTACTTTCCTGCATTCAAAATAAATAAAAATATTTATTGCTTTGTTTAATAAAATCTAAAAGCCCCATGTGGACTAATCTTGTGACATAGTTCATAAAGACTATTCACTGTGGAGGCACAAAAATAATTTGCATCTAGGATAGATTTCAGCATCATGATTACTTTCTGCATTCATAAACTTAAAAATACCAAAAATATGTGGGCACATGAAAGTCCACACCTTTAAGAAAAATACCAAAAATATGTGGGCACATGAAGGTCCACACACTTAAGGAACTTCCTGCTAGAAATATAATATCAATCACTTACCATGGAGTGGTATTAATCTAATCTCTCTCCATGAGATTTGGTATTCTCATGGCAATTGAGTTTTACTGGATAATACAAGATCAAAGAGCTAGTTAACCCGATGTAACACCTCTGGTGTTACTGGAACTAAAAACCTGTCATGTCATCATGATTGCATGCCAAATCATCCCGCATTCAACCCTGTTAATGTGCATTAACTAGAATAAATTTTATTCTTGCATATGATTGTGCGTAGGTGATTTAGAGTGACTTATTATGTAAATTCTTGTGTTTGTGTGTAATTATCTAAATCTAATTTGAAATTAAAAAGGAAAATCATCTAAAAACCCTAATTCGGACGCAAAACCCTAATTCCAAAAACTAATGAGAATTGGGTGTTGCACCGTAAACAAAAGTTGTAGCTCTTGAAAAGTTGAGCAACTTTTATATTGGAATAATTTAAATTTATTATTTGAAATTTCAAATAAAACCCTAATCTATGTTTAAAGGTTTAAGTTTAAATTCTTATTTTGAAAATTACTAATAATTAGATAGAACTTATTATATGAACATTGTAAAGTTCACTGAATGGAACAACTTTGGTATTTAGAGATTTTTAAGTCATTATATAATATTGTGATTTTTGAGTTTCTGTTCAAACTCCCGTTTAAACCCTATTTACCCCCTTTTATATAGTTCAAAATCTGCTCAAAATTTGAATATGGCTCAAGAAACAAAGTTGTTCAACTTGAAATTCTCCATAAGTTATATTAAGGGAATTTTTCAAGTTACTATATAAATTTAAAAGTAATTTGGTAAAAATTCAAAGTCATAGGGGTATGGGTGCTACAGTAACTCGCACGACCTTCCTCTGTTCACGTACAGCGCTGCGCGTGCCGCGCCGCATGCCGGCGCCGTCCGAGGCCGACCGAGCGCTGTTGACAGCGTGTCGAGATCATGGGGGCCCCGGCCGTGTCTTGAGCCTGCCACCGCCCTATTTAGTGCCCTGACATCGCCGTTCTTCCTCTCTTTTTCTCCATCGTCGCCGTCGATGAGTTTTCTGTTTGAACAGAAATTCATCATTTCGGCTCCATCACAAGCCACTCCATCTTACCCGTAGACTCGTCACACACTCACGCGTCGTTTGATCCTTCTCGTGTTGATTTTCGTTGCCCGAGTCGGCTGGACCCCCTCCTTCCTCGCGGCCGGCAAAAGCGCCGCCGTGCTCGGTTGACCGTGTCTAGACCATTCCGGTGAGCTACGCTTCGATTCCTTGCGAGTTCTAGTTTCCCTGGAACCTAGTGATTCTTATGCAATCGACTTTGTCGATTTTGGTGCACGGACCACGCAGGGACGCGGTCCTTACCGCCGGTGCACGCCGTCGGAACATCTGCGGACGTGGAAAGCCTCTTCCAGACCTCCTGCACCCCAAACCAATGTGAGAACCACGTCTTGGTGAGCCTCCTAGACTTTCCCGTACCCTAGCCCGAAGCCTTTTTGCACCTCGTCACAGGAGCACTGCTCGCTGGCAAGCAGACCGCCGCCAGTCCGACATGGCCAGCGGCTGCGCTTTCTTGGGGCACTGTTTCGTCAAACCAAGAGCACCAGCATGTTCTACTTGTCAAGGGGAGTCTTGTGGCCTGCTGCAGCCTCCTTGGCCCCTGCCGGCCACCCGCGGCCTTGTTCGGGGCTGGCGTGGCCGGCCGGCAGCCATGGCTGCTGTCCTCTGTCTGGCCAGAGCTGGCTGGAGGGCGAACAGCGTGAGCTGTGCCCTGCTGGGCCAGCCTAGTGTGCAGGGGCGTGCTAAGGAGGAGTGCTGGGCTGCGAATGGCTGGCCCAGTAGCTCTGGTCAGTCTGCTTAAATGATTTTTCCATTTTTGGATCAATAAATAGTATTGAGTTTGTTGTTTTGTGAAGAACTGTGTACTATTTGAAAAATTATGAAATTAATTCTGTAGCTTCCCAGTAGTGTAAAGAATATTAGAAAAATATGAAACGCATGTTTTGGGTACATCCTGTATGAACTAAAAATTCCCCTTTTAATTATAAAATGACACTTCTAGAGTTTTTGTAGGTTAAATTATTAATCCAAAAATCATGAAAATAGTTTTGTCAATATTTTGTACTGTGGGCTACCTCCACAAAAATTTATAGTTCATTTGGAAGAAGTTGAATTGTTTGATAATATATATGCACAATTATTGATTAATAAAAGAAATAGAAAACCCTTAATACATTAGGGTTTTGTGTAATTTTTGAAATTTAATATTGACCCTGGGTCATTAACCCAAAATGACCCTTGCCACTGTACTTGTTGTCTAAGTTCATTATTAACTTGTAATGGAGAATTATTATTAATAAATTATGTAACCTTTACATATCATTAATGATTGATAACTTACTTAGTGGTAATGTTATAGATGAACTAATTTGGCCTTCAACAACTGTTAAAAAGAAACCCTAGTAGACAATCAATCGGTTGGTTGCGTTGGCTTGCAACTTTATCCTAAAGAAAAGTTGTACTCAACTTCCTAAATTAAGTTTACTTTTCATTAATTCACAATTTAGTGCATCTCATGCATCATGGCATACATATCATCATGTTAAGCCTTGTACTATTATTTCGTGTAGAGAACGCGTTATAATTATTATCTGAAGAAAATCCTGAGTAAGCTTTTCACTCGATGGACGTGGATATTCTTGGTGATTGGTTTCAGGGTTCTATTTGCTCCACGCAACAGGCAAGCCCCGGTGCATTCAGCCCCTCCCTTGTGTTTTATAAAATATTTATAACTTGAGTTAATTATTGCATTAGGTTGCTAGGAGTTGATTGTCACCTATCTTGCTGCATTCCCTGCCTTGATATATTACCCTTGAAACCTATTTAAGAATGAAAATGTTCGAAAAATGCTTAGCCCTACTGAATTAATTTAGATTTGCATAAAATGCTATTTTTGACTTATGTGGATATGACATTAATGAATCATGAGAGAGGAAAGGGACATGAGTCCGTTCGGGGATTGTGCACTTGGGTAGCAGCCCCTATGCATCATCGCCAACGGAAAGGGATTTTCCAGCTCGATGGTTGTGAATTTGTGTTTGAGTCCTAATGCTTGACCATCGGCGGGAAAAGGAATTTGAAAACCGTTGGGACACTTGTACTTGGGTGAGAGTCCCAATGCAATGTCGCCGGCGGGAAAAGAATTAGGGACCATCCGTTGTAGGCCCGTTGTGATCGAGACTTTGCAACTAGCCACATACTATGGAAAGCCCTATCTCTGGTGGCTCCACTGCTTGAACCGACAACCACGCACTGGGAGTGGAGAGATGGCGAGAGTAGCGTGTACCCTCGTGGCCAACGTGCCTGGAGACAAGACGAGTACTGCGCTCTCGGGTGGCGCAGGACCGGTTCAGGGGTTGGAAAAGCCGTGGTAGACGGGGTTGGCATATGCAAGCTTAGGTGCTACAAATGCAGTGTGGATAGGGATCCCCAGCTGGGTACTAATCGATTCGAATCGTCGTTGCTCCTCGGATATGGAGACTCGATCCTTTGACTTACAATTGGAAAGTGGTTCGGAACTAGGATATTTTTGAGAATGAATAAGTAGTTGGAATTGAAGGATATATGTGAAAGAATTGAGAACTATTGATATTGATTATAATAATGTTGACTAAAATACTGAAAATTGGATTAGTATCGCGTTTCCACAAAATACTTTGACTCTTGCTAAAGCCTTACCTTGACTACCCTCAGCTGCATTCCTGAGTCTCATTCCTTTTTCTTAGTCGGGTAAGTCTTGCAGAGTACCCCAGTACTCAGGGTTTGTTAACCCCTGTTGCAGGTGAACCGAGAGTACAGTTTTGCTCGAGACCGTGCCGGTTGGCGGATCGGGCATATTTGATGATGTTTATGATATAACCCTTGGGCAGGGTGTATAGTTGTACACTGCTACTCCACTACGAAGCTCTGGTTTAGGATAATGTAATTTATATTTGTAAAACTAAGGTTATGTAATTCTTCCGCACTCTTTACTCTGATTCATTTTATTTGTGTAAACTGTTGTAATACTGCAATGCTTGCAATGAGATCCTCGGGAGTTAGGGTATCCTAGGAGACCCAGCAGGCCACCTAGGTTGCGAGGAACTCGTGCAAACTGATCGTGGGTCCTTAGGACGATAACGGTGCACGTGGGCCCTATGATCTAGGAGGTTCTGTCACAAGTGGTATCAGAGCATTTCATTGTAAATTACTTGCAGTATTACTTTACAAAAACTTCAAAATGATTTCGAATGAACAAAATTAATGGGGTAGTTTGGTCTGAGTTGCTTCTGAATTTTCGTCATTTATTCTATACAATCTTTTCTTGAGTATTCCTATAGTCAGGTTTTGAGCTTAGTACTGGATTTGCACCTTAAGTATGTCCCTATGCTTAAAAACATTGAGTGCATGTCATTTAAGTAATTAATTTAATCAGTATGATACATATATATCAGAGTATTCTGATTCAGCATTGGAACGCTCATGCATCATGACATTACAACTGTTAATAATTCCCCTCATATGAAGTATATCTATATTTTCAAAAATAGAACTTACTTCAAAAGGTATTTTGTTAAAAATAAAATTCTTACCTTTCTTCTAAACCGATGGATCCACAAGACCCTACTACTGGAATTGACAACTGCCTGACCGTGTTCGGAACCCCTACAGGGATGTGGCAATCACTGCAGGGAGGAGATTACTCAGGACCACTAAAGTATTTTTAGTCCCGCACTGTTCTCCTTGGTCGGTCTAGATTTGAAGTGTCCCTACAGATCCTAGCCAAAGCATTAACCATGGATCAACTACAACTTTACTTTTGAAAACTTCAAAAGGTTTTATAAATTAAAAAAATGTCTGAAAAAAGCAAATTTAAAAATGATTCTTCTAGCCTCCCTTGTGCTTGCTGAAAGATCGGGTGATGACTTCTGACAACTCAAGTCAAAGACAGGGTTTCGAAAATCAATTTGATTGCAAAGGCCATTCTGATTTTGTTTAAAGTAAACGAAAGGAAGTGATGCTTTGATTTAAAAACTGAACCATTCAAACCAAACTTCGAAATTGTTTAAAAAAAGGACATTCAAAAGGTTTTGCTTCCAAAACTCGTATTGATTTTAAAATTAATTTCAAATTTTTCGATTCTAAGGCCCCACGAAAACTCTCTCCAATTTCCAAACAAGGTTTCAATTCAATCACCTTGAAAGGTTTTGGGCGATTGTACAACGTTTCTGCAAAATAGTTCTGACTCCGCCTACCACTATTTTAAAATGCCTCTGACCAAAAGTCCATTGCAAAATATTATAAAACGACTTAATCTCTAAATTCTTTCTTTCAAAAGTCACCAGTGCCTTAGCATTTTAAAAAAAAAAGAACAATCTACTAAATCATATAAAAAGAATTTATCAAAAGGCTCATTTTTCCTCCTCTTGCTTGGAATATCAAGCATGATGCTAGTACCTCGATGGGATAAGTGGTTCCCGACTTACGATATCGCTATGAAACTTGGGGCCCCATGTGGGATGCATCCACATGGCTTGCCACCGAGCGTATGCGGGTATCGTTGTATGATCGTGACCACCCTCAAATGGTACTGGGCACAACTGAATTTACAAGTTAGACTCTGTTAAAAATCTTCTTACGAAGGAAAAATCGAGTTCATTGAAAATTACACGTTACATATCAAGTTTTTGTCGATCTTTAGTAATCTTCGCTCCATAGGTTCCTAGTCCTTGTGAACTTCTGGATGCACTCATTTACTATGCTAACTCCCTACAAAACTTTGGCTAATCCTGAATTTCTTAAACCCATTCATGTGTAAATTCTTATCTTCTACTCTCAAGACACTGCTATTTTTCTGAAAGCTATTGTAGTTGTGGTCTATGGGATATCATACTCCAAGACCATGACACAACGTCAAAATTTGGGGTCTCCTATGGATCGCAACCATAGAAAATTACTGCCGGACGCTCGCTGCTATCAGGGTTGATGGTCATGATCCTAGCCTGCAATTAATATGCTTTCAATCTCTTTCAAATACCTTGCACAAAATTCATATCCATATTTCTTCATGAATTCCAAAATTTTTTTGCTATTTATAACTATATTAAAACCTACCTTGAGAATTCACATCTGATCTCTCTGAATTCTCAAAATTCTTTGTCCTTGCAATCATCTTAATCTCACCTGATAGAATAATGGGAACCGATTTAGAAATGATACCTAAGATCCAATCACTTGGAAATGGTATCTGCGATCTGCTGAAGATTCCCTGTTGTTTTATGTATTTCTGGTTATTTACAAATGCCTTGAGATCTATTTGAAAATTCACTTCTTCGGAAACATTAGGACGCACTTAAAATTCGCCCACAGAATCAGTACGAAAACCTAGCACTAGACCATGACTTTTTATCTGCATACGTGTCATGCCTCGATCCGACACGTACCGCTCACTCAAATTCGACATGTTATTCCAAAATCGTTATGGTTGTGCCTATAGTGGTACCATGACCTGTGACCACGGTGTCGTGTCGAAACCTAGGGATTCCTGACGTGCCATGGCCACGCAGGGATTCTACTAGGCACGCGCAGGTATCGAGGTTTAGGGTTATGAGATAGTATAGCTTCACAATTAATAAAATTTCTTTGTTTGCACTTTATGTGGAAACAAATCCATCTCGCTACGATGTAACATGATCAACGGCTGCGATATCATATAGCAACCTGAGATCTCCTGTTACTGACAATTACATGAGATTCTGAAGGGTATATGCTCGTATCAAGGTCTGTGGTCATTTTACATCATAGCCACAATTGATATACTTTTCCTTTTTACTGGGGTTACTTTAATTATGTTCTATGACGGTATCTCGACCTGTGACTATGGTGCCGTGTCAAAACTTAGAATCTTCTGTGAATTGCAGTCACATAAGATCTTACCATGGTACGCATTGGTATCGTAGTCGGTGCTCCTGAACCATTATGGCTCGCAATTAATGTGCCCTCACTCTCCTTGCAACCGCCCTTAAAAAATATTCCTCGTAAATGTTGTATTTCGAAGAAATAAGATTTCAAGTTTTAGTGTTGAGAGACAACTGATTAGGTCAAATAAGAATCCTCATTATAACAGATAGGAAGAGAAGTGTGAGGCTAGTAGCTTATAAACTCAAGCATCTGAACACTTGTCAGCTACACAGGATGTATTTCATGTATCACCATTCGAGAAGTATCTTCAAGTATCAAATCGAGTTATTGACTTGGTAGGAGTTGAATTAAACTAGATCTGACACACTCCGAATATCCAGTGTGAGTCATAAACCAAAAAGAGATCGTGTTACTCAAAGGACCACGACAAGGTGGTACAAAGTACAATGGAATCAGTCTTCAAAAGAAGAAGAAGCTACCCAAGAAATCAGAGAATTACTCATCTGAAAACTTTCCGAAGTTCTTTGCTACCCTTTAAAAATAATTTATAACTTTCAAGTCTTACAAAATATAAAAACCCCTACTTGCGCTATAGTCAAGTTTGAAAAATATTTACTTGACACATTTTCTTTTCCATTACTAAAATTAAGGCTTTAGTCGTATCTTAAATCTTGATATGAGATTTATTTTAAGGGGGGAAGGATGTAACACCTCTGGTGTTACTGTAACTAAAAACCTGCCATGTCATCATGATTGCATGCAAATCATCCCGTATTCAACCCTGTTAGTTTGCAGTTAACTAGAATAAATTTTATTCTTGCATATGATTATGCATAAGTGATTTAGAGTGACTTATTATGTAAATGCTCGTGTCTGTGTGTAATTATCTAAATCTAATTTGAAATTAAAAATAAAATCATCTAAAAACTCTAATTCGGACAAAAACCCTAATTCCAAACACTAATGAGAATTGGGTGTTGCGCCTTAAACAAAAGTTGTAGCTCTTGAAATTTTGAGCAATTTTTATATTGGAAGAATTTAAATTTATTATATGAAATTTTAAATAAAACCCTAATCTATGTTTAAAGGTTTAAGTTTAAATTCTTATTTTGAAAATTACTAAGAATTAGATAGAACTTATTACATGAACATTGTAAAGTTCACTGAATGGAACAACTTTGGTACTTGGAGATTTTTAAGTTATTATATAATATTTTGAGTTTTGAGTTTCTGTTCAAACTCCCGTTTAAACCTTATTTACCCCCTTTTATATAGTTCAAAATTTGCTCAAAATTTGAATATGGCTCAAGAAACAAAGTTGTTCAGCTTGAAATTCTCCACAAGTTCTATTAAGGGAATTTTTCAAGTTACTATGTTAATTTAAAAGTAATTTGCTAAAAATTCAGAGACATGGTATGGGTGCTACAGTAACTCGCACGGCCTTCCCGTGTTCGCGTACAGCGCTGCGCGTGCTGCACCGCACGCCGGCACCGTCTGTGGCCGGCCGGGCGCTGTTGACAGCGTGTCGAGGTCGTGGGGGCCCCGGCCGTGTCCTGAGCCTGCCACCGCCCTATTTAGTGCCCTGATGTCACCGTCCTTCCTCTCTTTTTCTCCATCGTCGCCGTCGATGAGTTTTCTATTTGAACAGAAATTCATCATCTCGGCTCCATCAAACAAGCCACTCCATCTTACCCGTAGACTCGTCACACACTCACGCGTCGTTTGAACCTTCTCATGTTGATTTTCGTTGCCCGAGTCGGCTGGACCACCTCCTTCTTCCTCGTGGCCGGAAAAAGCGCCGCCGTGCTCGGTCGACCGTGTCTAGACCATTTCGGTGAGCTACACTTCGATTCCTTGCGCGTTGTAGTTTCCCTGTAACCTAGTGATTCTTATGCGCTCTTCTTTGTCGATTTTGGTGCACAGACCACGCAAAGACGCGGACCCTGCCACCGGTGCACACCGTCGGAGCATCTGCGGACCTGCAAAGCCTCTTCCAGACCTCCTGCACAGCAAACCAACGCGAGAACCACATCTTGGTGAGCCTCCTAGACTTTCCCGTACCCTAGCCCGAAGCCTTTTTGCACCTCGTCACTGGAGCACTACTCGACGGCGAGCAAACCGCCACCGGTCTGCCATGGCCGTGGCAGCACTTTCTTGGGGCACTGTTTCATCAAACCAAGAGCACCAGCATGTTCTACTTGTCAAGGGGAGTCTTGTGGCCTGCTGCAGCCTCCTTGGCCCCTGCCAGCCGCCCGCGGCCTTCGCCAGAGCTGGCCTGGCCGGCCGGCGGCCATGGCTGCAGTCATCTGGCTGGCCAGAGTTGGCTAGAGGGCGAACAGCGCGAGCTGGGCCCTTCTGGGCCGGCCTAGTGTGCAGGGCCGCGCTGAAGAGGAGCGCTGGGCCGCGAATGGTTGGCCCGGCAGCTCTGGTCAGTCTGCTTAAGTGATTTTTCCATTTTTGGATCAATAAATAGTATTGAGTTTGTTGTTTTTGTGAAGAACTGTGTACTATTCGAAAAATTATGAAACTAATTCTGTAGCTTCCCAGTAGTGTAAAGAATATTAGAAAAATATGAAACGCATGTTTTGGGTACATCCTGTATGAACTAAAAATTCCCCTTTTAATCATGAAAATTGTTTTGTCAATGTTTTGTACTGTGGGCTGCCTCCACAAAAATTTGTAGGTCATTTGGAAGAAGTTGAATTGTTTCATAATATATATGAATAATTATTGATTAATAAAAGAAATAGAAAACCCTTAATACATTAGGGTTTTGTGTGATTTTTGAAATTGAATATTGACCCTGGGTCATTAACCCAAAATGACCCTTGGCACTGTACTTGTTGTCTAAGTTCATTATTAACTTGTAATGGAGAATTATTATTAATAAATTATGTAACCTTTACATACCATTAATGATTGATAACTTACTTAGTGGTAATATTATAGATGAACTAATTTGGCCTTCAACGACTTTTATAAGAAACCCTAGTAGACAACCAATCGGTTGGTTGCGTTGGCTTGCAACTTTATCCTGAAGGAAAGCTTGTACTCAACTTCCTAAATTAAGTTTACTTTTCATTAATTCACAATTTAGTGCATCTCATGCATCGTGGCATACATATCATCATGTTAAGCCTTGTACTATTATTTCGTGTTGAGAACGCGCGATAATTATTATCTGAAGAAAATCCTGAGTAAGGTTTTCACTCGGTGGACGTGGATATTCTCGGTGATTGGTTTCTGGGTTCTATCTGCTCCACGCAACAGGCAAGCCCCGGTAAATTCAACCCCTCCCTTGTGTTTTATAAAATATTTATAACTTGAATTAATTATTGTATTAGGTTGTTAGGAGTTGATTGTCACCTATCTTGCTGCATTCCCTGCCTTGGTATATTACCCTTGAAACCTGTTTAAGAGTGAAAATGTTCGAAAAATTCTTAGCCCTGCTGAATTAATTTAGATTTGCATAAAATGCTATTTTTAACTTATGTGGATATAATATTAATGAATCATGAGAAAGGAAAGGGATATGAGTCCATTCGGAGATTGTGCACTTGGGATAGCAGCTCCAATGCATCGTCGCCAACGGAAAGGGATTTTTGGCTCAATGGTTGTGAATTTGGGTTTGAGTCCCAATGCTTGACCATCGGCGGGAAAAGGGATTTGAAAACCGCTGGGACCCATGTACTTGGGTTGGAGTCCCAATGCAATGTCGCCGGTGGAAAAAGAATTAGGGACCGTCCGTTGTAGGCCCGCTGTGATCCAGACTTTGAAACTAGCCACATACTACGGAAAGCCCTATCTCCGGTGGCTCCACTTCTTGAACCGACAACCACGCACTGGGAATGGAGAGATGGCGAGACTAGCATGTACCCTCGTGGCCGGCGTGCCTGGAGATGAGAGGAGTACTGTGCTCTCGGGTGGCACAGGAGTGGTTTAGGGGTTGGAAAAGCCGTGGTAAACGGGGTTGGCATATGCAAGCTTAGGTGCTACATATGCAATATGGATAGGGATCCCTAGCTGGGTACTAATCGATTCGAATCGTCGTTGCTCCTCGGATATGGAGACTCGATCCTTTGACTTACAATTGGAAAGTGGTTCAGAACTAGGATGTTTTTGAGAATGAATACGTAATTGGAATTGAAAGATATATGTGAAAGAATTGAACTATTGATATTGATTATAATAATGTTGACTAAAATACTAAAATTGGATTAGTATCGTGTTTTCGCAAAATACTTTGACTCTTGCTAAAGCCTTACCTTGACTCCCCTCAGCCTGCATTCCTCTCATTCCTTTTTCTTAGTCGGGTAAATCTTGCGGAGTACCCCAGTACTCAGGGTTTGCTAACCCCTGTTGCAGGTGAACCGAGAGTATAGTTCTGCTCAAGACCGTGCCGGTTGGCGGACTGGGCATAGATGATGATGTGTATGATATAACCCTTGGACAGGGTGTATAGTTGTACACCGCTACTCCACTACGAAACTCTGGTTTGGGACAATATAATTTATATTTGTAAACCTATGTTTATGTAATTCTTTCGCACACTTTACTCTGATTCATTTTATTTGTGTAAACTGTTGTAATACTGCAATGCTTGCAATGAGATCCACGGGTTTTCGTGATGATGTTTCATTCGCGTGCAAGTTTCATGGTAATTATGCTCTTTAATCCTTCTTTTAAGCTTTTCTGAAAAATCCCCTGGGAAATAGACAATTCACCAAAACTCAAGGAATCTGTCATTAATAACCCTATTCTACTGGATATTCATGTTTAATGCAGGGATAATTGATAATAAAATTTGGATGATAACAAGTGTCAACACCATCCTATTACTATACTATATTACTTATTGAGCGTGTTAGCTAGTGAAATAAAATTTCAAAACCAAATAAAGATTTGTTTAGCTTGTTTAGGTTTGCTTAGATTTAAATAAAAGAATGCTTACAGAAGTTGTTGCCTAGATAAAAAGAACTCCATAGATAAAAATCATGCACTGGAATTGATAAGTAGCATCCCACATTGATTCCTCATAACACTTAGTTTTCAACCTTGAATCATCCCAAGTTTTAGACACAACCATTTTAACTTGAAGATTTACTTTAAACCTGAAACTTGTGGGTAGCAAACGCTTGATCTAAGTCTAAGTAATTGAGGGATATGATATGCAAAGTTTGAGTTGCTATTTATCCTGTTCCTAGTGATACTTGAATTTTGGAGATTTATTTTGAAAATCCTTAAAATCACATGATGAGTTCCTGTATGACAAGAGCTTTACATTTCTACTACAGCCATACATGCTAGATTAGAAAAACATACATATTTTATGCTGCTTGCTTTGTTTTGAGTTTAATCAAGCTTTGTTGATACCTTAGTAACTTGTCACGCTTTTACAATCAAGATCATGTGCACTCCACCAATAATGCACTACTCAATTCCTGAGTAGGCGCATCCACATTCTACACATTCCATCTATTCCACCCAAAAAGTTTACTCCTACACTAGGAGGAAACACCCAAAAATATACCCCATCGGTTACCCCAGATCAACGCTCCAAAGTTCTTATTGCTATCTCTCAAAAGAAAAGAAAAAGGGAAGTACTGTTGCAGAGAAGAGGCATGCGGCTATGCAAAAGAGTGAGATGAGAGAAAACAATGGGTACAAAGATGCCCGCCTGAGAGGTAAGAATGGACAAGTGTCTGAATTATCAAAACAATGGGTACTCTTATGCCCACCTAAAAAAAAGAAGAGAAAGAAAGATAGCCCATGTTGTCCTGCAGCACAATTCCCTAGTGCTAAAAAAAGAGAGAGATGTTTTCAAGGAGCAAAAGAGTAGCATTAGGATTAGCCACCAAAAATATCCACCTACTACCTTACCTCCACACACTTGCACATCTTGATTCGATTGTATGACTTGTTCCTTTGGATCCATTGTTTGACTTTACAACATATTCATTGCAAGTATGTATGAGTTGTCTCCTTACCCATGAGCTCCACATAACCATTAGTTATAGGGTGAGAGAGAGAAGAGAAGGCATGCATCACTATTGCCTTGGTGAGGATCCACAAGTACCACATATTGAGAGACTTGAGAGAGCGTCATACAAAGGAAACTCTAAGTTTTACTTTGAAACTTGCAAAAAACTCTAGGATAAGAGTTGAACGACAGAGCTAGAGACATAGTGCTTAACTTAGAAATTATGTCCTTCAATTTCCCAAGACCCAAGAGAAAGCTACAAGCTCCATGGTTAAATGTAATAAAGGTAAATCTGAAGTTAGCTTGGTCTACTCTAATCCTTGAGTACTTCTTGGTTTAAAACTGAATACTTATGAGGGATAGCTATAAGTTATAATATCTGCTAAAGTTTGGCTTTGCTAAGGGACTAGCAAAGGTTAAGCTTGGGGGGAGCTTGTTGACGGTAATTATTGTATGATTTTACCCGTCAACTAAATATGAAATAAGGGTATAATGGCAAACACCACCATAGAATAGGGTTTTAACTGACAGAATTCCATAATTTTGGTGAATCAGTGTTTTGCAGGGGGTTAATCAGAAAAGAACCAAGGGAGACCCACATGTCGGATTAAAATAACGAATTTCACCGTGAAAGGAGATCAAGAATATTCTAGAGAACACCAGAGACTCACCAGAGGAAGCGGGACCCACTCGGCATCCACAAGGGGTCAGCCGACCTCCCTGACAGGTCAGCCGCTCCTTCTCGCGTGCTTTTTGACGTGGAGCCACATCCCGATTTATAGAGCAATCTCCACCGCCTATCAAAGTCGGTTTGATCCAAGGGCTACGGTTCATCCCACCGGCCTATATAAGCAGCCCTAGACCCCCTAGGGCTTCAGATCAATTCATATCAATCAAGTTATAGAGAGCCAGAAACCATAGAATCATTAGAGCTTCACCATCCAGAGCATAGCTACATAGTCTCGAAGTAGAAGGAGGCATGTTCTACTTGAGTTCCGGATCTTGTCTCGAGCCATTGTAAGCTCTCTCTTGTATCTTAAACCTCTTTTGAGTGATTGAAATAAAGTTGATTGACATTATTCTACTATTGATTATGTTCTCAATTATGATATTCATTGCTTATCTAGATTGTATACTTTGCATAGTTAGGATGCATTCATATTCATACATAGGTTTATATAGCTCTCATTCATTGACGTCATGGATGGGTGACCAACAGCATGTAAGCATGGTGCTTAGATGTAGTTTGTCTGCAAATGCACCTTATGTGACAATCCCGTTGAGTCCTTTGTAGTCCACACTCCGATTGTAGGGACAGTAAGAAGTTATTATTACTTTAGAAGGCTGATTATGATCTTGATCTTCCTTAGTAATATTCCTCTTAGGTACGAATATGAAGTGTCTTCGCCATGATTGCTAGTATAATTGCACCAATATAATATATCTTTGATAGTATAGTTAGAATGACTTAGGATATCCTTATGCTTCAACCTAATTCATGCTAGTACCCAGATAGGAAGTGCTCTAAGTGATAATTATATAGATTGATTGATTGATCATTATGCATATCATATATATCATTATTATTGTGACATAACCCCTGTTCTGAGTAAGTAGATCATGCATGGCATTCTCTATATTTGCATATGCTTATGATAACTATCTATCTACCTGCATCCCATTTATTATCAACCCTTCCCAGTGGTAAAATATAAATGATAACCCAGAATACTCTTGAGTAAAATGCTACAATGGTGTATATTTTATCTGTGCGCTTGCAAATACAATATTATATATATTTCAGTCACTTTCTAGAAGGAGAGATCTTTTAGAATCATGCTAGGGATGACAACCTAGTTATTTCTAAGAGATAGAGGATAAGAGTTCAAGTGATCTGTAGACTAATCAGGTGGCATATTAATCTATTCCTCCCATCATTTTTAGCATCATTGCTGAAAATAGAGTCTAACTCTATTTTTGGTGGTGACGTTAGAAATGCCAACAACGCGCCCCTTACAGCATTTGGAAGCGTACGATATGCCACTGTGTCCGGTTCAATTTGAACAAGGCCGTTGGCACACTGTCAGACCTCACACTGGACGCGCTAGGGAGCAACGTCCGGTGCCACGTGATAGAGCAACAGAGATCTCTAGGAGGTGACTGGACGTGTCGGGTCAGGGGTTACCATACACGCTAGCATCCGGTTGCTATTAGTTGACGCTCAACCTCCGTTACACCGGACGCGACCCACATATTGTTCACCCGTCTGGTCCAATCATCTAGTGAGATACCAGAGAGCGACCAGAGATCTCCAACACGGACCGGGCGCACCTCTGCGTGCAGCGCACGCTTTGTCACAGAAAACACATAGGGTTAGTCACTAGACACTTGCACTATTTGTATAGAGTTCGATGTGGCGTCTGGTGAATCTCTGACCGGCTTTTGAGTGTCCTCTTCTTCACCCTCGCTCTCATGGGCTAACAGAAAATTGTTTCACTCACTTGTGAATGCATGTTAGCATTTTGAAGACATAATTTTCAAGGGTTAGTTAGTCACACATTAGGTTCCTAATGCATCTACATGAATGATTGAACCTAATGGCACTTGATAACCTCATTGACCCATGTATGTCTCCTCTTTGTTGTACGGTTATCGATCCTAAGTGACTCACACTCTCTATAGTGTCTTGGGTCCACAAATGGCTCCTATCATATACCTTTGCCTTGACCCTATTTTTGTTTTTCTCTTTCTTCTTTTCCTCCAAGACTGAAGCCATTGATCACCACGATCCATGTCCATCTCCATCCACTCCATGGACTTCAATTACTCCATCACTTGGACATGGTACTGTTGACGATCGTTAAGTACCAATTTTATACCGTCAACTAATACTTAGAAAGGGGCAATAATAGAAACATAGGGGTTATTACTGACAAATTCCATGAGTTTTGGTGAACTGTCTATTTTCCAGGGAATTATCCAGAAAAGCTTAAAACAAGGATTAAAGTGCATAATTATCACGAAACTTAATCGCGAAGGCAACAAATGTCATCGGCAAGGTAGAAGCGTCTAGAAGGCACCCGAAGCAACCGGGGACCCACCTGTCAGGTGGTGGGGCCGGCCGGCGCCAACCCTAGGGTTTCTGCCCGCCGTCTTCTGGAGTCTTCCGCAACTGCCTTCGAGGAGTCATCACAGCCCTATGTTAAGTCGGTTTGATCCAACAGCGCACGTTCACCCCACCGGGCTATAAAAAATGGGACAGACCCCCTCCCTGAGGCACCAATTCATTCTTCCTGCTTCATTTGTCAAGAGTAGACTGAAGTTAGGGTTTCTAGAGATTAGAAGTAGAGCTCTCGTTCTTCAAAGTTCATTAGTTTAGGTGTCTAGCAAGTTTCAAGTAGAGTTGGGCGTTACGCTCGGGATTCCAGATCTATTCGTCTGGAGATCAGTAATTTTATCTTGTATCTCATTATGACTTTGCTCTATATTAATATATTGCTACTTATTCAGTTCTTAGTTTATTCTAATTGCATATTTGATATAGTTGTGATTGGTGATGATTATTGTCATATGATTGTAAAGTGCCTAATTCAGTACTCGAGTGAGTTAGGTGGTATGTATTATGTAGACGTGGTGTCTAGATATATTATGTACCTACGAAGGCACCTTAGACGTGTCGGGTCGTGTGGTAGTCCACGTAGGTGATAGCTGCGTTGGTTCTCTGTAGTCCACCCCCCGTACGTAGGACGAGCAGAACTGCGGTCGCGAAGGAGGTGACCCTTGTGTCTTAATATCCTCATTAGATGATGCTCCTTATGATGTTTCCTGAGTTGATTATTCTATAAATGAAGATGTGTAATATGGCGTAGGCTATAGACTTTGTATTTAGTCATTACATAAGTTTCCTTTACTTTAGCCCAATATCGAGATTGTCTTCCCACATTAGTGAGTCTTTATATTCTATCTCTATAATACCATTTACTTTATTTACTCAGTTATCATTTATCATAGTATTATTGACTTATTACCGCTAAAGCATTAGAGTAATTGGTTATCGTAGGTTTGCACATTTATTATTAAAGTTAATTATATTTTCAATCACTGTAGTAGATTACCCTAATGAGTAGAATGTCTATTTATCCTTTTGGCATAAAACAAATCAACGATACTCGGAATACTTACCAGGTGAAGTGCTACAATGGGAGAATTATCTGTGCGCTTGTGGATATATTCTATAGTTATTTTTAGGTGGCGAGTGTAGATTATTTTACCAAAGGTTTTTTTGGCATCATGTTAGGGATGACAATTTAACGTGAAGTGATGTTAAAAATATCAACAAGCATTGCTGGCGCCGTTGTCGGGGACTGGCAATTATATTCATTTGGATAATTTCTTAGAATTCGTTGAATTTATTTGCCAGGATATTTGTATTCTAGAATTTCATATAGGGGAGTTTTTCATAGATAATATTCTAGAAAAGCGTAAAAATAACTATAGACATAAATACTTATAGATAGACCATAATATTTTGCTTTAGCAGACTTACCTGTATTTTGTCTATGTTTAAATATTTTATATAGGGTAAGTGCATGATTGGTTGTAGTACTTTAATTCTTATCAATCAGGAAACAACCATAGGAAGAAGGGTCTTACATTATTTTGTGAAGCCATGGCTGAGAAAACTCTACATGAATTCTCTGCTCGAAGCACTGAGAATATTCGCGTTGGGCCAACTTTTAACCTTGGAGATCATGGTTACGTGATCAAGCTAAGCCTCATCAAAATGGTGCAAGCTATCACGTTTAGTGGAAAGAAGGATGAAGATGCAAGTGTCCATCTGCAAAATTTTCTGGAGATTGGCAACACCATCGACATTAAAGGCATTCCGCAAGACGTCATGCTACTTCGTTTATTTCCGTTCTCACTAGAGGGAAGAGCGAAGCAGTGGTTTTATCAGAATAAAAATCAAGTCAAGACATGGGGACAATGTTCAAAGGCTTTCCTAGAAAAGTTTTTCCCAGTAAGCAAAACCAATGCTTTACGAGGAAAGATTTCAGAATTTTGTCAGCAGAGAGGTGAACCTGTTCCAGAAGCCTGCGAACGTTTTCAAAATTACATATCAGATTGTCCTTATCAAGGAATCGAAAAATGGCTGATGCAAACATTTTATCACAGACTAACTCAAAGGTCACGTGAGCAACTGAATGCCACTACTGAAGGATCATTTATATCACTCATCCCTGAAAGAGATGAAGATTTTATGGCAAAGATAGCAGAAAATCAGAGTTGGACATCCAACACTCAGACATGCCTATAAGAGTGAAAGAGTTCCAGAGGAAGTGTGTGCACTGCCAACCAAGATGGATGTACTGTTGAGCTGGTTAGAGCACAGAGCTAATTATAAAAGAGATCGTCAAGCTATTCAAGATGCATTCAATTTCCAGAATCAATGCGGAGAATATTTACGAGTTGAGTTTGCTGATTCCCTAGAAGATATTAGTACAGTCATCAAGTCCACTTCTCAGAAGTAAGGATGGACTCAACCTCAGTCAACCAGTCAAGGTAAGAAACAGGGCAAATATAATTTTTCAAATCAGAGACAACCACCCTTAAGAGAATTAATATTAGAATAAGGTAGAATTAATGAAAGTATTTATAAGAAGCTTGCTTTTAATGATAAAGTTTTAGAAAGAATTAATTCTAAGTTAGATAATTTATCTTCTGTTGTTAAAGATCAAATATTATTTAATAAAAAGATATAATTACAAATTGCACAATTGTCTTCTACTTTGTTTACCACTAACCATGAACAAGTGAAAGGAATATCTACTAGAGGAGGTAAGTCTACACGTGATCTACCTTACCGAAAAGGGGCACATAGACCAACACATTTAGTACAGGTAGAAGAAGAAATTGAGAAGGACAACAGAGAAGAAAAAGTCGTACCACTTTCATCACTAGAAGTTACACCACCTAGTTGAACCACAAGATCAAGAATTAACTCAAGATTTTCATGACACAACCCTCCTACCGTTTTCACGCAGAAAGAGAAGAGTTAAAACGGATGATCAATTTGGTAAGTTTGTAGAGGTAATTCAGAAATTATATGTCAATACTCCATTATTAGATACCATGCAGGTACCCACATACGCAAAGTATCTTCGAACTATCCTCAACAACAAAGGACCACTACCTTCTACTGAAGTTGTCAAGCTAACGAAGGAGTGTAGTGAGACAATTCTGAGTTCTTCTCTAGCTAAGAAGAAGGATCCAGGGTGTCCCACTATTGATTGCTCAATCGGAGAACAGATATTCGAGAATGCTTTATGTGATCTTGGAGCAAGTGTCAGTGTCATGCCCAAGACAGTCTTCGACAAACTCAACTATTCTACGCTCACGCCAACTTCGATGTGTCTGCAACTAGCTGACCAATCGGTCCGCTATCCCACAAGAATCGCAGAAAATATTCCGGTAAAAATCCGCTAACTTTTTTGTTCCTGTAGATTTTGTAGTACTTGACATATAGGAAGAGAGGAAGATACCCCTCATCCTCAGGCGGTCATTCCTAAACACTGCAAATGCAACCATCAACGTCGGAGCTGGAGAAATCACATTCACGATCAATGGGCAAGAAAAAGCGGTTCGCATTCAAGCCAGGACTGGAACAATGTCAAACTTTAGAGTGTCATGAAGGACAAGATGCAACAACATCTCCGACACCGGAGATAAATCATGAAGAATAATTTAATTAGAGAAGTCCGGATCGGCGGACTTAAAAACCCCGAACCTTCGCCGGGAGGTAACTCGGTAGTTATCGGTAATTTAAATCTTACATTAAAATTTGCACATTTACTTTCCCATAAATTGCATTATTAAAAATAAATCAAAATAAGAATAACATGATTAAAGCATAAGCCCCATGTGACTACTACTAACGGAGCGCCCCCGTCAGTGAAATTTACTGTGGTGTTAGAAAATTATAAAAAGACCAACATTAAAATTCTAATTTTTCATAGATTCATAAAAGTAATTTAGTTTTTCATTCTTGTGACATTATACGGTATAAAAACGGAAGACATATAGGACCCACAAACACCACATCAAGTTACCTCAAGTCTTATCATCAACCACCACCTTTTACTACCATCCAAATTTCATTCATTTATTCATGTACTACCCTCCATTAATTCTTTTCACTTCTGCCACCAGAGATAGCACTCACGCACATGCATTTGGAAACAGCTGTAGGTAGTGTTGACATATTTCAAAGTGGAGGGCCAAAAGACACAAGGTAGGGATGGCCGGCCCCACTACCACGTCGGCCGGCACCCCTCTCCCTCTTCTCTGCCTCTCATTTCTCTCACTCACTCATTGCCTCACTTGTACACCAGAGAGCACCAAGCCACTCTACTCTGCAACTCGAGATTTTTAACTCTCACAAATCCTCCATTTAATCCAAGTTTAAGCAAGGAAAGGAGGAGAGAAGGAGATTAGCAAGAGCATCTAATAAAGAGATTGCCACTTCGATTCCTTCTCTTCACTTATTCCTGTTTTGTTCTTGTGTTCTTGTTTGTTCTTGCCGTGTTCTTCGTGTTTTTCATTTTACAGGCAAGATGAGCAATAGAATGAAAGGTGCCATCCAGTCCCTTGGAAGAGCATTTCCACGCCGCACAACACGAAGTCAATCATCGTCACAAGTGCCATCGTTCGTCGGCTCCGACATGGATGTCGATCCTCCTTCACCCTTCGTGTATGACAACCCTTCATCCTCTTCCTAATGGGAAGAGAGGTATGAGCTCACCAGCATCACTCAAATTTCATTACCATCTAGACCACAGAGGGAAATATTAAATGTGGTTAAGAACATGGAATTTACGCATACTCTGATTTTTAATGCCACCCCGCTACATGAAACCGGAATGGATTCCGAGTTTGAGCTCATATTTAGAAATGTTGGATGGGAAGGTGCATGGCAAGTCACTGAACAGGGTAGCAAGTTACTCACGATAGAATTTATTAGCATCCTGGACTTTGATGATGATGAGGTTAATTTTATAATGTTTAATAAACCCTTCACCCTCTCATAGAAAACTCTTAGTTTAGCACTAGGATTCTCTAATCAGTGTGTGGTTAATGTGATGGAAGCTCTCTAAGACTTTAATAAAGATGATTTTTGAGAGAGCACCGCTGCGAAGAAACCAGAAAGAAAACAAAAATATACTACTAAAGAAGTCCATTACCCCACACTGAGGTTCATGCTTAAATGGCTAGCTTTTACATTGTTTTCCTAGAGAGGAATTAAATAATATTAAGCAAGATGAGCTACATTTATTATATATCCTGATAAAAAAGAGAAAAGTGTCACCTGTAAAAATGATGTTGAATTACTGGAAAACTATCCCTTCTATGAGAAAATGCAATATTTCTTTTACTTCCTGGTTTACACGTTTATCCACCGGGCTAGGTTTATTACAGAATGCTACACTTATTTTTATTTCTGATACCCGTAGAATTATTGGCTATGATTTTTTTCTTTCGTGCTCACAAGCTCAAGCGCCAAAATAATAAAATAGTTATGATTTATAAAAATTATGCAAATGAGTACGAACTGTTGGACAGGGAGTTAGGAATTTATTCTGCTCAGAACTTTAATTTTCCAGCTATTGGAGCTAATATTGGCAGTTGTCCGTCCGCACGCATCAGCAGGGAACTGATTACACTGGAGCTGACCCAACACCATCTGAGCCAGGTTATTTCCAGTTTGTTAATTTTGGTGAGCAAGGATCGTCGCAGGAGCCACGACAGCAGTGGACCACCCATGCAAGATGGGAGGACAAGCTCACCTTTCAGCGAGGACAGTCTTCATCCGCAGCAGCAGCAGGTTGGGAAGCATTACCCACAGAGGAGCCGGACAACACAGCCAATGATTTTCAGAGAGGCCGAACATCCTTTTCTGTGCGCGGAAACACGGACTTCACTATTGATGGGCTGTATCCGTTCCATGCGCCACCAGAAGATGGCTACCACCGGCCGCCTGAGCAGCACTTTGAGGCTCCCGCTAATGATTTTCTAGCTTTTTTATGCACCTCACTAACATTGAGTAGGGACAGAACACGATAAGCGACACACTACACCAGCACGAGCAGTGGCAGCACCGTACGGACCAACGACTTGATCAGTTATATCAAGGACAGCAGCAGACACAGAGCGGACTAGAGTATTTGATACATCAGATGGGATTTTGCCGCCGCCTCCACCACAGTACTAAGCGCGGCAACAGTTAGCTTGGGAGAGATCCCCGCTAGGTGAGCACCCTTCACCTTTGTATATATTCTATCATTTATTTCAGTATTTATTTCATCTGTCAATTTTAATATTGCTAAAATAAAATAAAATAATAATAATAATAATAATAACAACAATAAAAAACAAGAAAACCAAATAAAAATTTATTTACCGTTTTCTATAGTTACTGCATTTAATTCTTGCTTGATAAAAAAAATTGAAAATCCAAAAGTAGAGTATATAAATAAGTTTGTTTTAAATTTCGCATTAAATTTGTCTTTAGAGTAAGTAGAACTTGACGGTAGAGAAAAATCAAAAAGATGATTAAAATACTTAAATATAATTTCCTACAAATGCCTAATATTTAAATTTAAATTCTCGTACGAATTGCATGGAGTTTATCTATCGTGAAAATTTATTCTGAAACTTGATACCTGTGGATAGCATAAGTTTTGGATTAAATCTAAATAATTGACGGATACGATATAAGAAGGTTTAAGTTGCTATTTATTTCATTCTGAGTGATACCTAAGCTCCAGACATTTCAAAAGTTAAAATCAAAATAAATATATTAATAATTTGTTCTGCTAATATAATTTAAATAGACTATTCTGTTATACATTCATGATTGAATTTACTTGCATAAAAAGTTTTTGCACTATTAAAAAATCTCTCTTAGAAGTTCAAAAGAGAATGTGGGTTATAAAATTGAAAGATGTCATACCAAAGAAGTATGAGCCTGAAAGATGCCATATCAAAAGGGTATGTGCCAAATCAAAGAAAGAGAGTAAGACAATGGGTGCAAAAACACCTGCCTGAAAAAAATAGGTACAAAAAGTATCTACTGGGGAGATAGGCCACACTCTTCAGAAAGACAGAAAAGAGAGGATAATGCATAGGAGCCCGAAAATAAAATTTTATCACACTCGCAAATTCAGTCATAGTGTATTGCTTAGTAGTCATATGCAGTCTTATTAGTAGACTCTCATTATTTTCTAAATAAAAATTATATACTTATTATTAAAAAAACCCTCTAGAGCAATGGTTGAAACAAAGGATGAAAGACATAGTGCTTGCTTAATTATTCTATCTTTCAATTACCCAAGATTTAGTTTAAAAGCCTCACGGTTGAAAGGAGTAGGAATAAGTTTGAAAGGTGGACTAATGAATTTCAATCCGGAGAAGAATTTCTATTTAAATATTTGAGTGCTTGTTGGAAGTTATACATATTGATGAAACCCTGAATAAATTATTTCAAGTCAGGTTTGCTAAGGGACTAGCAAAGACTTAGTTTGGGGGTATTGTTGACGGTCGTTAAGTACCAATTTTATACCGTCAACTAATACTTAGAAAGGGGCAATAATAGAAACATAGGGGTTATTATTGACAAATTTCACGAGTTTTAATGAACTATCTATTTTTCAGGGAAGTATGCAAAAAAGCTTAAAAGAAGGGTGAAAGTGCGTAATAATCACGAAACTTAATCGCAAAGGCAACAAACGTCATCAGTAAGGTGCCAAGGGGGGCCCCACCTGTCAGGTGGTGGGGCCGGCTAGCGCCAAGGGGGGTCGGGCGGCGCCACCCCTAGGGTTTTTGGCCGCCGTCTTCTGGAGTCTTCCGCAACCGCCTCCGAGGAGTCATCTCAGCCCTGTGTTAAGTCGGTTGATCCAACGGCGCACATTCACCCCACCGGGCTATAAATAAATGGGCAGACCCCCTCCCTGAAGGCACCAATTCATTCCTCCTGCTTCATTTTTCAAGAATAAAGAGAAGTTAGGGTCTCCAGATATTAGAAGTAGAGCTCTAGTTCTTGAAAGTTCATTAGTTTAGGCGTCTACCAAGGTTCAAGTTGAGTTGGGCGCTACGCTCGGGATTCCAGATCTGGTCGTCTAGAGATCGGTAATTTTATTTTGTATCTCATTATGACTTTGTTCTATTTTAATATATTTTTATTTATTCAGTTCTTAGTTTATTCTAATTGCATATTTGATATAGTTATGATTGGTGACGATTATTGTCGTATGATCGTAAAGTGCATAATTCAACACTCGAGTGAGTTAGGTGGTATGCATTATGTAGACGTGGTGTCTAGATATATTACGTACCTACGGAGGCACCCTGACGTGCCGGGTCATGTGGTAGTCCGTGTAGGTGACAGCTGCGTAGGTTCCTCTGTAGTCCACCCCCCTACGTAGGACGAGCAGAGCGCGGTCGCGAAGGAGGTGACCCTTGTGTCTTAATATCCTCATTAGATGATGCTTCTTATGATGTTTTCTGAATTGATTATGCTATAAATGAAGATGTGTAATATGGTTTAGGCTGTAGACTTTGTATTTAGTAATTACATAGGTTTTCTTTACTTTAGCCGAATCTCGAGATTATCTTACTACATTAGTGAGTCTCTATATTCTATCTCTGGAATACCATTTACTTTATTTACTCAGTTATCATTTATCATTGTATTATTGACTTATTACCTCTAAAGCATTAGAATAATTGGTTATCGAAGGTTTGCACCATTTATTATTAAAGTTAATTATCTTTTCAATCACTGTAGTAGATTACCCTAATGAGTAGAATGTCTATTTATCCTTTTGGCATAAAACAAATCAACGATACTCGGAATACTTACCTGGGTGAAGTGCTACAATGAGAGAATTATCTGTACGCTTGCGGATATATTCTATAGTATTATTTTTGGGTGGCAAGTGTAGATTATTTTACCAATGATTTTTTTGACATCATGTTAGGGATGACAACTTAACGTGAAGTGATGTTAAAAATACCTACAGGTACTAACTTGTTCAATCACAACACTTAATACAAAGGTTAGTATCGAGAGTCTCATTAATTAACCAAAACTAAACTTGGAACTTTCAAGGTTGCCACCGCCGCTCAAGCTTGGCACGCCGGAGGCCGGGCGGCGCTAGGAGGCCACCACTGCCGTTGTTGCTGCGCTTGAGGCCACTGCTCCACCACTGCGCTGTGGCCATGCTCGATGTCGCCGCTACTGCCATGCTCGATGCCGCCATTACTGCTGCACTGGAGGAGCCGTGCGGTGTTGAGGCACTGGAAGAGGCCGTTTGCACTTGAGGAGGTCGCGTGGTGTCAAGGTGTTAGAGTCACGAGTGAGCCGGGAGGGTGGGGACTAGGTGCATGGGGTGGGGAAGTGCAGCGCTGGGTGGGGACGTGTGGTGGGGGCTAGGGCCAGGTGGCTAGGGATAGGGGTGACTAGGCCAGTTCTGGGTCTTCCTCTATTTTGCGGGTCGTGTTGTGCACGTGCCATGTTAAATTTGTGAGCTTCATGCCAGGCCATTAGGCTATGGGCTGCATGCCCATCTATGTCTAGGACTAAATGGGAAGAATTGCAAATAAAGAAAATTTATACTCGAGCCTCCGAACCAAAGCAAAGCAAAGCAAAACTACAAACGACCATGAAATGGAACAACCACTTATATCATATACATAAATTATGATTAATTGATTTATTCCTTGGAAACAATAGTAGTAAAGCATATATAGCAAATTCATGCACCCAAAGCGTCCGTTGTAAACAGACGTGTTTAAGGGGCCTAATCATGCATGCACCCCAACGATACCTTATAGGGCCTAGTTCGTTGTCCTGGATTCTCCATGTAATTTTCTATTCCGTGTTCTCTTTGTGGGAACAAAAGCTATGGCTAGCTTTTAGGGGCAAGGCAGGAGGATCAAAAGGTAATGAGATAAAGCCGTGTCTTTTCTCCTTCTCAAGGCACAGCACACGCCACACTCATATATGCTTCCATCCTTTTCTATGCACCTCCATCTTCCACCATCAGCCATCAACTTTCTTATAGCCTTTCCTTTTTCTGGTGGTGGATGGCAATGGCGATGGATGCCGACGGCCGGCAATGAGCGCGCCGGGATTCCATTGTGGCGAATGGTCTTGCAGGTCGGCGTCACGGGGTCCATACGGATGTGGAAAAAAACACAAGAGCTAGCACTGTCGATCCGTCGCTATCCTGGGGTTGCAACTAGGGATAGCTACCCCTAGTATGGGAACTAGCACACTTGACATTTCATATAGTATATGTATAGTATATATATATACACGCATAATAATAAGCTAAATAACAAGGTAGCGTGTGCACTCGAAACTTTTTAAATGATTGTTTTGTGTACGTCCTAAGAGGTAATTGTGACCTTTGGACCGTGCAAGAAGTTAGACTCGCACTGTATATATGCATGTTTTTTTTTCATATCCCACGTCCAAATGACTGTGAGCCATTTATTTAATTCGATCGGATGTTCATTTAATATCTTAAACATATTTTTATTTATTTATTTATTTTATAAAATAAGATAAAAAGAAATATTTAGATATGAAAAATCTTTTTTAAGATTAGATTGCATGCACCGTGTAGATTTGGCTGCATGCACGTCTTTTTTTTTTTGCCGTCAATTGCATGCACCTCTTACACGATTGCATGACAATTGCGAGATAAGTTCTTGAACATAGAGAATATGAAACGGCGGCCAATTTGATTGGAATAGCCTAATGAATGTACTACGGCAGAAGCATTCTCAATAAGTGCAATTGACCAGAAATTAGCTTCACCTGTGTGTTCTCCCTCCATGCAATATCCAAGAAGGCAGACAAGATTGATGACGGGGGTGGTGGCGGCAGGATCGCGAGGACAGGGCTGGGGCGGGATCACGAGGACAGGGCCGGCAGCCTAGCGATGTCTGAGCGACGGCAGGATCGCGACCTAGGACCGGTGTCGCCGTCGCGACCTCGAGGGACAGACGGCAACTGCATTACTACAGATTCAAAAAATCACTGCTGGTCCTTGGTGAAGGGGATTTTGAACCGCCAGTGATGTGCTCATCTGGCGTAGTGCTGTTCAGGCGGTGACGTTGGGGGACAGGGGGCATGTTACTTCTGCCCTCTTTTTTTTATGGAAACTCCATGCGTGTTGCAAGTTTGCAACTCAAGCTACAAGTCTGCATGTGAGATGCAACAACCTCCGTGATTTGAGGAGGATGAAAGGGAAAGAAATATAATTTTTCAGATTTTTCAATTTTTTATGTAATTTAAAAAAATCCAAATAATCAACGGTTCAAATTTATTTGAGATATTTGTTCCTTAGCATTCTTTTAATAATCCTTGATGGAATATCCAAAAAATTGATCACACAAGATTGTCAAAATAAAAATGACAGGTAAAAAAGGGACAAATGGGAGGAGAATCTCACTGCTCCTAAACTTTTTATGGGTACATCAGCTTCAATTATATCTGTTTTGGCTGCACCTTAATCTATACTAATCCACATGGATTGTGGTGCAAGAATTAATTAATTTTTTACCCTAATTCAACCTTGTTTGGTGGGGATCAAAGGAGATTGAGGAGGATTTCAACCCTAATAATTCAAAATCCTTTCTAATCTCTTTCTTTTTTTCACAAACATGTCCGTTGACGCGTCATTTGTTAAGAGGGATAAGGCCAAAAGAATGGTATACATGATGTAGCTACAGGGGATTGCATAGCATAGATTATAAAACCTCAGAGTTAGTAGTTAAAAACCTAAAAGGCAACATAAAACAAATAAAGAGAGGAGGTAAGGAGAGGGGGGACGCCACAAATCTAACTGACTACACTTGCAATAAAAAGATAAAACAATACAAAGGTTGCCAACAAAGGAGTTGAAGCCGCAGTGTCCAAATACATCCACCAAGAAGAGATAAGACCACCGCGGTGAAGTATATCCACCATCAAGAGCAACAAGAAGAGATGAGACTATGGCGGCGAAGTATCCACCCGATCAAGAGCGTGCATCCAGCAGCATGGCAGCAAAGCATCCGTCAGAGACAATGCAGCAAAGCATCCACAAATAGTGGGGCCGTCGCACACTTAGTAACAAAGCATATGCCAAAGTGGGGAGACCGAAGCAATGCCGATGAGAAGAGTATCAGTCTAGGTAGCAACTGTGACAAAGTATCCGTCGGAGAGAGCGCAAGCGGCCAAGTATTCGCCATGAAGGACCAAACGACCGTGGTAACACCAGAGCTAGACAAACCAAAGCGAAAGGTAAACTGATGCACAAACAGACGCGGTATAGTCAAGAGTTGTTCTGGCGAGAGAGGCATGCAGCTGTAGAAGGGCTCCAACCAAGCCTGCAACAAGGGAATGACATCTACAGACACAAATAAATGTTTGATGGAGCGCATAGGACTTTTGCCCCAGAACCGTCCCTACTACTACGCGCGATGAACAAAACCTTCATCGGTGCCACCAACAAGGTAGATAGTACAAGATGAACCACCGGCCATTGCCGAACTAAATCAAGAAGCCGAGACAGAGCTTTCACCTAGAAACTGTTCAACCACTACTGCTAGCGGGTGGGCACCGGTAGCAAAGGAGACGAGATGAGCCCACCAATGCCGGCGAGCATCCAGACAACTGCAGGCACCACCACTTGCATGTGATCGCCGGATCTAGCCGCCTTGGGAGGTGACCACCAGACACCGGCCGGTGTGGGCATGCCCTAGCATGCTTGGGGGAGGACCAGCCAATAGCCACTTCGCAGGCGTAGGCGACGCCAACAGACCATCGTCCCTCGCTGAAATGTCCTGGCCAGCCACTTTCCTCGAAGCGTGCGGACAGGCTCGCGTGCTTAAAGCAGGCAAGGTCCGACCAGATTTGGTTGTGGTCACCCTACCCTAGTCACCGTTGTTGTATCCACGGGGCGAGGGGCTTGCAAGGTGGTGGACGACAGATCCGGACCTTGAAAGCTTGAATCCACCCTTGCCGCTCAGCCACAATGTCAGAGTTGAATGTGACAAGGATAGTTGGAGTAAGGGAGAAGGAGAGGGAGCGGTGGTTGCGACGGGTACCCATTTGGCAGTCTCCATGGGCCGCCGCCACTGCACACCATAGGGCGGCGATGGCGGCCGGAAGGGAGACAGGGATGGGAGACCCTAGCGACGCCTAACCGAGAGAGGTCCCTAAGTCACACCTGTTTGGGAGCTCATGAGTTGGCTTGTTTAGGTTCTCTGCTTGACCGACTTTATTTTCTAATCCCTTTAATTTTACTTTGGTAGCTTGTTTGGCTATACTCGGATCCATCTTAATTCCTCCGTGTTGAATTCTAAAGTAAACACGGTTGCAGCGAAACAAGACCCGGGGAGGGACCCGGGGCCTATGGACTGGAGGGAAGCTTAAAAAAATTTTCTACCATGTTTTGCTGGTGCAGTCATGTTGACCTGACGACTCAAGAGCCCTCTCTTTGTTCCTCTCATTTAAAACTAATCTCAAACAGTACACTTTCTGTTGCAGTTCGTCTCAGTGTGGCATGCAATCGGGCACGAACAATCAAATCAACTGACCTGCTGTCTTTTCAATCACTGACCTACTACTAATCTTTGTTACTTGCTCCTCTCGGTCCTAAATTAGATCTCGTTATATATGATGAGTACTGGTCAAACTTTTTCTAATTTTAACTGAGTTTATAGAAATTACGAGTAACATGTATATCTCTAAATAACTATATTATGAAAATATATTCAAAGATCTATATTTAAAACTAATCTCAAACAGTACACTTTCTGTTGCAGTTCGTCTCGGTGTGGCATGCAATCGGGCATGACTAATCAAATCTACTCACCTGCTGTCTTTTCAAGTCACTGACGTACTACTAATCTTTGGTACTTACCTTCATCCCAAATTAGATGTTGTTATGAAGATGCGTGCTGATTAAATTTTTCTAACTTTAACTAAGTTTGTAGAAATTACGAGCAACATGTATATCTCTAAATAAATATATTATGAAAGTATATTCAAAGATCTATCTAATTATACTAATTATATATTATAAATATTAATATTTTTGTATATATACTTGGTCAAAGGTAAAAAAATATTTGACTTCTCGTGAAATAAGAATGACATCTATTTTGGGACAGAGGGAGTACTCGATGAGCTAATCGTTTGCGTCCATCTTAAATCAGAGACTTATTCTATATTATTACTACTAGCCGAGCTCCCGAATTTCACAGGAATTATATAAAAACTTTAGATAAATTAATTTATTTTTCACATAAAAAACATAAAACAGAAAAAAAAGTAAAAAAAAAAAAACCTTTACCTCTACGCAGCCGATATGTAGAAGTATGCATGGAAACAACCAAGAAGCGGCCTGCAGATGGCCAGAAAACGTGAGTTGTCAATTACAGCATCTGTGCATGTACATGTAGACACGTATGCGTATGGTCGTCCTCTGATCCTGCTCGGGCAAATTAAAAGACATGAAGCTCATAGACGGAGGCGTTATCTGGAGCTTAATTGTGATGTTAACATGCTGCTCTAGGTACGGATGACGAGTTGCTATTGCTAGTTAAGCTTAATTGGCCACAGGCCAACTTTAATTTGAGGACCTACCTAGCTAGCAGTACTAATTGTCTAGTTCTAGGAGTTTTATATTCCGGGCGTGGGTCAGGGTAGGCCTCCCTCATCACATGCACTTTTCAGTTGCGAATGCCGGCCGGCTAGGTGGTTGCGTAGCATCGGCTGCACAGTTCCTGCCACGTTTCGACACCACACCAACTCAACGTCAGAAAATTGATCTCCCATTTCAAAGTGTCAAAAACTAGCATTCTGGTTATATATATACCCTTAGTCCCGAAAAGAGTGTCATTTTAGAATTTCAGACATCTTCAGTATAAGAAATTGGAATTGCCTTGGCGGCCGAGAATTTTCTTGGTTGCCAAGGAATTTTCTTGGAATTGCCTGTACTATCAAACACTCAAACAAACATATATTCCAATTCCTTGAAGGTGGAAGTAAATCATCAAGGATATACGTGTTTTCTTGGTGGTTTCTAGTAACCCTATAAGAAAATGACTCATTTCATTGAGCATTATTCTAAACCCTCAAGGTAATTGACATCTCGTTGGGTGTAAGTGGAAACTGCCAAGGTAATTTTTAGAGTTTTGAATTCTTTTTTGAATCTTTCAAATGACCTTAAATTGAGATATAATTCAAATGAAGTTGTAGTACTCGACGATATATAGAACTTTTGAGTTGAAATTTTTTCATTGAAAATTGTCTGGGCTCTCTAATATTCATTATAAGATCCACTAAACTCATAAAAAAAGAAAGAAAGATAGACTTCTACACAAAATATTTCATGGTGTAGTTGTAAGTGAGTTTCACGCGAGAGCAGTTCGAATCCCAGCTACAACAATTGTGCGAATATTTCTCTTTTTTGCGATACATATCCTTGGTAGTCTAGACTGTTTTCCGTGAAGATTTTTGACACTTAAGAAAACTACTTTCCTTAGCGGTTGGAACATTTTATTGGCCATTTAGCAAATTAAGTATGGTCACAATTTTATTGACAGTTAGCCTCTAAAAAAATCTTCCTTGATTGCCAAAACCACCAAAACAAACTAATTTTCCTTGTCTTCTATGCTTGAGCGAATTTTCTTGGCGGTTTTTGGCACTCAAGGCAATTCAGAATTGTGGGTAGTACTTGTTTGACCTTCCGTTATTCAAAATATTTTTATAAATGTTATTTATCTTGTATTGGCTTATTTTATCATTAGTTACTTTAATGATAATATATTTATTTTATAGTTTGCACAAAAATTTTGAATAAAATAAACGGTCAAACACGATGTTTGAAAGTTAAAAATGACACTTTTTTAGGACTGGATGTAATATATGAAGTTGACCAAGAGCAGCATATATTATTGTAAACAAATTAAGGTTAGAGCATTACACGAGTTTCAGACTGTTGGCGGTCCTTAAAGCCTAATTCTTACAGCCAATATGTTACTAAAATAAATAGTAGGTAGGGCTTTAAACTAACTATTTTCACAAGTTTTGGAGTGTACTTGACTTGCAGGTGTGACATGTGAAAATGCACAAAAACCATAAAGAAAGCGCACATCCAGGAAACGTATTCAGAGAAGGCGCAATCCAAGAAAATAAGAAAGCCCACCTGAAACACTAAACTGGATCCATCCGTAACCGCGGGGGAGGTCCAGGCCCAGAGAGCAACCGACCACCCAAAGGCGGTGGCCAGATGGTGCATCCCAGGGACCGACCGCCCCCGGGGGCGGCCGCCCCCCTGGTGGGGCCTCCTGGGCTCATCCTTCTCAGGTGGTGCGTAGGTCGGCTCCCTCAAGGCGGTTTCACCTGCTTCCATATTTGTTGGCGCCCGAACCGTCCTTGTTAAGCTATAAAAGAGAGGGAGAGCTCTCCTTCAACACACACCATCATTTGGAACCATTTACCTCACCTCTCACTTGTATTCTTTAGATTAGTTTTAGTATTAGAGCAAGGCAAGAGCTATCAAGGAGAGCTTGTCTCCTTGGAAGAAAAGGATCATCTTGGTATGAATACAACTCGGTCTTCTTCCATGAGCAAATTCTTATCTTATTTATATGATCATGCATATGAACTAGAGTCTAGTTATGATCTTGTTATGAGCACAGTATATGAGCTAGAACATAGTTTATGTATCATGTTCTTGACTTGTTCATCGTTGTTCTTCATCATTCATCGACTTAATATGAATAGTGGAAAAACTAGGGATGAGGTGACGGTTCGTCGTGCTATCATGGTTGCTCTTAACCATTGCCTGTCACTCCGAAGGGGTGGGGTCCATGGGGGTTAGGAGTTGTTTCCAATTACATGGGCGTGGTGCCCGGGTATGCGGAGATCGGCGGATATGTGGGTACCCCACGGGCAGAGGGGTAGGTGGGCAGGTGGTGACAGCCCTGTCCATCCCTAGCATTCCCCCACGTTCGGGTATTCAGTAGGAGTTTGTAAAGTCTCTATCGGCTAGCAGACCAGCTGCGGGGATCTCCCTGTCATCTCAGACCTAGTCCTGATACTGGACATGCTAGTTAGATGTTTAATAACAGTTCTTTGCATAGTTATATATGACCAATGCCTGCTCAATTAGATATATTCTTTTATTCTTATTTCTCTTTTATCCTTGAGGTCGGCTCAGATGTGTGTCCACTATCTTTGAACTATAATTTACCCCTGCCTATGCTATGTCTATCTATGCATTCAATAAGTGATCATGTTTATGGCAAAGCTAGATGCATTCGTCCTGCCCTCCTACAGAAAATTATAAATACGACACCCCACGGGTTGAAATGCTACAATGATAGTTCCGTACACTTGCGGATTTATCTATACTGAGCTATCATGATTGGCATACCTAAGTACCATTACCTAAGGATTGTAATTCTTGTTGCACCCCAAGGCGCCGTGTCACAATTTTGCATATCGTAAGTAATGACAGTTAGGAAGGCCAATCCGGCACTTCTAACTGCTATTACCAGAATGCATTACCTAGGCTAGCGCCATTAAGGGCCAAGGGTTACTTTTCTAAAGTAATGGTGGTTGGGAATGTCAACTTACGTTTCTAGTATCATTGCTACGAATGGGCTTTTAGTCTATCTTTAATAATGACGCTAAGAAACGCCAACAAGCATTTCAGGCGCCGTTGCCGGGGAGGGCAAAAGGAAATAAAAACATCTAGTTTGGCATAGCCATTGATTGCATAATAAGCAAAAGGTAGCCATAGTTTAGGCAGGATAACTTCTCTTGTTTTCTTCCTCTTTTTATTGGAAAGAAAACAGGATAGTGTATGAGTGGTTTCGACCTGTCGAACAACTTCACCGACAATCCAGAGGCACTCCTAAGGAAGAACAGGTCCCGTACCACTTCTTCTTCTGCTACTCCATCGACAGATGAACCATTCACTCCCGCACCATCCACTACTATCATCATGGCCAAGACACTCCGCGACTACTCCACCCCTACTATTGCCAACGTGCCCGTTGGGCCCATTGTCAATATCGAGAATGGAAACTTCGAGCTCCATACTGGCCTAATCAAAATGGTGCAGGCCAGCCAGTTCTATGGCTTGCCAACTGAGGACGCAAGTGCTCATCTTCAACACTTCCTTAAATTGTGCGACACCATCGTCATCAAAGACGTCGCACCAATTAGCATCAAGCTCCGCCTGTTTCCTTTTTCCCTTGCGGGGAAGGCGAAACAGTGGTTCTACCAAAACAAGGAAGCTGTCAACACGTGGGACAAATGTTCCATGGCGTTCCTCGCCAAGTTCTTCCCCATGAGCAAAACCATTGCTCCAAGGGGGGAGATATCCAACTTCCACCAAACATCACTCGAGTCCATCCCTCAGGCATGGGAGAGGCTGCAGGACTATGTCCAAGCCTATCCCCACCATGGAATGGAAGATTGGCTGGTGCTCCAAAACTTTTACGAGGGCCTGACGGCCATGTCAAAAGGGCACCTTGACGCCGCAGCTGGAGGGGCATTTCTCTCCCTCACCATCGAGAATGCCACTACACTCATCGAAAAGATGGTAGCAAACCAAAGCTGGGGAGAAGGAAGAGAAACACAAGAAGGTATGCACACCGTGAAGGAGACGGATTTGCTTGCCGCAAAAATAGACCTCCTAATAAAGAGGCTAGACGACTGTGCCACCGAACCCACCACAGGCACCGTCCAAGCCACGGACTTACACATGACATGTGAAGTCTGTGGAAATGTTGGCCATTCGGGGAACAGGTGTCCCGAAACCCAGGAAGAAGCGACCTACGTCAACAACGGGTTTCGCCAACATCAACAACCAGGTAATAATGGGTGGAACAACCATAACCACCTATAAGGTAATTCTTCTAATCTCAATTCAAATTTCAAATTGAATTTCAATCAACCTTCCTCGAGAGATTTTGTTTTAAGGCAAGCTAAGTTTAATGCAGACCTTGCTAGAAAGCTTTCCTTTAATGATAAAACGTTTGAATCTATAAATGATAAACTTGAACTCTATCTTCTTTTGTTAAACATCAGTTGAGTTTCAATAAAATGATAGAAAAACATTTTGCTCAAATTGCTGCTTCTATTCCTGTCAACAATACGGAAAAAATCTCAGGGCAACCCAAGAATTCTCCCAAGTTTGTTCATGCAGCTGCAGAGCAATGAAGAGGGGAAAGTCTTGCCAACAGACTATAAATGTTGAGCCCCTGCCGAAGGTCATCGGTAGTTATCATTCAAAAAAAGAGAAAAAAAAGGAGAGAGAGAAAAGAAAAGCTCTACTCCTTTACACCTTTGCTACCAATAAGGCCAAGGTCCATATACACTAGTTGTGTGTGTGATTCGGCCTGATGGTTCAGCTGAGTTGGAGACTGTACGTCCACGCCACCAGTGCAGCATCTTCAAAGAAATCCACATGTGCTGCCGGTAAGAACACTCAGGTATGCAAAAGGTAATAAATGTTCACCAACCCCTTCGCTCATACTTGTCTCCTTATGATCATTCAAATTCATGCTTCCCTATTTATGTCATATGCTCTTGTTTGGATGTATTCTCACGAGTAGCATCCATAGGCTGTTTTCAAATTAAGCATGGTTCTTAGGCTGAAATAGTCTTCTATAATCATGTTTTGACATGGTGTTGAAATTTGATTAATGAACCTTGAGTTGTTTTCATAAACAATGGCAGTAATCTGATATGGGGATAAGTCTTGGCTATATTTTCGTTGCATCTTTTATATCAGCCTTGTTTGAGCTCTAATAAAAGTTGGTTGAACAAGTTCCTAATAAAATAAAAATAACTAAATAATAAAATTTTGTTTTCTTCATCTTTTATCCAATAAAACCCTTGCCTGTTGTAGTCCCTCTTGTTTTGTTTTCTTTGTTATAATAAAAGCAGGTACAAAAAAATAAGTGTGGAGGAGATCTCTCAAGCATAACTACAACAAATTCAAGATCTCCCTAACACATTGCACAAACATCGAGCAACCCATCAAACAAAAGGACGAAACAAACAACTTCCATTAGTTCCTTCATCTTCAACGATGGTTTGTGCAACTCTACCCCCGCTCTTTTCAAAGTTTTGAAATTTAACTTTGAACACTTTTGAAAAGACAAAACTTTTGATGCTTCATCTCCATGGCATCCTGTGATTAAAGTTTGCATACTCTTTATTCCTTGCCAATATTCCTATTACTTGTGAACACTTATCATAGGGACCTCATTTTATTTAAGTGATTGACGAATGAGATATAGTAGGATGACTTGACGCCTGCTCATTTCTTGCAAAGAACTTGAGATTTATTTTTACAAAACAAAAATCAATATAGCATGTTTCTTGAATGATTGTAAATACCTACCAAGGCCATACATGATCTTTCATGACAAAACCTTCCACATATGCATCTTACTTTGTGTTGAGTTTGGTCAAGTTTTGTGACCCCTGTTGAGAGAAATTTCATGCTCCCAAGATTAGATTTCACTCACCCACAAATAAGGTTGCCAACTCTTACACTAAGAGTTGTGCACAACATTCATTCATCCATCCACCAAATAATTGCACTACTCCTACCTTGAGAGTAGGCAAAAAATATATCTTCCACTTTGATCCACCTAAAATGTTCTACTCCTACACTGGGGGTGAACCAAAAATATACTTATTAGGTCCCATCCAAATAAATGCTATGAATCTTTGTTCACATCTCCCTCAAAGTTTTTGTTGCAAATAAAAGCATGAGGCTATTTTCCAAAAGGTGAAAAAAAAAGAGAGAGAAAAGTGGAGAAGAAAAAAAAGAGAAAATATATATAAAGAAGAGAGAGAATAATGATAACTCATGCCCTCACAAAAGATTTTTCTAAGTCCTGATAAGGAGGGAGATGTGTTTCAAAGAGCATAGTGGAACTAGGTTAGACACCAATAATACCCACCATATTCTTTCCACACACATGCACATTCTGATCTAAGAGTATGACGCTTTCCTCCGGTGCGGTCCAGGATTTGACTTGACAATACATGAAAGGTAAGTGTACCTTAGTATTTTCCTCCCTACCTAAAGCTCCAGATAAACTTTTTAGAGGCAGGGTAATCAAGTGAAGGCAATCCCTATATATGCCTTGGTGAGGAACCACATACAAATAAGTGACTTGAGAGAATCATTCAAGGAACAAGTGCTATCTTTTTGTTTTCAAAACTTCACAAAAACCCAAGTTTCTGAGCAGGGATACGAGTAAGAACATTTGAATCCAGGCTATTCTATTTTTCAATTACCCAAGATGACTTGGTTGACACTTGGAAGTTCACAGGTTTTGGTGAAGCTTGGAATAACTTATATGCAGATTTCAAATCAAGGAGATAAACCCGCTTAGTCCTTCAAACCTTTACTCGAGGACGAGCAAAGGACTAAGTGTGGGGGAGTTGTTGGCGGTCCTTAAAGCCTAATTCTTACCGCCAATATGTTACTAAAATAAATAGTAGGTAGAGCTTTAAACTAACATTTCCATAAGTTTTGGAGTGTACTTGACTTGCAGGTGTGACATGTGGAAATGCACAAAAACCATAAAGAAAGCGCACATCCAGGAAACGTATTCAGAGAAGGCGCAATCCAAGAAAATAGGAAAGCCCACCTCAAACACTAAACAGGATCCATCCGTAACTGCGGGGGAGGTCCAGGCCCAGAGAGCAACCGACCACCCGAAGCGATGGCCAGATGGTACATCCCAGGGACCGACCGCCCCCAGGGGCGGCCACCCCCTGGTGGGGCCTCCCGGGCACATCCTTTTCAGGCGGTGCGTAGCTCGGCTCTCTCAAGGCGGTTCCACCTGCTTTCATATTTGTTGGCGCCCGAACCGTCTTTGTTAGACTATAAAAGAGAGGGAGAGCTCCCCTTCAACACACACCATCACTTGGAGCCATTTACCTCACATCTCACTTGTATTCTTTAAATTAGTTTTAGTATTAGAGTAAGGCCAGAGCTATCAAGGAGAGCTTGTCTCCTTGGAAGAAAAGGATCATCTTGGTATGAATACAACTCGGTCTTCTTCCATGAGCAAGTTCTTATCTTATTTATATGATCATGCATATGAACTAGAGTCTAGTTATGATCTTGTTATCAGCACAGTATATGAGCTAGAACATAGTTTATGTATCATGTTCTTGACTTGTTCATCGTTGTTCTTCATCATTCATCGACTTAGTATGAATAGTGGAAAAACTAGGGATGAGGTGACGGTTCGTCGTGCTGTCATGGTTGCTCTTAACCTTGCCTGTCACTCCGAAGGGGTGGGGTCCATGGGGGTTAGGAGTTGTTTCCAATTACATGGGCGTGGTGCCCGGGTATGCGGAGATCGGCGGATATGTGGTGCCCGAGTATTTGCTAGTACAGAGGTCGTTAGATCAGGATTAAATCAAATATGAGGAGGTACTCTACATGATAGAAATGTGAACGTAACGGCACCTTCTGGTCCTTCAAATAGTCACTCTGTTCGGCTGGCTATATTATACGACTGGCTGGCTAATTGTTGTGAGAGAAAAACCCTGCTGAATGGCTGACTGATGCTGGACTGATAAGTATTTAGAGCCAAGTCTACATGATTGACTTAGCAGTATATGTGAAATTACATGCTAGTAAATGTAATGTAGAAATATTTGAAAAACAATCTCCACTCTTTGGTTCCATGTCTATGGAGAATAAATTAATTAGTGTTTAATTTGGAGAAATATTGTTTTTTTGTTTAACTAACATAAGTTGGAGTTCAAGGTTTTGTGAAAATTACATCCTTACTCGAGGAAAGATGACATACTCCCTCCTCGAATCAAATAAATTTTATATTTAAGACAAGAAAAGAAAAGACTAAAAAAAACAAGCTAGTTTTTCTGTATGAAACATCAAGCACATTTGACTAAGAGGAAAATGCACTCCCGGTCCCTCAACTTAGCTCAAAGTAGTCATCTAAATCCCTGAACTTTTAAAGTGATATCTATGGGTCACTAAAGTTGGCAAAAGGTGTCATTTAGGTCGCAAACTTTCAAAGTGATCACCGCAGGTCCCTAAACTTGACACAGGGTGTAATCCAGGTCCCAAACACTGTAGATAATTCCAGCACCGAATTTAAAAAAAAAGAAAATCTAGTTTCGGGTACTGAAGCTACAATCTATAAAATATTCTAAAAATTATATTTTTTTCATACAATCTACGATGAAGATGAGTTTTATATAAAAAGTATAGCTTGCGATAAGACCTCCAACTTTCTAAGTCTCGAGTTTTTTAATTTGTTGTGGTTAAGACGCTCAAAAAAATAAACAAAATTTTTCAGCGGTACATTAATCACGTACAAGCGCAGTGTCGTCTTGAAAAAAATCATATCTTTCTTATATAATATCAAATTGAGATACTTTTTATACAAAAGTTATAGCGTTCGACGAGATCTACAATTTTCTAGTTTTAACTTTTTTAATTTGAGATCGTTAAGATTCTAAAAAAAATTAAAATGCAAAACCACCGTACAAGAACCAAAATTAGCGTTTAATTTTTTTTAGAATCTTAACGACCTCAAATTAAAAAAATTTAAAACTAGAAAGTTGTAGATCTCGTGGAACGCTATAACTTTTGTATAGAAAGTATCTCAATTTGATAGTATATAACAAAGATATGATTTTTTCAAGACGACACGTGCTTGTACGTAACTAATATACTGCTGAAAATTTTTTGAGCGTCTTAACCATCTCAAATTAAAAAACTCGAAACTAGAAAGTTGTAGATCTCGTCCCAAGCTACAATTTTTATATAATAGCCATCTTCATCGGAGATCGTATGAAAAAAATACAATTTTTGGAATATTTTATAGATTGTAGCTACAGTACCCGAAATTAGATTTTTTTAATTCGGTGCTGCAATTATCTATCCGTGTTTGGGACCTGGATGACACCCTGTGTCAAGTTTAGGGACCTGCGGTGATCACTTTGAAAGTTTGGGATCTAAATGACACCTTTTGCCAACTATAAGGGACCCATAAACATCACTTGTAAAGTTCAGGGACCTACATGATATCTTGAGCCAAGTTGAAAGACCGGTAGTGTATTTTCCTCTTTGACTAAAGGTAGTATGTCTTCCTAGTGTTGTAATTCTAAACAACAACGGCTAGTGTAGCTATAAGAGTACACACTACTCGATCAATATAAGGCTGATGAGGAACTGCTACTCCCTATGCACTAATGGATTCCTTAATCTTCAAATTAGCGAATCACAAATCGCTCCACTATGCTTGAGGATTCCCTCTCTCTTCAATATGTGTAGCACAATGTTTGAGCCAGCGGGAGAGCTGTTGAATTTAACGTGGATTTGCCTATAGTTTATTGAATTAAAACAAAATAAATCCTAAGGCCATATAAATGTTAAGTGCAAATGGTGGAATGATTATACTTTATGACTAACTTGTAACGGCCATGTTTATGGCAGGGTTGTTGGTAACTCTCATAGTTATGGCGGTAAGTCCTGTGATCATGGCAGTAGTTACTAGTAATTCTCCTATGGTAATGGTAGGAATTATTGGTGATTGATGGATAGATCGTGATGGTTCATGACGTCCAGGTTCATCCTATATTTTCCATCTCCTACCATTCGTGTCTATATATACAGGCGCTTGACTTCATCCCAGGTGATGTGAAAATCGACTAAGTACCATTGTTCATCGTTTGAGCTGTTGTGTGCTTCTCCATCGCGTACCTCAGCGTGCAAGAAGTATCGAGAGAGCAAGTGCCTCAGCAACCCTCGTCCGTGTGAGATCTTTGCACGGGGTGCGCAATGATTAGGTTTTTTGGAGAGCGACTCCATGACTGCTTGTCCTCATCGACTAATTCGCGTGATCGACATTGACTAATTCGCTTGTCATCGACTAATTGGTGGCGATCGGATATTCATGGCGGGTGACGATCGGCTATTCCTGGTGGGCGGAAATCGGCTGTCATCATCGACTATTTTCTAGTGACCGATTAGGGATTGCACTGCGAACCTCTTGCTGCATCGCCTGTGTTCCATGACTTCGAGAGACGCACTATGTTGACTAGTACGAATGGAGCCTCCGATGCCCCCGGCATGCGATCCTCCGTTGGGATCCTCCGCTGAGTACATTTCTCTATTTACAGTACTTTGTGTACTTTCTGTTTCGATCGGTATGTCGTTCTTGCATGTTGTAGCTTTTGAAAGTGAGATACATAGGTGTTAGCATTTCTAACATCATCACCAAAAATAGAGTTAGACATTATCGCCAGCAATGGCACCAAAAATGCTGATGGTAATAATTAAGTGTCACTTGGTAAATTACTTATCCACCTCTTTTAAACTTATATCTCTTACAATAACTAAGTTGTCATCCCTAGCATGAATATAAGAGAATGTATAGAAACTATTCAGAATAATACTAGTTATTACAGATGCAAGTGACTAAAGAGGATATAAAATATTAGTATCTGCAAGCGCACAGATTAATTATACCATTGTAGCATTTTACCCAGGAGTATTCAGGGTTGTCATTTATATTTTACCACTGGGAAGGGTTGGCAGGATGTAAGTAGGTAGATAGATTTCATATGCATATGCAAATATGGAGATAACCATGACCCATATTCTCAGAACAGGGGTTATGTCACGATGATGATGATATATATGATAAGCATAATGATCAATCCAATCAGTCAATATATAATGATCCTTAGAGCATTTCCTATCTAGGCACTAGCATGGATTAGATTGAAGCATAAGGATATCCTAAATCATTCTAACTATACTATTAAAGACATATTAGATTGGTGCAATTATACTATCAATCATGGCGAGGACACTTCATATTCATACTTAAGGGAATATTACTAAGAAAGATCAAGATCATAACCAGCTTTCTAAAGTAATAATAACTTTCTACTCTCCCTACATTCGGAGTGTGGACCTACAAAGGACTCAACGGGAGTGTCACATCCGCGATCTACCACAGAACCCAGAATATAGGGTGTACTTAGCAGACAAACCATATCTAAGCACCATGCTTACATGCTGTTCATCACCCAGCCATGATATCAATGAATGAGCGCTATCCAAACCTATGTATGAATATGAATGCATCCTAACTATACAAAGTATACAATCTAGATAAGCAATGAATAGCATAATTGAGAACATAATCAATAGTAGAACAATGTCAATCAACTTTATCTCAATCACTTAAAAGAGGTTAAGATACAATAGAGAGCTTACAGTGGCTCTAGGAAGCTTTCTAGCTCCAGATAGATCCGGAACTCGAGTAGAACTCGCCTCCTTCTACTTCTAACCTATGTAGCTATGCTCTAGATGGTGAAGCTCTAATGGTTCTAGGGTTTCTGGCTCTCTTCAACTGGGTTGAACTGATTGATGACTGAATTGATATGAAACTCTGGGGGTTCTGGGGGTCCTTATATAGGCCGGTGGGATGAACCGTAGCCCTTGGATCAAACCGACTTCGATGGGCAGCTGAGATTGCATGAAATTTTGGGTTGTGGGTCCACGTCAAAGTGGAGGCCGAGAAGGCTCACTGACAGGTCGGCCGACCTGGTTAGTGGGTCGGCCGACCTCCCCAACTGCCAAGTGGGCCCTGCTTCTGCCAGCAAGTCTCTGGTGTTCTCTAGAATATTCTTGATCTCCTTTCGCGGCGGATTTCGTTATTTTAATCTGACATGTGGTCCTCCCTTGGTTCTTTTCTGGATAACCCCCTGCAAAACACTGATTCACTAAAACTGTGGAGTTCTGTCAGTTAAAGCCCTATTCTATGGTGGTGTTTGCTTTTATACCCTTATTTCATATTTAGTTGACGGGTAAAATCATACAATAATTACCGTCAACAACATGCACATACATGTCGTCACACATCTATTTTATTTCTAGACTAAATTGACTTGGAAATTGCCTAAATTCTTAACCATCCAAAAATCTAATGTTAGGCAATTTTCTGTCAGTGGTTTTGCTGTTACTTTGAAGCCGAACACTTTTGATGGCAAAAATTTTATGATTTGGTGTGCCAAGATGGTGTTGTGGTTGACTGCTATGAATTGCTTTTACATAGCATAGGGGAAGATTGAACAATATACTCCTGATGAGGAGCGAAAGTTCTTGGCTGCCGATAACCTGTTTCGAGGCACCGTGATTAGTGCACTTCATAGTATGTTTGAGAAAAACTACATATCTTGCACATCAGGCAAAGAATTATGGGATGCTGTTGATGCAAAGTTTTGAGTTCCTGATGCTGGAGTGAGTTGTACCTTATGAAGCAGTTGTATGACTACAAAATGGATTGAGAACCGACTTGTAGTGGAACAGGCTCATGAGATACAGGCTATAACAAAGAAACTAGAACACTTTTCATGTGTTTTGCCCGACAAATTTATGGCCGGAGGCATAATTGCTAAGTTTGCCACCTTATTGGAGGGATTTTGCTATTTCTCTAAAACATAAGAGACAAGAGTTTAGTGTGGCTGGATTTATTGGATCTCTTGATGTTGAGGAGAGGACGAGAGCAAAAAACAAAGACAACCACGAAAAGGGAATAGAGTCTTCCGCTACCAATATGGTGCACAAGAAAAAGAAAAACTCATTTGCATCCCGTAATAAAATGAAGAAGAACAAACAAGAGAACAACAATACAAAGCTTACACAGACTACTGAATTTAAGAAGAAAAACACCAAGAAGAGCGGAAAAGAAAAGATTAAATCTCTCATATTTATGCACTTATGGTTGTTTGGCCAAACTGAACGTGCCTATTAACAAGAAGCGCAAACTTGGACTTAAAACTATTGACTATGTATTCCTTGGTTATTCTCTTCGTAGCGTTGCGAATAGATATTTAATAATAAACTCTAGAGTACCTGACATGAATTTTGATACGATTATGGAGTCCAGAAATGCTATATTTTTTTGAGAATGAATTTCTCATGAGAAATACATTGAGCACATCTAGGTCATGATTCTTTAATTCCCTATGAGCATGAGAATTTTATCCCAGTAGAACAAATTGAGGAACACCATATGCAAAATTCAGAGGAGGACGACACTGTAGTCATTAGAAAGAGCAAGAGACAAAGGACTACAAAGTCTTTTAGTGATGACTATATTGTGTACCTTGTTGATGATACCAACGACTATTGAAGAGGCATATTCCTCCTAATGCTAACTTATGGAAGGAAGCAGTACAGAGTGAGATGGATTCTATTATGTCTAATGGAACTTAGAAAATTATTGAACATCCTTATGGGTGCAAACCTATAGTATGCAAATGGGTGTTTAAAAAAAAGTTTAGACCTAATGGTACTGTTTAGAGGTATAAGGCAAGGCTTGTGGCCAAGGGTTATACCTAAAAAGAAAGGCGAGGATTTCATTGATACATATACCAGTTGCCCGATTGACTACAATTCGAGTGTTGCTTTCCGTAGCAACCTCTTATAGTCTTATTATTCATCAAATGGACATTAAGATAGCTTTCCTAATGGACAGACAGAGGAGGAGATCTATATGGATTAGCCAGAGGGGTTTGTAGCAAATGGTCAAGAAGACAAGGTGTGCAAATTGTTGAAGTCATTATATGGTCTAAAACAAGCTCATAAGCAGTGGCATGAGAAGTTCGACAGAACTTTAACATCTGTTGGATTTGTTGTGAATGAAGCCAATAGATGCGTGTACTATCGGTATGGTTGGGTCAAGAAATTATCTTGTGCTTATATGTTGATGACATACTAATCTTTACTTCTAGCCTCAAAGTAATAGGGAAGGTTAAGAAATTTTTATCGAGTAATTTTAAGATGAAAGATTTGGAAGAGGCTTATGTTGGGGTTTAGCATCTTGTGCTTATATCTTGTGCTTATAAGTTTAACTTCTCAAACCATATTGGGGATTAGCATTTCTCTTTTGATGCAGGCTCAGCCAGCGAGCTGAACTCGTGTTACTATCTGGGCGTGTTTGCCTCATGACGTGTTTATGTAACGTTACGGATGGTAGAGACAAGAACTTTATTCCCTTATTAAAAAATTATGTAGCCGGGCTATGGCGTCTAGGCATTGTAATTGCATCACTCAATTCTAAGACAAAATTAATTTGAGACGGAAAAATATGAAGTAGGAAAGGCTTACCTGCCAAAGATAACATGTTAGGCATCAAATATCTCTGGCACATGCCATCAGGGCACCACCCACATGCCCAACCCAACCGCTGCATTTATTTATAATACACCTCCTTGGCCTCTTGCATCACTTTATTTGCGCTGCCCAAGTCTCCAGTGCCAGCTTTGTTTACTTGTAGATCCAAGCTCTCCTCCGATCCCGAATAGCCTCTCTAACTCAACAAGTCCAGTGCCATACCGTTCTGCTCTTGTATGTGAACCCTCCTATGCTATACCAAGACCCATATCTCGATCTCTGCAGCTTCATTTTCCACTCAAGAGTTGAGCACAGATGAAGAGGCCGGGCAGCAGAGGATCCTCAATGGTCAGCGGCCAAGCAACCACCGATCAACAAGGTAGGCAAGAATCTCCCAATTATTTCACAGCGCATCTGTATTTAATTGGATGCAAAAATCCGAAATACAACAACAAGAAGAAGAGTATATATGGCTGCTTGCTTAGCACTTCTTACATCTACATTTTTTCTCTAATTAATATCTTGAGAACATGACTATTAGTTGTCTATATATGCATTTAATTTGAAGAATATGAAACCGTATTGTCAGAGTGACAAAGACTGCAAATTAACAATAGGCGGCAAGAAGATTTCAGCACTAGTAACAACAGACGCCACAAACAACATGCTCTATTAATCTAGTCATCCCTCCCTTGTTTGCACTCTTGCAGAAGACAGCTGCAGGTACTACATGGAGCGGCAGGGAGTGGACGGCGATGGCACGGCGCCCGCGGCTGAGCGTGACGACGTGGATGCCGGGGCGTACGACGAGGACGAGGACGAAGAGGAGGAGCTCGCAGCAGGGTCCCGCGGCGGCCTCGGGGAGAAGAAGCGGCGCCTGGCGGCGGATCAGGTGCGCGCGCTGGAGCGGAGCTTCGAGGTGGACAACAAGCTGGACCCGGAGCGCAAGGCCCGGATCGCGCGCGACCTCAGCCTCCACCCGCGCCAGGTGGCCGTCTGGTTCCAGAACCGCCGCGCGCGCTGGAAGACCAAGCAGATCGAGCGCGACTTCGCCGCCCTCTGCGCACGCCACGACGCGCTCCGCGTCGAGTGCGACGCGCTCCGCCGCGACAAGGACGCCCTCGCCGCCGAGGTACGGAATGGATTGCATGGTGGAGGCTGAATTTAGAGATCAGTTGATTGAGCAAGAAGCCATCTATTTATGTCCTTGCCTCTTTCAGATAAGGGAGCTGAGGGACAGGGTGGAGAAGCAGATGGAGGTGAAGCTGGAGTCCGCGGAGGAGCTGCTGCCTGTCGCGACGGCGAGGACAGCAGCAGCTGTGTACAACAACAAGGATGGGTCGACGGACAGCGACTCGAGCGCCGTGTTCAACGAGGAGGCGTCGCCCTACCCCTACTCCGGCGCGGCCTTGGACCAACAGCAGCAGCAACCAACCGGCCACCAGGCGGGCTTCGCGGGTTTCACCGCCTTCTTGGCCTCCTCTTTCCCTTCCATCTACCATGGGGATTCGCATTTGAACCAGGAAGCAGACGGCTTCTTCAGCACCGCCGCCGCCGCCGCCGACGGTTTCTTCGCCGAGGAGCAGAGCGCAGGCATCGGCAGTTGGTACGGCGGTGAGGGTTGGTAGAGCTGCTGAGCTGGTGTGGCTGCCTGGAGACTTGGTATCACATCCACCATTCTTGTAAAAACATGGGACTGTACATGCATGCATGGGTTAACTATGTAGAGTCAAATTCTATAGTTTTTACTGCCGGGCTGGGACTGGAACTCGGAGTGTCACGGACTATGAAAAAAGATAGGCCGGGTACGGTTATTATATTCTATAAATCTTGGTTGACAAGCAGTTAATTCTTAGACATCTCTCTCTCGCTCTATCTACTTCCAGTCTAAATTAATACAGAGTTGCATTACGTGTCATATACAATGAGTGAACATACATGGAACAAAATAAACATAGATGAAACACCTATTTCGAATGACAAGTTTCATTCTATGGTTTCATACACATTTAGTTTCATGGCTCATAGATACTTGATAATCATGTTCAAAGAGTTATATCCCTGTAAAACTCATTTCTTCTCTTTCTTTTTGAAAATAATGTCATATCATCAAAAACGTTTGTGTGATGGCTTATTAAATGCAAATGAAACTCTAATAACGCAGCATATAAGATACATGTACTTTGGGGGCATGCATACTTGAGTGGGACAGAGAAACATGAGCACATGTAGAAACACAGGACCAAGACAGAGGATTGGGGAGACTGAAAAAGGATTGACGAAATGCTTGAGGATACAATATACTTATTCTTCTACCTAGGTTACAAAGTTATGTAAACTCATTTTTATTACGATATTAATTATATGGGGAGAGAAAGAGACAGAGACATATATCATGGGTGAAGATAAAAACTAGTGAGATGAAAGTCTACGTATCCACCTATAGAGTTAAAACTTTTCACATGCCGTATTTGTACCAAGCTTGTCAATCTAGGATGTGCTTCTTTAGGCAACAATGGATGGGAAGCATATTAAAGCTTGTGATGCAAGCGTGACAGCGACGAGTGGACTTGTTTAACCATGTGGGGCAAAGAAAATTGAGGTCTGTTATGGCTAATTGGTGATCTAGAAGGGGATGGGGGCAGAATGTGCTCGCCTCGATGCGCCCCTCCATGCAAATATTGTAATGCTCATGTAAAGACCAGCAATAGCAGTAGTAGTATAAGATACCTGGTGTGGCCCAGCAGCCTCTTCTAAGATGCATCTTGCTCGGAAAGTGAAGCGCACAAATGAGCTAAGCCAATGGATACAGCATATATCTCCCCGCAGTTTCATATGTGTACGTACGACGTCGTCATTTGGTGATCTTGACATCACCCTACTAGCGTTTGAATATGTGCAGTGTGGATATATTTTATTTCAACTGTCTACTGCGAGGAGATCCTCAGACGACTGTTTGCATTATTTGAATTGTTGGATAAATAAACTAATTAATTAAAGGGTAATGTATGTTGCTCTCCTGATGTTGAATATCCTTATATATATATATATATATATATATATATATATATATATATATATATATATATATATATATGCTTCCCCAGTAACTTTTTATGTATCATTCTATCCCATTGGCTTTGTCTGTTATCTTTTACTAGCAGAAGTGCCCGTATGTTGCAACGGGAGAATATCAAAATATTTTTTGTCAACTCAATTGTTAGTGACCGTGTTTTACAGTTGAAGAGTGTCAAAATAAATTTTCATTAACTCAATTGGTTTCGTAACCAATCTAGAAAAAAGTAATTATTATACGTATTTGTCTTGTGTATCAACATCTCTTTGCCAAAAAAAACCAAGAAAGTTATGAATTTTTTTAGTAGAATGTCTCTTGTTTTATTTGTATCTCACCTGATTGCTCTTTTCACTTTACCATATGGTACTAATGTTAACAGGCACATAAAACTAAACTGGACTAATTACACGTCTTATTAAGATTTAACCATGGCTCATTAAAGATATATAAACCTTCTAAGTCAAACCGTACAAACTATCATATGGGTAATCATTTTATTAGATTACATTGGTCCAGCCCAATCTCAAATCAAACTAACTCTAACGCCAAAAAAACAAATTTAGGAACAGACCTGTGGTGGATTGAGTGGAGTGAGGCGATGGTTGGATGGGGTGGACAAAAAAAAGACTAAACTTTTGCCATTTTATTATTAGGTATAGATTTAAATGTCGTTGGATTCACCACAATACACATGTTGGTATTTCTATGCGTAAGCAGAAAATAATTCATAAGCGCACGGAAGTGCCATTGTAGCACTTCACCCAGAATATTTAGGGTATCGTATTTTCCCAAAGGAATGGAAGTATTCTTCTAGCTAGATCGTCCAAGGACAACACAAGGATAGAGTTGGTGAAGGTAGAGATGGATTCCTACGGTACTCGGTCAACGGATAGATAAACTCTACTATTACTCACTTGCTTCGGAAGACCACCGAGTACTGGTCTGCCAGCAACCTCGAATGGCAATTAACAAACCTGTGCATCCTACCGAATGCGGGGGAATGCTAGGGACGGACTAGGGTTGTCACCACTTGCCTCCATCGCCCTCAACGTGGAATAGGCCAAGCAATCACCTGGTCCTGTATACCCAAGCACCACGCTCATGTATAAAGAACCTACCCAGACCCTCCTAGGGCCCCGACCCTACTGATCGACAGGTAACAAGCCTGGGTATACCCGAAGGTATGATGAACCCGCAAACAAGTAATAACTGAAGTTTAGCTGATCCAAAGACTTTGTATCAAAAGAATCATGAACGCTCACTTAGTGGGAGAACCCATTGAAGTAAGGATGCTCGTCGAGGTACAAGCTTGGGGAGACACCGACAAGTCTGGTACTTACCCGTACACTCGCACTCACATCTCTCTCTACTACTCAACTCAAGCTATAGGGCATAGACCCTTGGAATGTTGCACTTGTGGTGGTGCTCTTCTCCTTGAGATGGTGTGTATGAGGGGGAGAGAAGCCATCTATTTATAGGAGGAGTGGAGGGGCATGTCCATGGAATATTCCCTTTATTCCACCATAAAGTGCCCAAACCGCCATCTGGATATATTGAACCTGGCATGCACCTGTGAACCGTCCTTGATACGTTGGTTGGAGGCGGCCCACGAAGTTTCAGCCCAAATGGAGCCAGCCAGGGTGCGACCGCACTAGGGGGTCGGCCGACCCCTGGGTGCAGGGATGAAAACGGATTGGATACAAATGGATATCACTGATATTATATTTGTTTTCATATTTCTGGTCAGATTTGGATTCGAATATGGACAGTGTCAGCCATGCCGGATAGGATACGATTGTATGTCGACATCATAAATATAAGATTTGAGTATTTGGATACGGATACGGTATTAGATATTGAATATTTGGACTCGGATACGGACATATCTGAACACCTCCAAACGGATTCGGTCGAACGGACAGGTCGGATAAATATCCATACCATTTTCATCCGTACCTCGGTGGGCCCAAATCACTTAAGTTTTGGAGGTGGTTCCTCACCAAGGCATAGTTTTGCCTTTTTCTGATCATCCTATCTGTAAAGTTTATGCGGAGTTTCGGGTAATGATGATAGAATTTGCACACTTACCTTGCCCATATTGTCAAGTTAAGTTGTGGATCTGTGGAGAGAAGCGTCATACCTTAGATCAAAAAGGTCCAAGTGTGTGGAAAGCATGGTAGACTAAACACTCCTTTTATATGAAAAGATGATCTCTCTTTTCTTTTAGCTCTTTACTTTTGAGATATGGCTATCTTCCTTATTTTATGAGCCTTCATGTGCTCATCAATTTTTTTGGAGAGAGGCGGGCATCAAAGTACCCATTGCTTTCTTTGGGCACTTGTCCAATTTTTTACTCTCTCTTCTTTTTTATAGATATTTGGGACTTTCATATGCCCCTATTTTTTTATACGTTTGCATAGCCAATGTCTCTTTTTTTATAAATCACATATGTAGAGAGATGATCATCTTTTAGAACATGAAATATTTGCCTAATAATCTTTTTTGTCTAATCCTTGTGTAGGAGTAGAGCTTTTTGGTGGATCTAAATGGAGGCATGTTTTGCGTACTCCCAGTATAGGAGCAGCATGCATATGTGAAGTGTACGTGATTTTCGATCTTCGGAGCATGAAACCTCTTTAAACAAAGATCAACAAGTCTTAACAAAACTCAACACAAAGTAAGCGGCTATGTAGAAAGCTTGTAGCATGTAAAATATGGCTTTGGTAGGAATTTTGGTCATTGAGGAGCATGCTTTTGAATTTTGTATTTTCAAAAAGTAAATCCCAAGTTCTTTGCAAGAGGAAGCAAGTTTCATATCATCCTACTATATCACATTTTCCAATTACTTAGATGAAAATAGGGTCCCTTTGCATAAGTTACTCACAAGTTATAGGAATATTAGTGAGTAATAAGGAGTATGCAAATTTTATCAATGGGTAACATGGAGATGTGGCACAAAAAGTTTTGTCTCTTTAGGTTGTTCAATTTTAAACTTCAAAACTTTTCATGAGGGTAGTGTTGCACAAACCATCGTTGAAGGTGAAGGAGCTAGTGGACTTCATTTGTCTCGGTGTTTGTGTAATGTGTTGGGGAGATCCCAAATTTTTTCATTTAGGCATGAGAGATCTCCCCCACACTTGTACTTGTATCTATTTTTTAATTTTTTTAAAAAAAGAAAACAAAGTGGAAACAAACAAGGGCTCTGCCGGTTGGAGTACCGAGTAACAAAAATTTATTGCTACAAAAGTTATTATAAGTAAACTTTATTGTTTTTGTTATTATTTAAAGAACTTTTCTATTATTTTTATTATATTCCCCATTTTATAAATTTTATTTTATTGTTGTTATTATTCTATTTTAATGACTTAGTAAGCTGAGCAAGACATAGCAAAAAAGCAAGGTAGAAACAATCAAATATAGTCAAAGAACGAAGCATGGAATGAGGTTTTGGAGACATCCACTCCCCCACACTTGGATTTTGAACCATTTGGTAATGAGCAAAAACCATGTCTAGGTGATGGAATTCTCCGCTAAATATGCTTCTATTGTTTGGACGATATTTGATTAGATCTTACCTTGTCTTCCAATCCTTTGTTCTTTTTGCCTATAACCTGCAATGGTTAGTGACAAAAATATCCGAGGAAACTCTTCCTTGATTATGTCTTTTGCTCATTTTACAAAGCCATATTATTATTTTTGTTAGGAAAAGAAAAGTACTTATCTTCCTCTTTTTTCGTGTTCACGGAACTCTCTTTTTTAGCTCAAACAAGGCTACGGTAAGGTTTGCAAAGCATAGATCTAGCCTTCATTTATCTTCAACATAAAATTACTTCTATTTATTTATTCAAATACTCAAGTTCATTAGTCTAAATTTTAACTCCATGTTAAAATTTGATTAAAGAAGACTATTTTAACCTAAGCACCATGCTTAATTTAAAAGAGCCTATATGTATACTACATGTAAATATACCTAAACCAAAGCATAAGGAATAAACAAAAGAAGTGTAGAATTGTATGATCTTCTAGAGAAAAGTATGAGAAATGAGGTGGTGAACATTTATTTGCATACCTGAGTGTACTTTCCCGGCAGCATCTGTGAATGGGGCTTTGAGCCTGCTGCACGATGGCTTGATTGCATATGGTCCATCTCAGGTGATCCACGAGGCCAGGCCACGCACAACTAGGGTGCATGGACCATGGGCCTTACTGGTAGCAAAGGTCTAGGGGGGAGAATCCTCTCCTTTTGTTAATAATACATATATTTTTTAAACTTTCTTCTTTTTTTCATATATCATATGTATTTTTTCTTTTTATTTTTTAGCCTTTTCTCCCCTTTTCAACTCTTTTTATTTCTTTTTAGCAAGGTGAAGTTGTCATCACTTTTTTTTGGATGACCCTTGGTGTCTATGGAACTCAAAATTCTCACCATCTGTTAACGGTGATTAAGCTATAAAATTCCACACTCTAAACACAGTCAACAGCCTCAGTTTTCGATGGAAGATCAACATAATAAGAACTTATTTTATCCAATAACTAGTTCCACTTATACTCTTAGCCTTTGAGTGTAGAAAAGATCAAACAGGACAAAGATGAGCACCTGGAGGCCAGGAACCAAGCCATCACACTTCAACACATGACTCAAGGAAGCATATAGAAGAGAGTGGAGCACCTAGAGGGCCCACATAGGGGTCGGCCGACCCACATGTGGGGCCCCCAGGGCTCTGCTGACATGGCACGATCCGTGTGACACTCCACCCAGTTCAATTCCACCTTCAAGTCAAAGTTGTGTTTCCAATCAACGGTGGAAGATCAAAACACATGGATCAAGACATGAACCGACAAGAACCAAGCAAACCCAGCACATAGCCATCCTCTATGACAGGTGGGGACCCTGGTGGTGGGCCCACCCTGCCATAGGGGGGTCGGCCGACCCACCCTTGGTGGGCCCAGACCACCAACACGATCCACCGACCTTGTGCATGCCTCCATGCTGCTGGCGCAATCCTGGTCGTCCATTTTGAGGCGGTTTATCCAAGGGTGGAGAGGATTGGAGCATATGGATCGCTGACGTGGCATCCCTCCATCTCTCCCTATAAATAGAGGCAGCCTCCACCTTCTCAAGACTTGATTCATTCAAGATACAAGTGAGGAATAATGTAGTTCCACTTCTAGTAGTGTGGGAGTTAGAGTTGAGTCGAGCTAAGCTCGTGGTCACCGGAGTCATCTTCTGGAGAGTCTGGTATAGCTCTTGTACCTTTCTCTTTCTTGTAAGACTTACTTTTATCAATATAATATTCTTACTTTACTTTACTGAGTCTTTACTTAGTCCATTACTATTCTAGTAATAGTATTGTTGTGAGTTATCGTATTACTTGGTGGGCATTCACTAGATTGTGATCCTGTTACCAACCCGTGTGTGTAGTTCATCGCCTGTCATAGGGTGCTCTAGTTGTTTTGTACCCAGCTGGAGTAGTGAGAATTGAATGCCGCTTGCTCCATGGATTGTTAGTGGGTACTTACAGGTGGTGACAGCCCTGTTAAGTCTTAGCATCCCACCACGTGTTTTAAGCAAGTTCATAAAAGGTAGGCTCCCTGTAAGTGTATAGCCGCTTCGGGTAGATGTTTTGTCCCTCTACTTTCTCGGACTATCCCCTACACACAAAGAGTAAGGTATCAGTCTTAGTGTGTCTCGTCCATTTGATAGGATAGTTCATAGGAGTAAACAAAAAATCACAGGAACCTTGCTCACTCGTTGTCCTCCCACCTAGCTATACTACACTAGTTATCTTTTAGCATCCTATTTGTTTATCTTTGAATCATCACTTTCTTATCATACTTCGATTACCTCCTCTACACTAGTTGTTACTTAGTTGAGATAGACTTAAGGATCCCTTCCTATTATCATTTCTAGCTACCGCTTTCCCTTGAGATAAAATAAATAACGATACCTTGGAATACTCTCGGGTGAAGTGCTACAGCGGTATATTCTGTGCGCTTGCGGACTTATCTAATATACATAAGAAATACCAGCAAGCATTTCTTGCGCCGTTGCTGGGGAAAGCATAGCCAGGAAAGTTAATAAGATCGAATCCGGAATCTATCATCAATTTAGTACCAAATAGTTGTAGGAGGGCTTACCCCTGCCTTTGCCTCTCTTTATCGTGAAGCAAGGCATTAGATGAGCGGATCCCAGTTTTGAGCCAATATCAATACGGTGATCACGAGGGGAGGTAAGACCACTCGCGATCCACCACATCCTAACATGACAGAGAAGGCCGCAAGAAAAGACAAGAAAGATGAAGAAGAAGAAGAAGAAGAAGAAGAAGAAGAAGAAGAAGAAGAAGAAGAAGAAGAAGAAGGGTCGCCACCTCATGAAGATAACACCAAGTCCCACGGAAAGACAGCCCCATAAGAGTACTACGACACCAATGTGCTACTATCTTTCCCTAGGACAAGGAAACAAACCATCAACGAGCAATTCAGGAAATGCATCGAGGTAATTCATCATCTATATGTTCATCTTCTATTACTTGATGCAATGCAGGTCCCAACCTATGCCAAGTACCTGAGAGACATCATCAACCACAAACGCCGCTGCCCACAACGGAAATCATCAAATTAACAGAAGAATGCAACGCGTCCATATTGAACCAATTGCCGCCCAAGAAGAAGGACCCTGGGTGTCCCATCATAAACTGCTCCATTGGGACGTAGTACATTGAGCATGCACTGTGTGACTTGGGAGCAAGTGTCAGTGTCATGCCAAAGTCCTAGACATGGAGATAAACAAGAAGACACCATTCATCTTAGGGAGACCATTCCTTAGCACTACCAATGCACACATTGGTAGTTGGAGCAGGAGAAATTCAATTCACTATTAACGGGACCCATGAGAAATTCCACTTCCGACCAAAGGTTGAGCAATGCTCATTAATCCTAAGCAAAGGAGTCTGGAAAAGAAAGGGGTACAACCAGCTACATATCCAAGGCACTTCACCACACCGATACAGTGAAAAAATCCTACTTCACGGACTTAAGAAGGTAAATCCTCCATCAAGGTAAGTAGGTGTTGGCACAAAAAGTGGTTCCTTGCGCTCAACACACCAGCGAAGCCAGAACAATCTCAAGAGCGTTGGAGCTTCTGAGATCCTGCTAGCTTCAAAACCCGGTCCGAGAGTGCCGATGACCCTCAAGCGTGCTAGTCAATTTGACCTGCAATTGATAAGAAAAAAGATAATAATCAGTAACACAAGGCGGAACCAGCTGGTGAGTCCAGGTAGTTCCAACTGTATGGCTCAAAGTGCTGATGTGATCGGAGATCGACTAGAGAGTCGATTCTAGCATGCATGCATTTTTTTTATAGAATAATCATTGTATTGACATGTGATCGGTTCATATATGAGCAAAGATAACAAATTGTATCAGACAGTTTTTATATGTGAAGAGCTACAATGAATTGGGATGTGATCGATTATAGCATTGCTCATACATCAGGTTTATTCAATGCAGATTGGCTGAATATCAAAACAGGGAGAAATCGGCTAACTGAGCCGATTCAGCAAATACAAGCAACACACAAGCCTATAAGACAAGTAATGTCTTGATTTTCAAACCGATATGTTCAACTCAATGTTTACAACAGTGGGGATCAAGCAGATCGAGGCAGCCATAATGTAAACTATGATTTAAATCTATCGGTTGTCGAATCTAAACAATATTCACCTTATTACTTGAATGCGACTCGTATCCAATCAAGATCTAGATCTATCGGCTAATGCAAACACATTCTATTTATTCATGCATAAACATGTAACAATTATCATTCATTGAACAAATAGATATAAAAGATGTAAAGCCGATACAAAAAGATCAAGATTGGGCAAATTTGGTAGATGTTATACATAATTAAACAAATAAACTCAAACATGACCGGTAACTTAATGAATCTAACTAAGGTGCCAATTTAGTTAGAGCCGATAACTAACTCATGCTCATGATCAAGCTTAATCTAAGCCCTCGTTCACCGGATGATGCTAAACATAGATTAAACAAGAAGACAAACATGAATCGATAACTAACCCTTATTTGATCTAAGTCCACGTCCACCGGATGACGCTAATCTTATACCAAACAAGAATCAACCCCGATCTACCATTTTCCCGTGTCCACCGGATGACATTAAAGAGACAAAACTTAGCGAGGCATGACGGTCCTTACAAGCAAGCTTGCGTCCACTGGATGACACCCAGCTTGTTTGAAGAAACTCACCGGAATTTACTTTACTCCTACTCCTAAGGGTTTGGCCGGAGCCGATAGGTGTGTTGTATTGGTGTGTACGTACACATTACAATGGTCGGGGGTTTATATTTATACCCTAGGCGTGACAAGATAGAGTCCTAGTCGAATTACAACTCAAAATAGACATGGAAACTTACAAACTCTCCTAATTTAAAGGTAACTTGGAGTCCAACCTTCCCCTTTCAAAACGGACTCCGAACGTGATCGCTTCCTGGCATCAAAGATCCACGCTGACGTCATCAATCGATTCTATCTTTGACCGCACCATCTTCGCTTCATCCCAACAATCGATCTGAAAAACGATGGGCTATGTCTGCCTCTGCCCCGCAATCGGCCATCCGTGCCCGGCATTGGCTATCTGCACTCAGTCCAGATTTTGGTGTAAACACATGCCCCCAATTTTGGGATAAACTGGTTTTATTCCAAAATTAGCATTGAGCTTTGAATCAAATCCCATTCGCCAGCCAAAAATCACCATCTCCCACTCAGTCCTATGGAGCTCCGCACCAAATCGAAACCCTAACCAAAAAGAACTCCTGTCGCACTTCCGGCTTCGATCCGCCGTCTCCAAAATCCACAAGCGATGGCGACCCCTTCTGAAATCCTCGAGGTACGAATCTTGCTGACCTATCTTCCATCCACGAATCTTCGCTTGATTGGTGATGCATATCATTCATCACCCTCAGGACTTGAAGAACAAGATCTTGATTCCGCTGAAAGATGCTCCAACCGCCTTTTTCCTAGGCCCAATGGGCGATTCAGACCCTGCGGAGTTTATCAGCAAAGAAACCAATCAAATCCCCTACAAGGCTTCTTTAGTAGATGCATCCTCATGGACAAAGAACTCCTTCCGGAACTGGCCTAATATGCCTACAGGATGGAGGAATTGGTTCCACCGGGTATCAGAGAAGAAACGGACAGACTGGGAGCTGCGCAATCTGAGCCGATGCCTTGATCTCTCCCTCTGTCAGATGAAGAAGAATGAACTACTTCTGATTGCTGCCAGCTACTTCTGGTCAAACTCCCTGAATGCCTTCGTATTTGGGGATGGGTCGATGACCATAACTCTGAGTGACATTGACATGCTCACCGGCCTTCAAATTACTAGGACTTACCAGTTCTGGGATCTCCTTTCCACAGGTGAAAAGCAACTCCCGAAGCTTAATGAGTATAAAGGATGGACTGGCTATATCAACACTCACCACCTAACAACCCCCAATATCAGTGAAAAAGAATATACAACATTTTTGATTATGTGGTTGGAGAGATTTGTCTTCTGTGGCGCCTCCCTTGGTCCAGCCTGTAACACCCCAGGTGTTAGTCACGAGCTAACCAGCGAGTATGGACCTAACCAAGTTATGTCAATCAGTGATCTTGATTACCTTCTCACATTCATCTCCATCTACCGTGGCTATTGGAAAAGTCTCATACAGATTCGAATCAAGAATTCAAATGAAATAGTAAATCATCTCCTTGTTTAGATTTATTGATTAAGTGAAGATGAGCATACAAAGTCAACCAAAACCTGCAACTAGGACCAAACAACTCTACTAGAACTATACAACAAAAGTCATGAAGAGTCCGTGTTGACCAAATGCACTGAAAATATCTCTTTTGGCTTAAAAACCCTAATTTAGGCCTCCGCAGGGCATTGCTTTGACCAAAATGGGATTCTATTTTTAGAGCAAGATATGGAGTTTGACCTTTAATAAGAGTTACACGTCTTTTGAGATAAAACAAATGTTATTTTGGGGCTAAGTCATGATTCAACTCCTGTGTACCTCAAATAGTGGAATCAAGATGGATGGAAACCTTGCTTTAGGACTTAGAATATTTTCTAAGTCTGAAATTCCAAGCCAACTGCGTCGATGTCTCGTGTTCTTCAAATTTCGTTAATAAATTTGAGTTGGACCAAAAATAAAAGTTGAAGAGAATTGTTTGAGGAACAGCATGTTAAAATTTGGGATCAATCCGACTCCGTTTGACAAGGTTCCGACATCGTGTTCTTATTATAATTAAGTTGTTGACAACAGCAAATTAGGAGCTAATTATCTTCTAATACATTGCCCTAATGGCCGAGCAACCTTAATCAAAGATGTAGAGACATCAGAGATGAAGATATTTTGTATAGGTGCCAAGATCCAGTTTCACTTGGAATATGCCGAAAAGATCCTCTCAACGTGTCTACTCTGGTGCTTGCCACCTGCTCGACGAAATGTCCCGAAGGACGGACGTGTCGCCTGAGCTCTAGTTCACCATCTCCATTGCCACCCCTGCTGCCACCTCGCCTGCACTCGTGTCGATGAAGGACGACTGTAGAGGCACTTCTAGCTCCCTCTCGGTCTCTCCAGCTCCATCTCCCATTCGCTCGCTCTCTTTTGCTCTGCTCTCGGGCGAGCACAGAGCGTCGCCGCCATGAACAGGGGAGCCAAGCTCCATGGCTGCCAACCATATTCCTCTTTCGGCCTCCCTCCTACCAAATTAACAGAGCCAGCATCATCTCCTTATCGCGCTGCATATCTCGGGCCTCTTTTCCCAAGCTTCCTGTTGCCGGAGAGAAGCCGACGTCGAGCGCCACCTGCCTGGGCCGCCTGTGCGCGTGGCCAGGCCAGCCTGTGCCGCCTCGGGTCGGGCCGAGACCATCCAGGGGCACAGCCTGCCGCTCTACTGCCGTGGCCCTGACCGCCGCTACTCGGCTGGTCGCCGGTAAGCTCAGGTCGAGCCGGCCGCCTCCCTTCTCTGCTCCGTCCCTTTGCTCGATTGAGATAGAGGAAGAAGAAGACTAAATCCCTTTGTGTTCTCTTCTGTGTCCATGACAGGTGGGACCGAGTTAAGCAGCAGGCCCCACACGTCAATGAAACTGGAGACTGAGCTGGGTAACAGATTCGGGTGCATCTAGCCAAGGTCTAGGGTTAAGATGTTTTGTGTTTTTGTTTTTCCAGATTTTGCTCTAATCTTGTAAAATCAATAACTCATGCTTAGGAGCTCCAAAAATAGTGAATTTGGTCTTGTTAGTTTTGTTATGAAATGTTCTACATGTTAGGCCTATAAAAGTGTACTGTTCATGAATGTTTGTGTGCTGTGTTTATTAATCTTTTAAAGTGCTTTAGAAATTGTCTTTGAGTTGGACAGATCCATATCTTGAGATATATATGTGTCCAAAATTTGTGATTCTTGTTTTGTTAATATTATGATGACATGAACTAACTAATAAAAATATAAAACATGTAGGTTGCTTACTGTTTTCATGTAGTCTTAGTTTAATCTTGATAAATAGGGGTTTTATGCTTCCTTTGCTTGTCATTTTCATACCTGCAGAAGTATTGCTCAAATAAATGTGAAATTTTTATGACATGTTAATTATGTGATGATTAATGGTTTATAAAAATTTAAGGATTTTAAGATAGATAGTTTAGGATTTATAAAAATAACAAATTCCCTGTTTTGCTTTGCTTCTATTCTGCATGGGCTTTATACTTTGGATTGTTTGGCCCAATTAAGTTGTGAATCATGATTTGATGATAATTGAAGAGTTGTAGGGAACTTCATAAAATATCTGCTGATTTAAGTTTCATAATTTTAGGATTCATGGTTTGTGAGTTTTAGAATTTATAAGCTTGCTGTCAGCTCTGGATTTTAGTCTGAGCAGATTTGAGTGATTGGCTTGTTTGATTCATTTAAGTATGGAATCATGTTTTGGTTATCATATAATAGTTGTAGTACTTTTAATATGCTTTCTAAAATGTCTTGGATCACTATTGTTGGTGGTCTAGAACCCTAGCTATAATTGTTTTAAGTTCAGGGTCAAAATCTGTCCAAGTCTGCACTGAGCTAAATAATTGTGTCTGTCCGACCTTATTAATATTTGAATCACCCGTTGATGATAGAAATACAATTGTTGGAAATTTATTATAATTTCTAAAAAGTCTAGGATCACCTTTGGTAGAAATCTAGAACTCAAGTTATGACTGAATCTTGTCCCAGTTATGTTGCTGTCCTGAAACTGCATGGGCAGAGTTGTTTGCCTTAGCTTACTCTTGCTTGGGTAAACATGTTGGGTTAATTCTTGATTTATCAATATTTGCATAGCTTGGATGTAATTCCTTGTGCATTTTGTTTGATTACTTTCTATGTCCTAGGTCATGTTTGAGTGAATTAAGTGAGATAATCTTTAGGTGGCTATGTATTGGATAACTTTGGACTTGTCTTGATAAATTTTATGTGATGCATCTCTTATTGTCATTTCTTATATTCATACATGCATCTTGCATCTCATTTAGGTACGCTAGATTTAGCGTATGAAGAGTATGATGATGGGTCCAATCCACAAGACGGTGTGGTGTAACTAGCTTGAAGGTGGAACCACTGATCGGGTGCTAGGAAGGATAATACTCACCAAGAAAAGCATCGGCAAACAAGCACTAACCTAGTGTTTATCCTAGGCAAGCCCTGGTGCATTCTTAATTCCTACGTTTTCGAAATGAAATGACTTGAGTATAGTGTTTGTTGCATTAAGTGCAGGATTTGCTTGAAAACGTAGTTGCATTATGTTGGAGAACTATATATATCCTTCACCTAAATAGGTTCAGGATCGCATCTTTTGCTTAGCCTGGCTTAGAGCCGGTAGATATGGTGATCCTGGTCACCAAAATAAGGAAGTGAGAAGCACGGTTGGCTATATTTGCTATCGTGATATAACCATGTGAGCTGAGGGAGGAAATGAGTTTAGGCGGGATGATGACTTGGATACATCAAGACATGGAGGTCTTGGTTGTGTGCCAACCCTCGCCAAGTGAAATAGGGAAACATCCCTGTGGGACATCGGTCGAGATTGAAAGACGCCATCACTTAGCTGGCCGGATAAGTCGTTCCGACCGCAAAGCCGAGTAGCTCTATTTAGGCCGGGAACTGGTTAGCTGGGTTTATATACTAGACTGCGTAGGGTTTTGGGAGCTAGATCGGACCATGGGCAGGTGGATTCCTGAGCTTCCTGGCCACTAGTCAGTCTCCCAGTATATGGCTCCCCCAGACCCGCGGAGGAACCCAAATAGTACCAAGGGTGACCTAAGGGACCCCGTACAGGTCTGTCTGGGTTTGTGATTGGCATTTGATACCAGCTGGTTTGTAATCAATTCGAATCGCCATCTCTCCTAGATAGTGAGAAACTTGACTGATCTTCCCTCATGGTAGAAATAGATAAGTTTGGACATGAACATGGTTATCAATGTAAATGCCAAATTGCTATGGTTCTATTATATTGTTTGCTTAGAATTGATCAAGTGCTTGAATTAGTTAAGGTTTAAAGTAAAGAGCAAGAAGCTATGACTACTAAAAGCTTGCTAGTAATGACATATGACATCTTTAACTAAAATAGCTTTTACGCAAATAAGTTAGCTAACTCCACTGCAAAGCCTTGCATGTTCCTTGAGAGTCTTTTATTTGGTAAGACGGGTAAGTCTTGCGAAGTACAATTGAGTACTCAGGGTTTATCCTAAATTGTTGCAGGTGGCGTGTCTCCTGTGGCTAAGGCAAGAGTTGTCTCTATCTAATTATTGATATGATATGAAGCTTGGGCAGCTGATATCTATACTCTACTCATCTTGCTTAATAATGATCCACTTTAGGCACTGTATTGCAACAGTAGGTGTGAGTAAATGTAAATGCAAAACTATTTGGCTTCCGTAAATCTGAGTTTAAATTCTGTGTGTAAGAACTCTTACGCGAACTCCGTATTTGTGAATCTATGTAATATGAATGGATGTTGTTGAACCATGTACGATCTTGGTTGTGTTACCATTTGGTTTGAAATCCTTCGAGATTTCACAGACTACCAGGTTTATATGGGCTCAAGTGTGGCTGATTTTGCTGTTTCGACGGCTATCGCCGTACTTGTGCTCTTATAAATTGGTCGGTTCTATCACACAGCCTACCCCCTCAAAGCCCTTGTAGGACAACTGGCTAAACGAAACTCAATCCATTTAGGCAAGCTTCTGCTAGGTGCTGCTTATAGGCTGATGAGCCGAGTTACCGGCTATTGCTAAAAGGTGAAGAAGTTCAGTACATAACAGGTCCCTGGTGGCTGATCCAACTATGACTCAATCTTCATTTGCAAAAAATGGTTAAACCAGACCTGAGTAACCTTAGATACCCTTCCATCAGTTATGCAGAAGACCAAGACATGGTTACCAAAGGTTGCCAAAATTTTGGTGAGGCTGCTTCAATTATAACCATCGATGCTAGCCGAGGCCACCTACTTGGAGCATTCTAAAGAGGCCTGGGACCAGAAATCCTGAACTGGTTTCCTTATGTAGAAGATGAAGAATTTTCTATGCCCTATAGCTTCAAATTCAGTACAGGGTGTTCTAATGATGTGGCCATTGACATTTTCAATGCCATGATAAAACCTTGCATACTGCCAGTCGATTTCAAGCACCTTCGTGGCACCAACAATGAACCCAGCTAGCCTTCTTATGAATTTTACCATCCAAATGTCGCAGCAAGAAAACTAGGCTTTGGCCAACTGCTCCACAAGATTTCATTCCTACACCTTTTGAGGCCCAGAGATGAAATCACTGAAATGTTAGAGGCCAACAGAGTTTTTAACTTGGGGACAGACCTGCCACATTATACATTAGAAAAATGGAGTCAAATCTCAATGTCCCATGAAACTTTTGATCACTGGTGGCAACAATGGCATGCCCATCTCTTTTGTCAAGGGATCCATGATAAGTGCCAAGCTCTGGACCCAAGCCTCAATTCTGACTCGGCAGTAAGTATTTTAACCGATCTCATTTAAACCGGCTCTCAATTGTGTACTAACTTCTGTCAATACAAGACCCAGAGTCCAACCCACTAGAGCAAATCGATTACTATCCTCCTTGCCCAACTGCAAGGCTAGATTCCTAGGCCCCATCATTGAAGAAGATGATGAAAGCTCCTATCAGTACGATAACTGTTCCAGCTCCAAAGAGGAAAGCTTCATCTGGCCCGAAGAAGACGATAGTCAAGAAACAAAGATCCAAAAGAAAGCCTACTCAGGTATCTGGATATCCCGAAACACCTCCTGCATTATCTATTGATCTTCTGATCAAATCGGCTAATTATCAGGGGAGCACCCAAATGATTCAAACATTGCCCAGGGGAGCTCAAACTGAAAGCCATCCAGGGTCTACGGGTCATCAGGACGCCACTTTGGGCTCTTCAGGCATGATAGAAACTCAACAAGAAGCCCCTGAAGCACCCCACACTCAGGTATCCATTGAAACTACTATTGCAGTTAATGATTAGAGCTAGGCACATAATCCTGACTTCCTGAATATGCCTGTTACTCCTCACCTGGTTTAGAAATACAGTCGAACAGCCCTTCTTCTGAAGACACTGGGGCAGGCTTGAGAAAGAAAGGACACCATCTCCAGGTAAGTGAAAGGTCCTAGTATGGCTAGAGAGGGGGTGAATAGCCTAATAAAATTTCTACAAAGTACTTAGGCCAAGAGGTTAGTGACAAATATGGCGAAATGTGCAAAGCTAGAGCAACTACTAACCTAGGCAAGCCACCTACACAATTCTAGTTAATCCTTAGTTCTAAGCCACACAAGCAAGCTAGCAAAAGCTAAATGACTACACAACTACTCAAGACAAGAGAACAAGCTACTTTGCACAAGGATAAAAAAGGGATGATTGTCGGTTATACCTTTGCCTTGAGATAAAGTCAATCACCGGGGTAAAGATCAAGTCACTCACTCGAAGGTGAGGAAAGCAATATGAACACAAAGATTTATCCCCGAGGTTCACGTGCTTGCCGGCACGCTATGTCCGCGTTGTGTCGACTTCAACCGGTGGTTCGGTGGCTAATTAGTATCACACACCGAGCCTACACTAGGCGCCACAAGTACCTACCACGGAGGAAGTAACTCAATGACACGAGCAATTCACTAGAGTTACCTTTGAGCTCTCCGCTCGGGGTAGGCACAAAACCCCTCACAGTCACCGGTGTGAGCAAGCACAATCACCAAGCTTCTCCACACCTTGTTCTCCTCCAAGCTGTCCAGGGACACGGCAATGTCCCAAGAGAATAAGAACTGAACCAAGGCTTGCTCTCAAGTGCTCTAGAATGCAAAACAACAGCAAGAATGCACTTGAGGATCACTCAATCTCACTAAGGATGATGAAGATGATGAACTAGTGAGAGAGTGGGAGGCTAGAATGCAACAAAGTGAATGACAATGATCCAAGTGTGCAAGCTAGTCACCAGGTGACCAGGGAGGGAGTATAAATACCCTCAAGTGCAGATCTAGCCGTTACCCCACTCGAAATAGCCGTTAACCACGATTTTATGTCGTCGGACGCTACCGTCGGACCGAGTCCGTCGGACTAACACTTTGCGTCCGACGCTCATGATGAAGCCACGTGTCAGCTGAATTCAACATCGATCGTCCGATTGAATGGATATCTCATCGCGCGCTTTTCAAACCGTCGGACTGGGGGCGTCGGACTAAACAGTAGAGTCCGACGCCCTCTCTCAGTTCACTGTGCGCGTACCGTCGGACGTTCGCGCGAGTACCATCGGACTAAAGAAACTCAGCGTCCGACACTTCCAGAGAGGTTTGAAATCGCTAAAACTTCGTCGAACTCCGTCCGACGCTCACCGTCGGACTTTTCTCTAGCGTCCGACGCTCCTCAGCGTGCCACGTGTCACTCTGCCGCTGCTCGGCATCGTCGGACTGAAGAGGGCAATGATCCGATGCTCGTTTACCAAGCGTCCGATGCTCACCATCAGCATAGTTCAAAGTGTAGGCGTCGGACACGAACAAATGGTCCGATGCTACGCCTCTACACCATCCGACGCTCCTTTTACAGAGTTTTTCAAGTTAATTTCACACCCCTTGATTCTATGTGCTAACACTTAAGGTCTTCAACACTTGTGCACAGTGTGTTAGCATTTTGCAAACATTTTTCAAGGGTTTTCAAAGAGGTTCTCTAGGTTGGTTAGATCAATGCACATGAGATGCAACGTAGAGCCATTGAAAGTAATCCAATAGCTTAGTTCTCCCCTTGATAGTCGGCTATTTATCCTAAATGTGATCACTCCCCCTTGGAGTCTTGATCACTAAAAGAAAAGCCCTATTTGAATATACCGTAGCCTCTAGCTTTCCTTCTTTAAGTCCTTTTCTTTCTCCTTGATCATTCCATCTTGATCTTCACTTGTGCTCATGTTATCTTCCTCCTTATCACTAATTTTCTCTTGGCTACACATACTTCGCACTTAGATTAGTAACTAGGTTTCATCAATTACCAAAACCAAACTAGGGTCTTTCAATCTCCCCCTTTTTGGTAATTGATGATAACCCTTTTACAAAAGAAATATGCATTAAGATTTTGAACTTATCATGCTTGTCCATGAGTAGATCATGAAAGGATTTGGACAACCATCATAAGTTCTGTTTTGGTAGTATTGGCTCCCCCTACATATGTGCATCGAGTTTGGATTGAAAGCTAGCACATATGTATTGAATAGAGAGTAATTCTACCAAAATTGTGCTAATGGTGTATAGAATGGACCTTTAAAGCGTGATACCATCAGAGTTGCCATGTACACCATCCTTAGCATCTTAGTAACTAGAAGGTCACAAATACTAGAGTATACCGTGAGATCACATTATAAGCAAGCTCTAGTTACCACTTGAAGAAATACGACCAACTAGTTACCCCTATACATGATAGTTGATCAAATCATCATTCAAATCCTACTACTAGCAATACACCACACAAGCATGTATAAGAAAGTAAATACAAATACAATGAGCAATCATATGATTAATGCACATCCAAATGTAACAACTTGCATATGTGATTGCTCCCCCTACTTGTGTGCTTCAAAATTTTAATTACCCCTTTCCTTTGGCCTATTGCTCTCCCATCATCGGCCTAATGATGGTTCATCGCTCTTTCTCTTTCTTTTTCTTTCTTTTGTAACTTTCTCTCCCCCTTTGTCAACAATTGCACAAAAAGGTTCATTTTAGTGAAGAGAAATTAGTCAAGTTCATTTGATTTGGAAAGAGAGATTATTGTTCACTTTGGCTCAATCTAGTGCACTTGCCTAAGATATATAACTAGGTTTGATCCAAGGACAAGCTTCTTCACGCCACTAGGGGTTATCTTGCCCATGTTAAGTTATACACTTAGAGCTCATGAAATAGATTGAACACTAGGAGATCAAGCACATACACATGTCATATGTTACCACTAGGCCATATAAGCAAGTAAAACAATAGTGGTAGCATATATACATCAAAACATTTGTTTTTATGAATGTTCCTACGTGTGTATGCCTATATGCTCTAGACAAGTCCTAGCAAGTATGAATGTTATGACAAACAATTTTACCTTGCTTTGTCGAAGTAGAGGCATGTCATATATGTGTGGGGATGATCCCAACTCATATTGGAGAAATCAAGAATATTCAATTCATTCCTAAGCTTGCAAAACCTCTTCTCATCTAGTGGCTTGGTGAGTATGTCAACCAATTGATCATCGGTTCCAATACTTTGAATGTCAATGTCACCCTTTTGATGATGATCCCGGATAAAGTGGTGCCTCGCATCAATATGCTTCGTTCTTTGATGTTGAACCGGATTTTGAGTTAACTTGATAGCGCTCTCATTGTCACAAAGCAATGGCACTTTCTTGAAGTTAATTCCATAATCCCTCAAAGTTGCTGTCATCCATAGGATTTGAGCACAACAACTCCCCGCACTAATATATTCGGCTTCGGCGGTGGAGAGTAATATGCTATTTTGCTTCTTTGATGACCATGAGACAAGAAATCTTCCCAAGAGTTGACATGTGCCAGATTTACTCTTTCTATTTATCTTGCAACTAGCATAGTCCGTATCGGCATATCCAATCAAGTCAAATTTTGCACCCTAGGGATACCACAATCCAACATCTTGAGTGTGCTTCAAATATCTCAATATCCTCTTTGCGGCGTTCATATGACTCTCTCTAGGAGATGCTTGATGTAACACCCTAGTGTTAGTTACTATTTTTACACTTACATTTGCATGACATCAAGCATTGATCATGTCATTTCATGCATCATCACCATTTAAATTGAATTACATTCCTTTATATGCTATATGTTTGCTATTATGCTTACAATGCCATAGATGTGTTAGCATGCAAATGTGATGCTTGTTTACTATTTTAGATGACTTAAACATGTTTGGGTTAACATTTGGAACAATGTTCATGTTGGTGAAATCCTCAAAATACCCCTCTAGCTCATAGTTGACTAGAAAGCCCCCTAAACCTATTTTGTTTGACCAAATAAGAAAGTCAATTTAGAGACTTTGCATGTCAGAGCACCCTTAATCAAAGTTGTGTATAATTTTATAAGCAACAAACTTTATTTTTGGGTCAACTCATGAAAATGGGTGTAAGGTGGTCAAAATTGTGAAATTGTGCAGATTTGGGGCTGTTTTGGAGTTGCTAAAATTTTGCTAAGTGTTAGCTGTTTTACAGTTTCATTGTACCTGTGTTCTTCGATCCATATCTCTCAAACCAAGCCAAATCAGTTCAAAGTGTTCTAATACCAAATGATCTACTCATGTAGCTCTTTGATCCATATTAGGAAAGTTTTCGCTGAAACGCCCTAGATCGTGAGTTGTGGCTCGATCGAAAATCGAGTTTCAGTCGGTTTTCAGAAACTGAATCGAAGTCGATTCAGTTAAACCGGTCAGCGTCGCCAACGTGGCCGCCGCAGCAAAACGCCGCCAGTTGGCGCCGTACGCCGTCGTTGCTCGTGGAACGCAGCTTAGTTTCGCGGGTAACGGCCGGAATCGGCTAGCGCGCCGCTGTCGGATCTCCGCCGTCCGCCATTGTCGCCGTTGAGCTTGCTCCGGTGAAGGATTGGCTTAGTCAGCTTCATCTTCGTGTTCGTCTTGATCTTAGGAGTTAGTAGGTAGCCTCGGCTTCGCCGGTGACCTCGCCGTCGGCGAGCTAGCGCCGGTCAGCGCCGGCGGCTCCTTCCCTCTCTCTGTGCTGTGGGGCCGGGTTGACCCGAGGTCCCACAGGTCAGCTGCTCGGATGTGTCCCTGGTGCGCTGAACTGGGTGGATTTAGCATTTAGGCCTGTTTTTCATTTGAATGAATTAAGAAAATGATTTTCAGAAGTTTGGTAAAATCTTCCAAAAATCTTATCTGGAGCTAGAAGTGTCCAAATGAGGTGAACCAAATTTTATTGGGTTTGTATTTCTGAGCTATATACAGGAAAATATGAAATATGACTTTGTGGTAATTTTTCTGTGCAGTTATAATTAATTTGTTATATGCTTGTAAACTTGATAAATGCATAACTAATTATAGGAATATGCTAAAAATGTGATTTCACTTGCATTAATCTTGTTTAGAGTAGTAGGATCAGGGAAAAATATGTTTACTGGTTGGTTACTGTTACTTATATGATGTCATGTGTAACATGCCTTTCATGCTATCTTTTTGATAAATTCACCATGCTTAGTGTAGATAAGTTATGGTTATGAATATTTTTTCTGAGCCTTGTTTTGTGATAAAGAAGCTAAAAAATAGGAAATCTGTTGTTTGATACTTTTCACTGTAGTAAGTATTTTCTATTGCTTAAATGGCTGTCTGCTTATCATTTTTGTGTAGCATGTTATATCTGTCCAAATGACTTGAAATTTTTTCAGTAGCCTAATAAGGGAGTGTGTTATCTATTATAATTTTTATAGAATTTTCTAGGTACAAAAGATGTAAGGTCCAGTTATAAGCTACGGTTAAATTAATTGTTTTTAATTGAGTAAAAATTGGTTAGGAGATGTTTTCATGCATTTCTGTGATGCTCTAACTTGGTAACCTTGCTAGACACTTTGGGGTTGATCTTGTTCATGTGTAGGTCAGCTAGGTTAAATGTCTTTGCTTATATGCTTTATTCGTGGTTATTAGTTAAAAGGTGGGTGTGGTAGGGAAGTTTGATTCAAATTGATTGTTAGTGCAGGATGTAGACCTCTTACGCAAGACGAGAAATTGTTCTATAGCTTACTTAAGAAGGGTGAGTATGTGCTGTTGTTTAGAGAAGAAATATGCACATACTCAGTAAATGTTTGATAAATTATTTGGATGCTCACATGTTGTCTAATGCATCTCATGGCTCAAGTTGTGCATCTCTATATTGCATTCCATGTGCATTCTCAATTCTCATATATGCATATCATGCATACAGAATCACCGGGAGGAGTGACACTGCTGCAATTCGATCCGCCGGAGGAAGGAGTGCCCCCGGAGATCAAGGTGCCGGAAGCTCCCGAGGCCGAGAAGGAAACTGAACTGCCTAAGTGCACTGACCATCAGCCATCTAACTTTGTGAAAGGCAAGCCCCGGAGCATCCGTAAGCCTCTACCTATTCTTTTTACAAATGCACTGGTCTTTCTTAAATCGTATGATTGTGCACTTAAGTATAGGAGTTGAATTGATGCCGTTGCTGCGTTTATACCTTGTCCACTTGTTTACTATCCTGGTACTATTACTAGACAAGGGATGGGTTCGATCTTATGCTTAGCCATGCTTAGACCGGTAGAAGTCGAGGGATTCCCTGTCCTTCGCGAGCATAGGTGGTGACTAATGATGATGGGGATGGATTCCACATGGTTGACTATATGTGCCACCATGCCACAATGATAATGAGAGAATCAAGGCTAGGTAGCGGGGAGCCACATGACATGGTTGAGGTCATGCTGTCTTCGGTGCTGCTTGCGGCCGACTACGACTGAGGTCACCAGATATCAGTTGAGATTGAAGGACGTCGTCACATAGCTGGCCCAGATAAGTCGTTCTGACCGCGAAGCCGAGTAGTTCCTTCTGAGCCGAGAATTGGTGTGACATGGATAGACATATTCTGGAGGTAGGAAGGATGTGAGGAGACACCATTTTGCCATAGTCAGGTCAGGGACCTGCACTTCCTGTGAGTGGGTTTGTCTCCGAGAATATGGCCCCCGCCAAGCTCGCGATATAATATGACTCAGAAAGATCTAACGGTGACCCAAGAAGCCATTGATCAGGCTGACAGGGTTTGTGATTGGCATGTTTGCCAGCTGGTACAATCGATTCGAATCGCCATCTCTCCTGGTTAGTGAGAAACTGAACTGATCTTCTGGTCAGGTAGAGGCTAACAACTTGAACATATTGATTATGGTGAGATGAGGTTGATATCTGTGGATATCGGAAATCATATGGTTGTATTGTTTGCTATAATATCAAGTGATTGTTTAGTATAGCTGCAAACCTTAGCTTAATAGCTTAACTGAAATCGAAGCTAAAGCATATCTAAAATGTATAAGTTGAGGAACTACTGTTGTAATGCTTTTTATGCAAAATGTTGCTATCCTCTGAGCTCCACCAAATAAGCCTGCATACCTTGAGAGTCTTTTTATTTACTTCCTGTCGGGTAAGTCTAGCTGAGTACAATTGAGTACTCAGGGTTTTATTCCCATTGTTGCAGAAGGAGTAGTCTACTATGCTTATTGCAAGAACTGCTTCACCCCTGCGGGCGAAGAAGATTAGACCTGGGGCAAGGTCGTTATCCATCTTTAACTTTTGTAAGATGCTGTGACACAGTCAGCTGGTGGTACTCGTATGTGAACTATATTGTTTCAAAACTATGTTGACTTTCGCTACTGTTACATTTATATAAAAGACTATGTTGTACTCTGATGTTTTAATTCGGTTGTAAACTTATGTATCATTTGATGGGCTGTTGCTGAATTTGTAAGATCTTTGGGGTATGTTCTGTTTAAAATGTTAGAAATCCTTCGAGATTTCTGGACTACCGGGTTTATATTGGCTCAAGTGTGACTTGATTGCTACTAAATTGGCGATCATCGTACTTGTGCTCATATAAATTGGTCGGTTCTGTGACACTTGATATCTAGCACACATGCACACACTAAACATGACATCCGGTCTTGATGCGGTGACATAGAACAAACTTCCAATTAGAGACCGATGTGCCTTTTGATCAACCATATTGCCATTTTTATCATCATCCAAGCTTCCACTAGTCCCCATGTGAGTGCTAATTGGTTTTGCATCTTACATTACAAACTTCTTGATCATGTCTCTTATGTACTTGCCTTGACTTATGAATGTGACATTCTTCATTTGCTTAATTTAAAGTCTAAGGAAGTATGTGAGTTCACCCATCATAGACATCTCAAATTCTTTAGCCATCATCTTTTCAAACTCCGCACACAAGGCTTGACTAGTTAATCCAAAGATAATGTCATCAACATAGATTTGCATGATCATCAAGTCACCATCAACCTTCTTGGCGAATAGAGTGGTGTCAACCTTGCCCATCTTGAAACCTTTAGAGAGGAGAAAATTCCTTAGCCTCTCATACCATGCCCTTGGTGCTTGTTTCAAACCATAGAGTGCTTTCCTTAACTTGTACACATGATTTAGTTTCTTCTCATCTTCAAAACAGGGTGGTTGTTCAACATATACTAGCTCATTGATGAATCCATTGAGAAATGCACTTTTAACATCTATTTGATAGAGCTTGATGTTGTGAGCACGAGCATATGTTAGAAGAATTCTTATTGCTTCTAATCTTGCAACCGGAGCATAGGTTTCACCAAAGTCCAATCCTTCTACTTGAGTGTACCTTTGTGCCACTAATCTTGCCTTGTTCCTTATTACAACACCATCTTGATCTTGCTTGTTTCTAAATACCCATTTGGTGCCAATGACATTGTAGTTTTTTGGTCTCTCTACCAATTCTCAAACTTCATTTCTTTCAAAATTGTTGAGCTCTTCATGCATAGCATTTACCCAATCACTATCTTTTAATGCCTTCTCAATGTTCTCTGGCTCTTCAAATGACACAAATAAATAGTGAGCACAAAATGATGCTAGTCTTGATCTTGTTTGCACACCCTTTTGAATATCACCAACAATTTGGTCCAAAGGATGATCTCTTGCAATGTTTGTGGGTTGAAGCACTTGAGGTTGATTGCTTGAGCTTGATTGTGCATTTGATTGACTTGCTTGAGAGGAACTAGCTTGATCTTGATTTTGCACTTGAGAGTCACTAGCTTGATCATTTGATGGAACTTGCACTTGATCTTTGTCATCTTCTATGTCAACCACTTGAGTCGGCCTTATGTCACCAATGTCCATTTCTTGCATAGCCTTTGCCAATTGAGGTCCACTCACATCATCTAGATTCTCATTTTGATCTTGAGACCCATTGATTTCATCAAATTCAACATCATGAACTTCCTCAAGTTGACCACTTCCCAAGTTCAAAACTCTATAAGCTTTACTAGTGGTGGAGTAACCAAGCAAGAATCCCTCATCACATTTCTTCTCAAATTTGCTCAATCTAGCTCCTTTCTTCAATATGTAGCACTTACAACCAAACACCCGAAAATATGTAATATTTGGCTTTCTTCCATTCAAGATCTCATATGGAGTCTTCTCCAACATAGGATGGTAATAGAGTCTATTGGAGTAGTAGCATGCCGTGTTAATTGCCTCGGCCCAAAAAGATTGACTTACATTATACTCACTAAACATAGATCTTGCCATATCATTCAGAGTCCTATTCTTTCTTTCAACTAGGCCATTTGATTGAGGTGTGTACTTAGCCGAGAATTGATGTTTGATTCCTAAGTCATCACATAGCTCATCAACTCTTGTGTTCTTGAACTCACTACCATTATCACTTCTCACCCTCTTGATGGTTGTTTCAAATTCATTGCAACTTCTCTTGATAAAAGTTTTGAAGATACCATAAACATCACTTTTGTCAATTATAAAGAAAACCCATGTGTATCTTGAGAAGTCATCCACTATCACCAAACCATACTTGTTGCCGCCAATGCTTGTATATGTAGTTGGTCTAAACAAGTCCATGTGCAATAACTCAAATGGTTTGCATGTGGTCATCATGCTCTTCTTAGGATGAGTGTTGCCTACTTGTTTTCCGGCTTGACATGCACTACATAACTTGTCCTTCTCAAACTCAACATCTTTAAGGCCTCTAACCAAGTTATGCTTCACAAGTTTGTTCAATTGCTGCATTCCAACATGACCAAGCCTTCTATGCCATAACCAATCCATGCTTGACTTAGAGAGTAAGCATGTTGACAATTGTGATTCTCTAGCACCAAAGTCCACTAGATAGAGATTCTCATATCTAAATCCCTTGAATATCAAATTTGATCCATCCACACTAATGATTTCCACATCATCAACACCAAAGATGCATTTGAAACCGAGATCACAAAGTTGAGCCACCGACAATAGATTGAAGTTCAAACTCTCAACTAATAGCACATTGGAGATGCTTAGATCATTTGATATTGCAATCTTTCCAAGACCCTTGACCTTGCCTTTGCTATTATCCCCAAATGTGATACTATCATACTCATTGCCACTAGAATTGATTTGGTTGAACATTCTTGAATCACCGGTCATGTGTTGAGAACATCCACTATCAAGAACCCAATGCCTCCCTCCGGCTTCGTAATTCACCTACAAAACAAATCAATGCTTTTTAGGTACCCATACTTGTTTGGGTCCTTGAAGGTTAGCAACCAAAGCCTTTGGTACCCATATAGCCTTCAACCTTGGGCTCTCTTTAGGTGTACCAATGTATTTGACTTTGACACCTTTCTCACCCTTAGTAAGCATGTAACAAGAATCAAGCCTAATAGATTTAGCACATGCAAATTTTATTTGCTTGTTCTTGTTGTTAGTGATGCAATTTGCCTCAATATACCCAACTTGCTTGTATTTGTAGCAAAACCGACCATTGCTCCTCACAAAGCTTGGCTTTGGAGCTACAAAGGCCGCCTTACCTTTCTTGGGAGTGTAGCCAAATCCCTCCTTAGAGTTACTATATCTTTGGCTACCCAACCATTGTAGCAAGCGGGCATCCCCACCATAGGCATTGCCTAATGCGCGGGTTAGCTTGTCCACTTCCTTCTTCAATTCCTCATTTTCAACTTTTAGTGTTGGATCAACACTAGTAGTGAAGGTAAAAGTAGAAGTGGATGATGATGAGGAGCTAGTGTTATTAGGTGTGGTTGCAACAAGTGTTTCATTAGTTAATTCATTCATTAGATCACAAGTTACACCCACATCACATGTTTTAGCAATATCCTCTATCCTTACTTAGCTCTAAGAGTGAGGAGTGAGCTTCCTCAAGCTTGGTGTGAGCTAGTTTGAGATCCTCATGGTCTTCCTTTAGACACTCATGAGAAGCACTTAGCTCATCAATGGATTGTTCAAGAGTTTTTAATTTCTTGGACAATTCTTTGCACTTCTTAGACTTAGAGCGAATAAGATATTCAGCTTGCTCTAACATGTTCATGAGTTATGCTACACTAGGCTCATCATCATTACTATCACTATCATTATCATCTTTTTCATCATCACTTAAGTCATCGTATTTTACCTTGGTGGTCTTAGCCATGAAGCATGATGAATTAAATGATGAAGACTTCTTGTTGATAGCAATAGAAGCCATGGCCTTCTTCTTGGATGTCTTCCTCTCATCATCATCACTAGAGTCATCATTATCGGAGGAAGCATCACTATCCCATGTCACCACATAGGATCCACCTTTCTTCTTAGAGAAGTTGAATTTCTTTTTCTCTTTCTTTTCAACCTTGTCCTTCTTGTCCTTCTTGCCTTTCTTCTTGTAATCATCTTCATCATCACTACCATTAGGACAATCCGCCCCAAGATGATCCGTGCTCTTGCAATTGTAGCACTTCCTCACTGCATTCTTGCCTTTGAAGTTATCTCTTCTCTTTCTAGCATCATAGCCCTTCTTCTTCATGAATCTTCCAAACTTACGCACAAAGAGAGCTAGTGCCTCATCATCACTATCAAGGCTAGATGCATCATCATCACTAGATTGCACTTTCTTGCCCTTGCCTTTGTTCTTGGAAGAAGAGGTGGTGGACTTGAATGCCACGGTCTTCTTGCTCTTGTCATCCTCCTTCTTCACTTCTTCACTATTACTCTTCTCATTGTATTGATCCTCGGTCATCACATCACCAAGAACCTCATTTGGAGTGACACCTGTAACATCCCGGCCCAGGGCTTAATAGGATTGATAGGATACTCATACCAACAAGTTACAACTTCTTTTCCGGAAGTCCATCTGCAAAAAGAACTCTGAGGTTAAGCGAGCTTGGCCCTGGAGCGATGGGTGACCGACCGGGAAGTCCTTCCCGGGTGTGCATGAGTGAGGACAAAGTGCGCAGAAAAGACTGGTGTTGGTCTGTGAGGGTAGTCTATATCCTAGTTAAACTGCCAGATGTAAACGGGCCCGGCCTAGGAGAGGCGGGACGTTACAGAATGGTATCGGAGACGACTCTCGCGGTATCACGGGCGCGTGTGTCGCAGTTGTGCAGGCATGGTGCGCATGGCTGGTGTGGATTCGGCGTGGTCACATAGCATGGCACATGCGCTAGCACTGGACACACGGACGTGGCCAAGAGGGGACGTTCCTGGCTTGGGATTGATCGACGAGGACGTCGATCTCTTAAGAGGGTGAGGATGTAACATCCCGGCCCAGGGCTTAATAGGATTGATAGGATACTCATACCAACAAGTTGCAACTTCTTTTCCGGAAGTCCATCTGCAAAAAAACTCTGAGGTTAAGCGAGCTTGGCCCTGGAGCGATGGGTGACCAACCGGGAAGTCCTTCCCGAGTGCGCATGAGTGAGGACAAAGTGCGCAGAAAAGACTGGTGTTCGTCTGTGAGGGTAGTCTATATCCTAGTTAAGCTGCCAGATGTAAGCGGGCCCGGCCTGGGAGAGGCGGGACGTTACAACACCCTTCAAGCCGCCTCGGAAGATGAAAGTTCTTAAGGTCTTGAACCTCTTGGGCAAGCACATGAGAAACTTGTGGGAGAAGTCCTCATCACTTGTTTTCTCACCCAAGGCCTTGAGATCATTGACAATCACTTGAAGCCTATAGAACATTTCCGGAATGCTCTCTCCATCATCCATCTTGAAGTTTGAGAGCTTGTCCTTGAGCAAGTACAACTTGGCACTCTTTACCGTTGAAGTGCCCTCATAGGTTTGCTCTAATCTTGCCCATACTTCACTTGCTCTATCCAAATCCTTGATTTGCTCAAACACCTTTGAGTCAACGCCATTGTAAATGGTATTGAGAGCCATTGTGTTACATTGGTTGTTCTCTTGCTCTCTAGGTGTGGAGCTTGCGGGATCAAGCACAATGTATTCCTTCTCGGTGATCTCCCACACCTTCGCATGAATTGAGCCAAGATACATCCTCATCTTTCTCTTCCAATAATCAAATGAGCTTGTGCCATCAAAGTGAGGTGGTTTGCCCCCAACATGATTCAACATGATATGAGCCATTTCAATGCACTGAAGGATGTTAAGCCTTGACTAAACGGTGACCACGGCTCTGATACCACTTGAAAGGTCCTCGTATGGCTAGAGGGGGGTGAATAGCCTAATAAAATTTCTACAAAGTAGTTAGGCCAAGAGGTTAGTAACAAATATGGCGAAATGTGCAATGCTAGAGCAACTACTAACCTAGGCAAGCCACCTACACAATTCTAGTTAATCCTTAGTTTTAAGCCACACAAGCAAGCTAGCAAAACCTAAATGACTACACAACTACTCAAGATAAGAGAACAAGCTACTTTGCACAAGGATAAGAAAGGGATGATTATCGATTATACATTTGCCTTGAGATGAAGTCAATCACCGGGATAAAGATCAAGTCACTCACTCGAAGGTGAGGAAAGCAATATGAACACAAAGATTTATTACCGAGGTTCACGTGCTTGCCGGCACGCTACGTCCTCGTTGTGTCGACTTCAACCGGTGGTTCAGTGGCTAATCGGTATCACACACCGAGCCTACACTAGGCGCCACAAGAACCTACTACGGAGGAAGTAACTCAACGACATGAGCAATTCACTAGAGTTACCTTTGAGCTGTCCGCTCGGGGTAGGCACAAGACCCCTCACAATCACCGGTGTGAGCAAGCACAATCACCAAGCTTCTCCACACCTTCTTCTCCTCCAAGCCGTCTAGGGACACGGCAATGTCCCAAGAGAATAAGAACTGAACCAAGGCTTGCTCTCAAGTGCTCTAGAATGCAAAACAACAGCAAGAATGCACTTGAAGATCACTCAATCTCACTAAGGATGATCAGGATGATGAACTAGTGAGAGAGTGGGAGGCTAGAATGCAACAAAGTGAATGACAATGATCCAAGTGTGCAAGCTAGTCACCAAGTGACCAGGGAGGGAGTATAAATACCCCCAAGTGCAAATCTAGCCGTTACCCCACTCGAAACAGCCGTTAACCACGATTTTATGTCATCGGACGCTACCGTCGGACCGAGTCCGTCGGACTAACACTTTGCGTCCGACGCTCACGATGAAGCCACGTGTCAGCTGGATTCAACGTCGATCGTCCAATCGCAACGGATATTTCATCGCGCGCTTTTTCAAACCATCGGACTGGGGGCGTCGGACTAAACAACAGAGTCCGACGCCCTCTCTCAGTTCACTATGCGCGTACCGTCAGATGTTCAAGCGAGTACCGTCGGACTAAAGAAACTCAACGTCCGACACTTCCAGAGAGGTTTGAAATCGCTAAAACTTCATCGGACTCTGTCCGACGCTCACCGTCGGACTTTTCTCAAGCGTCTTACACTCCTCAGCGTGCCACGCGTCACCCTGCCGCTGCTCGGCATCGCCGGACTGAAGAGGGCAATGGTCCGACGCTCGTTTACCAAGCGTCCGACGCTCGCCATCAGCACAGTTCAAAGTGTAGGCGTCGGACACGAACAAATGGTCTGACGCTACGCCTCTACACCATCCGAGGCTCCTTTTACAGAGTTTTTCAAGTTAATTTCACACCCCTTGATTCTATGTGCTAACACTTATGGTCTTCAACACTTGTGCACAGTGTGTTAGCATTTTGCAAACATTTTTCAAGGGTTTTCAAAGAGGTTCTCTAGGCTGGTTAGATCAATGCACATGAGATGCAACCTAGAGCACTTGAAAGTAATCCAATAGCTTAGTTCTCCTCTTGATAGTCAGCTATTTATCGTAAATATGATCACTCCCACTTGGAGTCTTGATCACTAAAAGAAAAGCCCTATTTGAATATACCTTAGCCTCTAGCTTTCCTTCTTTAAGTCCTTTTCTTTCTCTTGATCATTCCATCTTGATCTTCACTTGTGCTCATGTCATCTTCCTCCTTATCACTAATCTTCTCTTGGCTAAACATACTTAGCACTTAGATTAGTAACTAGGTTTCATCAATTACCAAAACCAAACTAGGGTCTTTCAGTAAGACAATTCGGCTGTTAACACTATTGTGTTTTCATTATATCATTGACTGTCGCTCTTGTAGAAACCCAATCGGTTGCTCCCAATCCGGCCACAGAGACCTCAGCTGATGTTGCACCGAACACTGGGAAACAAGTGGCTACAGAAGCACAAAGGCAACCAGAGATTTCATCGGCCCTATGAAAGGTCCTAAATGGCTAGAGGGGGGGTGAATAGCCTATAAAAATCTACAAACAACACTTAACAAGCCGATTAGTAACAATAGCAAGCTTTGCAAAACACTAGCTCTAAACTATACTATGCAAGCCACCTAGACAAGTATACTACACTATGATCTCTAGTTCACACTCAAAGGCTATGTTACTACTTTACACTACTCTTAAGTGAGCAACTAACTAACAAGCTACACAAGAGAGAAGTACACAAATGTAAAGAGTAAAGGTGATTTCAATACCGCCGGTGAAGAGAAGATATGAAGTCCAATATAACCAATCAATCACATATAAGGGAAATCCTCGGTAGAGAGATGGCACAAGATTTTTTACCGAGGTTCACTTGCTTGCCGGCAAGCTAGTCCTCGTTGTAGCGATACACCCACTTGGAGGTTCACGCGCTAATTGGCATCACACGCCAAACCCTTCTCAAGGGTGCCGCACAACCAACACAAGATGGGGATCCACCAAGCTACGAGCAATCCACTAAAGATGCCTTTCGCGATCTCCCGCGGGGATAGGCTCAAGAACCCCTCACAATACCTTGATCGGAGGCGGAGACAATCACCAACTCCCCTCAACGATCCTTGCAGCTCCAAGCCGTCTAGGAGTCGGCAAACTCCAAGAGTAACAAGAGAAACCGCTGCGAAATACCACTACCAAGTGCCTCTAGATGATCTCAATCAATGCAATGCACTTGATGCTCTCCAAACTCACCAAATGATGAACACAATCAAGTAGGATGAGTGAGAGTGGAGTGGGAAGGCTCACAAGTATGTTATGATGTTTAGGAGTGCCAAGAGATCCTCCCCAAACCGGCCAAGTCGCTATTTATAAGCCACACACAAAGAACTAGCCGTTTAGAGTTCACTGCGTACCGTCGGACTGTCCGACGGCCCGAGCGTCGGACTAATCCGCATGGTCCGACGCCTCGGATGAACGCCACGTGTCACTAGCCGTTTGAAGTCGAACGTTGGATCACAACGGCTATTTCCTCGCGCCAAAACGAACCGTCGGACGGTAGGTCGTCGGACTAACACAAACGGTCCGACGCCCTCAGCTGACACCGTCGGACTCAGCGGGACGAAGCCGTCGGACCAACGATCGCGGCCGTCCGACGTTTCCAGAGAGCTCCCCGAGCCCTGAAAACCGTCGGACGATGGTCCGACGCTCACCGTCGGACTAACGCCGAGAGTCCGACGCTCTCAGAACTCGCCACGTGTCGACCTGCTGCGGCTCTGTACCGTCGGACCCTGAGGACAATGGTCCGACGCTCCGAAATCAAGCGTCCGACGCTTGCTGAAGGGGTTAGCCGTCGGACCGAAGACAATGGTCCGACGCTCAGTCAAGTTAGAGTCCGACGCCACTTTTTCTATTGTAACGTTTCCGAAATTCGCCGAATCCTGCCTCGCAAGCTCGGCAGGAGGAAGAGAAGACCAAACCCTCTCTAACCCTCGAACTTCACCCCGTTTCTTAAGTCACTAACACTCCAAAGTGTCTCTCACTTAGGTGCACGTGTGTTAGCCTTTTTCAAAGAGTTTTCCATGGGTCAAGTTAGTGTCACTAGCATCTATATGCATATGCAATGATCATGAACACCTAGTGGCACTTGATAACCATATTTCAACAATGATTTCGCCCCTCTTGATAGTACGGCTATCTATCCTAAATGTGATCACTCCCTCTATGGAGTCTTGATCACCAAAACCAAAAGAGCTCCTATTGGTTATACCTTTGCCTTGAGCTCCCGGTTTCTTATCAACTTCCTTCTCATCTCTTGATGAACCTTGTGGACACATATGATGATGGACTTATACCATTTGCATGGATGCCGTCAATAGGGCTTTCTCCTTTGTTGATGGACTTACACCATTTTCATGGACGCCGTCATTGCCCTTCACTTGTGACTTCCACCGACCCGGTCCTTTGCTCCATCTTGCCATTTGCTAATCAATTCTCATGAAACACTTAGAGCAATCGTTAGCAAACTAGGTTTCATCAATTACCCAAAACCAAACATGGGCTTTCAATCTCCCCCTTTTTGGTAATTGATGACAACCTTCACAAAGATATGAAATGAAAACCAAGTTTGTACTTTGGTAGTATTAGCTCCCCCTACATATGTGATTCCTTGTGTTTGGTTCAATTTTTCACATATGCATGAATTAGAAAGTTTGGGTGAGCTACTACTATCAAATGATGCTAAGGTATATAGAATGGACCTTTGAAGCGTGATACCATCGGAGTTGCGGAAATATACCATCCTTAGCACCATTGTTTGCTAGTCATGCATCACAAACTCAAAATACCTCGTGAGATCAACATTTAAGTAAAAGAGGTACTTTGTATAAGTCCTATGCATGCTAGTTTGTCAAATCACCATTCAAATCCTATTTCTAATCATTTCATCAATTCAAACAAGTATAGGAATTGAAGTTTTGACAATGCAACATTTCATATGTTAATGCATACACAAATGCAACAACTTATTAATGAGCTTGCTCCCCCTACTTGTGTGCTTTCAAATTTTTAATTGACCCCTTTCTTTTCTTATCTTTGTGACTTTCTTCTCCCCCTTTGTCAACAATCACCAAAAAATGGTGCAAATTATGGGAATATCAAGTCAATAAATGGGGTTTAGTTCTTTTACACATTGGTTCAATCTAGATCACTTGCCCAGAATATGTAACTAAGTTTGATCCAAGGACAAGCTTCTTCACACCTCACTAGTAGGGTTATCTTGACCATGTTAAGTTACACATCATGAGCTCATGTTCTAAATTTAACACTAGCTTTGCAAGCCCATCAATATGTCATATGCTACCACTTGATCATACAAGCATAAAGAACAAAAGTGATACCATATATACATGAAAGCATTTGATTTTTCATGAATGAGCCTATAAGATGCATTTCATGTCTACATGAACTAGACAAATCCTTATCAAAGTATGAATGCCATGTCAACCAATTTTACCTTGCTTTAGTCGAAGGAGAGGCATGTCATATAATGTAGGATGCTTTTCACTTCATGTTGGAGTAGTCTAGTATGTTTAGCTCATTTCTCAATTTGCAAAATCTTGACTCATCAAGTGGCTTGGTAAAGATATCCGCTAATTGATCTTCGGTGCCAACACTTTCAATTGCAATGTCCCCTTTGATTTGGTGATCTCTAATGAAGTGATGCCTTATGTCAATGTGCTTTGTTCTTGAATGTTGCACGGGGTTGTTGGTTAGCTTGATAGCACTCTCATTGTCACAAAGCAAAGGCACTTTCTTATATTTCAATCCAAAATCATTCAAAGTTGCCTTCATCCAAAGCAATTGTGCACAACAACTTCCGGCACTAATGTACTCCGCTTCGGCCGTTGAGAGAGCAACACTATTTTGCTTCTTTGAAGACCATGATACAAGTGACCTTCCAAGCAATTGACAAGTTCCACTAGTGCTCTTTCTATCCACTTTGCAACCGGCATAGTCGGAGTCCGAATATCCAATAAGCTCAAAATTGGACCCCTTAGGATACCACAACCCAACATCTTGTGTGCCCTTCAAATACCTCAATATTCTCTTTGCGGCTTTCAAATGACTTTCTCTTGGTGAGGCTTGAAATCTTGCACACATGCACACACTAAACATGACATCCGGTCGAGATGCGGTCACATAAAGGAGACTTCCAATCATTGATCTATATAGCTTTTGATCTACCATTTTCCCACTATCATCCAAGTCCAAATGCCCATTAGTTGCCATAGGAGTATTCATGGGCTTTGCATGTTCTAATCCAAATTTCTTTACCATGTCCCTTATGTACTTTCCTTGACTTACAAATGTACCATTCTTCATTTGCTTAACTTGAAGACCAAGGAAGTAGCTAAGCTCACCAATCATGGACATTTCAAACTCACTTGCCATCATATTTCCAAATTCTTCACAAAAATCTTGATTTGTTGATCCAAATATAATATCATCCACATATATTTGCAACACAAATAAATCATTACCAAGCTTCTTAGTGAAGAGAGTTGTATCAACCTTTCCCATTTTGAACCCTTTTGAGAGCAAGAAATCTCTCAATCTCTCATACCATGCTCTAGGTGCTTGCTTCAAACCATACAATGCCTTTCTTAGCTTGTACACATGGTTGGGTTTCTTCACATCTTCAAATCCGGGAGGTTGTTCCACATAAACCAACTTATTGATGTACCCATTTAGAAATGCACTCTTGACATCCATTTGATATAACTTGATGTTGTGGGCACAAGCATAGGCTAATAAGATTCTAATGGCCTCCAATCTAGCAACCGGTGCATAGGTTTCTCCAAAATCAAGACCTTCCACATGAGTATAACCTTGTGCAACCAATCTAGCTTTGTTCCTTATTACTATGCCATCTTGATCTTGCTTGTTTCTAAAGACCCATTTGGTTCCTATCACATTGTGTTTCTTTGGTCTTTCCACTAGTTCCCAAACTTGATTTCTTGTGAAATTGTTGAGCTCTTCATGCATAGCATTAACCCAATCAACATCTTGCAATGCTTCCTCAATCTTGGTTGGCTCTATGGTTGACACAAATGAGAAATGCTCACAAATTTGAGCTAGTCTTGCTCTAGTTTGAACTCCACTTTGAATACCACCAATGATTTGATCCAAAGGATGATCCCTTGCAATAGAGACCGGTTGGAGAATAGGAATTTGATCATTGGATTGAGATGAACTAGCTTGTTGATCTTGCACTTGAGATTGATCTTGTGAGTCACTTGCACTTGCTTCATTTTCAACTTGCATACTAGTATGAATTGCACCATCATCTTCATCATCATTGACTTGCCTTGGCCTAATATCACCAATATCCATATTTTTCATTGCATTTGCCAAGTCATTGCCTCTCACGTCACTAAGATTTTCAACTTCATCTTGAGAGCCTTGGGTTTCATCAAATTCAACATCATGTACCTCCTCAAGAGTACCACTAGCCAAATTCCAAACTCTATATGCCTTGCTTGTGGTTGAATAGCCAAGTAAGAAACCTTCATCACATTTCTTTTCAAACTTGCTCAATCTTGTGTCTTTCTTGAGAATATAGCATTTGCAACCAAAAACCCGAAAATATGCAATGTTGGGCTTTCTACCATTCAATAGCTCATAAGGAGTCTTTGCAAGCATACCATGGCAATATAAACGGTTGATGTAATAGCAAGCGGTGTTGATTGCTTCGGCCCAAAAGGAATGACTAACATTGTATTCACTTAGCATTGATCTTGCCATATCTATCAAGGTTCTATTCTTTCTTTCAACAATGCCATTTGATTGTGGTGTATACTTGGGTGAGAATTGATGTCCAATACCATACTCATCACACAATTCATCAATCTTGGTGTTCTTGAATTCACTACCGTTGTCACTTCTAACTTTCTTGATGGTTGTTTCAAACTCATTTTGGCTTCTCTTGACAAAAGATTTGAATAGATCATACACTTCACTCTTGTCAACTAGAAAGAATACCCATGTATATCTAGTATAGTCATCCACAATCACAAATCCATACTTACTCCCACCAATGCTAGTATATGTAGTTGGTCCAAACAAGTCCATATGCAAGAGCTCAAAAGCTTTACTAGTACTCATCATGCTCTTCTTAGGATGTGTATTTCCAACTTGTTTGCCGGCTTGACATGAACTACAAAGCTTATCTTTCTCAAAAGTGACATCTTTCAAGCCTCTAACTAGATCATGCTTCACTAGTTTGTTCAATTGTTTCATTCCAACATGACCAAGCCTTCTATGCCATAACCAACCCAAACTTGACTTAGTGATCAAACAAGTTGACAATTGAGTTTCACTAGCATTGAAATCCACAAGATATAGGTTGTCATATCTAAACCCTTTGAATATTAAATTTGACCCATCAACACTAACAATTTCAACATCATCAACCCCAAATATGCACTTGAAACCAAGATCACAAAGTTGTGCAACCGAGAGTAAATTGAAATTCAAACTTTCAACTAGCAACACATTTGAGATAGACATATCATTGGAGATAGCAATTTTACCAAGTCCTCTCACTTTCCCTTTCTTGTTGTCACCAAATGTGATTGCATCATAGCCACTATTTGCACTTGTGTTGAGAGAGCCAAACATACTAGAATCACCCGTCATATGTTGAGTGCATCCACTATCAAGCACCCAATGCCTCCCTCCGGCTTTGTAATTGACCTACAAAAAGAGATCAATTCCTTTTAGGTACCCAAACTTGCTTGGGTCCTTGAAGGTTAGTGACTAAGCTCTTTGGTACCCAAATAGTCTTCTTCTTTGGACCCAACATGGATGTACCAACAAACTTAGCCTTCACACCATTTGAGCCCTTTGTGAGAACGTAGCAAGAATCAAACTTAATTGAGGATACATAAGCATTGGATTTCTTGTTTTTGCAATCTTGCTCTAAGTGACCAACTTGCTTGCATTTTGTGCAATACCGGCCATTTCTCTTCACAAAACAAGTCTTGTGAGGAGCTAAGGCGGTTTTGCCTTTCTTGGGGGTATAGCCCAATCCCTCTTTGTGGAGAGATGCTCTTTGGCTACCCAAGCACATAAGCAAGCGGTCCTCACCACCATAAGCCTTAGCTAAGGAGTGATTAAGCTTTTTAACCTCCTCCTTTAGGTTCTTGTTCTCAACTACTAGTGAAGGGTCACTAGTGGGTGAGGTAGTAGTGGAAGTGCTACAAGAAGGGTTAGTAGTAACAACAATAGGTTCACAAGATATGTCACATGTTACACCTATGTTGCAAGTTTTAGTTTCTTTCTTTTGCACTTGTTGTTGCAAGTCTTCATTTTGCTCAACTAGAGAAGAATGAGCTTCATCAAGCTTAGTGTGAACCTTTAGGAGCTTCTTATGGTCTTCCTTTAGACTCTCATAAGATGCTCTAAGTTCCTCAAGTTCTTGCTCAATGGATTGTTTATCCTTGCGCAAGCCCTTGCATTCCTTTCTAAGTTTATCAAAATGAATACGTGCATCATCAAGCATTTCAATTAATTCTTCTTTTGTTAGGTCATCATCACTATCATCATCACTAGATTCGGTGTCGGATGATACCTTAGAGCCCTTGGCCATGAAGCAAGAAGGAGTGTCGAAGATGGAAGGCTTGTCATGAATGGCAATGCTTGCATGTGCCTTCCTCTTGCTCTTCTTATCATCATCACTCTCTTCATCACTTGAAGAGGCATCACTATCCCATGTCACCACATGAGAATAGTTCTTCTTCTTCTTGTATGAAGATTCCTTCTTCTCTTTCTTCTCCTTCTTCTCATGCTTGTTCTTCTTTTTGCCCTTGTGATCATCTTCACTTGAGTGTGGGCAATCGGCTACCAAGTGATCTTTGCTTCCACAATTGAAGCATCTTCTTGGGCCATCAAATCTTCTTGCATTCTTCTTTCTTCTTGCCCGGTAGCCCTTCTTCTTCATGAACTTGCCAAATCTTCTTACTAGAAGGGCCATTTCTTCATCACTTTCACTTGTGCTAGAGGGATCTTCACTTGACTCTTCTTTGGCCTTGCTCTTGCCCTTTGATGAGGATGTGGCTTTGAATGCCACACTCTTCTTCTTCTCATCTTTGGAGTCTTCATCTTTTTCTTTCTTCTTCTTATTGATCAACTCTTCTTTATCATCATCATCTCTATAAGCATCATCGGTCATCACCTCCGCTAGCACTTGATTTGGAGTCAATTCACTCAATGTTGTCTTCACCAAGACCGTGATCAATGTGGCAAACCGCTTGGGCAAGCTCTTCAAGAACTTCATGGAGAATTCACTATCTTTCACCTCTTCATCCACGGCCTTGAGATCATTCACAATGACTTGCAATCTATGGAACATCTCCGGCACGGTTTCATCATCCTTCATCTTGAAACTTGCAAACTTGTCCTTCAAGATGTATGCTTTGGCGGCCTTTACACCCTTGGTGCCCTCATATGATTCCTCAAGCTTCTTCCAAGCTTCATGAGCACTCTCAATGTTCTTGATTTGCTCAAACACTTTTTCATCTACGGCCTCATGAAAAGCACAAACTGCAATGTCATTGAGTTGAAGCAATCTTTCTTCGGCGGTTGTGGGGTTTGCCGCATCGGCAATTTCAATCTTGGTCTCCACAACCCTCCAAACCTCTCTATTGATTGACTTGATGTGTGAGGTCATCTTGCTCTTCCAATATGCATAATTTGTGCCATCAAATTGGGGTGGCTTCTTGGTGTTGTTGATGTGAATATTGAGTTGAGCCATTTTTACACCGTAGGTTGTTAAGCCTCAAATCAACGGTGCCTCGGCTCCGATACCACTTGAAAGGTCCTAAATGGCTAGAGGGGGGGTGAATAGCCTATAAAAATCTACAAACAACACTTAACAAGCCGATTAGTAACAATAGCAAGCTTTGCAAAACACTAGCTCTAAACTATGCTATGCAAGCCACCTAGACAAGTATACTACACTATGATCTCTAGTTCACACTCAAAGGCTATGTTACTACTTTACACTACTCTTAAGTGAGCAACTAACTAACAAGCTACACAAGAGAGAAGTACACAAATGTAAAGAGTAAAGGTGATTTCAATACCGCCGGTGAAGAGAAGATATGAAGTCCAATATAACCAATCAATCACATATAAGGGAAATCCTCGGTAGAGAGATGGCACAAGATTTTTTACCGAGGTTCACTTGCTTGCCGGCAAGCTAGTCCTCGTTGTAGCGATACACCCACTTGGAGGTTCACGCGCTAATTGGCATCACACGCCAAACCCTTCTCAAGGGTGCCGCACAACCAACACAAGATGGGGATCCACCAAGCTACGAGCAATCCACTAAAGATGCCTTTCACGATCTCCCGCGGGGATAGGCTCAAGAACCCCTCACAATACCTTGATCGGAGGCGGAGACAATCACCAACTCCCCTCAACGATCCTTGCAGCTCCAAGCCGTCTAGGAGTCGGCAAACTCCAAGAGTAACAAGAGAAACCGCTGCGAAATACCACTACCAAGTGCCTCTAGATGATCTCAATCAATGCAATGCACTTGATGCTCTCCAAACTCACCAAATGATGAACACAATCAAGTAGGATGAGTGAGAGTGGAGTGGGAAGGCTCACAAGTATGTTATGATGTTTAGGAGTGCCAAGAGATCCTCCCCAAACCGGCCAAGTCGCTATTTATAAGCCACACACAAAGAACTAGCCGTTTAGAGTTCACTGCGTACCGTCGGACTGTCCGACGGCCCGAGCGTCGGACTAATCCGCATGGTCCGACGCCTCGGATGAACGCCACGTGTCACTAGCCGTTTGAAGTCGAACGTTGGATCACAACGGCTATTTCCTCGCGCCAAAACGAACCGTCGGACGGTAGGTCGTCGGACTAACACAAACGGTCCGACGCCCTCAGCTGACACCGTCGGACTCAGCGGGACGAAGCCGTCGGACCAACGATCGCGGCCGTCCGACGTTTCCAGAGAGCTCCCCGAGCCCTGAAAACCGTCGGACGATGGTCCGACGCTCACCGTCGGACTAACGCCGAGAGTCCGACGCTCTCAGAACTCGCCACGTGTCGACCTGCTGCGGCTCTGTACCGTCGGACCCTGAGGACAATGGTCCGACGCTCCGAAATCAAGCGTCCGACGCTTGCTGAAGGGGTTAGCCGTCGGACCGAAGACAATGGTCCGACGCTCAGTCAAGTTAGAGTCCGACGCCACTTTTTCTATTGTAACGTTTCCGAAATTCGCCGAATCCTGCCTCGCAAGCTCGGCAGGAGGAAGAGAAGACCAAACCCTCTCTAACCCTCGAACTTCACCCCGTTTCTTAAGTCACTAACACTCCAAAGTGTCTCTCACTTAGGTGCACGTGTGTTAGCCTTTTTCAAAGAGTTTTCCATGGGTCAAGTTAGTGTCACTAGCATCTATATGCATATGCAATGATCATGAACACCTAGTGGCACTTGATAACCATATTTCAACAATGATTTCGCCCCTCTTGATAGTACGGCTATCTATCCTAAATGTGATCACTCCCTCTATGGAGTCTTGATCACCAAAACCAAAAGAGCTCCTATTGGTTATACCTTTGCCTTGAGCTCCCGGTTTCTTATCAACTTCCTTCTCATCTCTTGATGAACCTTGTGGACACATATGATGATGGACTTATACCATTTGCATGGATGCCGTCAATAGGGCTTTCTCCTTTGTTGATGGACTTACACCATTTTCATGGACGCCGTCATTGCCCTTCACTTGTGACTTCCACCGACCCGGTCCTTTGCTCCATCTTGCCATTTGCTAATCAATTCTCATGAAACACTTAGAGCAATCGTTAGCAAACTAGGTTTCATCAATTACCCAAAACCAAACATGGGCTTTCACCCTACCTATATCAGACACTGAAAATTTAAAATTTAATCAAATTGGCCGATTGCTCTTAACATGGATCATCTGACAAAATCACATGCCAAATGCAGGCACTGCAGATTTCATCCCCCAGCTACTCCTTTGATCTAGAAGAATATTGTGATGAGGAAGAGCTAAGTTCAAATCTCTAACACTATCAGAGCCAGATTTCAAAAATCGGCTAAGTGAGCTTCTTCCTCGGCTGGAGGGAAACCTAATCAGCCTCTCTCTAAACCCTGAGCCAATTGACCAGGCTATTCAACTGCTTCAACAACAGGCCCGCTCAGCAGCTCTTAGCCCCCTGAAACAGCTTACCATGCTTAAGAATGAGACTCCAAGGATTACAACTGCACATGCAAACCTGACAGAGCTGAAACAGCTGAAGAACAACAAACTGACCAACAAGCAACAGGCCACTAGATTGGCCACCCAAGTCAAGTCATTGAAAACTTCAATTGACACAGCGTGAAATCATTTTCTCAACCAACACTATTGATATTACTCAGAAAAAGAAATAAGTCAGCGCCATGGTCGTTGAAGGCAGACAGATTCACAAACGCCTGAACCTTTTGAATTCAACAGCTAATGAAGACAAGGAATCAATACAAGCTGGCCAAGCTCTCCATGCCAAAATTGTTTCTTCCATTCGGTCATTGCTGGCCTTGTAATGCATCAAACAATCCTGCAATGACCATTTGCTTTATGTATGATTCTGCCTGACAGTCTTATTCAGCTTTGAATCAGCTCTTCCATTTATTCTACTTTCAGGTCGGCTAACTGGCCAGATCCTCTTTCTACTGGCCCCTCTAAATTGATCTGATAGCCAATTTTTGGGCTGCCTGTTGGAGTAACTGATCAAAATGGTTGGTGACAACAACAACTGATCCACGCGTCTCGTTCTCCATGAGCCGCAACTGTTCCGGATGCAAGAAATGCGATTTAACTTCAGCATAAAATCCGCCGCGCCTTCTCGTCTCCCGAGGAAACCGCCTTGACGCCTCCGTCTTATAAACAGACGCCAGGCCTGAGCGAGTGACTGCACACGCCATCGGTTCTTACTCGCCCGGCCTTCCTTCTTTCTTCTCCTCGTCTTAGACCTAGCCCAAACAGTTTTAAATCCACCAATGGACGGCCATGGAGATCGTGGCAAGCGTCCGGCCTCGGAGCCGGCCGAAAGCGATGAGTTCACCAGAGGACTCCGCCACATCAGGTCTCATGCTCATCTGTTAGAAGCCTTCCTGAGGTAGAGCCGCTGTTCATTTCTTGATGTATCTTCTCAAACCCCAATCTGACTGCCGTCATCCTTGCAGCAATCGGGCAACCACCGGCGCCAGGGCTTCTGGAACTGCCACCAGTCCTTCTCTGGCCGCCCCTGCGGCTGGCGGGGCCACCCCCACGAGTGGCGAGGCCGCGGGTCCGCCTCGCGGCCAAAGGCGCTGGGTAACAAATCGGCAACTGGCCGTCTACAGCAGGTAAGCCGATCTGCATCTATGGCGTTGGTTCCTGGCTTCCAACTCTGACACTCTTGCTCTTCCGCCATTCTTTTAGCCAGGCACGTCATCTCCCTCTGCCTCCGGGTGCACCGATAGGTGAGAGCTCCCGGGCATGCCGTACCACGCCTCCAAAAGATTCCCCCAAGGCCCAGCCTCGAGTGCTGCTTCTCGAGAGGGATCCGATTCTGGGTCCTCCGCGGATTCAGATGGCTCCTACACAGCCGCCGACAGCCGACATTTCCACCATCAAATGGTGGAGTATCGTAACCTCTACTCATAGGCTACAAAGGAAAATGGCCGGCTGCAAGGGGTCAATGAAGCCCAACCAACCGCGCCTAAAGCCGCCAAGGCTGAGGTGGCGGCCATGAAAACCCATCTCGCCGAATCGGACGCGGCGGTGGCAGTTAAGTTCCTCTGGACTCATCCTAGAATGCGTTGATGAGGATTCTGATGTTGGTTTCTATTTCCTTGCAGCTGCATGACCTGCGCATCGCCGGCGAAGGTGCTGCCAACATCGTCAACGCCCATGGCGAGACGCTGGCGCAGAGGCTCCAGGACATCCACCACCGAGTTCGTCGGTGGCCATGTCCGGCGTTCACCACGGTGCCACCGGGGCCCTCATAGCCGCGCGACTCCGCTCCGGCATAGCCCTCAAGGCCATCGAGCCGGGGTTCCCGGAGGGGCAGGACATGGGAGAGGCCCACACTCAGCTGGAGGCCTTCTTCCTCCACGCCGGCGGAGTCACTGTCATCACCGATGCCAACGATATCATCAATGGAGCCACCAACAATCAAAATTAGAATGTATTAGCTCTTTATGTAAATATAACCAGTAATCAAGACTGTTGGCAATCCGAACTCTGTCTTTATATTTTTTATTTTTGCTCTAAAGGCGACGCTTATCGTATCGGCTGTTACACTTCATTGAGGGTGTTCCATTTTTGTGCTAGAGGTGACTCGTGATCACGAAATCGGCTATTACATAATTTCTATTTTTGTTCTGAAGGCGATCCTCTGCTCAGAATCAGGTGTCAAAGCCAGATCCAAAAGAATCAGCTATCAACCCCCGACTGAGATGTTAGGGTAATATTTCTTCAGATACTTCCCATTGATCGCCCTGGCAAACCTTCTTCCTTCCAAGTCTTCAAGTATATAGGCATTGCCGGGCGCACATTCCACGATCCGATACGGGCCTTTCCAATTTGGCGACCACTTGCCGAATTGGCCATCTTTAGTCCAGATACGTAAAACAGTTTTCCAGACTAGCTTGGACTCAGCAAAACTCTTGCCTCTTACTTTGGTGTTGTAATATTTGGCCACCCGCATCTTGTTCACTTCAATACATTCCAAAGCTTTGAGCCGATGACAATGTAAATCTTCAAGGCTGTCCATCATGGTATCTTTGTCCTCACCGGGTGTAAGCTTGTTCGGCAACGTGACAAGCCGTGTCTCAGACTGAATTTCCCAAGGCAGTACAGCAGCATGTCCATAGACCAACTCATATGGCGTAGCTTTAGTCAATCCATGTTGAGCCATTCGGTACGCCCACAGAGCCTCACTCAATGTCAAATACCACCCCCTGGGAGTCTGCTCAATCTTCTTCTTGATGACCTTGATTAAAATCTAATTTGAAGCTTCAGCCTGACCATTGGCCTGGGCATAATAAGGAGAAGAATTATAAATTTTGATGCCCATGTAGTCAGCAAAGGTCAGAAACTCATTTGAAGTGAACATTGTCCCTTGATCAGTTGTGATGGTCTGTGGTATACCAAATCTGTAGATGATGTGTTCCTTCACAAACTCAATTATATCTCCAGATGTAGCATTCTTCAAAGGAACAGCTTCTACCCACTTAGTGAAATAGTCAGTTGCAACCAGTATCCACTTGTGACCCTTACTTGATGGTGGATAGATTTGGCCAATCAGATCGATTCCCCGTCCTCTGAACGGCCATGGCTTGATGATAGGATTCATAGCTGAAGTAGAACATTTCTGCACATTCCCAAATCTTTGGCGTTCTTGGTAGCCCTTGTAATATTTGAAACAATCCTCGAGCATTGTTGGCCAATAATAACCAGTCCCATAGACTCCTTCATGAACCTCACTCATCAGCTTTACTGACTCTTCTGCCCCGAGGCATTTCAGCAGCACTCCTTCAACAGTCTTATAGTACAGCTGACCATCCAGCAGCACAAATTTTATAGCCTTATACCTCAACTTTCTACTGACTCTCTGTGAAGGATCTGTAAGGTAACTTGCTATCTCGGCCCGCCAGTCATCAGCTGATTGCTCGACATTGAAGATTTCCTGCATCGACCTGTAACCCGAAGCGCTCTGTGCCAATCGATTAGCCTCTTGATTTTGGGCACTAGGAATATGATAAAGTGAAACTGCCATAAACCCTCTGATCAAAGCCTGGCACTAATCATGATAGCCTCTGAGTATGTCGTCTTTACATTCAAATAGGCCAAGCAATTGGTTGATGACTAACTGTGAATCTCCGAAAACCTCAACTACATCGGCCTTTGTTTCGTGCAGAAGCTGAAATCCCTTCCAAATCGTCTCGTACTCAGCTTGGTTGTTTGTCACCGTAGGCCCGATCTGGAAAGCAAACTAGAAATGTTGGCCTCGAGGTGATATAAGTACTACCCCAGCACCTCCACCTTGCTTGCAGGACGATCCATCAAAGAACATAGTCCATGGCGCCACCTCGATCATGCTGACAGCGCCTTCGTGATGCTGGGTGATAAAATCGGCTATTGCCTGACCTTTGACTGCCTTAGCCGATTCAAACCTCAAGTCAAATTCAGAGAGTGCCAAGATCCATTTGCCGATCTGCCCACTCAAAATTGGCAATGATAGCATATGCCTGATCACATCTGCCTTGGACACTACCACACACTCAGCTGACAACAAGTAACACCTCAACTTGGTGCATGAATAAAATAAACACAGGCACAATTTCTCAGTCGGTGTGTATCTTGTTTCAGGGTCTAAAAGCCTCCTGCTCAGATAGAAAACTGCTCTTTCTTTCCCTTCAAACTCTTGAAAAAAGGGCCGAACCAATCGTATGGCTTTCAGCCATCACGTACAACTTGAAAGGCTTCCCAACCTGTGGTGGCACTAAAATAGTGGTGACTTCATATATTCTTTGATCTCATCGAAAGCCTTCTGTTGTATGTCACCCCATCTGAACTCCTTATTATCTTTAAGCTTCAATAGTGGTGAGAACGACAGCACCTTTTTCGACAGATTGGCAATGAATCTTCTGATAAAATTGATCTTGCCGAGCAGGAACTGCAACTCTCTCTTGTTGGTTTGAGGCACAAGCTGATTGATGGCCTTTCTGCTCTTGCTGCCAACCTCGATTCCTTTGCGATGGACCATGGAGCCCAAAAATTCTCCTGCTGATACCCCAAAAGCACACTTATTAGGATTCATCTTCAGCCCATGCTTTCTCGTGCACTCTAGGGTGGCCCTCAAATAGGCTAAATGATCTCTGTAGCTCTTGGACTTCACCACCACATCATCAATATAAATTTCAATAATTTTGTCTATCAACTTATGAAAAATATTATTCATAGCCCTTTGATAAGTTGCACCGGCATTTTTCAAACCGAAGGTCATTACTACCCACTCGAACAGACTGATCATACCGGGACACCTGAAAGCCGTCTTGGGAATGTCTTCGTCAGCCATGAAAATCTGATTGTAGCCAGCATTACCATCTAAGAAGCGGATGACATGGTGCCCTGCAGCTGAATCGACTAACATGTCGGCTATCGGCATAGGATAACCATCCATGGGGGTAGCTCTGTTTAGATCCCTAAAATCAATACAGACTCGTAAACCATTTTTCTTGTATACAGGGACAATATTCGATACCCACTCGGTGTATCGGCAAGCTCGGATGAACTTGGTTTCTAATAATCTCTCGATCTCGGCCTTGATATCGGGCAATGATTCTAGCTTGCATTGTCATGGAGGTTGCTTGAAAGGCCGAAATCCAGACTTGATAGGGAGTCTATGCTCAACAATCGATTTCTCTAATCTAGGCCTCTCATAATATTCACAGGCGAAGCAATCTTTGTATTCCTTGAATAAATCGACCAGCTCATGCTTGAACTCAGGGTCAAGATTGGCGGCAATGTACATCGGCCTTGGTCTGTGACCAGGTCCAATATCTACTTCTTCAAGCTTATCGATCAACGTAAAACCCTGTCCAAGCTTGCCCTCGGTGCCATCGATCGGATTCTCCATTAATAAAAAGACTTAGAGCCGATTGCCTGGACCGGCTGTTGACTCTCATTGCTAACTTTGATGGAGCCTTCATCCCAAGTTTTGCTAGAAAAAACAATCGTGATCGTCGGCTTCCCAGTAGGTGGCGTCTGATGTAGCCACACGCACCGAATCATCAGCCGGAACCACTTCTACTTCATCACCATGCCACTGCATCACACACTTATGCATTGTGGACGGCACGTAGCAGTTGGCATAGATCCAACCATGCCTAAGCAGCAAACTATAAGAGCCCTTGCTGTTAATCATGAAGAAGGTGGTGAGCAGCGTCTTCTTCCCGACTGTCAGTTCAACATTGATTGCCCCCCGGGTGTTGGAAGAGTTGCCACTGAAGTCCTTGAGCATCATATCGGTCTCGATCAGATCATCAGGGCCTTTGCCCAGTTTGTGGAAGGTGGTGTAGGGCATGAGATTGACTGTAGCACCACCATCCACTACCATCTTGGTCAACGACATCCCATCAACATGTCCCTTGAGGTGCATGGCCTTTAGATGCCGGTGCTTGGGTGGCTCGTCGAAAGTAGCCAGCTGCGCAAAGACAAGCCTGGCAGTGCCCTGCTCAGATTCTAATTCATCAGATTCAGAAGAAACATCAGTCTTCCTGGCCCGGGGTGCCATGAACTCAGCCGGAAACATGAACACCATCTGTGCATCGGCTATTGCTTTCCATTTGTCATGGGAAGGCTTTTCCCGCCACACATGCTTCGGGCGGCCTTCTGCTTTGAGCTCTCAGTTCCTGAGTCGCTGCACGTGGCGCCTCTGCTCTTGGTCAAATATCTAGGGCACCACTGGTTTTCCTGCCAAATCGGCTCTTCGCGATCGACGAATGCCGCATCGAATCGATCATGTGCGTCCCTTTTTTCACGCTGATCCTGCATGTCATGTGGGCGCCCAAGCCTCTCATGCATAGACCAGCAGTTGGTTTGAGAACGCCTATACTCTGGGTACTGATCGCTGCACTATGAGCAGTTGCGGAGAGTTGGCAATTTCAAACCTTCGTTCCAGCAATTGCCGAAAGAACGGGCAGAACCAGTGCTCTTTATCTTCTTCCCGGCAATAGGCTAGCTCCTCCTGGTAGTGTGCTTCTTCTTCTTCACGGGCCCACCTCCGGTATTCTTCCTCTTCAAGCTGCTTCTGGTGATTCTTCTCCCTCTCCCTTTGCCATTTGTTCAGTAAGTGGCGAGAAGCCACCTTGGTCTTGCCGGATTCCCCCTTCTCAAAACGGTTCCTGTTCTGCTCCCTGCTTTTCCTGATCATCTCTAGTTCCTCAGCCGTGATCTGCATGTCTGGGTCAACCGATGCGTCCTTCTTCACTTGGTTGGAGGTCAGAACCTTCATCTTGCCTGCAGGGGCTGTTCACTTCGACCATGTTCTGGCCCTTCGGGAACAGGAATTTGTCTATCTTCATCTTCCTCTTGGCAGGGCTGTCAAACTTCAATAGGCTGCGGGAGATAGCTCTCTGAGTCTGGTTTCTAAACACGCGGCACCCATTAGTGTCGTGCGTGTCGCGGCCGTGATACTAGGCAAAACGGCTTCCCTTTTAATTCTTCAGGAGAGGGCCTCACATAATCGGCAGGGAACATGATCTGCCCAGCACTGACCAACAAATCGAAGAGCTTACCCAGCTTGTTTGTATCGAAATCATATTGATCCTCCGTGCTCCAGCTCTTGGGTACGGCCATGGGTGTCTTGCCCCACTTCAGCTCGACAGCAGCAACCTCATCCTTATCTTCTTCTTTTGAATCAGAGTTGTTGACGAATGCGGTGTGCTTGTACTTCGTTTCCTTCTTGAAGGCCTGAGCTTGGGCCTCGAGCGCCGCCACCCTTTGCAATACTTGACTAAGATTGTCGAAGTCAGTGCCCTACCATCTTTTCCTGGACGTGTGGAAGTAGCCCGCCGACAGCCAATTGAGCGAGCTGCTTGTCTGTCAAATTTAGGGAATAGCACATATTCCTCATCTCCCTGAAACGCTTGATGAAGGCTAACCCAATCTTGCTGCCCTTCTGCCACATGCTGGTTAGATCAATGATGTTCTTCTCCCCAGTACCGGAGAAGAAATAGTTGTGAAACTTACTCTCCAATTCTGCCCGGTTCTGAATCGATCCTGGCTCCAGAGTGGTGAACCAACTGAAAGCCGGACTAGTCAATGATAGTGAGAAGAAGCGGACTTTGTGAGCATCCTCATATGAGCTTCACCAAGCTAAGTCAGGTAATGGCTGATGTGCTCTATGGTGGATACGTCATCCTGTCCACTGAACTCGGTGAAGTCCGGCATGCAATACCTTGTTGGCAGTGCCACCTGATCAAACCACTCAGGGTAAGGGCGTCTGTATCTGATTGAAACTCCCGCCTTCGGTTGCAAGCCAAATTGGCCCCTGAGCATTGCACCCATCATGATCAGCAATTCACCTTGAGGCGACTAGGCATATCCAGGGTGTGGTGCCGACGTTAGCTCCAGATAAGTATGTCCATAGTAATAACCTAGAGTGGGCACGTTCCTAGTCATCCGCATGTAAGTAGCAATCTGCTCAGGAGAGTAGTCTCTGTATAGCTTGGGAGCCAAAGCTATTTTTGGAGCCAAATCCACCGTCATATTGGGATCTTGAACAAACGGCTTTGGCGGATTCGGCTAGTTGCGGCGGAGGACTGGAGGTCCTAGACGCTGCACTTGGTTTGGAATGTTCTGGTGGTATGTTGAAGTATGTAGGGCCCAGCGATTCTTAGTCCTGCCTGCTGATGACTATCTTCATGATGTTATAGAATGTCTGCAGGAAGACGTTGTGATGATGTCCAATGGCCTGATGCGAAGCTGACCATATGGTGGACTCCAGGAAGTTTTTAATCTCATCTTCGCCCTTATCGCTATGGCCAGGCATGACCCAACTTGGATAGGGATTCTTCTTCACCACGCTGTTGACGGTGGATATACCATGAAAATCCACATTCAAACACCGTCAACAGGCCTCGGATTCAAGGGAAGATAAATATATCATGAACATATTTTATCAATAACGAGTTCCACTTGTACTCTTAAGTTTGTGAATATAGCAAAGATCAAATAGGCCAAGAAACATCAAGAAATGGTGCACAACATCACTTAGAAGAGAGGACAGCCCAGGGTGGGCCCATGTATGGTTCGGCCAAACCCCACATGGGGCCCACCTGGCTCTCGTGACGTGGCACTATCCATGTGACCCTCCACCCAGCTCATTTCATCCATAAGATCAACATGTGTTTCTATTTAACGGTCGAGAAATAAAGCACAAGGATTCAACGTGGCAAACATGCAACCAAGGTGGAACCAACACAAGAGGACAATCAATGACAGATGGGGACCACAGTGTTGGGCCCAACTCACCAGAGGTGGTTCGGCCGAACCACCCTAGGTGGGACCAGGCCATTGCTGCACTCCATGACAGGTGGGGACTCCTTCTAGAAGACCCTGGCTGGGCCCACCTGCCATAGGGGGGTCGGCCAAACCCCGCTGGTGCCTAGCCAGGTCGATTGGCCTCCACCGCCTTCCAGCATGTTTCCCATGTGCTGAAATCACCATGGCCGTCCATCTTATGGCGGTTCAAGGGCGGTTTATCCAAGGGTGGAGAGGCATGGAGCACGCGGATCGCTGACGTGGCACCTCCCCTCTCTCCCATATAAATAGAGGCAGCCATCACCCTCTTCAAGACACACAAGATACACAAGCAATACAAGAGTTAGAGTGTTCCACTCTTTAGTAGTAGTATTAGTCTATTATGGGAGTTAGAGTTGAGTGGAGCTACGCTCGGAGTCTCCGGGGTCGTCTGCTGGAGAGTCTGGTATAGCTCTTGTACCTTTCCTTCTGTAAGACTTTATCTTTATCAACATATTATCTTTACCTTACTTACTAAGTCTCTACTTAGTGCATTACTATTCTTTATAGTATTGTTGTGTTTTGTCTTAACTTATAGTTGAGTTATATTGGATAGTGATCCTGTAACCAGCTCGCGTGTGTAGTTCATCGCCTATCATGGGGTGCTTTAGTTGTTGGTATGCAACTAGAGTAGTAAGGCTTAGTGTAAGCGTGGTGCTTATACTAGATCTTACCTTTGAATGCCGCTTGTCGCACAGATTGTTTGTGGGTGCTAGCAGGTGGTGACAGCTCTGTCTAGTCTTAGTATCACTCCACGTGTTTTAGGCAAGTTCTTAAAAGGTAGGCTCCCATAAGAGAATAGCCGCTTCGGGTAGAGGCTATATCCCCTACTGTCTCGCCTATCCCCTACACACCGGAAGTAAGGTAGCTGTCTTAGTATAATTCATCTATTTGATAAGATAGTTCACAAGAGTAAAGTAAGTGTCATAGGAGTCTTATACTCACTCATTGTCCTCCCACCTAGCTATACTCTACTAGTTATCCTTAATTATCCTAAAACCTTGCTGTGTCTTGGTGTCATTACCCTTTCCTCTACATATCGATTTACCCCCCTATCACTAGTTGATACTAAGTTGCTATAGACTTAAGGATCTCTTTCTTTTTATTAATTATTCCTAGAAACTGCTTTCCCTTGGGATAAAAAATAAATAACGATACCTTGGAATACTCACGGGTGAAGTGCTACAGCGGTATATTCTGTGCGCTTGCGGAATTATCCAATAGACATAAGAAATACCCCAGACACTTCTGGTGCCGTTATCAAAGATAGCCTAACAACCTGTATCTAGTGGTTGCGCTAAGAAGTGTCAACACGCGCGACCATCGCGGGTCTTGCCAAACGACAGCAAGCAGGCATCAGTGAACTCTTCAATAATCTGCTCGAGAATCACAGCATCCTCGGGCTCGAGTTCATCACGCTTGACCCTGATGATGCCGTCATCCTTCGGAATGTTGTTCACTGCGCCCTTGTTCTTGGCCATCAGTGAAAGCTGTCCCACCGGGCGTGCCAAAAAGTGTGTTGGCACAAAAAGTGGTTCCTTGCGCTCAACACACCAGCGAAGCCAGAACGATCTCAAGAGCAATGGAGCTTCTCAGATCCAGCTAGCTTCAAAACCCGGTCCGAGAGTGCCGATGACCCTCAAGCGTGCCAGTTAATTTAACCTGCAAATGACAAGGAAAAGATAATAATTAGTAACACATTACCTGTCTGCTGGAGAAAGTGTGGGTCGAAGGCCGGTGTATGCAGGAATTCGCGTTCCTTGAGGAGATTGTATGCTTGCATCTCCCGCTCGCTGTCCAAGTCGAGGAAGGGGGAGTCGGCCTCGTCAATGGCGTGGCCTCTTGGCACCTCCTCTTCTTCATGCAGTGGGCTCTCCTCACTTGCGGGGGGCCTTGGCTAGACGCCCCATGAGAGCGACGGCCTTTCCGGAACATGCCGGAAATCCGACCTCCGATCCCACTCATGGTGAGTGAGTTTAGCACGAGAGCTTGCTTTGTGGTGGAAAATGCAAGAGGTTCTTGCAGAATTTTCTTGCACTTGAACTTTGTGGAAAGTATTTGGAGAGTGATGAAGCAAGAGAGTGATGGAGGGAGTGAAAGAATATGAGTGTGAGAGGGGTGAGGAGCTCCACCCGAGATCCTGGTATTTATAGACTTGATCATAGGCGGAGGTGCGCTCCTTACAACGGTTAATAGCCGTTGGCAAAAGGCTACGCTGCAGAGCCGTTGGGCATGGGGCGGTCGCCCCTGGGACCGGCCGGTCCCCTGGTGGGGCCAGTTCTGTCCCGTCTTCTACAGCTCCTTCTAACGGATACCCCCATGATGTAGGCGGTTGAAAGGTCCTAAATGGCTAGAGGGGGGGTGAATAGCCTATAAAAATCTACAAACAACACTTCACAAGCCGATTAGTAACAATAGCAAGCTTTGCAAAGCACTAGCTCTAAACTACACTATGCAAGCCAACTAGACAAGTATACTACACTATGATCTCTAGTTCACACTCAAAGACTATGTTACTACTTTACACTACTCTTAAGTGAGCAACTAACTAACAAGCTACACAAGAGAGAAATACACAAATGTAAAGAGTAAAGGTGATTTCAATACCGCCGGTGAAGAGATGATATGAAGTCCAATATAACCAATCAATCACATATAAGGGAAATCCTCGGTAGAGAGATGACACAAGATTTTTTTACCGAGGTTCACTTGCTTGCCGGCAAGCTAGTCCTCGTTGTAGCGATACACCCACTTGGAGGTTCACGCGCTAATTGGCATCACACGCCAAACCCTTCTCAAGGGTGCCGCACAACCAACACAAGATGGGGATCCACCAAGCTACGAGCAATCCACTAAAGATGCCTTTCGCGATCACCCGCGGGGATAGGCTCAAGAACCCCTCACAACTTCACTGATCGGAGGCGGAGACAATCACCAACTCCCCTCAACGATCCTCGCAGCTCCAAGCCGTCTAGGAGTCGGCAAACTCCAAGAGTAACAAGAGAAACCGCTGTGAATCACCACTACCAAGTGCCTCTAGATGATCTCTATCAATGCAATGCACTTGATGCTCTCCAAACTCACCAAATGATGATCACAATCAAGTAGGATGAGTGAGAGTGGAGTGGGAAGGCTCACAAGTATGTTATGATGTTTAGGAGTGCCAAGAGATGCTCCCCAAACCGGCCAAGTGACTATTTATAAGCCACACACAAAGAACTAGCCGTTTAGAGTTCACTGCGTACCGTCGGACTGTCCGACGGCCCGAGCGTCGGACTAATCCGCACGGTCCGACGCCTCGGATGAACGCCACGTGTCACTAGCCGTTTGAAGTCGAACGTTGGATCACAACGGCTATTTCCTCGCGCCAAAACGAACCGTCGGACGGTGGGTCGTCGGACTAACACCCGCGGTCCGACGCCCACTGCCACTGCACCGTCGGACTGAAATTACACAGCGCGTCGGACTAACGAACGCGGCCGTCCGACGCTTCCAGAGAGCTCCCCGAGCCCTGAAAACCGTCGGACGTTGGTCCGACGCTCACCGTCGGACTAACGCCGAGAGTCCGACGCTCTCAGAGCTCGCCACGTGTTATCTCTCGCACGATCTGCACCGTCGGACTCTTCGGCTAATGGTCCGACGCTCAGAGACTAAGCGTCCGACGCTCACAGCAGTGTTAGCCGTCGGACCGAAGACATTGGTCCGACGCTCTGAGACTCTACGGTCCGACGCTCTGTTTTCTCAGGATTTTCACTCAAACCTTTCACCCTTTGTTCCCATGTGCTAACACCAATTGTTCTACACCTTGTGCACGTGTGTTAGCCTTTTCAAAAGAGTTTTCCACGGGTCAAGTTAGTGTCACTAGCATCTATATGCGTATGCAATGATCATGAACACCTAGTGGCACTTGATAACCGTATTTCATCAACGATTTCGCCCCTCTTGATAGTACGGCTATCTATCCTAAATGTGATCACTCCCTCTATGGAGTCTTGACCACCAAAACCAAAAGAGCTCCTATTGGTTATACCTTTGCCTTGAGCTCCCGGTTTCTTATCAACTTCCTTCTCATCTCTTGATGGACCTTGTGGACACATATGATGATGGACTTATACCATTTGCATGGATGCCGTCAATAGGGCTTTCTCCTTTGTTGATGGACTTACACCATTTTCATGGACGCCGTCATTGCCCTTTACTTGTGACTTCCACCGACCCGGTCCTTTGCTCCATCTTGCCATTTGCTAATCAATTCTCATGAAACACTTAGAGCAATCGTTAGCAAACTAGGTTTCATCAATTACCCAAAACCAAACATGGGCTTTCAATCTCCCCCTTTTTGGTAATTGATGACAACCTTCACAAAGATATGAAATGAAAACCAAGTTTGCACTTTGGTAGTATTAGCTCCCCCTACATATGTGATTCCATGTGTTTGGTTCAATTTTTCACATATGCATGAATTTGAAAGTTTGGGTGAGCTACTACTATCAAATGATGCTAAGGTATATAGAATGGACCTTTGAAGCGTGATACCATCGGAGTTGCGGAAATATACCATCCTTAGCACCATTGTTTACTAGTCATGCATCACAAACTCAAAATACCTCGTGAGATCAACATTTAAGTAAAAAAGTACTTTGTATGGCATATAAGTCCTATGCATGCTAGTTTGTCAAATTATCATTCAAATCCTATTTCTAAGCATTTCATCAATTCAAACAAATATAGGAATTGAAGTTTTATGCAACATTTCATATGTTAATGCATACACAAATGCAACAACTTATTCATGAGCTTGCTCCCCCTACTTGTGTGCTTTCAAATTTTTAATCGACCCCTTTCCTCTCTTATCTTTGTGACTTTCTTCTCCCCCTTTGTCAACAATCACCAAAAATGGTGCAAATTATGGGAATATCAAGTCAATAAATGGGGTTTAGTTCTTTTACACATTGGTTCAATCTAGATCACTTGCCTAGAATATTTAACTAAGTTTGATCCAAGGACAAGCTTCTTCACACCTCACTAGTAGGGTTATCTTGACCATGTGAAGTTACACATCATGAGCTCATGTTCTAGATTTAACACTAGGTATGCAAGCCCATCAATATGTCATATGCTACCACTTGATCATACAAGCAAAAAGAACAAAAGTGGTACCATATATACATGAAAGCATTTGATTTTCCATGAATGAGCCTATAAGTTGCATTTCATGTCTACATGAACTAGACAAATCCTTATCAAAGTATGAATGCCATGTCAACCAATTTTACCTTGCTTTAGTCGAAGGAGAGGCATGTCATATAATGTAGGATGCGTTTCACTTCATGTTGGAGTAGTCTAGTATGTTTAGCTCATTTCTCAATTTGCAAAATCTTGACTCATCAAGTGGCTTGGTAAAGATATCCGCTAATTGATCTTCGGTGCCAACACTTTCAATTGCAATATCCCCTTTGATTTGATGATCTCTAATGAAGTGATGCCTTATGTCAATGTGCTTTGTTCTTGAATGTTGTACGGGGTTGTTGGTTAGCTTGATAGCACTCTCATTGTCACATAGCAGAGGCACTTTCTTGTATTTCAATCCAAAATCACTCAAAGTTGCCTTCATCCAAAGCAATTGTGCACAACAACTTCCGGCACTAATGTATTCCGCTTCGGCCGTTGAGAGAGCTACACTATTTTGCTTCTTTGAAGACCATGATACAAGTGACCTTCCAAGCAATTGACAAGTTCCACTAGTGCTCTTTCTATCCACTTTGCAACCGGCATAGTCGGAGTCCGAATATCCAATAAGCTCAAAATTGGACCCCTTAGGATACCACAACCCAACATCTTGTGTGCCCTTCAAATATCTCAATATTCTCTTTGCGGCTTTCAAATGACTTTCTCTTGGTGAGGCTTGAAATCTTGCACACATACACACACTAAACATGACATCCGGTCGAGATGCGGTCACATAAAGGAGACTTCCAATCATTGATCTATATAGCTTTTGATCTACCATTTTGCCACTATCATCCAAGTCCAAATGCCCATTAGTTGCCATAGGAGTATTCATGGGCTTTGCATGATCCAATCCAAATTTCTTCACCATGTCCCTTATGTACTTTCCTTGACTTACAAATGTACCGTTCTTCATTTGCTTAACTTGAAGACCAAGGAAGTAGCTAAGCTCACCAATCATGGACATTTCAAACTCACTTGCCATCATATTTCCAAATTCTTCACAAAAGTCTTGATTTGTTGATCCAAAGATGATATCATCCACATATATTTGCAACACAAATAGATCATTTCCAAGCTTCTTAGTGAAGAGAGTAGTATCAACCTTTCCCATTTTGAACCCTTTTGAGAGCAAGAAATCTCTCAATCTCTCATACCATGCTCTAGGTGCTTGCTTCAAACCATACAATGCCTTTCTTAGCTTGTATACATGGTTGGGCTTCTTCACATCTTCAAATCCGGGAGGTTGTTCCACATAAACCAACTCATTGATGTACCCATTTAGAAATGCACTCTTGACATCCATTTGATATAACTTGATGTTGTGGGCACAAGCATAGGCTAATAAGATTCTAATGGCCTCCAATCTAGCAACCGGTGCATAGGTTTCTCCAAAATCAAGACCCTCTACTTGAGTGTAACCTTGTGCAACCAATCTAGCTTTGTTCCTTATTACTATGCCATCTTGATCTTGCTTGTTTCTAAAGACCCATTTGGTTCCTATCACATTGTGTTTCTTTGGTCTTTCCACTAGTTCCCAAACTTGATTTCTTGTGAAATTGTTGAGCTCTTCATGCATAGCATTAACCCAATCAACATCTTGCAATGCTTCCTCAATCTTGGTTGGCTCTATGGTTGACACAAATGAGAAATGCTCACAAATTTGAGCTAGTCTTGCTCTAGTTTGAACTCCACTTTGAATACCACCAATGATTTGATCCAAAGGATGATCCCTTGCAATAGAGACCGGTTGGAGAATAGGAACTTGATCATTGGATTGAGATGAACTAGCTTGTTGATCTTGTACTTGAGATTGATCTTGTGAGTCACTTGTACTTGCTTCATTTTCAACTTGCATACTAGTATGAATTGCACCATCATCTTCATCTTCATTGACTTGCCTTGGCCTAATATCACCAATATCCATATTTTTCATTGCATTTGCCAAGTCATTGCCTCTCACGTCACTAAGATTTTCAACTTCATCTTGAGAGCCTTGGGTTTCATCAAATTCAACATCATGTACCTCCTCAAGAGTACCACTAGCCAAATTCCAAACTCTATATGCCTTGCTTGTGGTTGAATAGCCAAGTAAGAAACCTTCATCACATTTCTTTTCAAACTTGCTCAATCTTGTGCCTTTCTTGAGAATGTAGCATTTGCAACCAAAAACCCGAAAATATGCAATGTTGGGCTTTCTACCATTCAATAGCTCATAAGGAGTCTTTGCAAGCATACCATGGCAATATAAGCGGTTGATGTAGTAGCAGGCGGTGTTGATTGCTTCGGCCCAAAAGGAATGACTAACATTGTATTCACTTAGCATTGATCTTGCCATATCTATCAAGGTTCTATTCTTTCTTTCAACAATGCCATTTGATTGTGGTGTATACTTGGGTGAGAATTGATGTCCAATACCATACTCATCACACAATTCATCAATCTTGGTGTTCTTGAATTCACTACCATTGTCACTTCTAACTTTCTTGATGGTTGTTTCAAACTCATTTTGGCTTCTCTTGACAAAAGACTTGAATATATCATACACTTCACTCTTGTCAACAAGAAAGAATACCCATGTATATCTAGTATAGTCATCCACAATCACAAATCCATACTTGCTCCCACCAATGCTAGTATATGTGGTTGGTCCAAACAAGTCCATATGCAAGAGCTCAAAAGCTTTACTAGTACTCATCATGCTCTTCTTAGGATGTGTATTTCCAACTTGTTTGCCGGCTTGACATGAACTACAAAGCTTATCTTTCTCAAAAGTGACATCTTTCAAGCCTCTAACTAGATCATGCTTCACTAGTTTGTTCAATTGTTTCATTCCAACATGACCGAGCCTTCTATGCCATAACCAACCCAAACTTGACTTAGTGATCAAACAAGTTGACAATTGAGTTTCACTAGCATTGAAATCCACTAGATATAGGTTGTCATATCTAAACCCTTTGAATATCAAATTTGACCCATCAACACTAACAATTTCAACATCATCAACCCCAAATATGCACTTGAAACCAAGATCACAAAGTTGTGCAACCGAGAGTAAATTGAAATTCAAGCTTTCAACTAGCAACACATTTGAGATAGACATATCATTGGAGATAGCAATTCTACCAAGTCCTCTCACTTTCCCTTTCTTGTTGTCACCAAATGTGATTGCATCATAGCCACTATTTGCACTTGTGTTGAGAGAGCCAAACATACTAGAATCACCCGTCATATGTTGAGTGCATCCACTATCAAGCACCCAATGCCTCCCTCCGGCTTTGTAATTGACCTACAAAAAGAGATCAATTCCTTTTAGGTACCCAAACTTGCTTGGGTCCTTGAAGGTTAGTGACTAAGCTCTTTGGTACCCAAATGGTCTTCTTCTTTGGACCCAACATGGATGTACCAACAAACTTAGCCTTCACACCATTTGAGCCCTTTGTGAGAACGTAGCAAGAATCAAACTTAATTGAGGATACATAAGCATTGGATTTCTTGTTTTTGCAATCTTGCTCTAAGTGACCAACTTGCTTGCATTTTGTGCAATACCGGCCATTTCTCTTCACAAAACAAGTTTTGTGAGGAGCAAAGGCGGTTTTGCCTTTCTTGGGGGTATAGCCCAATCCCTCTTTGTGGAGAGATGCCCTTTGGCTACCCAAGCACATAAGCAAGCGGTCCTCACCACCATAAGCCTTAGCTAAGGAGTGATTGAGCTTTTTAACCTCCTCCTTTAGGTTCTTGTTCTCAACTACTAGTGAAGGGTCACTAGTGGGTGAGGTAGTAGTGGAAGTGCTACAAGAAGGGTTAGTGGTAACAACAATAGGTTCACAAGATATGTCACATGTTACACCTATGTTGCAAGTTTTACTTTCTTTCTTTTGCACTTGTTGTTGCAAGTCTTCATTTTGCTCAACTAGAGAAGAATGAGCTTCATCAAGCTTAGTGTGAACCTTTTGGAGCTTCTTATGGTCTTCCTTTAGACTCTCATAAGATGCTCTAAGTTCCTCAAGTTCTTGCTCAATGGATTGTTTATCCTTGCGCAAGCCCTTGCATTCCTTTCTAAGTTTATCAAAATGAATACGTGCATCATCAAGCATTTCAATTAATTCTTCTTTTGTTAGGTCATCATCACTATCATCATCACTAGATTCGGTGTCGGATGATACCTTAGAGCCCTTGGTCATGAAGCAAGAAGGAGTGTCGAAGATGGAAGACTTGTCATGAATGGCAATGCTTGCATGTGCCTTCCTCTTGCTCTTCTTATCATCATCACTCTCTTCATCACTTGAAGAGGCATCACTATCCCATGTCACCACATGAGAATAGTTCTTCTTCTTCTTGTATGAAGATTCCTTCTTCTCTTTCTTCTCCTTCTTCTCATGCTTGTTCTTCTTTTTGCCCTTATGATCATCTTCACTTGAGTGTGGGCAATCGGCTACCAAGTGATCTTTGCTTCCACAATTGAAGCATCTTCTTGGGCCATCAAATCTTCTTGCATTCTTCTTTCTTCTTGCCCGGTAGCCCTTCTTCTTCATGAACTTGCCAAATCTTCTTACTAGAAGGGCCATTTCTTCATCACTTTCACTTGTGCTAGAGGGATCTTCACTTGACTCTTCTTTGGCCTTGCTCTTGCCCTTTGATGAGGATGTGGCTTTGAATGCCACACTCTTCTTCTTCTCATCTTTGGAGTCTTCATCTTTTTCTTTCTTCTTCTTATTGATCAACTCTTCTTTATCATCATCATCTCTATAAGCATCATCGGTCATCACCTCCGCTAGCACTTGATTTGGAGTCAATTCACTCAATGTTGTCTTCACCAAGACCGTGATCAATGTGGCAAACCGCTTGGGCAAGCTCTTCAAGAACTTCATGGAGAAGTCACTATCTTTCACTTCTTCATCCACGGCTTTGAGATCATTCACAATGACTTGCAATCTATGGAACATCTCCGGCACGGTTTCATCATCCTTCATCTTGAAACTTGCAAACTTGTCCTTCAAGATGTATGCTTTGGCGGCCTTTACACCCTTGGTGCCCTCATATGATTCCTCAAGCTTCTTCCAAGCTTCATGAGCACTCTCAATGTTCTTGATTTGCTCAAACACTTTTTCATCTACGGCCTCATGAATAGCACAAACCGCAATGTCATTGAGTTGAAGCAATCTTTCTTCGGCGGTTGTGGGGTTTGCCGCATCGGCAATTTCAATCTTGGTCTCCACAACCCTCCAAACCTCTCTATTGATTGACTTGATGTGTGAGGTCATCTTGCTCTTCCAATATGCATAATTTGTGCCATCAAATTGGGGTGGCTTCTTGGTGTTGTTGATGTGAATATTGAGTTGAGCCATTTTTACACCGTAGGTTGTTAAGCCTCAAATCAACGGTGCCTCGGCTCCGATACCACTTGAAAGGTCCTAAATGGCTAGAGGGGGGGTGAATAGCCTATAAAAATCTACAAACAACACTTCACAAGCCGATTAGTAACAATAGCAAGCTTTGCAAAGCACTAGCTCTAAACTACACTATGCAAGCCAACTAGACAAGTATACTACACTATGATCTCTAGTTCACACTCAAAGACTATGTTACTACTTTACACTACTCTTAAGTGAGCAACTAACTAACAAGCTACACAAGAGAGAAATACACAAATGTAAAGAGTAAAGGTGATTTCAATACCGCCGGTGAAGAGATGATATGAAGTCCAATATAACCAATCAATCACATATAAGGGAAATCCTCGGTAGAGAGATGACACAAGATTTTTTTACCGAGGTTCACTTGCTTGCCGGCAAGCTAGTCCTCGTTGTAGCGATACACCCACTTGGAGGTTCACGCGCTAATTGGCATCACACGCCAAACCCTTCTCAAGGGTGCCGCACAACCAACACAAGATGGGGATCCACCAAGCTACGAGCAATCCACTAAAGATGCCTTTCGCGATCACCCGCGGGGATAGGCTCAAGAACCCCTCACAACTTCACCGATCGGAGGCGGAGACAATCACCAACTCCCCTCAACGATCCTCGCAGCTCCAAGCCGTCTAGGAGTCGGCAAACTCCAAGAGTAACAAGAGAAACCGCTGCGAATCACCACTACCAAGTGCCTCTAGATGATCTCTATCAATGCAATGCACTTGATGCTCTCCAAACTCACCAAATGATGATCACAATCAAGTAGGATGAGTGAGAGTGGAGTGGGAAGGCTCACAAGTATGTTATGATGTTTAGGAGTGCCAAGAGATGCTCCCCAAACCGGCCAAGTGACTATTTATAAGCCACACACAAAGAACTAGCCGTTTAGAGTTCACTGCGTACCGTCGGACTGTCCGACGGCCCGAGCGTCGGACTAATCCGCACGGTCCGACGCCTCGGATGAACGCCACGTGTCACTAGCCGTTTGAAGTCGAACGTTGGATCACAACGGCTATTTCCTCGCGCCAAAACGAACCGTCGGACGGTGGGTCGTCGGACTAACACCCGCGGTCCGACGCCCACTGCCACTGCACCGTCGGACTGAAATTACACAGCGCGTCGGACTAACGAACGCGGCCGTCCGACGCTTCCAGAGAGCTCCCCGAGCCCTGAAAACCGTCGGACGTTGGTCCGACGCTCACCGTCGGACTAACGCCGAGAGTCCGACGCTCTCAGAGCTCGCCACGTGTTATCTCTCGCACGATCTGCACCGTCGGACTCTTCGGCTAATGGTCCGACGCTCAGAGACTAAGCGTCCGACGCTCACAGCAGTGTTAGCCGTCGGACCGAAGACATTGGTCCGACGCTCTGAGACTCTACGGTCCGACGCTCTGTTTTCTCAGGATTTTCACTCAAACCTTTCACCCTTTGTTCCCATGTGCTAACACCAATTGTTCTACACCTTGTGCACGTGTGTTAGCCTTTTCAAAAGAGTTTTCCACGGGTCAAGTTAGTGTCACTAGCATCTATATGCGTATGCAATGATCATGAACACCTAGTGGCACTTGATAACCGTATTTCATCAACGATTTCGCCCCTCTTGATAGTACGGCTATCTATCCTAAATGTGATCACTCCCTCTATGGAGTCTTGACCACCAAAACCAAAAGAGCTCCTATTGGTTATACCTTTGCCTTGAGCTCCCGGTTTCTTATCAACTTCCTTCTCATCTCTTGATGGACCTTGTGGACACATATGATGATGGACTTATACCATTTGCATGGATGCCGTCAATAGGGCTTTCTCCTTTGTTGATGGACTTACACCATTTTCATGGACGCCGTCATTGCCCTTTACTTGTGACTTCCACCGACCCGGTCCTTTGCTCCATCTTGCCATTTGCTAATCAATTCTCATGAAACACTTAGAGCAATCGTTAGCAAACTAGGTTTCATCAATTACCCAAAACCAAACATGGGCTTTCAGCGGTTACGGATGACTCCCATTCGGAACCTTGCTCCAGATTTTGATTTTCCACAAATTTATTTGAAAAATTTTGGTTTCCAAAAATTAATTAAAAATAAGATTTAAATAGAGCAAAATCTAAATTTCATAAGAATGATTTTTATAGAATTTTTGGAGAAGAATTTATTTTGGACTAAAAATAGAGTTTTATAAAACTAGAAAGAGGGAAACTCTTTTTGAATGTAAGAAGGTATGTAGATACGTTTATATTATTATATATTTTTTCGAAAAGGATGAGATACAATACCTGAGTGGGGGCGCCTCCCCCAAGCTTGAATGATGGTGTGGGCCCCTTCAGATAATTATTATTTATATATTTTTATATTTAGATAACTGCCGATGTCCTTCGGCAAGGGCTCAACATCTACAGTCCGTTGGCAAGACTCTTCTTCCTTTATTGCTCTGCAGCTGTATGAACAAACTCGGGAGAAGCCTCGGGTTGCCCCAGGATTTTTTCCGTATTGTTGGCAGGGATAGAAGCAGCTATTTGGGCTATTTGGGTTTCTATCATTTTGTTGAAACTTGCTTGATTTTGAACAGAAGAAGACAGAGTTTCAAGCTTTGCATTTATATTTTCAAACATTTTATCGTTGAAAGACAGCTTTTTGGTTAGATTCTCATTGATCTTAGCTTGTCCTAGCACGAGGTATTTTAAGGAAGATTGGTTTGAATGGTAATTTGAATTAAAATTATTACCTTGCGGGCGGTGTTGGTTGTTCCACTGCTGAGGTTGGTGAAACCCATTATTCACGTATGAAGCTTCTTCTTGGGTTTCGGGGCAGTTTTTCCACGACTGGCCAACGTTCCCACGGACTTCACACGTCATGTGTGAGTCCATGGTCTGGACGGTACTCATGATAGGGTTGGTGGTACGATCGTCCAGCTTCTACATAAGCAAGTCTATTTTTGCGGCAAGCAAGTCCGTCTCCTTCACGGTATGCGTGCTTTTTTGTGTTTTTCTTCCTTCTCCCCAACTCTGGTTCGCCACCATCTTCTCAATGAGTGCAGTTGCATCCGCTATGGTGAGGGAGAGGAATGCACCTCCAGCTGCAGCATCTACGTGCCCTTTTGACATGGCCGTGAGGCCTTCATAGAAGTTTTGGAGCACAAACCAATCTTCCATTCCATGATGAGGACAGGCTCGGATGAATTCCTGAAGCCTTTCCCAAGCTTCGGGGATGGACTCTAGCGAAGATTGCTGGAAGTTTGAAATCTTTCCCCTTAGAGCGTTGGTCTTGCTCATGGTGAAAAACTTGGCGAGGAACGCCGCGGAACATTTATCCCATGTGTTAACGGCTTCCTTGTTTTGGTAGAACCATTGCTTTGCTTTCCCCGTGAGGGAGAAAGAAAACAAGCGGAGTCTGATGCTGTCCTATGCGACATTCTTGATGACAATGGTGTCGCATAGCTGAAGGAATTGTTGCAAGTGAGCTTTTGCGTCCTCACTTGGCAAGCCACAGAACTAACTCGCCTGCACCATCGAGATAAGGCCCGTATGGATCTCGAAATTTCCATCTCCAATATTGACAACGGGCCCAACAGGCACGTTGGCAACAACGGGAGTGGAGTAGTCATGGAGTGTCTTGGCCATAGCGGTAGTGGCGGATGGTACGAGAGTGACCGCTTCGTCTACCGATGGGGTAGCAGGGGAAGAAGCGGTATGAGACCTTTTCTTCCTTAGGAGTGCTTTCGGATTACTAGGTGAAATTGTTCGGCAGAGCAAAACCGCTCATACACTATCCTGTTTTCATTCCAATAAAAAGAAGAAGAAAACAGCGAAGTTAGCATGTTTAAACTACGTCTACCAATGCTTTATTATGCAATCGATGTTTATTCCAGCTTAGATGTTTTTGCCCTCTCCTGGCAACGGCGCTAGAAATGCTTGTTGGCGTTTCTTAACATCACTACTAAAGATGGACTGTAAGTCCGTCCTTAATAATAATACTAGAAACGTAAGTTGACATTCCTAACCACCATTACTTCAGAAAGGTAACCATTGGCCCTTAATGGCACCGGCCTAGGTAATGCAGTCTGGTATTAGCAGTTAGAAGTGCTGGATTGGCCTTCCTAACCATCATTACTTACGATATGCAAAATTGTGACACGGCGCCATGGAGTGCACAAGATTTACTATCCTTAAGTAATGGTACTTAGGTACGCCAATCGATAGCTCAGTAAGAGATAAGATTACTCTGCAAGCGCATAGAACTATCATTGTAGCATTTCAACCCGTGAATATTCAGGGGTGTCGTATTTATAATTTCCCGTAGGAGGGCAATATGCATCAAGCGTGGTGTAAACATGATCACTTATTGAGTGCAATGGTAGGCATAGAGTAAACAGGAATAAGACATGATTTCAAAATAGTGGACACACATCTGGGTCAACCTCGAGGATAAAAGGGAAAATAAAGAATAAAAGAATATAGCTAACTGAGCAGGCATTGGTCATATATAATTATGCAAAGAACTGTTAGCAACACATCTAATTAGTAAATATAGTATCAGGACTAAGTCTGGGGTGATAGGGAGATCCCCGTAGCTGGTCTGCCAGCCAATAGAGACTTTATGAACTCCTACTTCAATATCCGAACATGGGGGAATGCTAGGGATGGACAGGGCTGTCACCACCTGCCCACCTACCCCTCTGCCCGTGGGATACCGACATATTCCCCGATCTCCGCATACCTGAGCACCATGCTCACGTACTTGGAAACAACTCCTAACCTCCACAGACCCCAACCCTTTTGATTGACAGGCTAGGTTAAGAGCAACCAAGAAGGCACGACAAACCATCACTTCATTCCTAGTTCTTCCTCTATTCATACTAATTCGATGAACAATGAAGAACGATGATGAAAAAGTCAAGAACATGACACATAAACTATATTCTAGTCCATATATTATGCTCGTAACAAGATCATAACTTTGCTCTAGTTCATATGCATGATCATATAAATATAATGAGAACTTGCTCATGGAAGAAGACCAAATTGTATTCATACCAAGATGATCCTTTTCTTCCAATGAGACAAGCTCTCCTTGATAGCTCTTGCCTTGCTCTCAAACTACTAGTACTACTCTAAAGATACAAATGAGAGGTGTGAGGTAGATGACTCCAAAATGATGTGTGTGTTGAATGAAAGGGCACCATCTATTTATAGTTGAACTAGGACGGTTTGACGTCTCTAAATTTGGAAGGAGGTGAAACCGCCCTTGGGAAACCGCCTAGAGCACCGCCACCGAAGACTGGGCCCGGGAGGCCTCACCAGGGGCCGGCCGGTCCTGGGGGCGGTCACACCCCTAGCTGGGCCTGCTGGCCACCGCCTTCTGGTGGTCGGTTGCTATCTGGGCCGGGGCCTCTCCCGAGGTTACGGATGGATCCAATTTAGCTTTCTGAGGTGGGCTTTCTTATTTTCTTGGTTTGCGCATTTGCGGAATACGTCGTTTGCTTTTGTGCTTTTTCCATGATGTTGTGCATTTCCACTTGTTACACCATTAAACCTGCAAAACATGAATGCTAGGGGTACAAGTGGAACTTGTTAGTAGTAAAGGTATATGTGCTAGAATATGTTTGCCTTTCTTCTTTTTAGTCCAAATTGGCCGCATAAAAGTGATCCATAAGGACCGCCAACAGTCAGCACGGACTCCATCGAATGTGGGGCGAGTGGTGTACTTGGCACATGAGACATGGCCATCCCTGTCGAGCTTTACCCCCGTCAGTGTCTCATTCGACTTCGATGGCAGGAGCTTGACATCCTTTGGCAGCTTGACCATCGGTTCCTTCCGTGGAGCGTCCTTCAGGTAGAGGGTCTCAGGTGGTGATGGAAGGGCTGATCTTGCACAAGCACGAAAGGATTGCTCATGCTTGCGAGGCTGGCTTGGTGGAGTAATGGCGAGAGGCCAGGGAGTTCTAGCAGGGATGATGGCTTGGGTGTTGTCGGCGGGAACCTTGCTAGGATCCATCCCGTAGGGGATGATCTTTTTGTCGGCCATGCGAGTCTTGGAGGAGAGCTCGTAGGCATGAGGAAGAGAATGGGTTGGATGAGATGAGATGGGAGGCCAGCAGGGGCTGGTTATATAGGTGTCCTGTGGCTGCTAGGGCTTCAAAATTTTCCCTACGAGCTTACAGCGGCGGCGGATGACTTAACAAAAACAAAAGTTGGAAAATATGTGAGAAGAGACCCGAAGGATCACGTCACGAAAAGGCGGCGGCGAATGGAGTCATGGGGATCGTCCGACCTGCTAGGTGGGGTCGAGTGATCTGTCCTCTGTGTCCATTTGCCTCCGGACTTTTCGTGCGGCTTTCTCGCGGTATTTAGTTCCCAAATTTTGGACTTTCCCGTGCGGGAATGCAAAAGGAAGGCTTAGGCCCTAATATACTTGGAAATTGAATAAATTCAATAATATATACTTCCTCTGGGCCTTTAAATGGTTCTAGAAAGAGTTTGCGGCAGGTGACCATTTACCTTGAATAACGTACCTTCAGTCGGTTTGAAGTGTGACTGCCCCGTGGGACGAAGTGTTGATCGCCTTGAATGGTCCTTCCCATTTGCTTCAGTAGCTCTCCATGACCAAATAACTTCACCCTGGAATTAAAAAGTAATACCTGATCTCCGGGTGCGAAGTCCTTCTTTAGCCTTTTGTCATGCCATCTCTTGGTTCTCTCTTTGTAGATCTTGGAGTTGTGATATGCATTCTCACTCCATTCATCTAGTTCAGAGAGTTGCATCTTTCTTTTTATTCCTATAGCGTCCTAGATCCATATTCCATCTCTTAATTGCCCAGTGAGCTTTGAACTTGAGCTCTACTGGCACGTGACAAGCCTTTCCATAAACAAGCTGGTATGGTGACATTCCAATTGGTGTCTTATAGGCTGTTCTGTAAGCCTATAGTGCTTCTGGTAGTCTGTCTTTCCATGCTGTTCCCATTTCGTTGACCGTCTTCTGCAGAATATTCTTAATCTAGTTTGTTTGATGTCTCTACTTGTCCACTTATCTGAGGATGGTATGGAGTGGCAATGTTGTGTCGGACCCCTCTTTTTGCTAAATATAGTTGGAATCTTTTATCGATAAAGTGGGATCCTCCAGTCACTGATTACCATTCTTGGAGTACCAAATCTTGGAAATATTATTTCTTTAAACATCCTCTTTGCACTTCTGGAATCTGCAGCTTTGCATGGCATAGCTTCTACCCATTTTGAGACGTAGTCTACTGCCACCAAAATGTACTCACACTGCTTTGACTTTGAAAATGGTCCCATGTAGTCGATTCCCCAGACATCGAAGAGCTCTACATGGAGATTGTTGACGAGGGGCATGGCATCTCTTGAATTGATGTTTCCATGTCATTGGCATGCCCCGCATCTCCGGATAAAACTTTTCGTGTCATCATACATGGTGGGCCAAAAGAATCCACTTTGCCAAATCTTTTCATGTGTGCGAAATGCGCCACAGTGACCTCCATATGGTGATGAGTGGCATCTTTCAGTGATCTTGATCCCCTCATCCGCTGGTACATCTCCGAAGCAGTCCATCAGAACATATCCTGAAGAGGTATGGTGGGTCCCACATGTGTTGTCGACACTCGTAGATGAGTTTTCTTTTGTCCTCCCCTGGTGGTACATATCCTGTAACCATAAAATTCACAATATTCGGGTACCAGGGGTCGGATCGGGTGATCCGATAGAGCATGTCAGTTCCTCATCGAGTCGTTGATGGGCATTTCCTGCACATTCTCAAAATGCATTCTAGACAAGTGATCTACTACAGAATTTTCTACTCCCTCTTTATCTTTTATTTCTAAGTCAAATTCTTGGAGTAGCAAAATCCATCTTATCAATCTAGGTCTAGCATCTTTCTTAGTGAGCAAGTATTTCAAAGCAGCATGATCAATGTAAACAATCACTTTAGCTCCCACTAAGTAAGATCTAAACTTGTCAATAGCAAAAACAACAGCCAGGAGTTCTTTTTCAGTTGTTGCATAATTAAGTTGTGCTCCTATCAGAGTTTTACTAGCATAGGCAATGGCATGATGCTTTTTACCTTTAGTTTGTCCCAAAATTGCCCCTACAGCATAATCACTAGCATCACACATAATTTCAAAAGGTAAAGACCAATCAGGGGGTTGAATGATTGGTGCAGAGATGAGTGCTTGCTTAAGGGTGTTAAAAGATTTCATACAAGCATCATCAAAATCAAAGGGAGCATCCTTGGCTAGCAAGTTTGTAAGAGATCTAGCAATATGTGCAAAGTTTTGAATAAATCGTCTATAAAAGCCAGCATGACCAAGGAAACTTCTGATCCCTTTAACATTCACAGGTGGAGGTAATTCCTCAATTACTTCAATTTTAGCTCTGTCTACCTCTATCCCTCTTTCAGACACTAGGTGTCCTAGCACTATTCCTTTCCTAACCATAAAATGACATTTTTCCCAATTAAGGACTAAGTGCTTTTCTTTACATCTTTTCAAAACCATGTCTAAATTTTCAAGACAATCATCAAAAGTTTTTCCATAAAAAAGAGTCATCCATGAAAACTTCCATGATTTCTTCAATCATATCAAAAAAATAGAAATCATGCGTCTTTGAAAAGAGGCTGGTGCATTACACAATCCAAAGGACATCCTACGGTAGGCATAGGTCACATAAGGACAGGTAAAGGTGGTTTTGCTCTGATCATTAGGGTGGATAGGAATTTGATGATATCCAGAATATCCATCATGGAAGCAAAAGAAAGAGTGGTTTGCCAATCGCTCTAACATCTCATCGATGAAGGGCAAAAGGAAGTGATCTTTCCTTGTTGCCTTGTTGAGTTTTCTGTAATCTATGCACATCCACGATCCAGTGATGGTTCTCTGGGAGATTAACTCATTCTTGTCATTCTTGACAACCGTCATGCCTCCCTTTTTAGGCACAACTTAGACTAGGGCTTACCCACTCACTATGCGGCACAAGATAAATAATCCCAGCGTGCAATAGCTTTAAGACCTCTTTCTTTACAACCTCTCTCATTGCATTGTTGAGCCTACGCTGGGGCTCTCTACATGGTATGATATTTGGATCAGTTGGAATGCGATGGGTGCAAAGAACAGGACTAATTACTTTCAGATCTTGGAGTGAATAGCCAAAAGCCTGATCGATGCTTTTCCAAGATAGTGATCAAGCGAATGGTCTCTTCTTGGGAGAGTTTATCACTCTATGATCACTGGAGATTACATATCTCCATTTAGGAAAGTATAGTTAAGACCGGCTAGCAATGGCTTGAGCTCAATAGAAGGTTTAGGTGGCATTAGGAATTCATCAAGAGGTAAAGGTTCTGGATTTTTGGCTTCTTCCTCGATGAAGAACTCCTCTTCTTCTTCAAGATGGGACTCTCTTGGAAAATCCATGATGATCTCACTAATTGGATCAGGCTCAGGACATGGCTCAGTCTTAGCATTTAATGATCGGGTGATGGACTGAAGGGAATCTAAGGTTTGGTCCTAATTGAACATGGATTGTCCCAGTTTGTCCTTCTTGAATAAGTCTTCCAATGGGTTGACCTATCAACAGGATCGAACTCCGTGACATCAAAGATATAAAAACTTAGATGGAGCATCGGTGTCATTTACCCGGATAGGGAGCACATATAAAATGCCTAAGCTTGGAATAATGTGCCTGGAAGAACTTTTCAAGAGCTTTGTTGTTGGGGTTAGTGGCATGTCTATAGATAAATCTTGAGCAAATGATGCAAACAAGATATTAACACCCACAACTGGATTGTAGAAAGCTTCAAAAGGGCCTTTATGGATTTGGCATTTGATTAGGACAAAAGGTGAATCCAATCGGATCACATCAGAGGAAACCTCTGATTCTTCTAGCCAATCATTGCAAATTATGGCTATGAGCTCTCTTGTAGTCTTTCTATAGAAGGCTACTTCAGGAGGTTCTATAGGTTCTAAAGATGGTTTCTTGGACTCCTAAGGCTTCTTAATCATATGAAAGTGAGAGGTGTTTCCTAAATAGGAGAAAAGATCATCTTCTATGTCAAGCATAGAGTCCGAAAGCGGAGTATCCTCATTTTCATAGGGTTGGAAATCGGGATAGCTGGGGATTGGGATGTTGATGGTAAAGGTTCAGGTTCAGCTACCCTAAGCTCTTCTTCTAACTTCTCCTCGGGTTGGTTATCTGAGATATTGTCCAGGATCCTGTGTGCTTCATAATCTGAAACGTGCGCAAAAGATCCTCCCGCACAGTAGTTGAGATGCCTCTTGGATTTTCTTCTCAGACCCACAAAAAAGTGTTGAATGAGAATTGGGTCTGGAATGGATAGGTCTGGTCCAGATTTTATGAGTTTGTTAAAACGCTCCCACGATGTGGCCAAAGATTCATTATCTTTCTGTTTGAAAGATAGGATCTCGGTTCTGAGGTTGATAATTTTGAAAGGGGGTAGAATTCAAGAAAAAAGTCTGAGCGAAGTTTTCCCCAATCTCCTCCTTCTTTCACTACGGTTCGGTCATACCAAGTTTTAGCTCTCCCTCTCAAAGAGAAAGGAAAAAGCTTCCACCTTAGGGTTTCATCGGACATGCCCTCTATATGGAGGTAGGTCACAAGTTTGATAGAACTCTCGTAGGTGAAGATGAGGATTATCATCTTCCTCTCCTGAAAAGGATTGGCTTTGGACCATCTCTATTAGACACAGGCGTAGCTCATAGGTAGGAGTTTGGATAGGTTTTGAGGATTGCCTAAGCCTAAGGCTTGTGCTCCTGCCTCTGTCTTGCGTACGCAGGGAAGGAGGACATCGGCTGTTCTACTTGCTTCTCTGCTTAGCCGATGAGCTCGGTAGGGGCCAAGGGCGGCGTAGGTGACGCGGTGGCAATCTGTGGCGGCGCGGGAAGGAACCCCCAGCGAGGAGACGGCTGCAGCTTAACCGGAAAACGAAGAACACGATGTGATCTCATGGTGCTCCTCGCCGGAAAAGTTGACCGGAAAACGAAAAACGAACGGGAAAGGGTCAAACCGACATGGACTCGGTAAAAGGAATATACCATGACGTAGGGAACGAAAAGGGCTACCTCGTGGTGGTGATGGCTTTCGCCGGAGACGATCGAGATGGCCAGAAAAGCTCGCCGGAGAGTTCGCCGGAAACCTAGCTTTTCCAAACTTCGGCTTTAGATCTAGGAGGCTACGAGGAGCGGCTGCGAAAACGGGCTGTACTTTCGGAATTAGCGCGTCAAGGGCTACGCGGTGATATATATAGTTGTAGGGTTTGAGGTCGGCACAAAATAAGATATTTTATTATTTTTGGAATTATTAAATATTCTGAATTAAATAATTCCATAAAAGTCTAGAATTGATATTTGGGCCTTGAAAAATACCCGGAAGGCTCTGAAAATTATAGGAAAATTCCAGGATACATTTTAGAACATGTTGAACCCAAATAAAGGATTCAGAACTGAAGAAAAGATATTTTGGAGCATCTAAAAATTAGATTTTGCTCACAGAAAAATAGGGAAAAGGTCTAGAAAAAGCTAGAAAAATTCCCTGGAAAGTTTTGGGTGAGAAATTGATGAATGTTGAGCACCAAAGAGTGATTTGGAGCTGAAGAAAAGGTTCTGTAAGCTCTGATTGAAGGATCTAAGTTGGGAATCAAGGAATTTAATTATAAAAGGAGACAGAGAGAGATTATAGAGAAGATCGTTGTACTAAACGCATTTTGAAAATTTACTAACTCACATCATAAAATCATTTACAAAAGAATTTGAATAATTTTTAGTTTTGGGCAAAGACCACTCAACCAAAATAAATCATATGCAAGAGCATGAGTGCACAATCATGTTGCTAATTTCCTATTATAAATTTTTAATTTAATAAAAATTTAATTCCCTATGTTTTATGAGCACAAAAATATAAAATTAAATCAATTTAGCTCTATTTCAAAATTAGCAAAATTTAGGGTGTTACATTTCTACCCCCTTAAGATGAATCTCGTCCCAAGATTCGGAAGAAGAAGAAGATTGAAGAGGTAAGAATGCTTTGGCCTTGGCTCTTCTTTACTTTCTCAAGTAGCTCCCTTTTGTAACCTTCCAATGCACTTTGCAAGTTTCCATTGCCACATCCTTACTCTAAATACCCAATTAAGCTTCCAAGACTTCGAATGATACTCCAAACAACTCTTCAGTAATTCCGATAGCTAAGCCACTTCTCTTTTCCAAGTTAGGTTCCATTTAACTATATTCAAATGCTGGTGTTGATATTTAGTTAAGTAGCAACTTCTAAACACATCTCTTTAGTCCTTAGTGTCATCCGAAACTCTTTTAGCATAACTTTGCTTTGCTAAAGGCATCAGAATGACTTACTTCTACAGGTGATAACACTTCTCCAAGTCATTATTTCTGTCTTGCTCCAATCCAACACTCATATTGCTAGCTCAATTCCAATTTAGTGAAAACGTCCTTTAGACATTATGTTCCAAATAGATTTCACTCGTATAATCCTGTAAATGCAACACTTGTGTATAATAGGATAATATCCCCAAATTACAGAACATAATTGATATTTCCAACTACTTGTGCTTGGTAGATCTTCTCACACTTTTCTGGTTGACTTGCTACGCCATCCTTTTTCTTTCTTGCATAAGGGCTTGTCTCGAATCTTGACAAGGTGCATCATTATAGATAGGAACTCCTGCTCAAGCCTTGCCATGCTTACACTTATGTTCCATTATACATTTCTTTCAGCTTATCTACACTTATCTTGCTAGGTGTACATTGTTGCTTCCAATTCTCCATAGAACCAATTATAAATATCCAATATCACCTTGTACCAAGAGTACCTTCTTGTCCGAAGCAAAGACACCTTCTCTTGATATTGATATTTTGCAGCCAACTACCGAGGCGTTCAGTTGAAACACTATAAAACTTTCATCTTGTTACTCCGTTAGTTTGGCTACCCCCCTTAAGAAAGGATTAGCTAGGGGAACCAAAGGTAACATAAATCTCTCTTCTGCACATGTTACTATCATCATTTACTTTTGACATCCCAACAAGACTATTGAGAATAGGTAAGAATAGATAATCTGAAATTCCCCACGAGATCAAAAACGTGCAGAAGAGAGATGAAAAACGTGCCACCAAAACTTTCATAAGTTGTTGGCCCAAATAAATCCATATGAAGTAGCTCTAATGGTCTTGAGGTTGATACAAATGCCTTGGATGGATGTGTATTTGCCACTTGCTTGCCGGCTTGATAAGCACTAAATAATTTGTCCTTCTCAAATACAACATCCTTCAATCCTCTCACCATCTCCTTCTTCAATAGCATCTTGAGTGTGCTCATTCCAACATGTGCAAGCCTTCTATACCAAAGCCACCCAAGAGATTGTTTGGTGAATAGACACGTCTTCAAGTTTGCAACTTCAGAATTGAAGTCCACTAGATAGAGGTAATTGTACCAAAAACCCTTGAATATAACTTCATTGTAATCTTTCTTGGAAACAACCACTTCTTCACTTGTAAATAGGCATTGGAAGCCAAGATCACACAATTGACCAATGGATAGCAAGTTGAAGCTCAAAGAAGCAACTAGAAGTACATTTGAGATAGAATGATCATTTGATATAGCCACTTTGCCAAGCCCTTGCACTTTGCTTTTTTGAATTATCACCAAATGTTATCTTTCCCTGGTCTTCTACATTCTCTTCTAGTGAGGTGAACATAGGAGCATCACCGGTCATATATTGAGTGCATCCACTATCAATTACCCAATGAGAGCCACCGGTCTTGTAGTTCACCTACACACAACAAATCAAGCTTGATGTTTAGGAACCCATACTTGAGAAGGGTTCCGGAATTTCTCAACCAAAGCTTTAGCCACCCACAATTGCCTAGGCCTATTCTTATTGGGGAGACCTAGGAACATGACCTTCACTTTGCCCTTAGAATCTTTTCTTAGCATGTAGTGAGCATCAAAGGCAAAGGGCCTAGCATGCTTGGGCAAAGTTTGTGGTGGTGGTATCTTGCACTTATGAGCAAAGTGTCCTTCTTGACCACATTCAAAGCATCTCTTCGGCTTGGGTTTTGGCTTGTTCTTTGCTTTGTTGAGTCTATTTTTAGCTCTAAATTTGCACCTTCTCACCCATACAGCCAATCCCACTTCTATGAAACTTCATCACGGTGTTCATGAGAAGATCACTTTGAAGATATTGCCCTCTTGTGAATCTTTGCAAACCAACGGTGAGGTGACTCTTCTCTTGCTTCAACTTCTTGTTCTCTTCCAACAAGGTTGCAAGTTGACACTTCTCACTCTTGACTATCTTGTTCTCTTCTCTAAGCAAGTCAACTTCATCATCTTGTTACACCGTCTCAATGACAATAGTGTTAGTGGTTGATTGCTTCTCTAGCTCTTTCTTCAAGTTTTCATTCTCAATCTTGAGCTTGACATAATCATCATGGGAATCGGCCACCACCACTTTCTTGCCTTTGCTACTAGCACCTTGCTCAATGATCTCATCAATCAAGTCATCACGTGATGTAGCTATGTCACACTTAATAACAAGGTTAGGAGTATCATGTGTTTCATTTGAGAGCAAGTCATAAACCATAGCAAGGTTGTCATGATTCACTTTTACTTGAGTGTAGTCCTCTTTTAGCTTGTTATAACTAGTGGTGAGCTCAATGTGCATCTTCTCAAGCTTATCATGTTTTTCTTTAAGCTCATTTATGTTTGATTTGAGCTCCTTGAGTTTAGATATCACATTTTGATTTTCAACTTTAAGCTCATCACTATCTTTAGTGAATTGTTCATTTTGAGCTAAGAGGTTACCATTCTTAAGTTTTAGCAAGTTAGCAAATTCATCATAGGTAGGTGAATCATATTCATTGTCACTAAGGCTGGACGAAAAACTCAAAACTCGCTAGCTCGTTCGACTCGCTCGTTAATGGCTCGGCTCGAGCTCGACTCATTTTATAATGAACCAGCTCGTTTTATAACGAGCCAGCTCGAGTTGACTCGCGAGCTGCTCGTTAGCTCGTACGAGCCAGTCAATTCACACCATCAAAGTAACATGCTTTTGTTATATAAAATTCACACCAACAAACTGACACATTTTAAATAGTTGCATTATCTACTAGGACAGAGGGAGTACTATAGTATATTATTATACTTTATATAGTGTATATTATTTTTTTCATTTGATCACGGTTTTCTTTTGAATTATTGTTATTATTAAAATTTCGATAAATACATATACTCTCCGTCCCAAAATACATTCATTCTCACTTCTCGAGAAGTCAAAGACTTTTAGCCTTTGACCAAATATATATATAAAAATATTAATATCTATAATATATATTAGTATTATTAGATAGATCGTTGAATATACTTTCATAATATATTTATTTAAATATATAAATATTGCATGTATTTTCTACAAACTCAGTTAAAATTGAGAAAGTTTGACCAACATATATCTCATAGCGATATTTAATTTAGGGACGGAGAGAGTTTTTTTGTATTTTTTATATTTGGCTCGTGAGCCAAACGAGCCAGCTCGAGCTCACTAACGAGCCGAGCCGAGCAAGTCTTCTGGCTCGTTAGTATAACGAGCCGAGCTGAGCTGGCTCGTTATACTAACGAGCCAAAACGAGCCGAGCTGGCTCGTTATGCAGCCCTAATTGTCACTATCACTACTCTCATCATCACTTGGTACCTTCTTGTCCTTAGCCATAAGGCAGAGGTGTGTTGGAGATGAGGGCAGTGGTGGCGGTGGAGGAAGTGAAGTCCCAATAACAAGAGCGGCCACCTTCTCCTTTTCATCATCACTTTCTTCACCGGAAGAGACACTAGAAGATTCAATATCGGTGAGCCAATCACCAACAATGTAAGCCTTGCCATTCTTCTTCTTGTGAAATTGCTTCTTCTTGAATGGCTTGGCTTTCTTCTTCTCATCTTCACTTTCATCACTTGAGTCTTGCCTTTTGCCCTTATTCTTATTCTTGAACTTGTCTTTCTTGGGCTTTGAGCATTGATGAGCAAGATGCCCAAGCTCCTCACAATTGTAGCAATCCATCTCGGAGATGGGCTTTCTCTTGCTACTAGTGAAGAACTTCTTCTTGTTGGAATCAAACTTGATTCCCTTGTTGTTAAGCTTCTTGAGCATCTTCATGGTCTTCCTCACCATGAGAGCAATCTCCACATTATCATCATCATCATCTATTGTGGAGTCAAGAGACTGAATACTTGACTTGAGATTTGCCTTTCTTGTCAGCCTTGAGAGCTAAGTCCTCCTTCTCTTCTTTCTTGGATGATGAGCCATCTTGGGGAGTGATCTTCATGTACATCTCATGAGCACTGATTTTGCCCAAGATTTGAGTGGGAGTTGCATTGGAGAGATCCCCTTGATGAAGTACGGTCACAATGTGACCATATTTGTCAATGGGGAGAGCATTGAGGATCCTCCTTGCAACTTCGGCCGGAGTGAGTTGGGTGAGCCCAAGGCCATTGACTTCCTCTACAATGATATTCGAACGAGAATATATGTCATTAGCACTTTCATTAGGAAGTATTTTGAAAGAATTGAGCTTTTCCATGATAAGGTAATATCGTTCCTCACGCTCATTCTTAGTTCCCTCATGGAGCGCACAAATATCCGACCATAGTGCATGGGCATTTTTGTGGTTCCTTACACGGTTGAACACCTCTTTGCTAGGGCCTCTAAAGATGATGTTGCGAGCCTTAGGCATTCCACTTTTCGTGCTCTTCCTCAACGGGTGTGAGGGTAGCGCCGGCTTTGGGAGTGGGGTACCCTTGAACGGCGGTCTACCGCCTCAAGGTATGCCTCCATATGATTTTTCCAATAAGAAAAATCGTTACCGTCAAAGACAGGAGGGGGACCATCGTGACCACCGGACATCCTTCTCTTGGCGGTTAAGCCAAATTCATGAGCACAAGGCTCTGTTAGCAATTGAAAGGATCGAGGACGCCCAAGAGGGGGGTGAATTAGGCAACTAATAAATTTTCGCAAATCAATTCAACCTATCGCCATTTGCCCAATATCACCCCACTAGTGCTTGTGTGAAATTCTACGCCTAAAACAAGTTATGCAATCTAGAGCCAAGTCCTAACACAAGTATACTACTCTAGGAATGTAAAGAGCACAAAATAAATGCGGGAAAGTAAATGAGTTAGAGATTGTAAGACGAGTTTTTTCCGAGGTATCGGAGAGTCGGCACTCTCCACTAGTCTTCGTTGGAGCACCCACGCAAGGGTGTAGCTCCCCTTGATCCTCGCAAGGACCAAGTGCTCTCTACGGGCTGATCCTTTGCCTCTCCGGCATGGTGGATCAGCCCACAACCGCTCACAAGCTTGGCTTGGGCCGCCCACAAGCTCTCCAAGCGGTCATCAAGCCTCCAATCACCACCGAACCGTCTAGGTGATGCCGATCACCAAGAGTAACAAGCCTAGACTCTCACTTGACCAAGAACAAGGCCAAAGAGGGTGATGGATGCACACAAGTCACTCATGATCACACTCCAGGGAAGAAGCTCACAAGCAATGGATTATACTCTACCTCCCTAGGGCTCTTGCACTCTCACAAAGTCACAATGGTTTCTTCAGCTGAACAAATGGGCAAGAGGGCTAGAATGAGCACACTAGCCGTTTGTACTGAAATTCAGCTTTCTGCGAACCGTCAGACCAAGTAAACAGTGCACCGTCGGACCAAACCCCTTCAGTACGACTCTCACAGACGGCATTTAGCCGTTACTGTGTCAGAGAGGCGTCGGACGCTGGGCAATGGTCTGACGCTCACTGTCGAACCACCGTTCAACGCCCTCTGCGCTATCGGGTGCTCTCTGCACAGAGCCTCACATCGGCTAAAGCACGCAGCAATAGTCCAACGCCCAGCTGTGCTCTCGGGTCTTCTCTGCACAGAACCTCTGCTTGGACACAACACGCGCCAATGGTCCAACGCAAGCCATCGGACACAGTCCTGACGCCTAAAAACCTCTCTGCGTGCTCTCTGGAAGCGTCAGACTAACGTTAGGATTAGTCTGACGCCCCCCAGACCTGGAGTCCGACGCTCACCCGAGAAACTCTGGCACCGTCGGACGCTGGCCTATGGTCTGATGACCATCCCAACCAGGGTCCAACGCTCCCTGGTGCGCTGATAAGCAACCAGGGGCTGTCATGTGGCCGTCGGACTCTGAGCAATGGTCCGACGACCAGTCTACTCAGGGTCCGACGCCCCAAACTTAGTCAAAACTTCGTCGAATCAAAAACTTTCCAAAACAAAGTTTGATCCTCTCTCTCTCTCTCTCTCAAGAGTCTCCCTGGGTCATCTAGAGCTAAGTTGGACAAGTTTGCATCACATCTACACTCTCTAACTTTGCCCTAAGTCAAGCTACCCATCTAAACCCCTCTTAATAGTACGGATCAAAGGTAAAACAAGACCTAAACTATTCCAAGTGTCTCTCAACTCCTATCGACACTTGGAACTAGCCTATCTCCGTCTTGTCTTCCGTCCTTTGAAAACCGAATCGATTTCCATCTCTAGGGGCTTGAACTTATATGTTATTATGACCTAACCTCTAGGTTATCCTGCAAAACACACGTTAGTCATAATAACCTCTTTGTTGTCATTAATCACTGAAACCACTAGGGCCTAGATGCTACACCTTGTGAAAGGATCGAGATGCCCAAGAGAGGGGTGAATTGGGCTAATCTAATTTTTTTCAAAATACAATTCAACCTATCGCACTAGCCCATTTCACCCCTCTAGTGCCTAAAGTGGATTCCAATCCTAAAAATGGTTGTGCACCCTAGGTTCCAATTCCTATACTAGCAATTCAACAATAAGAAAGTGAAGTACGGAAAGTAAATGCAGAAATGTAAAGGGAAGGAACACGGTAAGTTTTTCATGAGGTATTAGGGAGTTGGCACTCCCTACTAGTCCTCGTTGGAGCACCCACGCATGGGTGTCTCCCCTTGATCCGCGCAAGGACCAAGTGCTCTCTACGGGCTGATTATTTGACACTCCATCACGGTGAATCTCCCACAACCGCTCAAACACATGACTTGGGTCACCCATAAGCTCTCCGGGTGATCACCAAGCCTTCAAACACTACCGGGCTGTCTAGGTGATGTCGATCACTAAGAGTAACAAGATTGAACTCTCACTTGACTCACACAAGCCTATGAAACGGGTGGATGCACACTTGTTGCTTTTGATCACACTCTAGATGAGATTGCTCACTTCGATTTGGAAATCACTCAATCTCACTAGGGCTCTTGCTCTATCTCAAGGTCACAAGGCGTTCTCAGCTGATCAAAGTGGGAAAAGACATTCTATGGATGAGGTGAATGAGTATAAATATCCCACCATACAAGCCCATGGCTGTTAGGCACATAAACGGCTTTCTGCGCATGCACCGAACGCTATTTATGAGCGTTCGATGACTCCTAACGATCACTGTGTCATAGCAGGGTTTCAAACGCACCAGACAAGCTCGCGTCTGGTCAGGTACTTGTTGGTATTTCTTAGCATAAGCAAAAAAGTCTGCAAGCGCACGGAATTATCGTTATAGCACTTCACCCGGAGTATTCAGGGTATCGTATTTTCTCAATGACTGGAGGTGTTCAAAGTCTCTTAACTAGTTAGCCTAGGATAAAGAAGAGAAGGGGTAACTTGGGAAGTGAGGTTCTTCTAATGATAGAAGCTTCAAGCAAAGGAAGCTTTGCCTCTACAACCTTGCTTCGGGCACCGGAGCACACCTGGTCTGCCAGGTGATACCGGCATGTACCTCTACGCCATACCCAGACGTGGGGAAAGCAAAGAATAAACAGGGTTGTCACCACCTACTGTCTACCCCTCACCCGTAGGATACGAGGCAAACGAGGGTGACTTCTAGCTTAGACACCACGTCTACCTATCGGTCACACCCTAGCGTTGGCCAAGAACTTCTGTCTTTATCAGGAGTCCTCTACTAGAGCATTCACACAAAAGGATGAACAACGATTCCGCAACTTGTAAAGAATAAGGTACCTTGCTATGAGAACTTACTAACAAAAGATGAACACAAATCTTCTTACTCCCAATAGTAAGACGAAGTGTACAGGTACAAGCCGAGGAACCCGGTAGTCTAGCCCTTCTGCCTAGCAAACAACTAGAGGAGGTATCCGACAACTCCGGTACTTCTCCAACTCTTCTCTCTTCTCACTCCCTATATGATTCTAGCTAGAAGCTAGTGAATGTGTAAGCTTTTCTTCACCTTTCTCCAAGTGTATAAGTGTGATAGAACCGCCTAAATCACATGGCCCACAGGCACCTGTCATTGTCACTAAAGACCTCTGACAGCCGGGCCCGTGTCCCAAATGGTCTAGAAGGTCCTGCCGGGCTACATTAGCGCCCGATTTCCTTCGACAGGATCCCATTGCGAAGCCATTACAGAATTACAAAATTTCATAACAAATTACATCAGAGAAAAGCGCAGGAAAGATTATAAGGTACTTAGATTACAAACCATTTGTCCAAATACGATTAAAGTGCAAATATTACAGACCATAAATAAAATAAGTAGCAGTGGAATGACGATACAACATAATTAAGTATTTAATGATAAGAACCCTTCCCATGGGTTCAAGCCTTACTCCTCATCACTTCCCTCTTGGACCACTGTCACACAGCAGGGGGCGAGACAAACCTCCGACTGTTGTATCCCTGCAACATGGGGTTAACAAACCCTGAGTACTGGGGGTACTCCGCAAGGCTTACCCGACTAAGAAAAAGGAATGAGACTCAGGAATGCAGGCTGAAGGGAGTCAAGGTAAGGCTTGAGAAAGAGTCAAAGGTTTTGCAGAAAAGCATTACTATCCTATTTCAATATTTTACTCAATTTTATTCTAATCATAATCCATAATTCCCAAATTCATTCTCATATAAATTCATACTTTCAAATTCTTTAATCATTCTCAAAACACCTAGTTCTGAACCACTTTTCAATTGTAGGTCAAAGGATCAAGTCTCCATATCCGAGGAGCAATGACGATTCGAATCGATTAGTACCCAGCTAGGGATCCCTATCCACACTGCATATGTAGCACTTAAGCTTGCATATACCAACTCCGGCTACCACGGCTTTTCTACCCCTGAACCGGTCCTGCGCCACCCGAGATCACAATACTCCTCTCCTCTCCCGGCACGCCGGCCACGAGGCTACACGCTGCTCTCGCCATCTCTCCACTCCCAGTGCGTGGTTGTCGGTTCAAGTAGTAGAGCCACCGGAGTCAGAGCTTTCCGTAGTATGTGGCCAGTTGCAAAGTCTCGATCACAGCAAGCCTTCAATGAACGGTCCCTAATTCTTTTCCGCCGGTGACATTGCATTGGGACTCTAACCCAAATACAAGTGTCCCAACGGTTTTCAAATCCCTTTCCCGCCGATGGTCAAGCATTGGGACTCTAACCCAAATTTACAACCAACGAACGGAAAACCCATTTCCGTCGGTTACGATGCATTGGGGCTGCTACCCAAGTACACAGTCCTCGAAAGAACCCATGTCCCTTTCTCCTTTCCCATGATTCAGTAGTTATCACATTCACATAGGTCAAAAATAGCCTTTTTATGCAAATCTAGATTGACTAAGCAGGGCTAAGCATTTTTGAACATTTTTATTTTAAACAGGTTTCCGGGGTATTATATATCAAGGCAGGTAATGCAACAATATAGGTGACAAACAACTCCTAACAACTTAATGCAATAATAGACTCAAGTTATAAATATTTTATAAAACACAAGGCGGGGCTGAATGCACCGGGGCTTGCCTTGGATTGTGTACAACGTCGGGTCGGGCTCGGTCCCGCAGATGTCGAATCCCTGGACTGACTTCCGGAGTGACCTCCTCGGCAGTGGCCTCGACTTGGACCTCCTCGGGGACGGGCACTACACGTATGCAATGATGTATGCTTAGCATGGTATGAGGACAATGAATGAAATGCTTAGCATGGTATGAGGACAATGAATGAAATGCTTAAAAGTAAACCATTTAGACCTTGAGTATAACTTTCCTTCATGGTAAAGTTGTAAACGTTTTACGGAAAGTAAAACAGTGTTTTCATACTTTTGTGTTATTGATCATTTTAACGGTCATAGAAAGACGCTGCACAGCTTTACTACAACCAACAAGTGATTTCATTACTTTTGTCAAGGATCACTATGGTGAAAGATCCATGAACCCAATCAATCCAAAATCACACCAAACAACAGGGATTATTTGTTAAATTAATTCTATTATCCCATATACCCTATATTTAATTAACAAGTGTCCTAACAGTTTCCAATTGAGCCCAAACTTACCCAACAGATAGGCTCTACCCTAAAACAGTGCCACATAAATTTTCATGATTTTTGGATAAATCTGGAATTTATTAAAATTGCCCAAATTTGCACTTGTTAATTAATATGCTGATTTTTAGTCCCCACAGAAATTGCCCAAATCTTAGATTTAGTATTTTTATAAAATACTACACACTTCAAAGAGCATACACAATTATTTTCATGATTTTTAACTCAACAGAAATATTCCTATGAAAATAACAAGTAACAGCACTATTCATCTAGAATTAAAATGGAAAAGCCCTTTTAAATCCCCGGGAAAATGGAAAAGGGATTTAGCCCGAGGCGGCCCACAAACGAAACAGGCCGGCCCACTAGGCCTGCCCGCCCCGCGCGCGCAGGCGCTTTTGCAGAAAAGCCCTCGGGTTACTAGGGAATCAACCCGCGGTCCGATGGTAACTATTCATATGAGTCAGTCCATTATGCAAATAACCCCCCGAACTTTGATTTCTTCTAACCCGAGGTCCTTCTTTCTCTCTCACACGTGCTGACCCGATGCCCGCCGGCTTTGACCGGCGATAACTCGCCGCCGGCGAGGTCTCTGATGAAACCAATCGGCCCAACACACTCCCAAGACCCATGCGCGTACATCGAGCTAGGTTTTGAGGCTACTGGGACCTAGGATTCGCCCCAGCCGCAAGCACGGCAGCTCGGCCACGGTGGCACGCCGTACTCCGGCAAGGTCAAGGCAGTAGCGTTCAAGGTTAGGGGCGTAATCGACTCAGTAGCTCACCGGGGGTTAGTTAGGCTAGGTGGTCGAATTCGAGGCGCGAGCGTGACGACGACAGCGGCTGCAACGAAGTTCACCGGTGGCTCGCTTCCCGTTCCGACGACCCTGAGGGACCAAACGGAAAACCGCTGCGGGCATAAGCATCAACATGAACCAGAGAGTTCACAACACTAGGCTGAGGAAGGAGAGGCTCACCGCAGCAAGCTAGATGCGTGGGGATGGCTGCGGCGGTGCTCTGCCGAACCCGAAGACGATGACGCGCGTTCCGGGACCCTCGAAGCACGAAAGCTGGACCATGGTGACTCAAGCGGTGTTCAAGGATCCTGAGAGGCTAAAGACGAGAGGAATTTGGAGAAGGACGTCTGAGGGCGGCCAATTCCGGCTCGAGACCGAGGCGGGTGCGGTGGTGGTCGGAGTAGAGAGGGGGCAGAGAAAGGAGCCGGTGCCACTATATGCTGGTCAGAGGGGAGGCAGGAGCGGCTCAGGGTGGCGCGGGGTCCCCCACACGCGCGGCCATGCCGGGGGCAAGATCCCGGCCGGCATGGGCGGCGCCGCGCGCGCGTGCGGCCCGGCGAGGCGGCCGTCGCTGTTCGCGAACAGGAGAGAGAGGCAGGGCACTGTAGCCCATTCAAACCCCAAACGTCGGTTTTTGTTAAATTGTGACCGTTTTCGTGTATCAACTTGAAAAAGTGTAAACATAAAAGTTGTAGTGTTCAAAATTCTAAACAACTTTGATTTGGGACCATATTCAAATTTTGAATAATTTTGAAAATATTTAAAAGGGGGTAAATTCACTATTTGAAATCCATTTCTAATCCTGTCAAATTCTCTAGATTTTTCACAATAACATAAAAATCTTCAAAAATAAAAGTTGTTCTATTTGTGGAGCTTCACAACTTTCATTAAAAAAGTTTGGTCAGATTCTTGATATTTTTCAAATTAGCATTTAAATTTTGAATTTCAAAGTAGTAATTAGGGTTTAATTTAAATTTCTATTAAGGGACTTCAAAAACACCCAAAATAAGAGTTGTTCCATTTTAAAAGATCTACAACTTTTATTAAGACACCATCACCAGATTCTAAGTATATTTTGATTTAACTTTTTTTTTACCAAATAGGGATTCAATTGAAACACCAATAAAATCCATAAATAAGTCACTTTAAAGTCCCTAAGCTCAATCATATGCAGATGCTTAATAATAAACATGATGACATGGCATAATTAATTAGCCGTAATACCCGGGGTATTACAATAAGATCCCCTAAGGGGGTGTGTCTCCCCTTCCTTTTATACCTTGTCCAGGTCAGTTTCAGGGAAGGATCCCTCGTCAAATCGCCTTGGTGAGCTTTGATTGAACCGATCAAGAAAGCTAGGCCTGAGCAGGCTTAGGGGCGGTGCGGGCGCACCCCTAGTGTGGTCGCCCCCCAGCTGGGCCTGCTTGGCCAGGCTTCCTCGGGTGAGCTCCTGGCTGGGCCTAAAGTGTGTTCCACCTAGTGTTTGGCGCAGATCTATATGGTGTGTGGGTTTTCTCGCTTTTCTTCTTTGTTTTGTTGGACTTGGAATATGAAATGTTGTTTATATTTGGCCCATTCTTTCTATGTTCCATACTTTGTTCCTGTAAAACATGCAACTTACCAAACCTATGGAATTTGTTAGTTGTAAAGTCCTATTTCCTAAGTTTGGTGTTGATTATGGTGGGTTTTATGTAAATGTTGACGATATATGGTATGAATTAAGGACCGTTAACAAACTAGCCCACACTTAGTTCTTTACTCATCCCCGAGTAAGGTTGTTGGACTAAAACGGTTCCTTCTCCTTGATCTTGAACCTGCATAGAAGTTATTCCGAGCTTCACCTTGACCTGTGAGCAATTCCAGGTGTCTACCAAATCATTTTGCGTGATTGGATAATGAAATAGCCTGGATTCAAAACTAAAGATAGCATTTTGCTACCCGAATGATACGCTCGAGTCACTCATTGTTTTGTATGTGGTTCCTCAACAAGGCATAACTTTTCGAGGTTGCCTTCTTTCATCTAGAGTTGCATACTTACCTTTGTATATATTGTCGAGTCAAAGCCTAGATCGGTGGAGGGAAATGTTATACCCTTAGATCAAGAAAGTGCAAATGTGTGAAAAGTACGGTGGAACTTTCCTCCTTTGTTTGTGATGATCTCTTTTTCTCTAACTCTTTCAACTTTTGAGACATGGCTATCTTTTAAACACATATATTGGGTGTCCATCACCTCAATCCAAGTGTTTGTATGAGCATTCCGTCTCGGAGAAACGAAATGGCACTATAATCGAGACGGTTTCTTGTCATTAAACCCAAACCGTGCAGACGTCACACCAAAGTGAATCACACAAGCAGGTTCATACAATTGCACTAGTGTCTCACTGTACACAAGGGTTTCAAGGCATTGTAAAATAATCTGCATACACTGCTATTTTGTAATTAATCCAACAAGTCTATGCAACAAGGCTTTTCTCCTTGCTCCCTATCGGTCACCTTGGAGGCGGGTGACAAATCTAAACTATATGATACCGGTCCCATCAATCCGCACATCGAGATAACCAGCAATTCATAGCTAAGCCTATTCCAGTATAGATGTACATCCACATATCGAGAATATTTTGGACACAAATCCAAATAAAATCAGGCAACATGTCACATGGAACTGCAGCACTTGCTCTTGGGGATCTCCTGAGCTGGGCCTGGGACGATGACCTTCTTCCCAGCCAGGGATGGTGCGGCCCCATTGGCCTTTGGGTCCGCTGCCATGTTCTTCTTGCTATGGATCTTAAAGATCTCTGTCAAGACGGTCTGGAAGGCATTTTCAACATTGGTTGCCTGCAGGGCCGATGTTTCAAGGAAGAAGAGGTTCTCCTTCTCAGCAAACTCCTTGGCATCCTCGGTGCTTATGGCACGCTCCTCTTCGAGGTCACTCTTGTTGCCGACCAGCATGATCACAATGTTCTTGTCAGCATGGCCCCGAAGCTCTTCCAGCCAGCGAGGTATGTGATCGAAGCTCTGGCGTTTCGTGATATCATAGACTAGCAGAGCTCCCAAAGCACCTCGGTAGTATGCACTTGTCACAGCTCTATACCTGCGGTTGTAGAAACAACAAGCACGAGAAGTTGTCAAGCTAGTAGATAGTAAAGCAAAGATATGTGATCAGATAAGTGTGAACTACATGTGTGTCAACTGCAGTAGTGTGGCTGGGTTGCAATGTTTCAGATAAAGGCTAATCATTGGCTTTGGGTCAACCAAATTCATCAAAGTCCTGGAACAAGTTGGCCAGTGGAGTATTTCAGTACAGTACTGAAGAAGGCAGCCACCACGCATCTGTGCACAGTGCACTTGGGGTACTCCAGCGCTGTTTTTTTGCTGCTACCAGATCGCCGCTGCCGCCAGCAGCAGCAGCACAAGACGCAAAAATCTCAATTCGCTGCAGGCAGAGCAGCTGATTCACTTCACCTTGATGCAGACAGCCCATCACGAATGGACATTAGGCCTGTCCACAATGATGGTGCGGGACCAGTGGGAGCGGTGGTTGTCCATGGCACCGGAGCATGTCTGCGTGGTTGACATAAGGCAGTGCCTCCAGCTCCAGGACATGAAAAATGGTAAAGGAGGGGGGGGGGGGGGGATTGAGGTCAACGATGAATGATGTGACATAGGTCAGACCACAGCCGCTCAGATTGATAGTGAGCCGATAGCATCTTAAGTTCCTAAAGGGACGGGAACAGTGCCATCACAATGGGTGGTTATTGGGTTACTCAAGGCCTAGAGGAGTGCTTCACACCAACTGGAACAAAATATAGTGGCCCAACCCTGGTATGTACACTACAGTTTAAGTATTGGATCATGGTTTATGGGTCAACCCTCCCTACTCAACTGGGATCATTTCTATAAGTAAAGTATGGTGCCTGTGCACTAGAAATTAACAAGGCAAATGGGAAGTAATCTAAGATGCAGAATTTCCAATGCATAAAATTAACAGTAGGCAACCCATCATGGATCATACGCATAGATGCAAAAAATGATATAGTTCAAATGAGAAACAATAGTAAAACCCAGCAGCAGCAGCCTGAGAAATATTGCTATAATTGCAGTACAATAAAGCATGTGTGCTGTTTAATATCATAGGCATAGGTAGCAGCTACAACAGGAGTTGTTATGAAGAAATTGAACAAACCATTCCATGGTCATACTCAGAGAAACTAAATCAACTTAGTAGAAATTTTGTAGATGAATGTATTTATTATAGTTACACACAAGTCAAAAGTAAACAAGAATGATGAAAAAGAACTTGTCCCATGATAATTAATAGGAAGAAATCCATTTAGACCCACAAACCATTATCAGATTCCAATTTTAGCCATCAAACTCTACTAGCAGACATATTTACTCCCCTGTATCCAAACTGACCATTTTTCAACCCTAAGACCAGTTAAAAGTGGTTGTCCAACATGGTGCTAAGACATGGAATTGTTTCTGCATGGCACTGCAGGTGTCCAAGTGGATTTTTCATTCCAATTTTCAGCGATTATATGGCAACCAAATCACACAAATAGGAATTAAGAAATCATGAAGCCACTTATTCTTCTATCCATCTTTGTCTCCCTTTGCAGCAGCCTGTGTGAGTTCATCATGGGTATTTTGGAACGCCTGCCAAAATTTAGCCAGAAGGTGCACTGCCTGCTCTCCTGTCTTCAACAAGATGAAAAACACAAAAGTTTGAGGTCATGGCAGTGCATTTCTTCGATTGGAGACTAGCAAGTGGAAAAGAACTTTAATTGGTAACAACCTGGGGCCTGTCCAGATCTGGCTCCAGCCTCCAGATCCAAGCCCTCCATTCGAATAGCCATGGCATCTCTAATCTCTCATTTTCTTCTTTGGGGAAGCAGCACGAGTAGGGGACAGACTTGCCTGTCTCCTAATCAATTCCTTGCGTGCAGTTTTGCCTTACGCAACTCATCTAACTTGGATGGCAAGCACTAAGAGGAAGCGGTTGCCTCTGTTGCTGCTCTAGAGGCAGGGGTGCTGAAAGCATGCACGGCCTGTACACTCTTGTGGACGCTGGTTTGAACTTGGAATCCTCAAGGAAGGCAACAGAGCAGGTTAAGAAGATAAGGCTGACAGTGGGCTTCACGAGTTTTTTCATTATAATTAATCTATGGTGCCACATCAGCAAAACAAGGTCCAGTAGAAGGCACACAATGAAAATCATCCTACATGGCAAAACACATAAACTCAAAAAACAGCTTCAATTAGGCTGAGGGGTGTAAAATGTCCAGTTTGGAGTGTTGCCCAAAGACCACGATTTGGATCTCAGCTGAACCCACAGAGGGCAGCTTGGCCACAGGCCTCTTGGATTGAAAGTTAAGTGGTGAACTTGGTTACAATAGAGGGGCTGCTACTACCTGCCCATATATAGACTGCATAAAGCAGTTTTCTCTTATCTCCTCTACCTGCTGCAGCTCATAGCTAACTGTTAGATATATAGTTTGTATATATCCTAGGGAGTCCTAGTCCTATGTAATTATGTTTACTTGTACTCCAAATCATGTATGACTATATATATAAAGCCACCCAACCCCTAAGGGTATGAGATGTTCCGCTATCCTTCTACATGGTACCAGAGCATAATTAGATCCTCGCTTCCGCCTAACCCTAGGCCGCCGCCGCCGCCTGCTTAGGCCGCCGCTGCCCTACCCTAGGCCGCCGCCGCCGCCGCCGCCGCCTGCTCAGGCCGCCGCCACCCTAATTCTAGGCCGCCGCCGCCCCCCCCTCCCCCCCCCCCCACCCCTGCCACCGCCGCCTACCTAGGCTGCCGCCGCCATGCCTCCGAAGACGGATGACGCCCCGAAGACCACCGACGCTGATGGTGCCACCGATCCCACACCGCCCGCCGTCCCTGCCTACGCCGCCGTCAACATCAAGAACCACGTCCCCATCACCTTGCAGTTAGCCAACCCTAACTACACCAAGTGGCCCGCGTTCTTCAGGGCGCTCTGTGGCAAGTTCCTCCTCCGTGGCCACATCGACGGCACCACACCCGCCAACCCCGCCGATCCGCTGTGGGACGCAGCGGACTGCACTGTACGTGGCTGGATCTTCGGCTCCGTCTCCGACGACATCCTTGACCTCGCCATGGCACAAGATCAGGACGCCAAGGCTCTCTGGGATGCCATTGCCGCCCTGTTCCAAGCCAACAAGGCGCCTCGGGCCGTGTTCCTCAGCGAGCAATTCCACTCCATGACCCAAGGCGACTCCAACATCGACCAGTACTGCCAGCGCATGAAGCAGGCTGCCGACGCCCTTCGCGACGTCGGCCAGACCGTCGAGGAACCCCGGCTTGTCCTTAATCTGCTCCGTGGGCTCAACCCTCGCTTCTCCAGCACGGCCGACGACATCGCCAACCGAGACGTGCTGCCCACCTTCGCCGCCGCCCGCAACATGCTAGGTTCTAAAGGAACTTCGCCTCGCTAATGAGGAGACTGTTCTGAAGAACACAGCCTTGGTTGCGGGCTCTTCGTCCTCCTCCGGTTGCAGCTTTGATGGCTGCCGCTCCTCGTCTTCCACCCCGCGCTCCCCTGCCAACCCACCTCCGCCTCGCCAAGGCGGTAACAGGGGCGGCAACGGGACCAGCAACCGCCGCGGTGGGCGGCGTGGACAGCAGCAGCACCAGCAGAACGGCGCCCCGCAGCAGCAGCCAGGACGCCAGCAGCAGCAGCAGCAGCCCCCCGGACCATGGTACTGCTTCAACCCGAGGGTCGGCCTCCCTGCCGGGGGCGGGCAGTGGCGTCCTCCAACCGGCGCTGGCCCGTACGGCCAACCTCCCTAGGCGCACACCGCCTACACCCAGCAGCAGCAAGCGTGGGACCCTGCTGCCCTGGTCGCCGCCATGAACCAGATGCAGCTTACCCAGGGTAGCGCTCGCTGGGTAATGGACACCGGTGCTACCTCACACATGAGCTCCAATGACGGTATACTCCTCTCTCGCTGCCGTCCTTCCTCCTCGGTTGTTGTCGATAACGGCAGCTCCCTACCGGTCACTTGCCAGGGTGACTCCCAGCTCGCAGCCTCTTCATCCAACTTTGCTTTAAATAACATTCTGGTGGTTCCACATATTGTTCGCAATCTACTTTCAGTCTGTCAATTCACACATGATAATCATTGTTCCGTTGAATTTGACGCCTTTGGTTTTTCCATTAAGGATCCTCGGACCAGTCGGGTGATGCTTCGCTGCAATAGCTCCGGTGACCTCTACACCTTTCCCACCGCCGCCGCCACCAGTCTCGCCTTGGCCGCCTCCACCGAAGCCGCCATTTTGTGGCATGCCCACCTCGGGCATCCTGGTCCTGCCGTCATCACCGGTCTCCAGTCCTTGCTTCCACGTCTTAAGGCTGAGTCTAGTTTGTGCCATGCTTGTCAGTTAGGCAAACATGTTCGTCTACCGTTTTCTAGTTCCACGTCATGTACTACTGCACCCTTCGAGCTTTTGCATTGTGATTTGTGGACATCTCCAGTTTCTAGTGTTTCCGGTCATTCATATTACCTTGCCATATTGGATGATTATACTCATTATTGCTGGACGTTTCCCATTCGACGCAAATCCGATGTGCATCAACATCTGGTGGATTTCTGCGCCTACGCACGCACTCAGTTCAGCCTCCCTGTTAAGAGCTTCCAAGCGGATAACGGCACTGAGTTCGTCAACAACGCCACCACCCGGTTCCTCGCTGCCCATGGCATCCTCCTGCGCCTATCTTGCCCATACACTTCCACTCAGAACGGAAAGGCAGAGTGCATCATCCGAACCATTAATAACATCATTCGCACCATGCTTCTTCATGCCTCCATGCCCCCAACCTATTGGGCTGAAGCACTTAACACAGCCACATACCTTCTCAACCTGCCAGCCCTGCTCGGCCGTCGGTGCCGAGATTCCCTTCTCCCGCCTATTCGGCAAGTCTCCCGACCTATCCCATCTTCGCGTGTTCGGCTGTCTGTGTTACCCGAACCTCCCAGCCACCTCCACCCATAAGCTTGCCCACCGCTCCGCTGCCTGCGTCTTCCTTGGTTATCCCTCTTCCCACAAGGGATACCGCTGCCTGGACATCTCCACGCAGCGCAAAATCATCTCCCGGCATGTTGTTTTCGACGAGTCGTCTTTTCCGTATGCCACTAACACTGCAGGTTCGACTCCGGCAAGCTCTCTCGACTTCCTCGACGACGACAGCGACTTTCTGCTGTCGCAGCAGGCTCCGCCTGGCGGGCGTGGCCCTGTGCCCCCGTCCGGCGCTCCGATCGACGACCCCGCCGTAATCGCCTGCAGCCCTCCGGTCCCGCCAACACCGCCGCCGGGTCGCTTCGGCCGCGTCTACGAGCGGCGCCCTGCTGCCCCGCCGGTCAGCGCAGCATACCCGCCGCCGCCACCGCCGAGTCGCTTCGGCCACGTCTACGAGCGGCGCCCTGCTGCCCCGCCGGCCAGCGCAGCATCCCCGGCACCCTCTGCCCTTGCACAGGCACCCAGCGGCTCTGCTCAGGCGCCCAGCAGCCCTGCCCAGGCGCCTAGCAGCCCCGCCCTGGCGCCCAGCGGCACTGCCCAGGCGCCCGGAGGTCCAGCAGCCGCACCCAGTACTGCTGGGGCGTCCGACAGCGGTGCAGTACCTCCCTCCGGTACTGTTCGTCCTTCGACTCGGCTCCAGACGGGCGCCATCACACCCGTCGAATACAGCAGTGCCTTCGTCACCACCGCCTCACCGCTGCCACGCGACTACCGCAGCGCCCTCGCCGATCCACAGTGGCGTGTGGCCATGGCCGACGAGTACTAGGCGCTCATCGACAACGGCACCTGGCGCCTGGTTCCTCGCCCACCCCGCGCCAACATCGTCACCGGCAAATGGATCTTTCGGCACAAGTTCCATTCTGATGGCACGCTCGCTCGCCACAAGGCGCGCTAGGTGGTTCGCGGGTTCTCCCAGCAGCATGGCATCGACTACGACGAAACGTTCAGTCCAGTCGTCAAGCCGGCCACGATCCGCATCGTCCTCAGCATTGCCACCTCGCGTTCCTGGCCCCTACATCAGCTTGACGTGAAGAATGCCTTTCTTCATGGTCATCTCGATGAGACGGTCTATTGTCAGCAGCCGCCCGGCTTCGTTGATCCCTCGACGCCTGATTACGTGTCTGCTGCAAAAGTCGCTGTATGGCCTGAAGCAGGCTCCCCGTGCTTGGCACCAACGCTTCGCCGCACATCTTCGCACACTCGGCTTCCGCCCGTCTGCCTCCGATGCATCTCTCTTTATTTATAAAGAGACTGATGGTGTCGCCTACCTGCTGCTCTACGTCGACGACATCATCCTGACGACCTCGTCTTCTGCACTCCGTACTCGCATCACAGAGCGTCTGCGCTCTGAGTTTGCGATGATCGACCTCGGCGAGCTCCACCACTTCCTCGACATCTCCGTCGCGCGCTCCTCCGATGGCCTGTTCCTGTCTCAGCGTCAGTACGCTGCCGAGTTGCTCCAGCGCGCTGGCATGGCAGAGTGCCACCCTACGTTGACACCAGTGGACTCCAAGGCCAAGCTGTCTGCCTCTGATGGTGCTCCTGTCGCCGATCCGTCTGAGTATCGCCGCCTCGCTGGTGCTCTCCAGTACTTGACTTTGAGTGTCGCCGATCTGCCTTATGTTGTTCAGCAGGCATGCCTCTTCATGCATGATCCCCGCGAGCCGCATCTCGCGCTGGTCAAGCGGATTCTTCGGTATGTCAAGGGCACCCTCTCCACCGGGCTTCACATTGGGACCGGCCCTGTCCAGTCCATCACCGCGTATTCCGACGCTAACTGGGCCGGGTGTCCCGATTCTGGGCGTTCTACTTCTGGCTATTGCGTCTTTCTCGGCGACAACCCGATGTAATGGTCCTCCAAGCGGCAGTCTACAGTTTCTCGCTCCAGTGCTGAAACGGAATACCGCGCTGTTGCCCACGCCGTCGCCGAGTGCTGCTGGGTGCGCCAGTTACTTCAGGAGTTGCATCTGCCGCTATCCTCTGCCACTGTTGTCTTCTGCGACAACGTCAGTGCTGTGTATATGACAGCTAACCCTGTCCATCACCGACGGACCAAGCACATTGAGATCGACATTCACCTTGTCCGCGAGAAGGTTGCGCTTGGTGAATTTCGCGTGCTACATGTGCCATCCTCCCATCAGTTCGCTGACATCATGACTAAGGGCCTGCCTGTACAGTTGTTTACTGAGTTTAGGTCCAGTCTATGCGTCCGAGATACTCCCGCTTCGACTGCGGGGGGATGTTAGATATATAGTTTGTATATATCCTAGGGAGTCCTAGTCCTATGTAATTATGTTTACTTGTACTCTAAGTCATGTATGACTATATATATAAAGCCACCCAACCCCTAAGGGTATAAGGTGTTCCGCTATCCTTCCACACTAACCACTAAAGTGGATGCTGGGCATATTCCCTAATACAAGGCTTAGAAGCCTGAAAAGTAAATGACAAGGAATAGCAAGATACATAACACTAGGCTTAACTATCATGGAGGACCAAAGTTGCCTCATATTGTAGTTCAAGGGATACAACTGGACTGGCAGAAGTTTGAGGATCAAAAATGAACTTATTTCTGCTGAATCTATACAAATACTCCCTCTGTCCACAAAAGGATGCAACTATGAGATTTGTGCAAGTCAAAATACCTTAACTTTAACCAAGTTTATACTGAATAGTATTCACATTTATGTCTCCAACTAGGTTTACTACGAAAATATATTTCATAATTAATTTAATGGTACTTATTTTGTATGACAAGCGTTAGTACTTTTTTTATATAACTTTGGTCATGTGTAGTTTCAACGCGGCTAGACATGAGGATGGTGTCGTTAGCCTCGATGGACAAGTGGTGGCCAAGAGGGATACCTTCCGGTATCTAGGATCGATGCTTCAAAAGGATGGCGACATTGATGAAGATGTTAGGCATAGAATTTCAACCGATTGGCTGAAATGGCGTCAAGCTTCTGGCGTCCTCTGTGACAAGAGGGTGCCACAAAAACTAAACGGTAAGTTTTATAGGACAGCGATTCGCCCGGCGATGCTATACGGTGCTGAATGCTGGCCTACAAAAAGACGACATGTCCAACAACTGAGTGTAGCAGAGATGCGTATGCTACGTTGGTTTTGTGGGCACACAAGAACGGATAGAATCCGAAACGAGGACATTCGGGAGAGGGTCGGGATGGCACCAATTGAGGAAAAACTGATTCAACATCGGTTGATATGGTTTGGACATGTCCAACGAAAGCCTCCCGATGCGCCGGTGCGCAGCGGGGTTCTAAAGCGGGTCGACGATGTTAAGAGAGGTAGAGGTCGGCCTAAACTGACTTGGGACGAGTCGGTTAAGAGAGACCTTAAAGAGTGGAATATCTCCAAGGAATTAGCTATGGATAGGAGCGCCTGGAGGTTAGCAATCAGTGTGCCTGAAACGTGACCTTTGCTTCCTTTTCTGTTTATCCCTAACTCTACCTTTCGTCTTGTGTCCGTTTTGTGTTTCTCTAATCTTGGTCTCTTGTGGGTTTCATCTCTAGCCTACCCCAACTCGCTTGGGACAGAAGGCTTATGTTGTTGTAGTTGTTGTTGTTTGGTCAAGCTTCAAATCATTTGACTCGTCGAAAACATCCTTTGTGGATGGAGTACAAGAAAAGATGCAAAACTGCTAGAATGGGTGATTAGATTGATGGGCTAACCCTAGAAGGATAGGTATATAGCAGTACATACATGGGCTTAGCCTCATGGGCCTAATACACACTCTAACACCCCCCCGCAGTCTGGACTACCGGCGCAGCAGAGTACAAGACTAGACAAGAAAGAAAACAAGCACAGTACACAGGAATTGACTAGACAAGAAAGAAAACAAGCACAGTACACAGGATCCCCCCTCCCCCGCAGCCACAACTAGCCACTGGTGATGTTGAAGCTGGAGCGAAACTCGGAGAAGGTCGAGGAAGGGACGCCCTTGGTGAAGATGTCCGCAAACTGGAAGGTGGTCGGGACGTGAAGGACTCGGACGTCCCCGATGGCCACACGGTCGCGGACGAAGTGAAGGTCAATCTCCACATGCTTGGTCCTCTGGTGCTGCACAGGGTTGGTGGAGAGGTAGACCGCGCTGACGTTGTCGCAGTAGACGAGCGTGCTCCTGACGAGGGGGCGGTGAAGCTCAACCAGGAGCTGGCGGAGCCAAGCAGCCTCGGCCACACCGTTGGCCACGGCGCGGTACTCCGCCTCGGCACTGGAGCGTGAGACCACCGGCTGGCGCTTGGACGACCAAGAGATAAGGTTGCCGCCCAAGAAGACAGCGTAGCCGGAGGTGGACCGGCAGGTGTCCGGGCAGCCCGCCCAGTCAGCGTCGGTGTAGACAACCAGCTCAGCAGAGGAGGACCGGCCGAGGAGCAGCCCATAGGCGAGGGTGCCACGCAGGTACCGGAGAAGCTGCTTCAGAGCAGCAAGGTGGGGCTCCCGTGGAGCATGCATGTAGAGGCACAGCTGCTGCACGGCGTAGGAGATGTCAAGCCGGGTGAAGGTGAGGATACTGGAGCGCGCCAGCAAGTCTCCGGTAGGCGGTAGAGTCGGCGGGCCCAAGCAACGAACCCGCGGCCTCTGACAGCTTGCCCTGAGTGTCGACTAGGGTGGAACAGGGCTTGCAGTCAGTCATCCCTGCTCGCTCCAGAATGTCACGAGTGAACTGCCGCTGGTGGAGGAACAAGCCTGAAGGTCGGGGCTCAACAGTGACGCCGAGGAAGTGATGGAGCACACCCAGATCCTTCATGGCAAACTCCGCCTGGAGAGACGCAATGATGCGCTGGAGCAGAGACTGGCTGGAGGCGGTGAGAACGATGTCATCCACATAGAGGAGCAGGTAAGCGGTCTCACCCCCATGGTGGTATATGAACAGCGAGGTGTCAGACTTGGCCTCCGTGAACCCAAGAGTCAGCAGGAAGGTAGCAAACCGAGAGTACCAAGCCCGAGGTGCCTGCTTGAGCCCGTAGAGAGACTTGTTGAGCCGGCAGACCAACTCAGGGCGAGAGGAATCCACGAAACATGCCGGCTAGCTGCTGTAGACGGTCTCGGTCAGAGTGCCATGGAGGAAGGCATTCTTTACATCCAGCTGATGCACAGGCCAGGAGCGCTCGAGAGCCAGGGAGAGAACTGTGCGGACGGTAGCTAGCTTCACCACTGGACTGAAGGTCTCATCATAGTCAACACCGGACCGCTGAGTGAAGCCCCGGAGAACCCAACGAGCCTTGTACCGCTCCAGGGAGCCATCGGCTCGGCGCTTGTGCGTCCAGATCCACTTGCCAGTGACGACATTGACACCAGGCGGGCGCGGCACCAGGTCCCACGTCTGGTTGACCAGAAGGGCTGCGTACTCCTCTTCCATCGCACGACACCAGTGAGGATCCGCCAAGGCGTCGCGGACAGAAGAGGGTACAGGAGAGACCTGCGGTTCCCCAGGCGTCGCTGCAAGAGCCCGGGGCCGTAGGACACCAGCCGCGTGCCGCGTCACCATGGGGTGAACATGACGCAGGTGTCGGTGAAAAAGCGGCGGGTGGTACACCGGCGGCTCGACACGGGCAGCTGGTAGTGGTGGAGACGGCGGTGTGGGCGTCGACGGAAAAGGTGCCACCGTAGGTGATCGTGGCGGCGAGGACGATGGTGGCACAGGCACCGTGTCCAGCAGGGCCGATCGCACTCGGCGCTGGTAGACACGCACCGGGTGGGCGAACCGCGCTGGAGTCGCCGAGGTCGGCGCCTCCGGCCCAGGGTCAGTCGCGGCCGGACCCGCGGAGGATGCAGGGTCAGGCGACGCACCGGAGGGCGCCGGGCCGGTGTAGGGTGCCGGCGACGCGAGTGACGGAGCAAGACCTGCAGGACCAAACGGAAATGGTGGCTGAACCACCGCGCCTGTGGGAGAAAGGAAGGAGAGGTCAAGATCGGAGATGGAAGGAGGTGTGGAGGTGGTGGAGAAAGGGAAAACGGACTCGTCAAACACCACGTGGCGAAAGATGAGGACCCGGCGAGAGGTGAGGTCATAGCAGCGGTACCCCTTGTGATCTGGGGAGTACCCAAGGAAGACACACAGGGTCGACCGGGGTGCCAGCTTGTGAGGAGCAGTGGCAGTGGTGTTGGGGTAACACGCACACCCGAAGACACGGAGGTGATCGTAGCGAGGAGGGGTACCGAAGAGGGCGTGGTGTGGTGTAGGAGCTGGGCAAGCAACGGAAGGTAGGCGGTTAAGGAGATAGGTGGAAGTGTGAAGGCTCTCGGCCGAGAAGCGGGCAGGAAGGGAAGCCTGGAGGAGAAGGGTGCGCATGGTGTCATTCATGGTGCGAATCATGCGCTCTGCCTTGCCGTTCTGGGAGGAGGTATAGGGGCAAGACATGCGCAAGTGGACACAGTGAGAGAGGAAGAAATCCCGAGAGGTGGAGTTGTCGAACTCACGCCCGTTGTCACACTGGACGGCCTTGATGGTGAGGCCAAACTGTGTAGACACCCAGGCAAAGAAGTGACGGAGCGTGGAAAATGCCTCAGACTTAGCACGCAAGGAAAAAGTCCAAGAATAATGAGAAAAATCATCAACCACGACAAGATAGTATTTATATCCAGAAATGCTCATCACAGGAGATGTCCACAGGTCGCAGTGAACAAGATCAAAAATGTGGGTCGCATGTGAAGAAGAGGTGGGAAAAGGAAGACGAACATGTCGGCCCAGTTGGCACGCATGACACAAATGCTCATCGTGAGCCCGAGTACAAGGTTTGTCGGAACTACGACTAAGCTGCATCAAAGCATCACGGCCAGGGTGTCCGAGACGGCGGTGCCAGGTAGAAGAGGAAGCAGAGGTGACGAAGGCAGCGGACGAAGTGGAAGCCGAAGCCGAAGTGGTGGGACTAGACGGAGGAAGCCGAAGTGTGTAAAGGGGCCCCGTGCTGTCACATCGGAGGAGTGGACGCCGGGAAGCCAAATCCTTCACAGTAAGACCAGAGGAGTCAAACTCAACAGAACAAGACATGTCAGCTGTAAAACAACGAATGGAGAGAAGGTTGTGAACCATAGAGGGAGCAACAAGGACGTCAGGAAGACGAAAAGAGCCAGGAGTGGTAGCGGAACCCACGGATGTGACAGGAATACAAGAGCCATTTGCGACCATGATGGATTAAAGGAAAAGACGAAGAAGGAGGGTGTACAGCCGTGAGTATACCGGGGTCGGAAGTGCTGTGGTAGGTGGCACCCGAGTCGGCGACCTAGTCCAGGCCGGTGGACGGTGTCAGGCCCATGGTGCTGAAGGAGCGGGCCAGAGCAGTCGCATCCCAACCGGCAAGCCCTGGCGACGACTGGGAAGGCAGAACCCACGGCGACGTGGGAGGCGTAGCAACCCCAGGTGGTGGAGCCCACGGAGCGGCCGAAATGGCACCGGCAAGCATGGCCGCCGGAGTGCGAGGATCACCGCCAGCACCCTGGAAGGGCCACATGGAGATGCGCCCTGACCATTGGTTGCTGAAGGATGGCCAGGGTGCACACCCTCGTGGTGGCTCGGGCGTAGCCCCACGACCAGAACCAGCACCACGCCCCCCTCCGCGTCGACGACGACCGCCACGGCTCCCCCCACCCCCGCTCGCCCGGAGGAAGGAGGACCAAGAAGAGACGACGGTGCCAGGTGTGGGCGTACGCGGCGGTGGAGTGGCGGCAAGGGCAGTCGAGGAGGACGAGGAGCCCGGCGCGGAGATGGAAGCAGGCTGGACGCCCTGAGTGAGCTCCTCCATGACGAGGTCGTCACGGACCTGCAGGAAGGAGGGGAAGGGCCGTTGCCGGGTAATCCAGGTCTGGAGGTGGCCGTAGCGGTTGCTAAGGCCGCGGAGGACGTTGAGGACCAAGATTCGGTCCTCCACGGGCCAGCCAAGGTCACCAAGGGAGTCCGCCATGCCCTTCATCCGGCGGCAGTACTCGCCGACGAAGAGGTCGCCCTGGACGAAGGTGCGGAAGCTGGCGTCGAGACGCAGAGCCCGAGCCTCGGCATTGCCCAGGAACTGGCCCTCAAGCGCCAGCGAGGCACGACGGGCGTCGGGCGTGTTGCGGACGAGGTCGTGGAGGTCTGTGGTGATGGTCCCGAGGATCCAGGACAGGACGATGCTATCGAGGCGCAGCCACCCGGGGCTCTGAGCCGCAAGCGGGGTGTCGATGAGGACGTGGTCGTCGAGAGCGTAGCGGCGCAGGGTGAGGAGAACCATGTCCCGCCAGCGGGCATAGGAGGACGACTCCGGGTACGACCGTGACCAGGTTGCGGATGTTCTGGACACCGCCGGCCTGGTAGTGGAGCTGCGCCACGAGCGGATCCGCCGGATCGGGGATCTGGAGAGGCGACACGTGGACGGCGCGCGGGCCGGAGGAGGTGGCGGAGGTGTCGTAGGACGCCGAGGAGCCGAGGAGCTGCTCCGCCTCGGCGAGCTGACGCGCCAAGGCAGTGGCCGCCTCACGCTCCCGCTCCAAGGCGAGGGCAGCCGCGCTCATGCGTGCCGCGCCTTCGGCGGCGGCAGCCCGAGCGGAGAGGAGAGCGGCGGCGTGGTGGGGGTCGAGAAACGGCGCGCCCTGAGCCCCAGCCACGCCGGCCAAAGTACCGGGCGCAGCCAGGGTCTGGGGCTGCGCGGGCGGCGGCGGCTGCAGCGGCAGGCCCTCAGCCCCGGGCGCGGCCAGGGCAGCCCCGGGCGGCAGCAGGCCCGCAGCCCCGGTGGCGGCCAGGGCGGCCCCGGGCGGCGGCGGCGCGGCCAGGGCCGGGCCGGCCAGCGACGGTTCGGACACGGGTGGCGGCAGCGGCGGCCCGCCGGGCAGGGGCGCGCTGGATGCGTCAGCCCCGCCGCCGGCGGCCATGAGGACCGCGGCAGGCGGCCTGCCGGCCACGTGCTGCGCCCAGGAGGAGTAGGGGAGGGGAGGGAAGGTGGAGAAGTAGGAGGAGGAAGGGGGAGGAGGGGGCCGGCCGCCGGCCATGGTGGCCGGAGAAGGGCGGCGGCGGCGGCTGGGTGGGAGGGAGGGGAGAGAGAAAGAGAAGGGTAAACCTACCTTGATACCATGCTAGAATGGGTGATTAGATTGATGGGCTAACCCTAGAAGGGTAGCTATATAGCAGTACATACATGGGCCTCATGAGCTTAGCCTCATGGGCCTAATACACACACATTAACAAAAATGAACTCTCCATTTTTAAGCAGACTTTAAAAATGTGAACCCATAATTCTATAAGCAGGAAAACAAGCAATTGGACTAACCGAATCATATGAATATTGCAGAAGAAATATATTGCTACATTTGAAATACATAGTAAAAACTGGTCAAACTACACACACCTATTTCAAGACTGGATCATATGTTAATAACCCTTCCATCAATGTTTTCTAGCAAGGTGCCTACGTACAGTTACAATAGTATGACGCGACCAATAAAGACACTTCAATAATTTTACACTAATGACTAATCAACAAGAAGCCCAACAAATACTACCTTTAAACAGAAAATATATCAAAGTTTCAGATCGTCCAAAGAAAAAAAAAGGATTATTCTTCCATAGGTATGAGCACATCTGAGCCACCCCTTTCCCCGTGAACATCATATCAATGGACTAACAACAATAACATGCTGTAAAATTATTTTCAACATCAAGAGTTCACAGATTTTATTTGCTCGGTAAAATTGCAGATTCTCAACATCAAAAGGTTCAAGTTTGGTTCATCAAATCATAGGTGTAAACAGTCATATGGCAATCGTTACAGTAGACTATAGTTTAGTTAGTCTGCAGAGAGAGAGAGAGAGAGAGAGAGAGAGAGAGAGATGAAACCGCATTAATAAGTTATCTTATGTGAGTATAGTTAAACATAATTCATACAGGTGTTAAATTATTGCAAAGTGTGAATCAATAGTTGCTTACTGTAAGTTCAAATCATATCAACTAAATAAGTACAAACAAATATGATAAATGAATGTAAAAAAACATTCCCAAAAGTATCATGCATGAGTCTCTCAAAATTTAAAGGAGGTGATTACGATGTGAGGCCTCTCTTTAACGTTATGCCTCTCTATAACGTTATGCGTTATGCAGCGACCCCTGGTTTACCTCTGACTCAAATGACTCAAATCATTCTCTCCCCCCCCCCCCCCCCCCCCCTCCCTCCCTCCCTCCCCTTCGTTGACCAACACCAACCCACTGCCACAGGTCTCAGCCCCCCCTCCCATCTTCAAGGACGCAGAAAGGATAGATAATACAACCTTCCCATGTTCCACTCCTTCAGTCATTCAAATTTGCCACCTATTGCCCCCCCCCCCCCCCAACCACCCATAAAGTCATAGATCTCTAAAGGCCTAAGCCTATCAAATGACTTCACCAAAGAAAAACGTGCCTTACCATTGCATGTTTGTTAGAAAATATGTAGTGCACTAAAAATGCATTTGGTATTTACTTCCTCTGTCCTAAATTATAAAATGGTTTGGCATTTGTAGATTCATAGTTTTTACTATGTATCTAGACATAACATATATCTACGTGCGTACCAAAATGTCTTATAATTTGGAACGGAGGGAGTACCTTGGAAGCAAGGATATTGACGCACAGATGAATTTATACAATCAGTTCACTAGCCATCTGAAAATGTTACTTTTTCATTACATCTTTTTCTTGAAAAAAAAAACGCAGGAAATTTGTACATCATTATATTAATAAGAAGGTTTTCATCACATTTCTAACATTGTTCCTGGGTGATTTCAGGGGAAAACATTTGCATCACGTGGACTTTATCAAGACAGCACAACTTCCAGGATCAAACAAGCAAGGAACAGCACACAAAATCTAGTAGCAATTATGTATTATGTGGTGACACACACTACACCCATGGCTACAAGATCATAGCACCAGACACATGCAGGAAAGAATGTTATTTAGTAAATTCTGTTCACCATTCCCAGACCCAACCAAACCTCAGAAAAACGAGAACACCAAGCATGACTTGCTAACTTCGACACCTCATGGCATGCAACAAAAATACTCATAGTATTTACTATTTAAAGTGTATTCTGTATCGCACCAACGTGACCACGAGACCATTGTTTTGGTTAAATCCACACCGCTGATTCCTGCATCTGTGGGATTACAAAAAATAAAATTTAGCAGGCTGTTTCTAGAGGTCACAGGTTGACAGGTGACGGCTGTCTGTGATTGAAAAGAAAAAATAGTGATTTTGCTCAACATTTTCCCACCATGTCACCTATGACAACGGGAGTGGTACGCTTAACCTTGAAAGCACATGCAATGACTAACAGTAGTGTTTTAGTATTTAGAAAAATGTTATGCTACACAGCTGCATCTGTATATCGCCGAAAAGTACAATCAGTTTTAGCAGACTGATAACAGAAGCCACGGGTCGTGAAACCTAAGCTAAGCTGACTACCTCAACAACTAGTGTTGCGATCTACAATTGTACAAACTAACCTTTGGTGCAAAGATGATGTATCAGAAATCGTTCGTAACTAATTCGCACGCGCCACATCAAAATCAAAATCAGACGAACAATGTATCGACCACCCGGAGAAGTGTGAAATAGAGAGAACAAAACTCAAAATGACTAGTTCACTGCTGGGCATCACCACCCAGATCCCCTTTTTTCTACGGGTAACGTAATCCCCAAGCGATCGAGGTGGAGGAACGCGGGAAGAGAGCGGACTTGCCTCTCCTGCCCGGCGGTGTCCCAGATCTGCGCCTTGACGGACTTGTGGTCGATGACGAGCGTCCGGGTCTGGAACTCGACCCCGATGGTGGCCTTCGAGTCGAGGCTGAACTCGTTGCGGGCGAAGCGCGCAAGTATCTGCGACTTGCCGACAGCAGAGTCGCCGATGAGCACCACCTTGAAGACGTAGTCCACCTTATCCCCGCCCCCCGACATCGCCTCCTCCCTTGCTAGCTCTGGACGTCTCGCTCGTGCGCAGCGGAAGCAGCGGCGGAGGCTCCGAGTGTGGCGGCGGACTGGGCGTCGGCTTGGCGAGTGGTTTGGTTTGGAATTTTTTTATTTATATATTATAATTTGGGGTTTGAGACGAATTTTTTATCTTAGACGAAGCAAAGCTGGGCTGGCCCGCCTGTATCCGCAGCACGCAGTGGCGCCTGCTGTACGGTGGGGGTATTCGTGCTTAGCAGAATAGGCTAATAGCAGGCTTCGGATTACGAGTGGGCCATCGCCGTGCACGGCGGTGTCACGGCGCTGCTCGACCTGTGCACCGTGCACGGACCACGGAGCGAGTGGCGGCGAGCTCGTGTGTGTGGCGTGCAGGGTGCTGCGGAGCCTCGCCCTCGCGGGCGTCGTCGAGATCAGGAAGTACATCAGCCGCCATCGCCAGGTCGTGCGAATCCTGGAGCTGCCTTGCCCGGCACATGCTACTGTGGTCATTGTGCACCAGATTAGGACCGCGGTGCGCACGCCCGCCGCTTCCATGGCGGTCATTGTCTCCCTCGCCTGCAGGAAGTAGGCGTTCGTCGGCTACATTACGAAAAGGACGGTAATTTAAACCTACGACGTTGTACTCATGTGACTTTTTACTTCACAAATTTTGTTTTTTTTTATTAAAGACAAATCTCACTTTAACAGTCGATATTTAATTGCACCATACTTTTTACCTTATCATACGATTCGTGGTTATTATATACAAATTTATTATTCCCATACAACACACGATCATGAACAATTTTAAATGTAGATAACAATTTTAAATCAAGAATCCTATACTATTTCTAGATTATAGGATTCTTGATTTAAAATTATTACCTATATTTAAGAGTGAATTATTAAAAAATTGCTAGGAATGATGTTATTCATTCCTCCTAATACTTTTTGGTGAGTTAAAAAAAACTCGGTGGTTTAGAAAGAATTTTTTGGGAAATCTTGAAGATGTTCTAAAGGACCCATTATCCGGCCATGTAGAAGCATTCTACAAGCTACTCCATCTTTTGTCCTTTCCTGCTAAACAGGAAACTAACGTCTTGTTACCTTGCACTTTCTCCGTCCCAAAAAGAATGTCGTTTTAAGATTTTAGAATATATTGTTTGACCATCCGTCTTATTAAAAAAATTTAATAAATTTTATTTATCTTGTTATGACTAATTTTATCATTGAAGATACTTTAATAATAATTTATTTATTTTATAATTTGTACAAAATTTTTAAATAAAACAAACGGTCAAACACGATATCTCGAAGTCAAAAAAACGATACTCTTTTTGGGACAGAGGGAGTATAATCTTTCCCTACATCTGATCCATCTAATCATGTACACAAATTAATATTTCCTTTTATTTCCTTCCAACTCATCTATTGTATTCATCTCTCTTGATAGTGTTGTGTACATCTACTCAGGATCACTTCAGCTTGCATGACTCTTCATATGACGTTTTTCCATAATGCCTTCACAGGGTTGCAACAAACTTTGCCTTAACCCTGCATTCCTGCAGCAAATCCTTGTAAGGCATATAACTTGATCCAACACATGTGAATTCATTTCATGGTTTCAACTCATCTCAATTATTGAATTAACAATGATTTGAGACAAGGCATTGCATAACTTCTCATGGTTTGATTAGTCCACCGAGATTTCCATATATTGCTTCACCTTATCCTTGATTGCTCTCTATGCCAAGGCATAGCTTTCTGTTCCCCTATGCTTAGACCTCGAAGCCAACCCTAATTTGTGCCTTTGCCTTATCCTGCCATCCCCAAGTCAAGTTTTTTTTGTTTTTTTGTTTTTTTGTTTACATCAACAATCGAATTCCATTTCTTAGATAACACGATCCTTGCTTGATTTTTTTTTCTATCAATCTGGCGATCAACAAAACTTCCATGTTAATTCCCCTTGAAATCGTAAGCTCTTGGTTTAGTTTCTTCTTTTTAATTAAGAATACCGTGAGTGCTACCAAGCAACTAAACTCTGCAATTCCCTATCATTCACTTTTGCTCTAGATCACAAACGTGTCTTAGACAGTGCATCTATCAAAGATTATATAGATGTTAATTTGGAACCCAGGGACTAGGCTAAGGCCCTGTTTAGATCCCTTCTAAATTTCAAAAAAAAAATCATATCAATGTTTAGATACATACGTGGAACATTAAATATATATAAATCTTTTACATGTTTGCACAATTTGTGCAAAACACACGAGACAAATCTTTTGAGCCTACCTAGGTCATGATTGGACACTTATTGCAAAAGACTCCTCGCTGCTACAGTGTCAAAATTCTAATTTTTTTACTTTAAAAGGGGCCTAAATAGAGACTAGTAAAAACATGATGACATCATCTAAAATCTTTTTTTTACAATACATCATCTAAAATCTTACATGGCATCAAACAGAATTTTATAGGAATTCCGATAGTTTTATTATGTTGTTGTTCCAAAGGGCTCCAAAGGTATTTTTCCCATATAATAATTCAATTCGGAATTGTGTTAATGTTACCATGTGTTTGGTTTAGGGACGAAGTGGGTTGGGTTGGATTCAACCCAGTTTTCTAGGATGAGATGAACCCACTACGTGTTTGGTTAAGGGGTTGGGTTGAATCTAGTTTTCTGTTTGGTTAAGGGGTTGGGTTGAACCCATTTTGACAACGTTAACCGTGCAGTTAGTGGGACCCACTTGTCATTGTCATTCCCTTCTTCCTCTGCCATAGGCCCGAGCTCGCACACAGCCATGGCGCCCCACCCTCGCCTCGCCCGCGGCCACGCCCCACCTGCGCAAGCCCCGGCGACCACCTCCTCCCGTCCTCCAGCCCACCTCGCCCGGCGGCGGCCATGGCCACCCGCCCCGCGCCCACCTCCTCCGGCCCACCTCCCGCGTCGGTGGCCACAGCGTCCCGGCCCACGCCGGCGTCCCGCGCCCACCTCATCTGGCCCACCTCCCGCGCCGACGACCCAGATGGACCCACAGCTCTCCCCGGTGGCCTTGGCGCCCTGCCCCGCGCTGGCGACCCGCGCCCGCGCCAGCGGCCATGGCGGCGCTCTGGACCGCCCCAGCAGCAATGGCGCCCCGCTCCCTGCCGCCTCCCCGCACCCGCCCCACCGCACTGTCCTGCCGGACGGAGAAGGACGACATCCATCTGGGTCGAGTGCGTCCGCTCGAATCGAAGGAATCCCGGGAGCTCGATCCGCATCTGAAGAGAATATACCGACCCGGGTCAACCCCATTCCACTCAACCCCCAAACCAAACATGGGTTCATCTGGGTCGAACCCAATCCAACCCAGGTCGACCCCCAAACCAAACACACCCTTACAGGAGAATGCAATGTTAAGTTTCCTGTAAATCAATTTGGAGTAGTGATGTTCCTAGAGAATCCAATGGGGAAAGTATTTTCTATAGGAACCTAACCATTAGAAATTTCTCTATTGCGAAAGTAGTTATCGGTGCTAACCTGCCTGCTTGAAACAAGAGAGCAATGCACCTCCAATGGCCAATGTGCCGCCATGGCCCATTGGCCTGCTGACCGCTGTCTAATTTTACAGAGTCTGGTGTAGCACAAACACAGTTTCAACCGTAACATGCAGCAGGAATAAATCAAATTACATTTTTATTTACTAGCACGGTGCTGACAATGCCATTCTCAAGAGCATTATTCCTGCAGTATTAGGGCAGTCCCAATGGATGAAACTACACGCAGTCCAAGAGAGCCACGTCAGCAAAAAATCATCTGTAGAAATTACCTCCCACAATGCATGTTTCTTAGCGTAATAAATATTAGCGTTTTTTTCTTTTTCTCTCTCCTTATCCCTTCTCTCTCCGATATTCATCTCGTTCTTTCCCGGCCACATATCCATACGGAGACGACGATGCAGCAATTGCAGAGCAGCCACACATGGACCCGAGCAGGCACAACGGACGCGAGCATGCGAGCTCAGGCAGGGCGGCGCGGACGCGAGCAGGCAGGGGGGCCGACGAGCTCGCGCGGCGGCCAGTGAGCTCGCGCGGCGGCCGGCGAGCCCGCGGGCCTGTGGGCGCAGCATGGCTACGAGAGCGGCGGGGCGGCCTACGAGCGCAGCGGAAGGCGGCCTGCGAGCGCGGCATGGCAGGCCTCCGCCGAGCGCGCGCTTCTAGCGCGGCGGGCGAGCGAGCGTGCAGGCAACAGGCGGACGAGCGCGGCGCGGCGAGGCAGCGGGCGCTGGGCGAGCTTCGGCGGCTGCGTCGGAGTCGAGGGGCGGCCTGGGAGCACGAACGGCAGCCGGCCAGGCGGCCTGGGAGCTCGCGCGGCGCGGCTACGAGCACGGCGGGGTGGCCTGCAAGCGCAGCGGCGGGCGGCCTGCAAACGCGGCGTGGCACGCCTCCGCCGAGCGCGAGGAAGGGCGGAGCGCCACTGGAAACGACCCATTTCTTCCCAACGGCGAATCTGCGGTTTCTACAAGTCTCGGGGCAAAAGTCGACGCCGTTTCCTCCACAAGAAACGGTTTCTTCAGATTTGCTTCTCTTTCCTCATTAATTAGGTTGCCATGTCAGCAATTTGACTACATGGCATCTCATTAAATGAAGATAGAAACTGCTTATTAATTGCCGTTAGAAACTGCCCTTAGTGTATCACGGGCGACAAGTCCACAATCGGCAAGATTTAAATACCTGGTTTAATGGATGCCATTAATTTACAGAAGAGAAACCAAAGGAGCTAAAAGAAACCCGATGAGTGCTAACTTTGCAAAGCACTTCCACTGTCTAGGGGGTGTTTGGTTTCCTTCCCAACGCAGCCTGCCCGTGCCCATGCATGCAGGCCCACGGTGGCCAGGTTTCTCAGATGCAATAACATGTAGGTTTCTCAGCCTACAATAGAAGTTGTTTGGTTTGCTGCTTGTTCTGCACCGCTCCTCTCTAGTTGATGCATGCAGCACGGGCGTCAGTGCATGCAGCGAGCCTGGCCCGTGACAAACGGAAATGAATCTCGTTTTTGGAGAGCCTGGCTGAGCGGCTGATTTTGCATCTGTGGAGCCTAGCTCAAGTTTTTGTACAGCTAACCAATCAAGCAAACGTCGCATCCCGCGAGCCTGGCCAGCCTACATGCGGGCAACCAAACGCCCCATATGTTCACCCACTGCTATGATGGAAGGCCCATGTGACAACTGAAAAGGGTATCTGCATAAAACTGAGTTTCTGGGTTGCGGTACTCAAACACGGGTTCTAATCACCACAGTAACATCTTGGGGCAGTTCGCACATCTTACCAAAGTGTTGACCGGTTAACAGTCAAGGGGACAACCTCTCAATGTGCCACACTGTACTGCCATCTACTTCTCTCTGCGAGTATTGTAACCTGTTCACGTCAAGGCATCACCCGTATCAACACAGATGCTATCCCGTTCTGGGGCATACAAGATTTTCAGGAAAACGGATAACAGAATAAAGGATGATTGAAGCATACCGGTCATGTAGTCGAGACTGTTGTCCTTGCCAGAACTCAAAAAGTGTTGGTGTCAATCTGTAGCCGCCCCAATATTCAGGTTTTGGAATCAAGCTACTGCAGTTAAAAAGAACCAGGGAATTAAGATTTAAGACTTCAGATAACACAGCCAGTTCCAGAATTCAGCGCCTACAATTTTCTTCACATAATCAAATATTATCAAAGTTTAACAGCTTTGACCAAGGTGCTGTTGATAGGCATCTAACTGAAGATTCATATTTCACAGGAAGCGTGCCCACTAATGCCGACACAGTGGTTCTAAGACTTTGAGATATACTCCACAACCCACATGGCACAATTCAAGGAACAGTTCAACAAAATCCCTCTCATGTCCTCCTTGGCAAGAGAGTAAACAATAATGTTACAGCTGCATTGCAAGAGGATGATTGTGCTGCTGGTGCATATACTGCATACTGTTGATGACACAGGGTGTGACTACAAAGGTGCAGATTGAAGTGATTATGCATTTATCGAGGATCAAAGGTAGTCTTCACACAAGGATTATGGATTGTTGAATACTATGTAACCTATTGGACTGTTCTCTTCCTGGCATGTGGCCTCTCTTGAGCTTTTGTTCAGCTCCTTGCTTACTTTAGTTTCTGTGGTTGGTGGTAGGGTGTGGGTTTGTTTCTGGCGTTAAATAAATTCAGAAGGGGGCGGGGGAGGTGCAGATGTTTCATGGTTATTTATGTATTTATAGTTATGGGGCTTGATTAATTCATGCTCACAAATAAAAATAAAAATAAAAATAAAAATCTGAACTTTAGCATCTTTAGCATGATGACCGACTGATCGCTATCCTTGAAACATGAAACTGATTTTATTAACGGTAGGTTGCATATAGTCTTCTAGGAAAATAATGCTTCAACTTTCTCAATGTAGCTGCTAGAATGAGTGATTAGATTGTTGGGCTAACCCTAGAAGAGTAGCTATATAGCAGTACATACATGGGCCTCATGGGCTTAGCATCATGGGCCTAATACACACACTCTAACACCCCCCTGCAGTCTGGACTACCGGCGCAGCGGAGTACAAGACCGGACAAGAAAGAAAACAAGCACAGTACACAGGATCCCCCCGCAGCCATAACTAGCCACTGGTGATGTTGAGGCTGGAGCGGAACTCGGAGAAGGTCGAGGAAGGGAGGCCCTTGGTGAAGATGTCCGCAAACTGGGAGGTGGTCGGGACGTGGAGGACTCGGACGTCGCCGATGGCCACACGGTCGCGGACGAAGTGAAGGTCAATCTCCACATGCTTGGTCCTCTGGTACTGCACAGGGTTAGTGGAGAGGTAGACCGTGCTGACGTTGTCGCAGTAGACGAGCGTACTCCTGGCGAGGGGGCGGTGAAGCTTAGCCAGGAGCTGGCGGAGCCAAGCAGCCTCAGCCACACCGTTGGCCACGGCGCGGTACTCCGTCTCGGCACTGGAGCGTGAGACCACCGGCTGGCGCTTGGACGACCAAGAAACAAGGTTGCCGCCTAAAAAGACAGCGTAGCCGGAGGTGGACCGGCGGGTGTCCGGGCAGCCCGCCCAGTCAGCGTCGGTGTAGACAACCAGCTCAGCAGAGGACCACCGGCGGAGGAGCAGCCCATAGGTGAGGGTGCCACGCAGGTACCGGAGAAGCCGCTTCATAGCAGCAAGATGAGACCCCCGTGGAGCGTGCATGTAGAGGCACAGCTGCTGCACGGCGTAGGAGATGTCAGGTCGGGTGAAGGTAAGGTACTGGAGCGCGCCAGAAAGACTCCGGTAGGTGGTAGAGTCCGCGGGTCCAAGCAACGAACCCTCGGTCTCTGACAGCTTGCCCTGAGTGTCGACTGGGGTGGAACAGGGCTTGCAGTCAGTCATCCCTGCTCGCTCCAGAATGTCACGAGTGAACTGCCGCTGGTGGAGGAACAAGCCGGAAGGTCGGGGCTCAACCGTGACGCCGAAGAAGTGATGGAACACACCCAGATCCTTCATGGCAAACTCCGCCTGGAGAGAGGCAATGATGCGCTGGAGCAGAGACTGGCTGGAGGCGGTGAGAACGATGTCATCCACATAGAGGAGCAGGTAAGCAGTCTCTCCCCCATGGTGGTATATGAACAGCGAGGTGTCAGACTTGGCCTCCGTGAACCCAAGAGTCATCAGGAAGGTAGCAAACCGAGAGTACCAAGCCCGAGGTGCCTGCTTGAGCCCGTAGAGAGACTTGTTGAGCCGGCAGACCAAGTCAGGGCGAGAGGAATCCACAAAACCCGCCCGCTGGCTGCAGTAGACAGTCTCGGTCAGAGTGCCATGGAGGAAGGCATTCTTGACATCCAGCTGATGCACAGGCCAAGAGCGCTCGAGAGCCAGGGAGAGAACTATGCGGACGGTAGCTGGCTTCACCACTGGACTGAAGGTCTCATCATAGTCAACAACGGGCCGCTGAGTGAAGCCCCGGAGAACCCAACGAGCCTTGTACCGCTCCAGGGAGCCATCGGCTCGGCGCTTGTGTGTCCAGATCCACTTGCCAGTGACGACATTGGCACCAGGCGGGCGCGGCACCAGGTCCCACGTTTGGATGGCCAGAACGGCCGCGTACTCCTCTTCCATCGCACGACGCCAGTGAGGATCCGCCAAGGCGTCGCGGACAGAGGAGGGTACAGGAGAGACTTGAGGGTCCCCGGACGTCGCTGCAAGAGCCCGGGGCCGCAGGACACCAGCCGCGTGCCGCGTCACCATGGGGTGAACATGAAGCGGGTGTCGGTGAAGAAGCGGCGGGTGGTACACCGGCGGCTCGACACGGGTAGCTGGGAAAGGTGGAGACGGCGGTGTGGGCGTCGACGGAGAAGGGGCCACCGTAGGTGACCGTGGCGGCGAGGACGGTGGTGGCACAGGCACCGTGTCCACCAGGGCCGGTCGCACTCGGCGCTGGTAGACACGCACCGGGTGGGCGAACCGCGCTGGAGTCGCCGAAGTCGGTGCCGCCGGCCCAGGGTCAGTCGCGGCCGGACCCGCGGAGGATGCAGGGTCAGGCGACGCACCGGAGGACGCCGAGTCGGTGTAGGGTGCCGGCGACGCGAGTGGCGGAGCAGGACCTGCAGGACCAAACGCAAATGGTGGCTGAACCACCGTGTCAGTGGGAGAAAGGAAGCAGAGGTCAAGATCAGAGATGGAAGGAGCTGTGGAGGTGGTGGAGAAAGGGAAAACAGACTCGTCAAACACCACGTGGCGAGAGATGAGGACCCGGCGAGAGGTGAGGTCATAGCAGCGGTACCCCTTGTAATCTGGGGAGTACCCAAGGAAGACACACAGGGTCGACCGGGGTGCCAGCTTGTGAGGAGCAGTGGCAGTGGTGTCGGGGTAACACACACACCCGAAGACACGGAGGTGATCGTAGCGAGGAGGGGTACCAAAGAGGGCGTGGTGTGGTGTAGGAGCTGGGCAGGCAACGGAAGGAAGGCGGTTAAGGAGATAGGTGGAAGTGGGAAGGCTCTCGGCCCAGAAGCGGGCAGGAAGAGAAGCCTGGAGAAGAAGGGTGCGCATGGTGTCATTCGTGGTGCGAATCATGCGCTCTGCCTTGCCGTTCTGAGAGGAGGTATAGGGGCAAGACATGTGCAAGTGGACACCGTGAGAGAGGAAGAAATCCCGAGAGGTGGAGTTGCCGAACTCACGCCCGTTGTCACACTGGATGGCCTTGATGGTGAGGCCAAACTGTGTAGACACCCAGGCGAAGAAGTGACGGAGCGTGGGAAATGCCTCAGACTTAGCACGCAAGGGAAAAGTCCAAGAATAATGAGAAAAATCATCAACCACGACAAGATAGTATTTATATCCAGAAATGCTCATAACAGGAGATGTCCATAGGTCGCAGTGAACAAGATCAAAAATGTGGGTCGCATGTGAAGAAGAGGTGGAAAAAGGAAGACGAACATGTCGGCCCAGTTGGCACGCATGACACAAATGCTCATCGTGAGCCCGAGTACAAGGTATGTCGGAACTACGACTAAGCTGCATCAAAACATCACGGCCAGGGTGTCCGAGACGGCGGTGCCAGGTAGAAGAGGAAGCAGAGGCGGCGAAGGCAGTGGACGAAGTGGAATCCGAAGCCGAAGTGGTGGGAGTAGACGGAGGAAGCCGAAGCATGTAAAGGGGCCTCGTGCTGTCACATCGGAGGAGTGGACGCCGGGAAGCCAAATCCTTCACAGTAAGACCAGAGGAGTCAAACTCAACAGAACAAGAATTGTCAGCTGTAAAACGACGAATGGAGAGAAGGTTGTGAACCATAGAGGGAGCAACAAGGACGTCAGGAAGACGAAAAGAGCCAGGAGTGGAAACGGAACCCACGGATGTGACAGGAATACAAGAGCCATATGCGACCATGATGGATGAAGGAAGAGACGAAGAAGGGTGTACAGCCGTGAGTATACCGGGATCGGAAGTGGTGTGGTAGGTGGCACCCGAGTCGGCGACCCAGTCGAGGCCGGTGGGCGGTGTCAGGCCCATGGTGCTGAAGGAGCGGGCCAGAGCAGTCGCATCCCAACCGGCAGGCCCTGGCGACGTGGGAGGCGTAGCAACTCCAGGTGGTGGAGCCCACGGAGCGGCCGGGATGGCACCGGCAAGCATGGCCGCCGGAGTGCGAGGATCACCGTCGGCACCCTGGAAAGGCCACATGGAGATGCGCCCTGACCATGGGTTGCTGAAGGATGGCCAGGGTGCACCCCCTCGTGGTGGCGCGGGCATAGCCACACGACCAGAACCAGCACCACGCCCCCCTCCGCGTCGACGACGGCCGCCACGGCCCCCCCCCCCCCACCCCCGCTCGGCCCGGAGGGAGGAGGACCAAGAAGAGACGACGGTGCCAGTGTGGGCGTACGCGGCGGTGGAGTAGCGGCAAGGGCAGTCGAGGAGGACGAGGAGCCCGGCGCGGAGATGGAAGCAGGCTGGACGCCCTGAGTGAGCTCCTCCATGACGAGATCCTCACGGACCTGCAGGAAGGAGGGGAAGGGCCGCTTTCCCTTCCGGGTAATCCATGTCCGAAAGTGGCCGTAGCAGTCGCTGAGGCCGCGGAGGACGCTGAGGACCAAGATCCGGTCCTCCACGGGCCAGCCAAGGTCACCAAGGGAGTCTGCCATGCCCTTCATCCGGCGGCAGTACTCGCCGACGGAGAGGTCGCCCTGGACGAAGGTGCGGAAGCTGGCGTCGAGACGCAGAGCCCGGGCCTCGGCATTGCCCAGGAACTGGCCCTCAAGCGCCAGCCAGGCACGACGGGCGTCGGGCGTGTTGCGGACGAGGTCGTGGAGGTCGGTGGTGATGGTCCCGAGGATCCAGGACAGGACGATGCTGTCGAGGCGCAGCGACGCTGGGGTCTGAGCCGCAAGCGGGGCGTCGATGAGGACGTGGTCGTCGAGGGCGTAGCGGCGCAGGGTGAGGAGTACCATGTCCCGCCAGCGGGCGTAGGAGGACGACTTCGGGTCAAGGACGACCGTGACCAGGTTGCGGATGTTCTGGACACCACCGGCCTGGTAGTGGAGCTCCGCCACGAGCGGATCCGCCGGATCGGGGATCTGGAGAGGTGACACGCGGACGGCGCGCGAGTCAGAGGAGGCGGCAGTGGAGTCGTAGTACCCCGGGTGGCCGAGGAGCTGCTCCGCCTCGGCGAGCTGACGTGCCAAGGCAGCGGCCGCCTCGCGTTCCCGCTCCAAGGCCAGGGCAGCTGCGCTCACGCGCGCCGCGCCTTCCGCGGCGGCAGCCCGGGCGGAGATGAGAGCGGCGGCGTGGTGGGGATCGGAGAAGAGAGCGGTGTGGAGGAACGGCGTCCCCGGGGCCCCAGCCGCGCCGACCAGGGAACCGGTCGCGGCCATGGTTTGGGGCAGCGCGAATGGGGCGGAGCAGGGGCCACCGGTGGGGGTCCTCGGCCCCCGGCGCGGCTTGGGCAAGGGCCAGCGGCGGCGGCGGGCCTTGCGAGCCCGGCGCGGCCAAGGCAGGGGCCGGCGGTGGCGGTGGTGTGCCCCCAGCGCCTGGGGCGGCCAGAGGCGGCCCCCCCTCCCCGGGCGCAGCAGGGGCCGGGGCGAGAGGGTGCGGGGGTGCGCCGGCCCCCACAGCGGCTGCGGCGGCGGCGGCGCCAGGGGCGGCGAGGAGAGCCGCTGGCGGCTGCCCGCCGGGGGGGCTGTGGGCCCAGGGGGAGTAGGGTAGAGGAGGAAAGGTGGAGAAGTAGGTGGGTGAGGGAGGAGGAGGCGGCCGGCCGCCGGCCATGGCGGCCAGAGGAGGGCGGCGGCGGCGGCTGGGAGGGAGGGAGGGAGGGAGGAGAGAGGAAAGAGAGACCCTAGCTTGATACCATGCTAGAATGAGTGATTAGATTATTGGGCTAACCCTAGAAGGGTAGCTATATAGCAGTACATACATGGGTCTCATGGGCTTAGCCTCATGGGCCTAATACACACACTCTAACAGTAGCGACCCAGTGAGGTCTCTAATTCGGTAATTCAACAATTCGACCATTAATATCTCATAATGATCATAACCATGAAATTAGCACCATATGGAAGTACATTAAATATGAATCGGACGATGACAAGTTGTATGGTATAATGCAAATTCTTGGACTAAGTGGGTTAAAACTTTTAAGTTTGAATTTGGGTTGTATCCATGCCTTACAAAAAATAAAAGGAGCGAGCACAATATTTGTGTTACCATTACTATGAAAGCAAAATACTATATCAATGTGATAATATGGCAAATAAACTGTCAGCAAACAGATAACCTTAAAACGAATTTTTCATGGCTCGAAAAGGAAAAAAAAAATCTTATGAATACCAACTATGGACCCTGCTGTCATGTTTAACTCACCCATCAGAATATTTTTGTTCCAATTCCTTGTAAGCCTGTTGAAGAACTTCTCTTCCAGCGATGACAGTACTCTGTTAAAAAGCATGATTAATACTCTGCGGTTTTTCTTCTCAGTAGATAGGCTTCAATTTAAACATTCAAGTAAAAGATGTGGAAACAGAAAGTTTAAGCTTGCGATACTAAAAAACCACAGAACCTGCTTGCTAACTATGGCACCAAGCTGACTTCCACGTGGGCGGCTGTGGAAATATTTATCTGATTCTTCTTCTGGAACCTTCTCAACTGATCCTTCAACTCTTACCTGCACCCGACATATCAGTCAATTAGAACCTGCAATATGCAGTATTATAGGCCCAGTTATGCAAAGTGGCTCATTCCATGTCCCTTCACAAAAGAATAGTACTGCGGCATCAGTGTAACTAAGATCCAGTTAATAATTAAGAGGTACAAATCAAGTGGTGAATAACTGTGGAACATGAAGAGAGACCAGAAAGGTAAAATATACAAAAAAAATGTAGATTCCTAAATGAACTAAATATAAGTAAGAAATTAGACTCTGATAAAATGTTAATCCCAGCAGCACTCCTCAGGTCCTAGGTTCGATTCTCCGTGGGAGCGAATTTCAGGCTGGGGTTAAAAAAATCCCCTCGTCTGTCCCACGGCCAAAGCACAGGTCTAAGGCCTGGCCCGATCGTGGTCGTCTCACATGGGCTACAGGGGTTTTCTCGAACTGCATGAGAAGGTCATCTTCTTAATGCAATGCCCGGGGGCTATCTTACACCCTACAGGTCGAGATTTTTTTTATAGACAATGTTAATGAGACCTTATTTGACACTTTCAACACCACAGTTTATTATAGATTATGAAAAATGGGTAACATGAGAAGCTCTAATAATAAATTTGTTCTCTAATACTAATTGCTATTTTACCCTTACAAGTTGCAATGTGACACTGCACAAAACAGATCCTTTGAAACTACCATAGGGATTGATAAAGTCACCTGACGGTTCATCTCATTCCAGTAGAAAAGGAGTGCTGCGTTAGGGTTTTCAGACAAATCATGCGCCTTCCGGCTACCATAATTTGTATACCTGTACAAAAAAAGCCTATCAAATCATGACTTAAAATTTTCTATGGAATTCCACAGGGGCAACAAACTTTATGCCACATACCAAACAAATCCCTGTTTATCAACACCCTTTAAAAGAACCATCCTCGAAGAACTGCAGATAAAATAGTTGGACAAATAATTATCATATCAAATTTCTAATACAATTTGTTAACCACCTTAGCTGAATGAAACAAGTTATTCAATAACAAATAGCCATACGGTTTTCCCTCCTTGTTGACAGTTGTTAAAGCCATTGCATTGGGCTCACGCAGCCCGGCTGTTACTGCTTCGTCAAACCATTTAAGGAACTACATATATATATATATGAAAGAACCAATCATTGACAATAAAAGTTTTTTCAAATAAAAGGATGAATATTTCCAAGGTTTCTTCCAGTATGGCCATACCTGATCAAATGGATCAGACATCACTTGACTCTCAAGAAGTTCAGGGGAAATATAATTCTCCCTGAGAGATGAAATGTCAACAGATGGAGCTTTTCCAATTCTCACACACATCGATGTGCCAGGGTAAGGAGGAAGCTTTAGTCCATATTTGTTTAAAATAGGTGGGGGGACAAACCTACCCCCAAGAAAATGGTGTGGGCCAGTGAACTTTTTCGCACAGAGCTTAGGTGCAGTCAATGACACCTAGACACGTCAATTACTTAAAGATGAAATTTGGAATTTGCAAACAGCATGTTCTTATGTTGAAACATGAATTATAATCCAGAAAGCTTCTAAGTATGATGCTAACCAGCATGTCAGGTTTAATCCCTCCTCCATCGACATCTCCCTCTTCAACATGCCATCCAGAAGGTATATCAATGGAAACAATTGCTGGCCTTTTATCTAAATTCCGAATAACACTCAATAAAACAAGCGTTTGGATAAGATGATCGAAGGGTGGTCTGGGTGTTCCTGTAAGATATCAAAGATTTCAACAGTGAAAAACAGTAAAAAGATAAGAAGCATTATTGATTCATGTCAGTACAATTGCAGACTCATCTCAGTTCAGTACATTCATTTACTCTAAATGATAGCACTGCAAATATTTTCTTAATTATTAAAATGTCCTTTTTTGATATAATATTGCTGCATTGAACCAGGACACAGTTGCACCCCCCTCCCCCCCCAACTTACTCTGTAATACTCGATCCAAAAAAAAATTATATGATAAAGAACAAGAATCTTGCTTATTTACCTCAAAATGATGTTACCAAAAGTTCAGTACAAACTGGATAGTAACCACATTCTCCATTCTGAGAAAAATTATTGTTTCAACTGAAAGATTATCTATCACTTTGCTCACTGTGTAATACAGCTCTAATTTGTTTCCCATGCTAATTGACAATTGAGGAAAATCTGTTTTACAATCCTCAACTGTGGGTTGAGTCCAGTTTTCAACCCTCAATTATGAAACCATTCACCTTTCAACCCACAACTACAAAACGGTTCGCTTTTCAAGATTCACTCAAATAGATTGGTTTTAGTTGACATGGTGACATGAAAAATATATTTTCCATTTTAATTTATAAACGGATTCAGTATTTCAAAAGAAATCTAAATGACTTTCTGTAAGTGAAATAAAGATTAATAGCACTGGGCAGCTATAGCTTTGAACTAAACTAAATGATTTTCACTATGTCAATCAAACAGGCTCCATACTGAATTGATATTTAGGTTCTTTACTCCTATGTGCCACTGAATTTTCTATTAAAAAAATTAAAGTATATTCCAAATTTGGAAACCATACCCTAATTTTGCAAATTAAAAATTAGTATAATGCTTTTAAACAAATCTGACAATGTATCCAATGCATATATGCGATTAAAAAACAATTTTCCCTAGAGTAAATTAAATGGCACTAGAATGCAATAAATTATTTTAATTCAGGTTATCTATAAAAAGTACAAAATATACTTTGTTTCAAATATATGAATATATTTAAGTTGCAGACACTCGTCAGCGGGAGTGAATAAAGTTGAAGGCTTTTCTTAAGATACTCTACCAATTTATTTTAAAAAATGAAGGAAGCTTTATTTAAAATAAAGTTCTGGCCTCTGTAAGAAACTAATAAGGAGGTACACAGCCAGTACAAAATAAACAAGAAAAACAAAGCTTGACCAATTTATAAAATACAATAACAGTCTTAGCCTTGGCCATGTCACCCAAAACCACCTTAAATAAAATTGTAGCAAGGTTCAAACGTGAAAGGTTTTCATAGTTAAGATTTAAAAAGTGAATGGCTTCATAGTTAAGGTTGAAAACTAGAGTCAGCCCATAGTTGAGGGTTGGTGGACTCTTTATAGTTTCAAAAGTCCAGTTAACTTGGGGCAACAAAGTGAAGTTTGATCGAGAATCTAATCCATAACCCTATTTCAATGTAGTAAGAAATAGAATATTCAAAAGGAGGAAAGTGCAGGTAGCAAACAGAGAAAAGATTAATCTGTGGCTCAAGCTTGACATTAAACCAGTGAACACAATTACACAAATTAGAACAGCAAGGAAGGATACAAAAAGCTGATGTACCATGAAATGAGAAACCAAACATTGCATCAACAATAACATCAAACTCCCGTGATAAGTCGTTAGGTAGGTCTTCAACAGGTATGGATGGGATCGACAGTGATTCAAGCTAAAAAAAAAAAACAAAAAGTGTTCATGTTATATTGGAAACAGAGAACCATACAGCATACCAAGAAATGAGGGAGGCATGCTGGTTTACCTGAGTAACGAGACCAGAATATAAAGGTTTGAGTGTGCGTTTTGGGTAGCAAATAGATGGCCTATATCCAAAGTGATAAAGATGACGAGCAGCTACCAGACCATCACCACCATTATTTCCTGGGCCACAGATAACAAGTACCCTTGCATGTTCATTCAACTTGTAAACCTGTGTTGACATGAACATTTGCAGAAAACAGAGCAAGTGAGCAGGCACAAAACTTGTTTTTTTTTAAAAAAGAAATTGATTTAAGAAGGGAAACTAAAACTAATATATGCAGGCACAGAATATGAGGCCATATAGAACATATACAGCATATTGTATGATTTTCCATCCATTCATAATACTTAGTTGAAGTTCATAAATCACAACTACTAAGCCGCTACAGTAAACAGTTGTTTTATCCACTTTTTAGGTAGCATCAGAAGGTATCTCGAATCACTTAACAAGAAACACTAATTCCAATCTCACTCAACTAGAGCAAAATAACTATAGCTAAACTCAAATCTTTAAAAATTTGTGTAAATTTTAACTATGAAAGTTTATGACTTGCAGAGTAGAACACATCAACCATGCAACATCGCTAATACATTCGAAAAAAAAACTAATATATTCAACCATAGAATAGATTTAGGATCCTTGATACTGCCTGCCCCTAAAATGAATACCTTCAACCTGATCAAGTTCAGGCAGCAGATTACCAAACAAGTGACAGCATGGATATGATGCAATTTGCTAACCTAGAAGCCTGATTTCCGAACTAAACCTCCTGATCGAGGAACCAGGATCACTAACATCAACAATGGTAAATGGATATGACGTCTTTGGTCCGTCTGCCAAATCACCTGATTTGCTGGGGCTGAGGCACATTAAACAGAAGAAGAAACTAACAAAACATTGCAAATTCAGTTGGAGAGCAGCACGCAGTGCCCGATGCCCATACCTCCGAAATGGCTGCCGCGACGCTCAATCCAGCGAGTTCCTGGAAGCACAACAGTCAGACGATCAGCCACCGCCACTACCCCCACGCGAAAAAAAAAACCGAGAAAAAAACAGCAACGGGGAGGTGGGAATCCCTTGACCATGAGCTGGTCGACGCTGAACCCGAGCGGGCCCATGAGCTGCTCGTCGATCTCCGCTGCGTCGCGCTGCGTGAGGTGCGTCACCTCCGCCGCAGCGGCCGCGGCCGCCGATGCCGCCAGCGACGCCATGCCTCGCCTCTGCGGGAGGGGGGCAAAGGGAGCGCCCGGAGCAGTGGCGGGGAAACTGGGGAGGCGGCGTGCGGGCAGTTGCAGGCGGTGGGCGTGGCTATTGCTCATGGCTGCGAGGGGAAGAGGAGAGGGGACGGGGGTTGGTGGTGTCGCAGGCGTTGACGGCGGAGAGGAGGAATGGCATAGCAGTGGGGACGATGGTGATGGCCGGTTTGTTGAGGGTTCTGGATGCGACGGCCAGCATCCTCTCTGGTCCACAAGCAACTAGGCACACCGGAGGATGTGCGTGGCCGGTGTAGGGAAGGAGCACAGTAGAATTATTAGAGCATCTCTGCTATCTAAAACAGACTATCTATTTTTTTCTTTGAGTAGCTACCTAGTCTGATACTACCTATTTTTCAGTGCCATCTCTAGCAATACTACCTAAAAACAGATTATCTATTTTATTTCTCACAAATGCATGTTGCCACTTTATGATCTTCATTCATTTATCCTCAACAATTTAGCCAAAAGTATTTTAGCCACAAATAAAACTCATAATTCACATAATTAATTAGAACATGATAAAATAAAGTTTAAAATAGAGTACATTGTTCAAACATGATAAATAGGATGCATCACTGTAACAGAACCGTCTAAATCACGTGGCCCACAGGCACCTATCAGCGCCACTAATGACCTCTGACAGCCGGACCCCGTGTTCCAGATGACCTAGGCGGGCTCTGCTGGGCTAACATAAGCACCCTTTATCTCTGACAGGATCCCATTGCGAAGCCATTACAGGATTACAACATTTCATAACAAAATACATCAGAGTAAAAGTGCGGAAGAGTAAATAGTACTTAATATTACAAACCAGTGTTCGAATGGAAATTAGGTGCAGTTATTACATACCATAATTTAAAAGGGTAGCAGTAGCGGTAGAACCAGCAGTACAACAGATAGATAAGTATTACACGAACCCTGCCCACGGGTTCAACCTTATTCTTCCTCACTCTCCTGGACGATAGTGACGCAGCACGGAGCCAGACAGACTTTAGACTCCTGCTGACTACCTGCAACGGGGTTAACAAACCCTGACTACATGAGATACTCCGCAAGACTTACCCGACTAAGAGTGTAAAATTAGACTCAGAAATGCAGGCTGAGGGGAGTCAAGGTAAGGCTTTAGCAAGAGTTCAAGAGTTTTTACGAAAAAGCATTACTAGTCCTAATTCAATATTTAATTCCATAATATTACTAATCATTACCATAGTTCAAGTACTTTCCAGTATCTATCCTCTTTCTTTCGATACATCTTTATTCATTTCAAAACATCCTACTTCCGAACCACTATTCGCTGAATGGTCGAAGGATCAAGTCTCCATAACCGAGGAGCAACAACGATTCGAATCGATTAATACCCAGCTGGGGATTCCTATCCACATTGCGTATGTAGCACTTAAGCTTCCATACGCCAACCTCGCCTACCACGGCTTTTCATACCCCGGAACCGGTCCTGCGTAACCCCGAGAGCACAGTACTCCTCTCGTCTCCAGGCACGACGGCCACGAGGGTACACGCTACTCTCGTCATCTCTCCACTCCCAGTGCGTGGTTGTCGGTTCCAGCAGTAGAGCCACCGGAGTCAGAGGCTTCCCGTAGTATGTGGCTAGTTGCAAAGTCTCGATCCAGCAGGCCTACAACGAACGGTCCCTAAACCTTTTCTGACGGCGACAGTGCATTGAGACTCTAACCCAAATACCCCTGTCCCTTCGGTTTTCAAATCCCGTTTCCGTCGGTGACACTTGTTGGGACTCTAACCTAATGCCACGATCAGGAAAACCCTTCCTCGTTGATGACAATGAACTAGCTAGGAACACTGCCAACCAACAAGGACATAACCAGTCCCATAAAGTGATTCTTGTGCTATAGACCACCACAATTTAAAATATCATTTTTGCAAAACTAGCCATTAGGCATGACTAAGCATTTTGCAATACTTTTAATAAATCAGGTTCTCAAGTATGGTCAGGTATTGAAGGATGGAAATGCATCAATTGGTTGTCACCCAACTCCTATTAACCTAATGCAATTAATTAACTCAAGTGATAAATATGTTTAAATACAAGGAGGGGCAAATACACCGGGGCTTGCCTTGGATGGTGTAGAGTGTCGGATCCGGGCCGGTGCCACAAATATCAAAATCTTGCACAACTTCCTGAGCAGTCTCCTCAGATGCACTCTCAGACTTTACCTCTGGATTCTCGATCACTACACGTTTGCAATGAATGAATGTATGAATGCGATGCGCATGAAATGACAGATGAAATTCAATAATAAATAAGGCACCCACATGATCAACACCCTACCATTGGCCAGCCATGATTACTCTAATTCACAATGCCCTAGGTCATAAAGGTGATTGACCTAGAATCTCAAGCAATCCAAAAATCACATCAATCAATAATCATTTCATTTCATATCCCTATTATTAATCATTTAAACCAATATATAATTTAATAAATAATTAAATATTTCCATTTGATGCCAAACTTCACCAAAAGTTAGCTCTGGACCTAAAACAGTACCAATTAAATTTTCATGATTTTTGGACTTACAGGGAATTTATTAAAAATCATCAAAATTCCATTTATCATTTAATGTGTTGATTTTTAGTTAATACAGAATGCACTCAAATCCTACATCTCATATTTTTATTAAATTCTACACATCACAGAGAGCATCCACAAATATTTTCATAATTTTTGGTGCAGTAGATCAATTCACATAAAAAGATTAAAACATAACACTATTCATTCTAAATAAAAATGAAAAGTTTTGCAAATCCTTCGGGAAAATGAAAACGGCCATTCGGCCCACTTAAGCGAACAGGTCCAGCACGGCCCGGCCGCGCCCGCGCGCGCATGCCCTCCTCACGGGACGCTGACAGGCTGGGCCTACCTATCAGCTCCTGCTCCTTCCTCTCGTCGCCCCTCCTGGACGCAAGCGCGCACGGCGGACCGCCGCGGAACTCGCCGACGACGACTGCCGCAGCGAAAGCTAAACGACCCTACGACTCCCCTAGACCCTAGCGACCACTCTACTCGCACAGCCTACGCCCTACCCGCCTCCGGCGAGCTCGTGCTCGCCCATGGCGGACCACGGCGGCACGGAGGCCCCATTTCCGACCATCGAGACATGGTTGAATTAGCAAAAATGGGCTAGGGAGATTCGGGGGCTCACCAGAAGACCAAATCGGTTGTGGGTTGGGACTGGAGTGACCCTACGGCACCGGAGCGAAGATCACCTGAAAGGTCCTTGTTTGGTTTTGGTAATTGAGTGACAACTTAAGTGGACTAAGTATGTGTTTAAGTGTTGATTACACAAGTGATTAGTCCACAGGTACATGTGTGTGAGCATCTATGCCATGGAGGTGAAAATGGCTTGGAGATGATGCTTAGCTCACACATATGGTATGAAGGAGCTAAACGCATGAGACATGACATGGAGTCATGTGGCTAGGTGAAGAAGATTAAGACAAGGCTTCGCGTCGATGGACCGGTTGCAAGTGTGAAGGGCAAGTCAGGTGATGGCTTGGCGCCGATGGACCAACGCAACGGTGAAGAGCAAGCAAGTTAAGGATCGATGAACCAAAAGCTACGTGATGATATGAAGTGGATCATATCACTCATGAGGTGTTGGTGCATGTGTAGAACCGGCATCGATGGTGTCGGAGACGGTGATGAAGACGGTGATCGAAATGGAAAGCGCAAGGCAAAGGTATAACCTAGGGCATTTCCATTTCACCGGTCTAAGGTTGAGTAGAGAAGTGCTTGACCGGATTTAGGATAGATGGCCGTACTATCAAGAGGGGCAAACTTGTTTGCATATCGGTCATCTAGTGCCACTTGAGTGATCTAACTTGCATACGTTGCTAGGATCGAGTGGCGTGGTGAAAAGAGTGAAAAATTCTTTAAAAAATGTTTGTGAAAAGCTAACACATATGCACATGAGGTGTACACTTGTTGGTGTTAGCACTTTTACAAAGGTGAAAGTGTTTGGAGGTGGTGTTGTGAGGTAGAGAGGGTGAAAGTTTGTGGGCGTCGGACTTTTGTCCGAGCGTCCGACGGTGCAGATCGTGCGAGAGCTGACACGTGGCGAGCTCTGAGAGCGTTGGACTCTTGGGTTTAGTCCGACGGCGAGCGTCGGACGATCGTCCGACGGTTTTCAGCCCTCGGGGAGCTCTCTGGAAGCGTCGGACCGTGGAGTTTGTTGGTCCGATGGTGTTCCGTCCGACGGTGAGCTGAAGCGCGGGAAGTTAGCCGTTGTGATCCAACGTTCGACTTCAAACAGCTAGTGACATGTGGCGGCTATCGGGAGCATCGGACCGTGGACATTGGTCCGACGCTCAGTCCGACGGCCGGTTTGAGAGGGCAACGGCTCTATTCGCTTGAGGGCTATAAATCCAAGCACTTGGCGGCCTTGGCCGACCAGCTGAGCACCCTTGGGCCTGTGTGGCTTGTGTAGGTGTGCTTGGAAACTCTCCCACTCACTCACTTGCTTAGTGCACATCCGATTGATTGATAGTGAGTGATTCTAGTGCGTTGCATTGTGAGATTACATCGAGTGGCACTAGGTGATCGTGTTGCAAGCCGGTGGTGCTTGTTACTCTTGGAGGTTGCCACTTCCTAGACGGCTTGGTGGCTTGTGGCTCCGTGAAGCAAGCAAGAAGATTGTGCTTAGCTCCGGAGAAGCTTTGTGAGGGGTTGGAGCTCACCCCGCGGGAGATCGCAAAGAGCATCGCTAGTAGAGCGAGGCGTGAAGAGCTGACAAGTGGTCCGGCCGAGTCAAGTGCTTAGAGCTTGTGGTAAGCACTCCACAGTGGGAGAGTGTGACTTGCGGGTCACCACTAGCAAGAGGACCGGCGGCAACCTTGGAGCTTGTCTCAACGGAGGACGTAGCTTGTGGCGACAAGTGAACCTCCGGGAAATAAATCACCGCGTCAACATCTTCCCATCATTCGCGGTGGTTTGCTCCCTTCTACACAAGTTATTTATATTGTGCATTACTTTATTTGTGTAGTTGTAGTTGCTCTTGTGAGACCGGTTAGCTTGTGTAGCTTGCCACTCACCTTCTTAGCTTGTGTAGCTTAGAAGTAGTTCTCACTTAGTTTGTGTAGCTAAAGTGAGTTGCACTCTTTGATTTGGATTGTGTATCCTTGTCATTGAGCAAGTAGTGAGCTTAGGTGCTTAGTGCGTTTTTACTTGCTAGTTAATAGGAGTTTCCCCGGTGCTTAAAGTACTACCGCTTAGATTTATGTGATCTTGCGTTAGAACGGTTTAGGGAAGCTCAAGCTAGACTTGCACCTTTACTTCTCGCTAGGATCTTTGGTAAGGTGTTTAGAGTCTTAGTTAGAGGGGTGAATTGTCGCTAGAACCGATTAGGTTTTATTCCGCTGCGATTAGTTGTTATAAAGGACTATTCACCCCCCCTCTAGTCCGCCATCTCGACCCTATACCACCGCACACAAAAGGATCAGTAGGATTTAGGGAATCCACAACACGGAACCTAAGGAGAAGAAACTCACCACGGAGAGCTAGGCACGGCTCGAAGACTCGCGACGGCGCTCCGGTCGGACGCGGAGACGACGACCCGCGTTCCCGGACGTTCAAGACACCATAGCCCACACCAAAGACACCAAACTATGCGCAAGGGAGCTTGCAAGCTTGCTGTGAGATGGAGGAGGTGGTGGTGGCTTGGTCACGACGAATTTCACTGTAATCCGAACGAGCTCAACGGCGACCGCGGTGGAGAAGATTTTGGGAGGAGCGGTGCTCGACGGTTTTATAGGACCGGCAAGGGTAGGATAAGCTCGGGCTGGGTCCACGGCCCTCCCTCGCCTGCTCGACAGCGTCGCGGCGTGCCCACACCGGCCGGACGGCGCTCGGCGCCGGACGCGGCACGCGCGCGTATGGGCGCGACGGTGAACAGGGGGACCCCCCAGCTACAGTGCTAGAAGAAATAGGTCAAATGCTATTTGATGTTATTTCGAGTTGATCCAAACTGTATCTAAAGATGGTGTAAAAATAAAAGTTGTGAAAAATTTCAAGAAGAACAACTTTGCTGAAGACATCCCATTCAAATTCGGTCATGTCTTCAAACTACAGAAAAAGGGGTAAAAGTAGGGTTTGAATTTCAAACTGAATTTTTAAAATTACTTTTGATTTTACTCAACAACTTGAAAAGTAGGTAAACATGAAAGTTGTTCCACTCAGTGAGATTGACAACTTCTATTAAGGAAGTTTTGGAAGATTCTCCATATTTATGAAATTGAAGTTTCAAATTTAAATATCAACATACTAATTTGAGTTTAATTTGAATTTCTATAATATAACTTCAAAATCTCAAAAAATAAAAGTTGTTCCATTTTAAAAGTTCTACAACTTTTATTAAGAAACTTTCATCAGATTCATTATAAATTTTGAATTAGGGTTTTAGGTCAACTCTAGGGTTTAATTTGATTTCTATTTAATTTCTATTTTTGATTTTTGATTTAGGACTTAATTACACAATCAATACTAACTGAAATCAAATCACTCTAGGAGCCCTAAGCACAATCATATATAGATGATTAATAATAAACATGATGACATGACAATTTTAATTAAGCAATAATACCGGAGGTATTACAACCTTCCCCCTAAAAGGAATCTCGTCCCGAGATTTGATATAGATATAGAAACAAACTCGAAACAAAGTAATGAAAAAGAAAATGTCACAAGTAATTCTAGTTCGAAACTATCCATTAAATAGGGGAATGTTTACATATTTCAAGGCTAGGAGGTTTACATCTATAGGGTAGCAAAGAACTCGGGGAAATTTTCTGCGAGGTAGTCTTCCGATTCCCAAGTGGCTTCTTCCTCGGAACGTGCACTCCATTGGACCTTAGTACCACCTGGTTGTGTTCCTTCGCGTGACCTGATCTTTTATATCCAAAACCCGAATTGGATATTCAATATAAGTCAAATCCGGCTCCAGCTCTACTCCTTCAACATCGACAACTTGGTCGGGTACTTGCAGACATTTCTTGAGTTGCGACACATGGAATACATTGTGTATTGCTGAGAGATGATCGGGCAATTGCAGTTTGTAAGCCACCTTTCCATAACGTCCCAATACTTGGAATGGTCTGATGTAACACGGGGTTAACTTCCCTTTGACCCCAAAGCGGCTGACACCTTTCATTGGTGATACCTTCAGATAAACATAATCTCCCACTTTGAATGCCAAAGGTCGACGCCTTTTATCGACATAACTTTTCTGTCAAAACTGTGCTACCTTCAAATTCTCTTGGATCTGCCTAACCTTTTTTTGGCTTCATTGACCAAGTCCACGCCATAAAACCATCTTTCCCCAGATTCAGACCAATTCAATGAGGTACAACACCTACGACCATAAACTGCCTCAAACGGAGCCATCTTGATACTCTCTTGATAGGCTGTTGTTGTATGAAAATTCTGCCAATGCTAAACACTCGTCCCACTTGTCAAGGTAATTGAGTGCACAAGCCCTCAACATATCTTCCAGTACTTGATTGACTCTCTCCGTCTGTCCATCAGTCTGTGGGTGATATGCAGTACTATGCAGAAGTTTCGTTCCCAACGACATTGTGGAAAGACTTCCAAAAGTTTGAGATGAACTGTATACCCCTATCAGAAACGATAGTCTTGGGTACCCCATGAAGCTTCATAACATTCTTGATATATAGGTCAGCATAGCTAGAGGCAGGATAAAGAGTCTTGACCGGCATAAAATGAGCCTGTTTGGTGAGACGATCCACAATAACCCAGATGGAGTCAAAACCTCTTGTTGTCTTGGGTAAACCGGTGATGAAGTCCATACTAATATCTTTCCATTTCCAAGCAGAAACAGGCAATGGCTACAGCTCTCCTCCAGGCCTCATGTGAATAGCCTTCACTTTCTGACAAGTGTCACATCTCGCGACATACCGAGCAATCTCTATCTTCATCTTTGTCCATCAGAACTTTTGCCTCAAATCCTAATACATCTTGTTGCTGCCAGGATGGATGGAAAACTTTGTCAAATGTGCTTCGTCAAGGATCTTTTGTCGCAACTCCGGCACCTTTGGAACTATCAGATGATCCTTGAACCACACGACACCATCATCATCAATCCTGAAGCAATCTACCTTGCCGGCTTGAAGCTTTTCCTTGATGTGCTTGATTCCCTTACTTTCCCGCTGAGCGGCTATCACTTCATCTCGGAGGGGTGTTTCAATACTAATATTGGCCAGGCTGCCCTGTGGAACTATTTCTATTCCTAGTTTTTCCAACTCATAGCACAAGGATAGATCATACGGCTTGACTGTCAAACAATTGCAGTGCACCTTCCGACTGAGTGCACCAGCGACCACATTCGCCTTGCCTGGGTGATAATGCACTTCAATATCATAATCCTTGATTAGCTCGAGCCATCTTCGCTTGTCTCATGTTCAACTCTTCTTGAGTAAAGATGTATTTCAGACTCTTGTGATCTGTATATACATTACAGGTACTGCCCAGCAAATAGTGGTGCCATATCTTCAAGGCATGCACCACAGCTGCTACCTCTAGGTCATGAGTAGGGTAGTTCTCTTCATGTCGCTTGAGCTATCGTGAAGTATAAGCAATGACTCTACCTTCTTGCATCAAGACACAATCGAGTCCGGTTCCAGAAGCATCACAGTACACATCAAATGGCTTTTCAATGTGGTTGAGCTAGTACTGGTGCAGTGATCAACAACTTTTTCAAAGTATGAAATGCCTTCTCACATTCTGGTGACTAGACAAATTTGACTTGATTTTTCAACAGGTTGGTAATGGGTTTGGCTATTCTTGAGAAGTCCGGAATAAAACGACGGTAGTACCCCGCCATTCCAAGCTGCGGACTTGATGTACCGTCGTTGGTGGCTTGCAATTCAAGATTTCTTCTACCTTACTCGGGTCCATGGATACACCTTCAGCAGATAAAATATGGCCGACAAAAGGAACTCGATCCAACCAAAACTCACACTTGCTGAACTTGGCATATAGCTGGTGTTCTCTTAAACGAGTTAGGATAACACGAAGGTGGTTGGCATGTTCATCAGGGGTTTTGGAATAAACCAAGATGCCATCGATGAACACGACTACAAACTTGTCAAGCTCGGGCATGAAGACAGAGTTCATGAAGTACATGAAATAGGCAGGTGCATTGGTTAGACCAAAAGACATGACCAGATACTCATAAAGGCCGTATCTGGTGGTGAATGTTGTTTTGGTGATATCCTCGGGACGGATCTTTATTTGGTGATAACCAGACCTAAGGTCAATTTTGGAAAAGACCTTGGCTCCAGCTAACTGGTCAAAGAGTAGGTCAATGCGAGGTAAATGATATTTATTTTTAATGGTGACCTCGTTGAGTGGGCGATAATTGACATAGAGTCTGAGTGACTTGTCCTTCTTTTTCACAAATATAGCAGGATAACCCCAGGGAGATGAATTAGGTCTGATTAAACCCTTATCAAGCAGATCTTGCAGTTGAACTTTAAGCTCGGCTAATTCCTTGGGAGGCATCCTATAGGCTCTACGGGATATAGGTGCAGTTCCCGGCTTCAACTCAATGGTGAACTCCACGTCACGGCCAGGTGGCAAACCAGGTAGATCATCAGGAAATACATCCAGGAAATTCACAGACTACCAGAATATTTTGGATTTCTTGGACTGAGGTGGCACACAGTCTCTGCATAGACTTTTCAACCATTCTCACGGGTAGAGGTAACTGGATAAGAAGCTGAGATTGACTACCAAGTATGCTGACTTTTATGGTCCTATTCAGCACATCGATCAGAGCATTGTGCTGATACATCCAATTCATACCTAATATGACATCTATGTCCTGATCCTTGAGCACTATCATGGTGGTTGGGAATATATGCCCGCCCAACTCGATAGGTACTCGATGCACTACCTCCTTAGTGTTTATACGCCCCCGGGCGAATGTATAAGGAAGTTTTCCTTTATTTCCCCAATTGGAATCTCATACTTTACCACAAATGTACGATTGATGAATGAATGTGATGCACCAGAATCAAAAAGTGTAATAGCAGGGTGACTGGCGACAGGAAACCTACCCATCATGATGGGCTCTCTTGTAGGGACGTCATCCACATGAGTATAATAGACATGTCCTGCCTTCTTGACAAGTTTGACCTTCTGAGCCTGGTGCTGCTGGCCACGGTGCTGATTCTGATGCTGCTGCTGCTGCTGTTGTCCAGGACCTTTCTGGGCATTTTGATTATATTTCTTGGGATATGGACAGTCACGAGCCCAATGTCCCATCTTGCCACAGTTGTAGCAAGGATGATTGTAGACTGGTCTGAGGTGTATTGATACGAACGCCTGGGGCATTCGGTTGAGTAGTGTTCTGTTGGTTTGAAGTATGAGATGTGGCCGCGGTGCGTACCACTGACTTGCTGCTAGGGTTAAGCTGGACGGTTGTGGTGAGTAGGATGATAGATGATCTTCTGGCGTTTTTGACCGCCAGAAAAGCCTGATTTCTTTTTCTTCTTCTCATCTTGATGCTTACAATCACTTTCTTCGTAAGCAATGGCGCTGTTAACGGTTTCGTGATATGAGCAATTAAGGTTATTGGATAGGCTGCACTGGATCTTAAAGTTTAGGCCCTTGACAAAACAGTCTTCCTTCTTTTGGTCGGTGTTGGTATGTTCAGGAGCGTATTGGGCAAGATGGTTGAATTGATTCACATATTGCATAACAGAAGAATCCTTCTGCTGCAAAGCTAAGAACTGATCCAGTTTCATTTTCATTACACCTGCAGGGATGTAATGTGCTCAGAAGGCTTCGCGGAACTCTGCCCAAGTCAGTTGATGTCCCTCGGGTTGTGCAGACAACAAGTTGGCATACCAGGCACCAGCAGGACCACGCAGCTGCTGAGCTGCGAACAGTGGCTTTTGGATATCTGTGCAACGGATCAAGCTGAACTTCTGCTCCATAGTACGGAGCCAGTCATTGGCCTCTAAGGGTTCATCGGCTTTTGTGAGTACTGGGGGACGGGTTTCAGTGAAGTCCACATAGGTGGTTTCCTCATCTTCGCGGCGGCCTCGACGCCCGCCACGATTTTCTCGGTTTTTGGCCATAGCGTTGGCTGCATTGGCAAGGGCTGCGATGGCATCGGCTAAGGTTGGAGGAATGGGTGGCGGGTTGGGAGCAGCTCCTTCATTGGAAGTACCAGCACCAGTCGAGCGAGTGTTGACCATCTGTTTTTAAGACAACCAACTAAGGAACTCACATTGCATAATTAAAACATAGTAGCATTACAATTTAAAACATTAAACATAACAAAGTTCAACACACACGAATCATAACAAGTTCCACCCCAAACTACGGTTCTTGGCACTACGATTACAACACTCGGACAACAGAAGACTAAAGTCACTAGTCCTAAGACTAGCCTAGTCGATGACGACAACCTCCTCCTCGTCGTCCTCCTTGACGACCACATCCTCCATTGGGTCGACTACCTCAAAGTAACCGTCCTCCGTAGCCTCACTGTCATAATACTCCTCATCGGGTCCTATGACAACACCTTCCTCAGGCTCCTCCTCCCGTGGAACCAGAATCGGATTAAGCTGATCGTTCAGCCTATGCACCTCCTCATGCAGCATGCCATTTTTCCACTCAAGGTTCTCAACGTACCCCTCCAGCTCCTCAACCCTCTCATGGGCCAAGCCCTCCTGCTCCAAAGCCTGATCCCTCTCCTGAGTCAGGCGGTCGATCTCCCACCGTAGGTCTCTGTTGGTCCTCACATCCCGGTAGTGATCAGCCTGTGCCACTTAGAAGTCCTCCCTCATGAGACTCATCTCCCTGTGTAGCTCCTTGATCTCCTTCTTCAACTCCTTGCTGGCTGCGGCGGGGTGGACGACTGCCAGACGCCTTCTCACCGTCGCGCGGTGCCAACTGGTGGCGCGGAACTCTACGGGGTCCATTCATCTTGCGTGCCGTCAACTTAGAGCGTGTCCAGCTGGAAAGGAAAGTTTGAATTAGTGAGGATATAATAGGCTAGCAAGAATAGGTGTGATAGTTCCTAACCCATATACCCACTTTTAAGGAGGAAGTTATTAACATGTGTGATTATCATGATGCATGCACGTACTTACGAATTTCAAATCATGCAATATAAATCAAAGCATGAATAGTTTGAACATAGGGCTAATGTTAATAGTGTTGTTCCACCTGCTACCATAACCATAATAAGATAAATTACAAATAAGGTAAGAACTACCGAGTAAGATAAGAATGTCAGCAGTTTGGACTCAAAATAGCAGTTATAAGTTTTCATGATCCAAAACATTTTGAAATTTTCGAAAAGTAACCCGATTTAGCAATGGAATTGCTCTGATACCAGCTGTAATAGAACCGCCTAAATCATGTGGCCCACAGACACCTGTCAGCGCCACTAATGACCTCTGACAGCCGGGCCGTGTTCCAGATGACCTAGACGGGCTCTGCCGGGCTACATAAACACCCGTTATCTCCGACAGGATCCCATTGCGAAGCCATTACAGGATTACAACATTTCATAACAAAATACATCAGAGTAAAAGTGCAGAAGAGTAAATAGTACTTAATATTACAAACCAATGTTTGAATGGAAATTAGGTGCAGCTATTACAGACCATAATTTAAAAGGGTAGCAGTAGCGGTAGAACCAGCAGTACAACATATAGATAAGTATTACACGAACCCTGCCCACGGGTTCAACCTTATTCTTCCTCACTCTCCTGGACGATAGTGACGCAGCACGGAGCCAGACAGACTTTAGACTCCTGCTGACTACCTGCAACGGGGTTAACAAACCCTGACTACATGAGGTACTCCGCAAGACTTACCCGACTAAGAGTGTAAAATTAGACTCAGAAATACAGGCTGAGGGGAGTCAAGGTAAGGCTTTAGCAAGAGTTCAAGAGTTTTTACGAAAAAGCATTACTAGTCCTAATTCAATATTTAATTCCATAATATTACTAATCATTACCATAGTTCAAGTACTTTCCAGTATCTATCCTCTTTCTTTCGATACATCTTTATTCATTTCAAAACATCATACTTCCGAACCACTATTCGCTGAATGGTCGAAGGATCAAGTCTCCATAACCGAGGAGCAACAACGATTCGAATCGATTAATACCCAGCTGGGGATTCCTATCCACATTGCGTATGTAGCACTTAAGCTTCCATACGCCAACCTCGCCTACCACGGCTTTTCATACCCCGGAACCGGTCCTGCGCCACCCGAGAGCACAGTACTCCTCTCGTCTCCAGGCACGACGGCCACGAGGGTACACGCTACTCTCGTCATCTCTCCACTCCCAGTGCGTGGTTGTCGGTTCCAGCAGTAGAGCCACCGGAGTCAGAGGCTTCCCGTAGTATGTGGCTAGTTGCAAAGTCTCGATCCAGCAGGCCTACAACGAACGGTCCCTAAACCTTTTCTGACGGCGACAGTGCATTGGGACTCTAACCCAAATACCCCTGTCCCTTCGGTTTTCAAATCCCGTTTCCGTCGGTGACAATTGTTGGGACTCTAACCTAATGCCACGATCAGGAAAACCCTTCCTCGTTGATGACAATGAACTAGCTAGGAACACTGTCAACCAACAAGGACATAACCAGTCCCATAAAGTGATTCTTGTGCTATAGACCACCACAATTTAAAATATCATTTTTGCAAAACTAGCCATTAGGCATGACTAAGCATTTTGCAATACTTTTAATAAATCAGGTTCTCAAGTATGGTCAGGTATTGAAGGATGGAAATGCATCAATTGGTTGTCACCCAACTCCTATTAACCTAATGCAATTAATTAACTCAAGTGATAAATATGTTTAAATACAAGGAGGGGCAAATACACCGGGGCTTGCCTTGGATGGTGTAGAGTGTCAGATCCGGGCCGGTGCCACAAATATCAAAATCTTGCACAACTTCCTGAGCAGTCTCCTCAGATGCACCCTCAGACTTTACCTCTGGATTCTCGATCACTACACGTTTGCAATGAATGAATGTATGAATGCGATGCGCATGAAATGACAGATGAAATTCAATAATAAATAAGGCACCCACATGATCAACACCCTACCATTGGCCAGCCATGATTACTCTAATTCACAATGCCCTAGGTCATAAAGGTGATTGACCTAAAATCTCAAGCAATCCAAAAATCACACCAATCAATAATCATTTCATTTCATATCCCTATTATTAATCATTTAAACCAATATATAATTTAATAAATAATTAAATATTTCCATTTGATGCCTAAACTTCACCAAAAGTTAGCTCTGGACCTAAAACAGTACCAATTAAATTTTCATGATTTTTGGACTTACAGGGAATTTATTAAAAATCATCAAAGTTCCATTTATCATTTAATGTGTTGATTTTTAGTTAATACAGAAAGCACTCAAATCCTACATCTCATATTTCTATTAAATTCTACACATCACAGAGAGCATCCACAGATATTTCCATAATTTTTGGTGCAGTAGATCAATTCACACAAAAAGATTAAAACACAACACTATTCATTCTAAATAAAAATGAAAAGCTTTGCAAATCCTTCGGGAAAATGAAAACGGCCATTCGGCCCACTTAAGCGAACAGGTCCAGCACGGCCCGGCCGCGCCCGCGCGCGCACGCCCTCCTCACGGGACACTGACAGGCTGGGCCTACCTGTCAGCTCCTCCTCCTTCCTCTCGTCGCCCCCTGGACGCGAGCGCGCGCTGCGGACCGCCGCGGAACTCGCCGCCGACGACTGCCGCAGCGAAGCTAAATGACCCTACGACTCCCCTAGACCCTAGCCGACCACTCTACTCGCACTAGCCTACGCCCTACCCGCCTCCGGCGAGCTCGTGCTCGCCCATGGCGGACCACGGCGGCACGGAGGCCCCGTTCCGACCACGGAGACATGGTTGAGTTAGCAAAAATGGGCTAGAGAGATTCGGGGGCTCACCAGAAGACCAAATCGGTTGTGGGTTGGGACTAGAGTGACCCTATGGCACCGGAGCGAAGACCACCGCACGCAAAATGATCAGTAGGATTTAGGGAATCCACAACACGGAACTTAAGGAGAAGAAACTCACCACGGAGAGCTAGGCACAGCTCGAAGACTCGCGACGGCGCTCCGGTCGGACGCGGAGACGACGACCCGCGTTCCCGGACGTTCAAAACACCACAGCCCACACCAAAGACACCAAACTATGCGCAAGGGAGCTAGCAAGCTTGCTGTGAGATGGAGGAGGTGGTGGTGGCTTGGTCACGACGAATTTCACCGTAATCCGAACAAGCTCAACGGCGACCGCGGTGGAGAAGATTTTGGGAGGAGCGGTGCTCGACGGTTTTATAGGACCGGCAAGGGGAGGATAAGCTCGGGCTGGGTCCGGGGCCCTCCCTCGGCTGCTCGACAGCGTCGCGGCGTGCCCACGCTGCCCGGACGGCGCTCGGCGCCGGACGCGGCACGCGCGCGTATGGGCGCGACGGTGAACAGAGGGACCCCCCTGACTATAGTGCTAGAAGAAATAAGTCAAATGCTATTTGATGTTATTTCGAGCTGATCCAAACTGTATATGAAGATGGTGTAAAAATAAAAGTTGTGAAAAATTTCAAGAAGAACAACTTTGCTGAAGACACCCCATTCAAATTCTGTCAGGTTTTCAAACTACAGAAAAAGGGGTAAAAGTAGGGTTTGAATTTCAAACTGAATTTTTAAAATTACTTTTGATTTTTCTCAACAACTTGAAAAGTGGTAAACATGAAAGTTGTTCCACTCAGTGAGCTTGACAACTTTTATTAAGGAAGTTTTAGAAGATTCTCAATATTTATGAAATTGAAGTTTCAAATTTAAATATCAACATACTAATTTGAGTTTAATTTGAATTTCTATAATATAACTTCAAAATATCCAAAAATAAAAGTTGTTCCATTTTAAAAGTTCTACAAATTTTATTAAGAAACTTTCATTAGATTCATTATAAATTTTGAATTAGGGTTTTAGGTCAACTCTAGGGTTTAATTTGATTTCTATTTAATTTCTATTTTTGATTTTTGATTTAGGACTTAATTACACAATCAATACTAGCTAAAATCAAATCACTCTAGGAGCCCTAAGCACAATCATATGTAGATGATTAATAATAAAATGATGACGTGGCAATTTTAATTAAGCAATAATACCGGAGGTATTACAATCACCACCAGGTTCAAACATGATCCAGCAAAGTTCAAACATAATTAACTAAGGAGGTGTTTAGTTGGTGAAAAGAGGATGAAAAGTGCACTGTAGCACTTTTGTTTGTATTTGACAACTTTTTTCTAATCATGGCCCAAGTAGACTCAAAAGATTCATCTCGAGCTAGCCAGGCAAAAGGTACAAACATGCAACAGCTGCTACTTCATTTAGTGCTCAATGCAGGCGGAAAGTACAATTGATGTGATGGGGAATAGTGCCAAATTTTGGCAACTAAACAGGGCCTAAAGTATGATGACAATAATTTAAACACAATGAAACAAAAGCTCAAATAGAAGCATCGCCACCAAGTCCATCATCTCCTGCAATTTGACTGCCACCACTGGAACCACCCAAGCTTTGGGAGAACTCAGCCAGCTTTTGTGCCGCAATTTGAGCCCTCATTATCAAGACATAATTTTTCTGGTCCATATCTAAAGTGTTGACATCACGAAACATTATCTTTTGCTCTTGTTCCCACATCATTCACTTCTCACCAACAGATATCCTATGCTCCTGGATTGTCTTGGCCTCTTGCCACATTAAATCCTTCATCTTCCTTTCCTCCTTCCTCTCAACAAGCAATTCCTCAATCACATTCTTGTATGAGCCACCATATGCTCCCTTATTCTTGAGTTGTTCTTTTGCATGCTTCCTTCCCATGGGTCTTTGTGACATTTGAGAAGAATTAGGAGTTTGTGGGCTGCCTGTACCTTCAGCTTCCTCAAGATTGATTGGATTGGATGACGTAGCATTGGAAGTCTTCTGTTTCTTGGCATTGGCGGACTTCAGAGCAGCTGTGGCCAGGTCGGACACCTAGGGTTGGCTGGATCCGGCCGCGGCCATCCTCGACATGCCGCCGAAGCTCGTGGAGGAGTGGCGGCGACCGGTCAGGGGCGGCGGCGAGCGGAGAGCAGCACGCGGGCACGTGTGGGGGAGAGAAAAAACTATTGGCCAGACTTTTGGGTAGCCACTCTTGGCCCAACGGGAATGGGTAGGGAGAGGGGGGGTTTGGGTAGACAATAAATCTGTTGTGTGGGATAGGTAGTCTGCTGGAATGGATTTTTTGGCCACCACTATCCAGATTGGGATAGGTAGTGAAATAGGTAGTGTTGCTGGAGATGCTCTTAGGCTATGTATTCCACCCAGATACATATTTTGATTTAATTCAATTATATGACTTGATTCTTTTTTATCCACCGTTTGACTTTTATAATAATATATGTATTTGCAAGTATGCTTTATCATGCTATCTCTATTCCTATGAGCTTCACATAAAACCTTAGTTGTAGAGAGAGGAAAAGCATAACATCATTAATGATTTGGTAAGGATTCAAAATTTCCACATATATAAGAGCCTCGAGAGTGTCGTGCGTAACCTCTGTGTTTTATTTAAAAACTTATAAAAACTCCTGAATATTGGTTAAATAAGGAACTTGGTACATAGTGTTTACTTATTGTTTTGTCTTTCAATTTCTCAAAATTCAAGTAAAAACTCAAAAGCCCCATGGTCGAAGGATATGAGTAAAGTTTGAAAGTTAGATTGATTGATTCTGAATTTGGAGGAGAATTCTTATTTGAAAATAAGTGTTCTGAGAAGTTATTGCTAAGATAGTTTTGAAAGTGCGTCTAGCCCTATGGTGGGTTTTGAGATGAATTGATGACGTTGGTTATTAAAGGAATAACCCTTGCGCTAAGTGTGAAACAGGAAATGATATATCTTATATGTGCTTGAAATGTTATTTAGAGCCAAAATGATGGGTTATATGTTCAATCAAGCTCAAACACAAGACAATAATAAAAATGAGGTTATTGCAAAAGCTCATCTATTATGAGGTACCAATGAGTCAATTGGAGCTAAGACAAGCCAAATGATGATGAGAATACTTTTGAATGGATGATTCAAAGCAAGTTGTGATTAGAGTGCTTGAGTTAGAGAAGATAGCAACGAAAGGTTTTTGAGGTACTAAGCAAGGGTGAAGGAGAAGCGATGGCTTGGTGACCGAGGAGCCTAGCTAGGGTGAAGAAAAAAGTAGTTGAATTTACTTGAAGAACTAATCAAGCATGAAAGACATGACTTTGTGGAGAATCAATTTCTTATTTGAAAAGATTCAAACAAAGTGACTTGATGCATTGAGATCATCTCATAATCAAATAATGCAATCAAGTCACATGCTCAAGAAGGTAATTGCTCAAGAAGGATTTCAAGATCATTCATCAAATCCCTTGGCGATAAGGTTGAAGAAGAACGGTTGTTTTCTCGAAGATCAACTTCTACGGTTTAAATTCATTTTTCATTTGAATTTGAGTTGATAGAGAAGCCATATTATTAAGAGGGATGCGGATGCATCATGATGATAGATGAAGTTACATAAGTGCTCAAGCCAACTCAAGTGAGATTTGAGAGGGTTAGAGAGTGTTAGCTTCTCCATCCGGCGCTAGCTTCTCCATCCACTCAGTCCATGGTGACCTCGTGCACCTTCCACCACTGCCTCCGCGCGCAGAATCCATGGACTCCTGCATCCTCCGGTCCCCACCACCCACGCAGCAGGGCAGCCACACCGCCACCATGGCGACCTCCCCCCGGCTCAACCCAGATCATCTGCCCCATCACGACGGCCACCACCTTGGCGGCGCCGGCCGCGATGGCCACCTTACTATCACCGCACCGTGCCACCTCTGTCAGCAGCCGCAGAAGGACTTCGCGGCGGACATGGACTAGCGCGGGGATGGCCTCGCCCCATTATTGACGCGCACAATAAAAACAACAGGGGCACAGATAGAAACAAACGAACAGAGACGAATCGATAACAAAGAAACAGAAACACACATTAGAACACATCTAACGACAGAGCACACGCCGCGCGATGCATCCAATGAATCAAAATACAGTTACTAAGCCAATACATAAAATTCAACTAAACTGAATTCTACAGTTAAATTGTTATAAGAAAAAAACTACTCTGTGGTTAAAAATAAGTTGAACCTAACTCAAACGAAGAGGGAATGGTTAGTGGATAACAATTTCGTTTTTTAAATATAATAAATATATCCCTTTGGGTGGAGGGCCAGAGGCAGCTGATTTTGTACTCAGGCCTTGAGGCCATTGTTCAGCCCAATCCACCGCAGCCTGCAAACACGTCACATATAAAAGCTAATCCCACTGCCGGGAGCACTCCTAGCTGCCAACCCTAGCCCAGCGGCCGCCGCCACCTGCACCCCGCTCGCATCTCGCTACGCTCTGGCGTAAGTTAGTCAGGGCGAGGCAGGATGTATACGGCGAGGAAGAAGATCCAGAAGGACAAGGGCCTTGAACCTTCCGAGTTCGAGGACTCTGTCGCGCAGGTACGCCGGCCCGGCCGGTTCACCACATCGCCGCCGCCGCCGCCGCCTATCCATTCGGAGTTTCACACGAAGATCTTACCGTTCTGGCGCTGAAGCCATTTATCTGCGTGCTTTGCAGGCGTTCTTCGACCTTGAAAATGGGAACCAGGAGCTCAAGAGCGACCTCAGGGATCTCTACATCAACTCAGCCTTGTAAGCGACTACCTGGTTTTATCCTTGTTTGGATTAGTGTATGTGTATTGGTTGGTGATGCGCGATCTGCCGTTGGTTTGGTTGCAGCCAGATGGACGTAGACGGGGCTAGGAAGGCGGTGGTGATCCACGTGCCGTACAGGCTGCGCAAGGCCTTCAGGAAGATCCACGGTAGGCTCGTCAGGGAGCTGGAGAAGAAATTTAGCGGCAAGGTCCGTGAATTTTATTGACGTCATCATTTTCTTTTTGCCGCTTTTTAACACACTATTAAATCTGAGTGGGCAGACAGGTGATGTTTTAAGCGTGATTTAATTTAATTGAACAAAATGTAGTTGACTACTAGTTAGGCTTGGATGTATTATTATGGTTGGGGAGAACAAGAATAAAAAAAACACTTTCAGAAGCATGACTAGTCTGACTCGATTTTTTTAGCATATATTTATATGCACCTTTGGCTGTCTTGTACGCATGAGTGATTTCCGGATTGTTTGATGTCATAATTCGTAAATTGAATGCATATGTAGCATTCTTGCTTTCCAATTCGTGCAGTTATACTACTTTGGTTCTTGTTGAGTGATTGTGATGTGGTTATCTTTGTATCTCTGCTTACAAATGACTGGATAAATCACGCAAGGGCACACTCGCATACTGGCTGTTTTACTTGTGAATTTGTTGACATGTATATGTATATGTATATCAAGTTATTGGCATATATTAGTAAGTTGTGGCCTCATGGACTTCCATGCACATTATAAATTCTCATGAAATTTGTGCACTTTGTTGTCAAGGATCTGAGACAACTGAACTGACAATTGACAACCACCTATGATATTTTTATTTTGGTTATGAAGATGTGGCACTTAAATATATTTTTAGTTTAACGCAGTTAATTTTTCGTGCAGGACGTGGTGATAGTTGCGACAAGGCGGATTGTGAGGCCACCAAAGAAGGGTTCTGCAGTTGTTCGCCCACGCTCCAGGACTCTGACTGCTGTTCATGATGGTATCTTGGAGGATGTTGTCTACCCAGCTGAGATTGTGGGCAAACGTGTTAGATATCGCCTTGATGGATCAAAGATCATAAAGGTAAGATAAAACAATGGTTACCGCTGCCTGATTATGATGCTATTATCTCCTATTAGGCCATCTGGGAATTGCATTGATGCACTATATGTTTGTAGCTTTTATGAACATAGTACTTATTAGCTGCAACCATACGATCAGGAATCTGGATAGCATAAAGAGAACTTGTTGCTTGTTTTGCTGTTGGACATGCTGGCTATTGAGCTCTATGAACTCAATAATTTGTTTGCAGATCTTCTTGGACCCAAAAGAGCGCAACAACACCGAGTACAAGCTTGAAACCTTCACTGCAGTGTACCGCAGGCTTTGCGGGAAGGATGTGGCCTATGAGTACCCGTTAGCTGAGACTGCCTGAATATGCAAATGCATTGGATATAGCTGACTGTTTTGTACTTCAAATTCAGGGTGTCATTCTGTACACATCTTTGTCACTCGAGCTATTTATTCTATAAGTCAAAATGGAAGTTTTGATGTGGAACTTTGCTATTAGGCATGTCAAATTTGGTATTAGGCCTATCTACCTGGATATGTCAAACCGATGTGGAAAAATTGTCAAATTTTGAGAGTAGAATTCTGATGCATTTGCTATGCTTGTTTGGTTGCCTAGATAAGCTGAATATCTATGCTTCTGCAATGCAGCCTTGATTGGTTGCAATCCAGGCTTGTGCAATGCAGGCTGTTTGATTGGTTGCAATCCATGCTGTTTGATTGGTCGCAGAGGCTTTTATAGTGCTCAAAGGAGACTTAAGGCCTGTTTGGCTGGCACAGCTAAATGCGGATTGCTCCTACAATAGCAACTGCACTCGCATGCCAGTAGGTTGTGCATGTTTGATTGGGTGCAGAAGCTTTTATGTAGGATTGCATAGTGCTGACTCAATGTAATATTAGCTAGTGTACCAATCAGTTATATACCTTTGCAGCTGTTGCTTTGGTCCGGTTGATCATGAACTAGTCAGCAATGGGCGATTTGGTTGTAAGATTAACACTCTGTTCGGCTGGCTGGTCCAGCCAGCCAGCCAGTCATTCAGCAGTGTTTTTCTCTCAGAATAATCAGGCAGCCGTACCGTACCAGCCAGCCGAACAGAGTGTAAAACTCCGGAGCACGTTTCGCTTTATTGATTACTCTTAGTTGTGGTTCAGTGAGCTAAGAACCAATGGTTCTCTAGCATAAGGTTGTAAAACGCATGTTCCTGCAGATCCGGTGCAATCGTTAGTACCACTGCTAAGTAGTCATTGCATCTGAACTATCCAGACTAGAAGGAACGGCTTGGATGAAAGATTTCATTTTGTCCTTAGCTCTGTTGGAGGGAAACGGCGGGAGGGGAGAAGAGTTTGGCGCCATTTTCTTACTGGGAAGCGCAAAGCGACGGGACGCTGCCGCCCGGCGGGCTGCTGCTGCTGATGCCCCGCCCCTGCATGCGAACCCATCTCTGTTAGCGGGGGCGATGTGGTGCTAAAGGCCGGCGTCGAGCGGGCGCCCATGGCAAAGACGGACAACTCTGTGCAGCTCCCCAGTGCCCCTGTGGGATTTCCCGCGGCAAAGGGCAAGCTCACAAGCACCCCAGTAGCTGCTTGCAATGACGCCATGGTTAACACCCACCCACTGCACGATGAATTGTCTACAAGGTTTGTGCTGTATACCTTTTTTTTTTTCATTTTGTTCGTGCTCTGGCTACATCGTGTTCCAGCCTTAATCTATTTTGTAATAGTTGAGAGTTGAGACCATTTTTTTTCTCCACATGCTCATGTACTGGACATGCCCTCTTTTTCCTTGTTCTTGCTTAGTATGTTTGTAGGTTTCAACCAGTTTAGAGAGACTTTGGTTTTTGGTGCAGCTTTGATGTATAATGAGACATTTGAGTCATTTAAGTGGTTATTCAATGCGTTTTGGCAACACATAACCAGAAGCAACCTCAAACAATTTTCACAGATCAAGATATTGCTATGGGTAAGGCTGTATCTGAGGTGTTCACTTTTACACAGGCATGGTTTGTGTACTTGACATATATCACAAAATGCATTGAAACACCTGTGTTCTAATGAATAAGAGTCTCAGAATGAAGAAGAATCTAATAATGAGGAAGTCCCAAGTATACTATCAGATTTTAGTTCTTGCATGTATGAGTATTTGTTTTTTTCTCAAAAAACACAGGAGATTTGCGTCTTATTATATTAAGAAGGAAAAGGGTATAAGAACCCAACACTTACACGACCCACCCAAACAAACTCACAAACAGGGCAGTCACACGACCCACCCACCCACACACACACGGTGCCCGACGGCTCGATCTGGCTCGCCGTGGCCAAGGCGAGGCGGCGGCGGCGGCGGCGATGACCGGAGGTAGGCTTCTCTTCTTCTCTACCCGCCCTCTTTATTCATGGCAAGACGACCATGGCTGCTACTGTGGTGGCCGGCTCTAACCTGGGGGGGGGGGGGGGGGGGGGGGAGGTCTGCTCTCGACCTAGTGGTGGTTGGTAGCGGTCACCCGTTCAACGGAGGCGACAACGTCAGCTCATGGTAAGGGGTGGTGCCCATATTGATGGGCCATGCGCCTCATGGTTGCTGGCAGCGAAGGTCGGCTGCGACTGCGATGGGTGCCAGAGCCACCGGGGGCGATCAGACAACGACCTCAGCGTGTGGTGGTGTTGCGCAAATGGAGTAAGAGCCGATTCTACGAGTTGCCTGATCGGAGGGGATGGTGGCTGACACAGCTTTGTGGTTGCTGAGAGTAGCCGACGCATGGATGCCTCTCTGAAAGGGGGCTTTTGTGGGACGGTAGGATAGCGGGTGTGGGCGGTGCTAGTGGGCAAGGGGTCCACCTTCCTGGCCCGACGCTCATACAGGGTTCATTGGGCGAAAGCCTTGGTGACGACAACGACGATGGGCACCGCTTTCCCTGCTGGGGGTGTCACAACTTCTCTAGCATTGACATCCAAGGGTGAAAACTTTGGCCTATTATGGACGTGCGACGGTAGCGTCATCCACATCACTCCCTTCATTAAGGCATTGCATTTGGATTGGCGTCGCGGCTTTGATGTCTCCTTCAATGATTGTGTTTCTTGGCACCTAGTGGACGTGTGGAGGTGGATATTGCAACGTGAAGTTGAAACTGCTGCTGCTGCTGCGTTGGGACGTGGCTCTGCTAGGGGGTTGCATCCGCTGGGGGTGAGGTGTTGGTTCATGACCGGAAGTCCGAGCTGTTCTTGTTTGAGCTTGACAACAATGACCGGTTGCATCCTAGTGCTTTGAACCCGTTGATAGGTGGCTTGTTGGTAGCCTGCCATCGAAAGTTGGAGTCGCTAGTAGCTTTCGCGCCATGCTTGGCAATGATAACCTATAGAAGGGTGTCATGTTTATGCTCAATCGCGTCGCGTGAGGTGGTTAGTCACTCAAGTTCTTTACGGACATCTTGTGTGACTAACCTTCTTTATATATTAGCTAAGAAATAGAATTTGGCCAAACTAGTCGGTGACCGTTTCTGGCTTGGAAGGGCAAAAAAAAGGAGTCGATTCAATTGATTCATTGGGGAAATATTTCTGTACCTACCCATCTGCCAGGGATCCTGGCGTTTCACCCCAGAATCGGAACTGCTCTGAGCTGCCAAATGGGCTCTAAGTTTTTAGTAGAACTAGAAAAGGGTGTGCGCTTCGCGGCGCCCTACTAGGGCCATCTTTGAGGCAAGGGTTAAATATCTCCAGTCAATTTTATCTCATACTAAGTGGTACTCATAGATTTAGCTTAACATGAATTCATCCAAGCATCCAAAAGTCCAAGCAGCCCAGAATAATACATGGCATATATATAGTAAACGTTAACAGAAACGGATCAAAAGTTATATGTGTCAATATAAAGATGTAGTGGGCACATATTACATCATATCTCGTTAAAGAATGAAGCAATGGGCGACAAGCGCATTAACAGGCATGCTCACTGACTGATTTTGAGCTTAATCTGTAACAAGAATAGAGAACTGTAGAAATCACCATCTCTGAACAATAACAATTAAGCCACTACTTGCCAAAATTTTCCTTTTCCTCTCTCATCAACTGTCCTGTTAAAAAACACATTATTACCAAGAAAAGAGACAAATCAGTCAACCTGTAACATACTACCAACAACATTTTAATTAATATACACGAAGGTTTGTTTAGCGCCAAACTCCTAGATCAAATTTGTGGCATTTCCAGTCACACCCGAGTACTTAAAAGGCAGGCAAAATATTTAACAACTTAATAAATAAACGAAGTGAACAATGAACACATCTCAGAAGACAAATAAGAAGGAACTGCTGCGTGCTACAAAAACTGTGAGTTGCTGAGGAGCATAAATTGCATCTTGCACCAAAGATCTATTCTATTTTCTGCCAAACTAAGCTTTGGAGACCACTATCGTATTGTTTCCGTAACCGATTCGTATAAACATAATATATATTTCTAAGTATAAATTTGAAGGGTTAAGACGTCATGTACTCATCACATGCCTTTGAATATAATAGGTAGTAAAAGCCAAATCATGCAAAACAGGCATACCGGCAGCTAGCAGAACAAAAGTAGATGAAGCACCAGATGCTCTGATGAAAGAATGTAATGAAACAGGGGACAATTTGTAAGTGCAATCCTAATGTATTATGAAGGAAAGCAACAGAAGGACAGAACAAGTGCACCAATCTCCGGTAGGGTCAAAAATCCACAACTAAAGAGCAAGAATGGCACAAAAAGAGTAAAATGCCATACAGAGTTAGCAGCTAGCGAAATGCTGCACAAAAAGAATGGCAAATCTTACAACAGTATGATCTATGCTCAACCCAATATAGGGTGCACATCTGTTGCTGTTGTAAGCTAGCATTGACTCAACTCAAGTGACAGTCCCTGATTCAAGAAAAAGTGCGTGACGACAAAAAAGGTTTCTTCAATCCAATATAGTGTCTGATTATGACCAGGTCAGTAATTAATAAATTGCATCCCGCCGAGCTGGTGCACAGAAATAAGTCAATTTATAGTAATTGTAATTTTAGAATGGTTCAGACTTGAGACACCAACAAACAAGAATATATCTTATGTTTTCTGCAATACACATATGATGCATTCTATTCCCAATCCAATATCCCAGGCATATCCCTCTCACTTATAGTATAACCAGGCTCCATGTCAAAAATGCATGAATAAAGCCACTCAAATTCTTTTTAAGATTCATCTATGGATACTTTCCAAATGTTATAGAAAGCGAGGAAGCTCACCTATCGAGTTCAATGGTCAACGCAATAAGCAGACAACAATAATGGATTATATTGTAATTGGAAGCAAGAAGCAAGAATTGCTAAAAAAAATGTAGCTATCTGCGAATAAGCATAGATAAGGCATCACCATATCAAAGTAGCAAGAGAAGACCCTCCTTCGTTATATTTGTCACAGAAGTAGCCAATAACCAATTCATCACCAGATCATCAAAACAAGCAGTAAAGTGCAGCCTAGCTGGCATACATATTTTCACAAAAAGTCTCATACATACTGCACCTTACGCAGCCCCGCAAAGCCTAAATAAATCCCAATTTCTCACTTCACAATACAGAGGTCTTTTATAAGCATTATCCATTATAATCGTTGTTCTATCCAACCCTTACTGAAAAGCACACATTACAATAGAGCATATATTCTCTTTACTGCATTGTCATGCATATTCTAATTGAAAAGCACAAGGTCTACCCCAATCTGAATTCCTAGGAAATCCCTCTATCATAAGATACCCTACGAACACCTTGATCAAAAGAAACAAATATTGAAGTATTTAATAAAACAACCAAAAAAACTAACCTCTCATCAACTTGATGTGTAAACTAAGTTTTAAGCTTTATAACTCACAACTTATTTTTTTTTATACTACCAGGATCGCGAAACCAATAAATTTTATCAAAAATTTCTACCAGACTTGACAATGACTATAATATCCTTGTTAACACACATTAGGCAGCCCACATCTCTGGCTATTAATTGTGTATCAATGACAAACAAAATTGACTGCACTCAGAACTTCTCTTTCCAATGGGTGCCTGATATTTTTATGTTGCCCTACCCATATATTCATGAAGTAAACCATGGTTTTCCTATAGTTTTCATGTTAGTTCGATAGACCTAAAAATTAGTTCTTGACCTTCTGTGAGGACCTTAAATAACTGATCAATACCGCAAATCTGAGTAAATATTAACCATCAGTATGGTACTGGTTTGTGCTTTCATTTGCAGTTGAGTAATACAAAATCACTCTGTGATGCAATTTTGGCAGAACAAAGGACCACACCTAAATCATGACTGAAAAAGTACCAGGGTGCTCTTTATCAAGAAGTATGCTAAAATTGGTTAAATTGTATACCTGCAAGTTGTGGTAAGAACCAAGTAGAATATGCAAGACTCCAGGTTCACCAATATGCGAAATCCAGTGCCTGCACTCACATAGTTAGATAAGAAATGAGATTGAAATAAAGTCAGTGCACAAGAATGGTGTAAGATCAAATAAAAGACTCAACAAAGAATGGAATAATGATTTAGTTTATTCTATGGAAGGCCTCATGTCGGGGCGTAGACAGTACATGGTCATCGCGATCCACCTGGTCGCTTCTCTAAGCTCTACGATCTCCGTCCCGCTCGCCGCCGAGTCGGTACAAGGCATCCGATCTGACACACAAATCTTGGAGTGATGAGAGTGAAGCAGACTGCGGGAGCGGATCTGAGAAGAAGTGGGAAGGGAAGCTTACCGACATGGGTGGGAGCACGCAGGGGCCGGGAGAGAACGTGTAGCCCTCGCCGGAGCAAGGTGTCTTCATGGAAGGACGTGCCGCCTGGGGAGGTGGTGGGCAAGATTGCAAAGCACCTCCGCTTGGACCCTCGTCCATGGATACTGAGGAAGGCCGAGGACCGTAGAGATCACTTCTTTATAGGTCTATCAACAGGAAGGCCCCGTCGAGGCCGCGCCCACGCCGATGCGAGAAGCTCCGCTAAGCTCGTGCAGCTCCCGGTGTCGCTGCGTTCACCAAACGCCGCCGACTTGCACAGTTCCCGCGGCCGGGCTGATGCCTCGCCGCCGCCAATCAAGCGCTGTAGGGATCAAATCCCATTCGCCGGATCTGATGGAACGGAAGAGAGAGTGCGGCAAGAGAAGGGACGCAAGATGAGGAGCAACCACGGGAAGTGATAAGGTTCAGCTTCAACGGGTCCCACCATATTTTCCTTCCCCAGGCCTGCTGTGCGTTCCGCATGCGAAAAAAATGTGACACACGCTTTCTAGTTCTGCACACTCTCACTGCAGGTGGGGTCACAAGAGGGTGTGTCCCACCACCCAAACCAAGGGAGCTGGACATGACGGAGAAACGCTGGACGCGCGCACACCCTCCCCCGCGTGAAGTCCGTGCCACGCGTCAGCATGCCAGGAAACCAGCGAGGACGTGAAGCGCGGAGGGTGCTCCAATTCACGGTAAGTTTTAATAACCCTGATTTTGGCTGTGTTCGGTGAAGCTGAAGTGCTCTAGATAAGCGCTGAAGTGCTGTAGAAGTGCTAAAATCTTGTGAGAGAAAAATACTGCTGAAGTGCTAAAAAATAAACGCTTATAAGCGCTTATACCCTCAACCGAACGCAGCCTTTGATGTTTTGAGCATCATATGCTGAGCTTGAATGCCTTTTGTCACCATAAACTTTTGTCAGGCTCATAAGGCACAATACTGGTACAATTGTGGGCACTGAGCAACAAACAAGAAGAAAACCTCTTCGCCCCAGAATTTCATGACAAGTGCAAATCGGAAGAAAAGGCATTAGGTTATAGCTTTACAAAAGTTGCAACTTTTTTACTCCACATTCTCATGCATGATGTAAAACAAATACCAAATTAGCCTGATTCAAAGTGAAAGCCATCAGCTTCAAGGTGGTGATTAACCAAAGTCTAGCAGTCGCTGGATCCTTGCTCTTGGTATGAGCAGGATCCTTACTCTCATGGAGAGGATGACACTCTGAGTTGGGGCAATTTTCTGGTTTTTTTTTATTTCTCACACTCACACAATGCCATGCCAACCTGAAGGGTTGGGGATACACATATATACGCTGCTAGCCAGCCAAGCATATGCTAAGATGCTGTCCTAGATGCTAGTCTAAGATGTTAAGATGCTAGTCTAAGATGCTATCCTAGAGATGCTAACCACCAGTCCTACATGCTGTCCTTGGAGGGCAGCAAAGCAGAAGTGCTGCAGCCATGTGCTGCAGCTCCACCAGCCAACAGAGACTTATCCATCAAAGTCAGCATGTTCACTCATGATTTTTTATCAGCAATTGGATATAAACACCATATGTCCTAAGCGGAAGCAAACATCTGAACAAAATAAACTAAAAAAACTATCCTGTTTTTCTCTCTGCAACTTAGATCCCATTGCAAAACTTGGTAAGCTTGAAAAATCACATTATGATCCAGCCACACTCATTTTATATATAATTAAAATCCACCAATTTATATCATCACTAATCAAAGATGAATGTTAATCAGGGAGAATGGGCACTGCAAGCATTACAACAAAACACACTGTCTATGTGATAAGGATACCAGATGGAACCATAACAGAAAAAGACACAAGAAATGCAGCAAATTTTGTATGAACCCATCCTCATTAGACATAATATCTTTATTGCAAATGATGAATAAAATTCAGCATCACCAAACTTGGAGACCTGACAGATTACTATTAAACCAAGTATTACCATCATCATAAAATGTATAACCAAAGACAAATATATCAAACAAGGAGAAATCAATATCAGAAGCTTCACCAATAAAATATCACATCATCTACATTATGGGAATATCAAGATCACATCACACACAACATGAAAACAAGAAGCAAGACTATGTGTTTCCGTTGTCATAAATGTAAACAAATCAAATCTGCCACCATGGCATGATGCAGTAATAGAGAATATGAAACTAAAATGGTGCTGAACATCATAAGCATTTCACTCTGAACATCAAGTCGTGTCAATTGCCTAGAACTTTTACTTAAGAAAGCCCATATATAAGGCACTTGAGCAGGACCAAGAATCATTACTTCATAATTCATTTTTTTTCCAAAAAAAAAAGATCTAAAAAAAGTTAAAAGGACATCCTCCAGATAAGAGGAAACCAGGCACAAGAGACTACGTAGATTAACATAACATTAACCAAACTTCTTAGCAAGGCATGGATCCCACATTACACCTCCAAATCGAAACAAAAAGGAGCTACATTTGCATCGTCGTTTCCGCAGCGTTCCATCAGAAAATCAAAGCTGCCAGTTCCATGAGGTGGGGACATTCGAATGGCCATTATAAATTTTAACCATGAGGTGCTAAGCATTTCACTCTGATTAAACACAAGGCAATCAAATAGCACTTAGCAGAAACCCCTCCCCATTGAAGAAAAATGTTGCCCAACGTTTGTAGAATCTTTACACAAGAAAATCCATATACAAGACACTTGAGCAGTACGAAGCTTCATTACTTCACATTTCCTTTTCAGCAAAACCAATAGTAATCAAAAGAGATATCAAACTCAAGATAACAATACTGTCAGATGAAATTAGACACAGAATAAAGATAAGATTTAATATAGATTAGCACAGCATTAAACAAACTCTTTCATAAGTCAATAGCAAGGTATGAACATGGACCCACTGTGCACCTCCAGGTCCACACACAATAAGGAGCCACATTCTGCATATCTGTCCCCATGACGTTTGGTCTAAGCATACACAAAAGCACGCCTGTTTGATAGAGCAGTTTTCAGTTTCCAAATCAACCATCTAGCCAGTTGAGCTGTTAGTATGTAGGCAGAATTAACAAGAGCAGAGATTACGATCAAAAGGCACAACCTTCCCTTCATCCTCGCTCGATCGGTCACGGCAAATTGCGGAGGACCCCCATCTCGTCGACGCGGAAGCCCAACTCACTGAGGTCCACCGTCTCGTTGATGGCGACGCCGCTGTCCCATTGCTCCCCGAGGACACCCGCCTCGGCCTCGACCTCGAGATCGATGGCGGCTGCGGCTTCTTCCTCTTCCTCCTCCGCCTCAGCCCGTGCCCTGCCCTTGAAACATACGCCCACCTTCCACCTGGAAGTCGGGCCTGCGCGGGATGGCGTGTCGGCGGATGCGGCGGCGGGGTTTGGGGCGGGGGACGGTGATGGCGGGGGATTGAAGGGATGGAATCCGGCGAAGGGAACCCAACTTTCGGCGCTGACGGCCGGGCCTAGTGGAAAGAATGCCCAGGTGCAGAAGTACATGTCAGTGCCAGGGACGACAGGCGGCGCCGCGGGGAGCTCGGCGGCGGGGAAGGCGCGGCGGCAGGCCGGGGTCGGGCAGCGGAGGCGGCGCCCAAGGTAGAGGCGCGGGAATGAGTGCACGTAGCAGCAGTGCGGGCACGCGGTCCAGAATGCCTCCTCGCCGGCGACGCCGGCGGACGCGGAGGCGCCGAGGTGGGCCATCTCCACGGTGTGCGGGTTTACTGCCGACTGCCGTTTCCGGGAAGCCAAAAACGAGAGACGAAGGAAGCGCCCGCCGCGAGGGCTGCACTTAGCAATTTTGGTGCTGCTGCAGCAGTATAAATGGCCATATGGGCCTCAGGCGGTCAGGCCTATAGATATGGCCCATGGCCCACAGTTTTGGCTTAGCCCGTGATGGCCTGCCTGACTGCGGCGAAGCTTACCTCCGTCAGATTTATGGTAGCTAGCTATGCCCTAGAATATGGTGGAACTCTGAGTACTATAGTTGGCCACCGTGCCGGCAGCACGGCACGCGGCACGGCCGTGCCGTGCTAGCACGACACTTCGCCGTGCCAACCGTGCCGTGCCTGTCCGTGCTATGTGTCAGGCCTTCAGCCCAAGGCACGGCACATGGGCCGTTTCTCCGTGCCGTGCCGCCCATGGGCCACGGCCATTTTCGCCGTGCCGTGCCAGCCCATGGCCCGTCAGTATTACAAACATCAACCACTTGTCCACTTCATTACTTCACCAGGAAACCAAAAATCACAATATTTTCACCAACTCAAGTACTCAACTCCAGATAGGCAGATACTAGTGCAAATCATAGAATGAGACAAATTTTATGAAAATGATTAATTGATTATCAAAAGGAGCTGTTGTGTAATGCTGCCTCATTAAAAATCTTTCTAGGTAAAACTCACCCTTGTGAGAAACCCTAGAAAGAAAAAAAGTACAGCCAGCTCAAAAGTTTCACAAGTCTTAGTTCATGTATCCTATTACAATAGCCAACATCAGTGGCAAGCTATTCAAGACTTCAAGTCATCAAGTGGCAAGGCAAAGTTGAAACATCAAACATGGAAGTTCTATCCTATTAGAGACTAATTCTTGCCCCTCACCTTCACTTGAGACTTGTAGCACCAAAAGACCAAAAAAATGCCTGCAAATTTAGAAATTAGAATCTATTATGAAGCTAATTTATACAAGGACTGAGAATCTATTATGAAGCACTAGACTTTACCTTCTCCAGATGTTCATCATGCTTCACCCAGCGCCAGCGCCAGCACCAGCAGCTGCAGTACTGCCGCTGCCACTGCCACTGCCTTTGCCTTCACCTTCACCTTCATCCAGGTACAAGTTGGAGGTGTGCTGCAGTCCGAATCCAGCCTACGCGAGTCCTTTTCCCTTTCGGTCTTCTCCTTGATTCCTAATCAAAATAAGAGTGCACGTGTCTCCAAGATCTAAACAGGATGGACAAGAGCTCAAGAAGGAACTCACTTGATGATTAAGTTTTCGAGCACGAGCACGAGTAATAGGACCAGCAGGTGTCAGCGTGGACGGCGTGGATGTATGATTGGTGTTGATGTCCTCATCAATGTGACAAGAGATCTTCCCAAGAGTTGACATGTGCCCGATGTACTCTTTCTATTTATCTTGCAACCGGCATAGTCCGCATCGGCATATCCAATCAACTCAAATTTTGCACCCTTGGGATACCACAATCCAACATCTTGAGTGTGTTTCAAATATCTCAATATCCTCTTTGCGGCCTTCATATGACTCCGACAAAGGAAGGTAAAATTGTTTGACATAACATCATACTTGCTAGGATATGTTTAGAGCATATAGACATATTCACCTCTTAGGATCATTCATGGAAATTAAAAAGTTTTTGATGGATATATGCTACCACTATTGTCTTATTTGATTGTATGATCTAGTGGTAACATATGACATGCATGTGTGCTTAATCCCCTAGTGTTCAATCTAGTTCATTAGCTCAAGGTGTATAACTTAACATGGGCAAGATAACCCCTAGTGGCGTGAAGAAGCTTGTCCTTGGATCAAACTTAGTTATATATCCTAGACAAGTACACTTGATTGAGCAGAAATGATAAATCAACTCTCTTTCCAAAATCAAATGAACTTGACTAGCTATCTCTACTCCACTTAACCTTTTTGAGAAATTGTTGACAAAGGGGGAGAGAAAGTTACAAAAGAAAGAGAAAGCGCGATGAAAGCGCGATGAACTATCATTAGGCCGATGATGGGAGAACAATAGGCCAAAGGAAAGGGGTAAATTAAAATTTTGAAGCACACAAGTAGGGGGAGCAATCACATATGCAAGTTGTTGCATTTGGATGTGCATTAATTATATGATTGCTCATTGCATTTGTATTTACTTTCTTATACATGCTTGTGTAGTGCATTGCTAGTAGTAGGATTTGAATGATGATTTGAACAATTAGCATGTGTAGGGGTAACTAGTTGGCCGTATTTCTTCAAGTGGCAACTAGAGCTTGCTTATAATGTGATCTCATGGTATGCTCTAGTATTTGTGACGTTCTAGTTACCAAGGTGCTAAGAATGGTGTACATGGCAACTCCGATGGTATCACGCTTCAAAGGTCCATTCTATACATCATTAGCACAATTTTGGTAGAATTACTCTCTATTCAATACATATGTGCTAACTTTCAATCCAAACTCGATGCACATATGTAGGGGGAGCCAATACTACCAAAATAGAACTTATGATGATTGTCCAAATCCTTTCATGATTTACTCATGGACAAGCATGATAAATTCAAAATCTTAATGCATATTTCTTTTGTAAATGGGTTGTCATCAATTACCAAAAAGGGGGAGATTGAAAGACCTTAGTTTCGTTTTGGTAATTGATGAAACCTAGTTACTAATCTAAGTGCTAAGTATGTGTAGCCAAGAGTAGATTAATGATAAGGAGGAAGATGACATGAGCTAAAGTGAAGATCAAGATGAAATGATCAAGGAGAAAGAAAAGGACTTAAAGAAGGAAAGCTAGAGGCTAAGGTATATTCAAATAGGGCTTTTCTTTTAGTGATCAAGACTCCAAGTGGGAGTGATCACATTTAGGATAGATAGCCGACTATCAAGGGGAGAACTAAGCTATTGGATTACTTTCAAATGCTCTATGTTGCATCTCATGTGCATTGATCTAACCAACCTAGAGAACCTCTTTGAAAACCCTTGAAAAATGTTTGCAAAATGCTAACACACTATGCAAGTGTTGGAGACCTTGAGTGTTAGCACATAGAAGCAAGGGGTGAGAACTAGACTTGAAAACGCTGAAAAAGGAGCGTCGGACCGTTTGCCAACGTAGCGTTGGACCATTGGGTAGCGTCCGACGCCTAAACTCTAGCTCTGACTGTTGCCGATGCGTCGGACGCTCGTTCACCGAGCGTCGGACCATTACTTTCTTCAGTCCGACGGTGGAGAGCAGCGAGGCGTGACGCGTGGCACTTTCTGAGAGCGTCGGACGTTGGTGAATCGTCCGACGGCGATCGTCGGACTAAGTCTGACGGTGTTTTAGCAGTTTTTGAACCTTTCTGGAAGAGTCGGACGCTGAGAATCTTTAGTCCGATGCACTGACTCGCTTGGTCCGACGGCACGCGCACAGTGAGCTGAGAGAGCGTCGGACGCAAGTGTTTTGTCCGACGCCCTCAGTCCAACTGTTTGAAAAAGAGCGCGATGATGTATCCGTTGCGATCGGACGAACGTCGTTGAATCCAGCTGACACGTGGCGAGATCGTGAGCGTCGGACGATATCGGTTAGTCCGACGGACTCAGTCCGACGGCCCTGTCCGACGGTGTAAAAACGTGGTTTACGGCTGTTTTGAGTGGGGTAACGGCTAGATTTGCACTTGGGGATATTTATACTCCCTCCCTGGTCACTTGGTGAGACCCTTGCACACTTGGATCATTGTCATACACATTGTTGCATTCTAGCCTTCCACTCTCTCACTAGTTCATCATCTTGATCATCCTTAGTGAGATTGAGTGAACCTCAAGTGCATCATTGCTTGTGATTTGCATTCTAGAGCACTTGAGAGCAAGTCCTTGGTTCAGTTCTTATTCTCTTGGGACATTGCCGTATCCCTAGACGGCTCGGAGGAGAAGAAGGTGTGGAGGAGCTTGGTGATTGTGCTTGTCCACACCCAGCAAATTGTGAGGGGTTCTTGTGCCTTCCCGAGCAGAGTGCTCAAAGGTAACTCTAGTGGATTGCTCGTGTCTTTGAGTTACTTCCTCCGTGGTAGGTTCTCGGTGTATGATACCGATTAGCCACCAAACCACCGGTTGAAGTCGACACAACGAGGACGTAGCGTGCCGGCAAGCACGTGAACCTCGGGGATAAATCTTGGTGTCTCTATTGATTTTCTCACCTTCGAGTGAGTGACTTATTGATTGTCCCGGTGATTGGCTTCCTCACAAGGCAAATGTTTAATCGACGATCATTCTTTCTTATTCTTGTGCAAAGTAGCTTGTTTTCTTGTCTTGTGTTGTTGTGTAGTCTTTTAGCTTTTGCTAGCTTGCTTGTGTGGCTTAGAACTAAGAATTAACTAGAATTGTGTAGGTGGCTTGCCTGGGTTAGTAGTTGCACTAGCATTGCACATTTAGCCATATTTGTTACTGACCTCTTGGCCTAAGTTCTTTGTAGAAATTTTATTAGGCTATTCACCCCCCTCTAGCCATACTAGGACCTTTCATCCCCCCCCGGCCGTGTTGACCCCGTCATCCCCACCGGCGTCTCTCTTCTCCAACGGCAAGGGCGATGGCGGCTCTATCGAGATCCAGATCGGGGGCGCCAGCGGTGGTGGCCCCCAGCCCATTGCCCAGCCGGTGGAGGGCGAGATCCACACCATCACCGGCCTCACCATTGATGGATCCAACCGTTCTCGTCCTCCCCTCCGGCGTAGGGAGCGTGGCCACCTCTTCAGCGTCCTCTTCTGGCGACGTCCTCCCCTCTGGCGTCGTGGATCCATCGGTGAGGCAGGGGATGGTGGCGCGTGGTGGCTTCCCCGTCCTCCCTCCAGCGACGGCCTCGTCCTTCCCTCCGGCGGTATCCCGATAGACCCCTCCGGCGGCCTCTTCCTCCCCCTCCTGCGGCTTCCCCTTCTGTCGATCTGGTTGTGATGCCTCTGAACTCCTTAATTTTCCTACTGGTAGTTTTACTTTTGGTAATAATATCGTTTGCATATACTGCTCTGATGAGAAAATTTTACTACCTGAATCCTTTTTTATAATACTGCTATTATGCACATGAGAACGATCTGGTAGTAATATTATCTGTTTTGTACCTGCTGTTTTAGACTTTTTTTTTTCCTTTTTGGTAAAGAAGAATGCCTTATGAACCCTGCTTAACCAAAAGTAAAGTTTCAGTTTTAACATAAAAGGAATAGACGTGTTCCACCATGTATTCCAAACTTGCAAACCTTTATTGTGTTGTTCTTTACTTCTCAAAATTGGCAATGGCAAGAATGATATTCCTGCCTAAAATAAACTGAAAAGAATATGCCTCCTTACAACTTCTGAATATAAAGCTAAAACAATGAGACCAGTTTTTTTATTTCCCTGCTTGATGATACGATTATTCCACAGTATCTCTTCTGTTCTGTTTGTATTTGTACATGGTTTCCCCTGTTGCCTTACACCATGAAAGATCAGATTCCGAACGTGAGGCTTATCAGTTAGGGGCATTTCATCCAACTCATTCTCTTCCAGATAATAAAATTGTATTATGTGCTTCAAGTCAAAGCAGGCAGTGATTATTTGTGTTCCTTCACTTCACATAGGCTATACTTAGTTAATCCTATCCTACCCTGCAAGCATTGTGATTTATGAAGCCATTTCAATTACTGTCCATACTTTGTGCTTAATAAAGTGATCTCCTCCCTCTATTGCAGCCTTACTGATTTATCAAATTATAAATTATGAACCAAAGGTTTCCTACGCTTGAAAAATGGAGCCTGCAGGCGCAAGCATTATACCAGGTTCCCATCTTGGCCTTATGCACATAAAGTTAACTGCTATTCCCCTCTTCAGTTATTTTTAAAACTGTAATAAATGTGTGATTCCTCCTTTTTTAATTATTTCAAAGATCGGTGCGAATCTTAGCCAAAACATATTACAAATGGACAAAGGTATACGCTAATGTCAATTCAGGGTTATTACTGTGTACAATGTGTAATTATGAGTTCGTTTCGTAATAGTTTACAGACCTGATAGTTTTCCGAGTCTTGCTTATGGACCTCCGGTGATAGATACATAATCTCACATACTGTACACTTTAAATTCTGCTTCAAACATCATGATGACCATGCTAACATATTTCTATTTACTTCAAGAGCTGGCATGGTATATGTGCACACTACCTTTAGCTACTACCATGTTCTGTAGCAGACATATTACTGTAATTTTTAAACTATTCATTGAAGGACTTTACACATGTTCTCACCATACAAAATTAAAAATAGTGCCTTCCATCTTAAGCTGTCCCCAAATTAATTGCATGCCTCTGCTGCTCTCTGACCTTGGCTTCAGGTTGCCATACAATTTATTTTTTTCCATCATGTTTATTTACCAAAGTTGAAATACATGCACACCAAATTCTGAGATGAAGGAAATTCAGCCCCATCAATGCAGATGCTTTGGAAGCATTGTTCTTGTTCAGCACGCTAAATTTTCAGTTCTATCTATTCTGTTCCTGTAAAGATATTGCCTTATGCTCTGAAAATTTATACCTTTGTCCAATGCCAGAATTAGTGTCTGAAAATTCTAAATGCTGTTGGTTGCATAGTTTGGGACAATGTTGTGATTTTCAGGCCAAGACCACCAAGAAGATTGTACTGAAGCTGCAGAGCTACAGCTGCAAGCACTACTCACAGCACCTGATCAAGGTACTGTCTCACTTCTCCTATGCTAAACATGCTGTTGAATCAAGTATGTGTATGTCTCAGTCTTTCCTGGCTCCCTATGTCAAAGAGGTGCAAGCATATTGAGATTGCTTCAGTATCCTTATTTCTCTGGTTTCTCACTATTAACTAAACAAATTATGTGATCTGGTATTATTTTGGGGATGCAAGTTGCCTTCTAAAGTCAATTCCTTATCTTTTACTCTTATAATTTTGTAGAAGAAGTGCAACATGCTGAGGTATAAATATGCGAGAATGGAATATATGACCAAAGTGTTTTTGTCCTTAGCAAGGTATATATATCCTGACTGAGTTAAGGGTTTTTTCAAACCATTTCTTAGTGTCATGCAGATTTGTAATTACCTGAAATGTTCATTAGTAGTTCCAAATCACACACCTGTTTTTGGTAATATTATTTGTCATATGTTCAGGACTATTTGGACTACCTGACAGGTTACTGTCTTTCTTAGCCTCTATGTTACTTTATTCTTTTCTGTTTGCTAAAATATGCCAATAGGGAGACTGCTATTATATCCCTTATGCAAAGCCCTTGTTAGCCTAAAACAAAATGTCCAACTGTGCCTAGTGTACCTTGTAGCTGATCATGGTATTTTTCTTAATAAATCTTTCTATTCTGCTTGAATAACAACTGCTAATTTAGAGTTCAGTTTAAATTTCAGTTATGAATAATATAGATTTCAGTGCTAGTTAATGCTTAAAATATTTACTGTTAGGGAACTTATGTTGCTAGAAAGAAATTCTATATTGCTATAGTCCATAAAGAACGAGAAACAAGCAGCTTAATCTAGTTTGGACACCTCTCTGAACATGTGCAGCAGTAGTATGCATGGTGAAGAGGTTGTCTTTCCTGAGTTGATGTAGCTGTAGACTGAACGGCGCTTGTTCTGCTAGTTGTCTTTCTATCTCAAGAGAAGAGAGGAGAAATGTAGATTGTTATTTGTTTATGTAGTTATATATGTGAATATGCAAATAGAATTAAAGGTCCATACACATGAATCGTGGTACAGTTTAGTGGTCAGCCATGGAACTTTTTACATTTATAATCGCTGTCACCTCATAGCACGTCTTGGGTCACTTAATTTTTCACTTCTTTTCAGGTGCTCTTCCAAGACATATGCTATCTTTCATGATCGAGTGGTAAGGAAAACAAGGTTTTACTCTTTTAGGATTATTAAGTGTTTTTTCTTGTCTAAGCTCATCAAGGATATTGCTTGTACCTTGTCAAAAATGGCCCATGGCTGATAACACATTTTGTAGTATAACATGTATCTAAAAAGTTTGTAAAGAATTGATTGTTGAAATGGTGGTACATGTCTGATGTGTGTACATATATAGGATCATGTCTGGTGTGTGTCGGATTATTGCATGTATATAGGATCAGTATTTTTTTGTTTTTTAAAATAGTTATCAGTGACGTATATTGGCTAGACGCGTCACTGATAAAGTGTTATCAGTGACGCGTATTGGCTGGACACGTCACTGATATTTGTTATCAGTGACGCGTATTGGGTACATGTGCCGCTGATAAGTGTTATCAGTGACGCGTATTGGGTACACGCGTCACTTGTAAGTGTTATCAGTGACGCGTATTGGGTACACACGTCGCTGTTTATTGGTTATCAGTTACACGTCACTAATGTGCCCTTATCACAGACACAAGAATAGTGACGTGTTTTTTATGCGTCACTGATGACTATTAAAACACGTTACTGATAAGGTTTTCTAGGCATAGTGACAGGTAACTCAAACAAAAATGATTTTCGATTCGTGCCGACGTTATTGGTTACCAGCCACAAATCCCAATAAACTATTTTTTTATTTATTACATTTGTGTGTACTGTAGGTGTTATCGTCATTAAATAAAGTCAATTAGGTGTATATAATTATTGTCTTCGTCAAAAGTTTATCGTCTTGGAATTATAGGAGCTGAAATTTTGTTCCCTTATTTATAAAAATTAAAATACTTTTTAAGTTTACCAAAGTTTATATAAAACAATATTAATATAATGTTTCCTTATTTATAAAAATTAAAATATTTTTTAAGTTTACTAAAGTTTATATAAAACAATATTAATATGATGTTTATGCCTTTAACTAGATTTTATATAAAAGTCTATTGTATAGTTCATCTAATTATATTTTTGATATAAAGAGTTAGTATTTCCATTTGTTTATATAGATTTGATGTTAAATTGTACCTCTTCTTAAAAATCAAGGATTGTATTAAGGCAATATCCACACCAAGATTTAGTCAAATGTTAAATTGTACCTCTTATTGAAAATAAGAATTGTATTATGGCAATATCCACATCAAGAACTGTACTCCATGTACTACTATACAAAATCTTTTGTCAGGAATTTTCAAAATAGCCTTGGAGGTAGACGGGGCTGGCTATGTTGGAGTATGTCTTAGAGATAATCATAGAGATAATTGTATTGCTTTGTATCCATGACATATATATTGAGTTCATTGAATTTTCACTAAAGATAATTATGCGAATTGTTTGGGAGACTCTTTTACTTGTATGGTTATTCTAAATTTGTCCCTGATCAAAGTTTGCGTAAGACACAAATGAATACTAGATCAGCACATTATGAGTTAATGACTATGTTTCACAAATCATAAATATGGAGATGTTAAACTAACAATATGGGCACATGTATGACATGGGGCTGGACTGACCTAACGTGAGATGTTGTTACTATCTCTATTCACATCATGTACTTATGTCCTTAGATCTGAGATTGTCGTATGTATTCAAGATGTCAAACGACCTACTTAGGAGCTATCAAACGCTACTCCATAACAAGGTAGTTATAAAGATGGCTTTCGGGTTTGTCAGGAAACATGCTGTGAGATATAGACAATCAAGATGAAATTTACCCCTCTCTATGTGAGAGAGATATCACTGGACCACTTTAATGATTAGATCAAGAAATGCATGGCCTTGCTTGGGTTAAATGTTAACCTATAAGTTGGATCAAATATCGTGAGGCAAGGGAATAACATGTATATGGTTTGTGGTGGTTCGTCTGATATGATCTTTGTGTACACACATTAGTTGTCACGTCTTGCTAGAGGCAGCTGTTAACTATTGGGTGAGTAGGAGTACTCGGGCCATGTCTATGTGTGCGTGAACCCATAGGGATCGCACGCTTAAACGGCTGGAAGCCTAATTCGAATTGGACCAAAATTAGACTAGGCTTAGGGTTTCTAATGGGCCTCCAACTCGGGAGCACATTAGGGATGCCTATATAAGCAAGGGGTAGGGGCGAGGCCAGGTTAATCCCACGCCTTTTGGCAGCCGCCGCTCTCACCCCACACTCGGGCCTACTGCTTTTCGCGGACCTAGTAGTCCGGAGGCGCAACGCTTCCTCTCTGTACGTGTGGATACCTCGGAGAATTGTACGAGAGGGACGGGCGGACAAACGACCACTCAACTGCACGGCACTGAGACGCGTACGTCTACGTCGAGACGGCTTCCGCTGCACCTACGCATCTAGTGTTAATCTCGTGATCTCTAACTAGCAGTTGATCCTGGTTTATGAGGTTAAAATTTTGTTTTTCGTCTAGCGTAGCATCCTCATGACCCTACAGGCTACCCGCCTCATTTATTCGTGGAAGGGCAGCCGACAGAACAACCACATCGATTAATAATATATTAACCGAGGCAGGTATTATAACTCAACTGCTTCGGTTAATGCCTATTAACCGAAGCGGTCATTGTAATGCAATAACCTCGGTTAATAAATAAACCGATGTGGGTATTATAATGTAACCACATCCGTTAAATGTCTATTAACCAAGACGGTCATTATAATACAATCATGTTGGTTAATACATTAACCGAAGCAGGCATTATAATGCAACCGCATTAGTTAGTACACTAACTGAGGCGTATGCTTCTAATAACCACCTCACTTATTCAACATTGTGTTCAGACCTCAAGGAGTAGGCGCAAAGCACAAATGTGCTGTGCACTGGGATGATCCGTGTGCTACTCCACGTCTACGATCCGGAAGCGGGGCTGGTGGTCACTCGTAGCTCGCCACGCGTGTAGCGAAGCAGACATAACTTTCCCTCGTCCGTCCCTCTCTCTCTCTCTCTCTCTCTCTCTCTCATCTGTCTCTTGTCCCTCCCTCTCTCTCGTCTCTCTCTTCGGTCCCTTTGTCATCAGTCTCTCCTTCCAGTCCATCTCTCCACGCACATCTCCCTCTCCAACGTGGAGGCAGCAAAGGCGGCTAGCGGGGGACGAGGAGGCACACAGGCCAGACCTCTCCGGCGGTGGCGGCCACTACATATAGTAGTGGCGCGTGGGGAGGCCCGCACCGATGACAGCAGCTAGCCCTCCCTCTCCTCTAAGCACGGCGCGGTGGCCCCTTCCTCACCTTCGAGCATGGTGTCTCTTCTCCGTTCCTCGTGCGTCAGTCACCAGATCCAGCTTCCAACGGTCCACCGGCGGCAAATCCGACCACCGGAGGCGGCAGTGGCGCAGGTCAAGTCACTAATAGCGGTGGGGGCACGGATTTTGGCTACTACCGAACAGATTCGGCCACCAGCGGCTGCGATGGCGAGGATCGGACAACGGCGGCGCGTAGTATGGAGCTCAATGTGCTACCACAGGATTGGTGAGAAAATGTAACAAAAAATGGTCATACGTAATAGACGGACGTTAGAACATTAATTTATTTTGCATGTAAATATAACAGACGCACGTGAGTCATCGCGATATCCCTTGCAGTATTACATAAACACATGGCTGTGTGCTATGCTACGTACATATACACTTGGCACATACTCGTCGCTCACATCACATATACATATATCCATGTGTATGTGTATATATACACACAGACACACAACTTAGCTTGTTGGGCGTGATTTTATCGAGCTAGCTAGCTAGCGATCAATCGTCTATGGAGTAGCAGATGTGTTTGAATGCTTCAACGTGGTCATCTTGGAGAGCCATAAAGAGGTCGACGCCACCCTTGGCCGCGCAGGACGGCACCAGGATCATGAGGCCGTCGACGGGCAGGTCCGGCGGCAGGAAGGCGCAGGGCGGCCCGTAGCCGAAGTCGAGGTCATGGAACCTGAACCCCAGCCAGCTGTCCACCTCCAGGTCCGGGCAGAAGGCGGTGCCCAGGCCAGCGGCCGTGGACGCCAGCTCCTCGCCGGCGCGCTCCGCCACGTCGCCGAAGTCGACGAAGGACTGGATGTACTCGGCGTCGACGCGCGCGACGGCGTCGCGGATGGCGGCGACCACTGCGGCGTAGCTGGACGCCAGCAGCTCCCGGGCTCGCATCCGCGGGAACGCCCACAGCACCATGTTGCCGAAGTACTCCATGGGCACCGGCGGGTCGGCGCGGCCCCGGCAGTTGACGGCGACCCTGATCTGCGTGAACTCCTCCGGCGCCACGTCCCGCGCCGCCGTCACCTTCTTCCAGGCGTGCGCCAGCAGGCACTGGAACGTGGTGCACCGGCCGCCCACGCGCGCCTTGAGGTCGCCGATGAGCTCCTCCGGGAAGTTGACGGCGACGTTCTTGATCCGGTCTATGGGGAGGACGGCGTAGGAGTGGCTCGAGCTGTGCTCGCCGCGGAACTCGATGTTCCGGTGATCGAACCTGGGCGCGGGCGGGTTGCGTGGCACGGCGATGGCGGCGCGGTCCGTGAAGGGCGACGGTAGATCGTCATCGGTAGCCGAGGCTGCGCTGCGCACGGCCGTCGCCCAAACCGTGTAGAAGGAGCTCATGGACTGCCCGTCGGCGACGAGGTGTTGGGACACCGTGCCGATCACCAGGCCGCCGCACCTGTACCACGTCAGCTGCACCTGGAGGAGAGGCTCGTCCGCACGCTCCTGCACCACCACCACCGCGTACACAGAGTGTAAGAGGCATGCGTATAGCCATGATTTAACTACAAATATAAAAGTTACCTTATCAGCCTTTGGGTACAGCTCGTTGATGTGCGCCGCCACGTCGTGCGCCGCCAGCGCGTCGGCAAGGTCGGCGTCGGCGGTGGCCTCGACTACAAGCACACCGGCGTCGTTGAGGTGGAAGCACTTCCGGCCGCGGTCGTCGACGCCCATACGGGCCATCAGGTGTGGGTACCTCGCGACCGCAGCGAGGAGGCCGTCCACAATGGCCTTGTTGTCCGGCGCAGGCGCGTTCCACGCGAAGACGGTCGGGATGTAGCCGTCGGTGGAGGCACGGTCGAACGGCGTCAGCGGGGACGTGCTGCCGCCGCCGCCGCCGCCGGTGGACGCCGGTACCGGTGGCGGTGGGGGTCTAAGCACTGCGCTGCGGGTTATCTCCACCGTCACTGCCATGGCCATCGTCGTCATCGTAACTTAGTTCCTATAGCTAGCTAATGATCGATGGACTAGCTAACAAGCAAGAAGAAAATGATAGATAGCAGATGATGATGAGAATAATAATGGTGGTCAAGCCAACAACTGAGTTTTTTCTCACTGATTTGCGTGTTGTGTAGGTTGTCGTCTGAGTTCTGTATTGTTGCTTCAATATGCTATAGCATGTGCATGTATATATACAGGGGGATTTTCGTTATGGTGGGCACATAAAAACGCATGGGGCGGGCAATGGAGGAGCTGGCCTGGCTGGAAAATGACGGCCGGGCGCACCAACCACGCCCTGTAGCGCGGTCAAAAATACGGTTGTTACTTGTTACTGTTTGACGCTGAAATCGATCGATCGACCAAACCGGTGTGCAAACAGCGCAGAAATGCATGCACTTGTCTATGCATTTTGTTTTGAAATTTTAGTGGGGAATCTTTTACAACAAGTGTCCAATTATGATCTAAGTAGGCTTAAAAAATTCGCCTCGTGATTTACATCTAAACTGTGCAAATATGTAAAAATTTTATCTATATTTAATGCTTTCATACATGTATCACAACATTCGATATGATTGAGAATCTTTAAATTTTGAAGTGTATCTAAAAAGGGCCGTATGTTTGAACATCGAACTAGCTCAACGTCAACATTCTACGGCTCGCGTCGCAAAGATGCACGAGAAGTCGTCCTGGCCCAGGGAAATTCTATGTTGGAAGTAGTCAATTTGGCACGGTGCCTGTGCATGCAATCCACATACGACAGTACATGCATGCCGACTACTCCTACACGCTTCCCGGGTACACTACGACGAGACAGGTCTCTTAATGCTCTAAAATACACAGATCATTAGAAACGGTCTTTCTATATACTACAAAGGAGTCTGCTATCGTCTTTGAAGAGATCTGTCTCTAAAAATAGAAGTCATTAAATTTTAAAACAATAAGTATAAACAGTTACCTTAGTTGCTACTAAGTAAGATCGAAACTTATCAATAGCAAAAAGAACAGTCAGTAAAGTAGTTTTTTTCAGTTGTTGCATGATTAATTTGTGATTATGTCAAGCAATTGCATGATGTTTTTTATCTTCTGTTTATCTCAAAACTACCCCCACGGTCTAATCATTAGCATCACATATAATTTCAAAAGGTACTGACCAATCAGGCGGTTGAATGCACTAGTATAGAAAAGATTTTTAGTAACGCTCCACTTTGTAGCAGAGGCGGTTAACCTAGCAAACCGCCTCTAACCGCGCCCGGAAACACTGCAACATTATAACTGTCTATGATAAACAATTTTCAGAGGCGGTTAAATTAAGAAAACCACCCCTGAAAATAGTTAGATCACAGATGCGATTCTCGTACGTTAACCACATCTGATAGTCTTATTTTTAGGGGCGGTTCAATAAGAAAACCCCCTCTAAAAATAGTTACATTCAAGATGCATTTTCTCAGGCGGTTCAATTAAGAACACTGCCTCTAAAAATAGATACACTTTAGAAGGTGCTCTTACGAGAACCGCCTCTAAATATCTTTTTCTAGAGGCGGTACTTAATGAACCGCCCCTAAAAATGATCTCATAACCGACCCTTTCTTCCTCCTTGGGACAACGCTGACCAATACTGCTCAGCTCACTTGGAGGGTGAGAAACGCAAAAATAGAGGGGGGAGAGTTTTGCCCTTGAACCTTTGAGGGAGTTATGTTTGAGAGGTGAGTTTGTGATGTCCTTTTAACACTTTTTAGTGCTTTACATGTACTCCCTCAATATAGGAAAATGATGTCATAGAAAAGGTCTTGGTCAAACATTGAGAATATAAATCGTGAATAACTTTTTAAATTATTAAGCTTGGAAATATGAAAACTATATAAATAGATTTGTCTTCAAGTATACTTTCATAAAAGTATGCATATATTACTTATCAATAAATATTTTTATAGAAATATGAAGTTAAAGTCATACTTTGGAGACCGTGTCGTTGTCCTAAATGACATCTAAATCCCATATAGAGGGAGTATATACATTTCTTTCACTAGATTGGGTAGAGATATAGATCGAGATATGTGTGCATGCATGGTGTTTGTTTTTTTACTGCAAGCAATTTTTAGACACTATTTTGCAATACCTTGATACAAACATATACCATTTGTTTTTGTAGGGTTTAGCGTATGGACCGGTCATGGATGTACAAGAAAAAAAGACATGACCTATATACAAGCTGTGAATGGTTTTATTGAAGTTGCTAAAATATACACTTTGATTAAGCAGACCAAGGATATCTATTATCCATATTCTGACTGTCAGAACCGTATAGTATTTCAGGATCCAAATATGATAAGATCACACTTGGTAAGAAGGGGTTTCATGAAGAACTACGAGGTTTGAGATCATCATGGTGAGAGAAGTAGAGAATCAGCAGTCAACACGGGAGCATTAGATGTACCAGAATTAAGGGAAGATGATGATTGCCATCTTATCAGCATGCATGATGGTACACTAGATGACGTTGCAGGCGAATGAGGTGGTGGTGGGGAGGAGGATGATCATGGTGAAGACAACAAAGAAGAAGACAATAATTAAGACTTTCTGGAAGAAATGTTGCACAACATAGGACAAGAATTGTGGTGCGAAAGGCAAGGAAAGAGCGTCTGTACCCAGTGGAAAATGGTTGTGAGAAATGGTGGTCGAAGCTGCGTTTTGTGCTAGATAAGTTGATAATGAAGGCTACACATGGCTTGTCCGATAGGAGCTTCAGTGACCTATTGAATAAATTGACTGATGTGCTTACCAAACCAAGCTTTGTGCCCGCCAACACATATCAAACAAAGAAGCTTATCAGTCCACTAACAATGGGCGCGGAAAGAATACATGCGTGCCCAAACCATTATATCCTATATCGTGAGGTGTTCAAAGACCTTATCAATTGTCTGACATGTGGTGCTAGTCGATACATAAGGAACAACAATTATAGTGAGGAAGACATGGGTACTGACACTAGGAAGAAGAGAAAGAAGGGCGAAAAAATATGCTTCTTAGAACATTGTGGTTGAAAATAACACCTTAGCGGTAGATGATACATACCAAATAAGAATCCCTACATTGGTTATGTGGTACCTATCACCTATTGATCGCAGTAGACGTTTATTCTCAAACTCAAGAGACTTAGAGCTAATGTGATGGTAGGCTTTGGATGCTTGCAAGAAAGACGATGGAGTACTACGTCACCCATTTGATGCACAACAGTGGAAGGACTTAGATGCGAAGTACCTAGACTTTCATGAAGATTTGAGAAACGTAAGGTTCGCTTTGAGAACTGATGGAATGAATCCTTTTGGTGACAGGACTAGCACACACAGCACATGGCCAGTTATCAAGTCGATATAGAACCTCACTCCATGGTTGTGTCACAAGATAAAGTATTTAATAGAACCTCCCTCCGTGTGTCTGTGAGAGAGCCCTCCTTCTCCTTATATACTAGTGTTGAGGTCGATTTTGGGGGAATATTCTGGGGTACAAGCCCCAACCAACCTCCCCAATTGATGATGAAACCGACCTAGGAAGGTGGGCCTAAGAGGTGGCAGGGGGTGTGGGCGCTCCAGGGCGAGCCTAGCTGGCCACCGCCTTCCTCTGGTGAGCCTCTGGCTTGGGCGGAGAGGTGTGGCGCCATGGCCTTGCCCTATTTCTTCTCTGATTGGGCCTTTTTGCTTTCCTTTGAGTGATAGGCTTGTTTACGCTTTTCGGAAAGACGCCTTTGACTCAAATCCTTTGTAACTGGCCTTGGTTCCTAAAAAGAGTTGATTCTACCACTACAAGTGGAATTCGGTCAATAATGTAACAGAACCGACCAATTTATAAGAGCACAAGTATAATTATCGATCGCCGAGACGATTAGTCCTCACACATGGACCCATATAAACCGGTAGTCCGTGAAATCTCGAAGGATTTCAAACTTTTTCAACATCTAGCCAAGATCATAGTAATTTAGCAGAACCGTTAGATAAAGCATAAGTTTGAACATAATGAAAAACATCAGAGTTTAGTACTTAAAACCCAAGTTCAGACGAAGTAGCGGAAGCAGATAGTCTTTTTCAAAGTAACTCACACACACAGTTAAAATAGAGTGCCAGATAGCAGTTCATCCACAAAAGCATAAGTTGAGATATAAGAGTGACCATTGCCCATGGTCCTAGTTGTCGTCCATAGTTAGTTAGAGACAGTTGATGCAATAGTCAAAGTACATCTCTCCATTATTTGCAACGATATTGGGAACAAAGCCCTGAGTACGAGAAGGTGCTCAGCTAGACTTACTGGGGCTCATCAATTAATCACAGCTAGAGATGACAATAATTATTTAAGTGTGCAGCTTGGTTCATTGTCAAGAGTAATATTGACTACAAGTATTATGCCAAGAAAGCTAATGTTTAAAGGGAATAATTTCCATTAGGAAATAGAAGAAAAGAAGCAAAGAAAATATATTTATGTTGGATCTATGCATGTCGACATCATATGATCTATTTTGGGAGAGGAGTACTGAAGGAGTCGTTGCATGCATGCCATGCAAATGGAGGTTTATAGTGCTAATATTGTGATTAGCATCTAGCCGCATTATTTTATTATTTTCTACTTTAGCTGAGTTGGGAGCCTACTTTATTTCCTTATGTGTCCGTCACGTAGAGTCTAGTCACGTTCAGCTTGGTCCCGTGGAGCAGAGGCCTGCGTGCGTTTTTAATCCTAGGATCGGTTGACCTTGTAATTAGATGAGATTGAATTTTTATCGTGGAGTTATTCCCTCGTCGAGCCGCCGCTCGTGGAATCTTAGATGATGACTTCATTGGGCGTTTCATCTTGAAGGTTATCTTTCGGATTTCTCATGATTCTGTGTGGTTGGCGTGATCAAGCTACTACGGCTTGACAGCGTCGCTTGGAATTCTCAGAGTTTCCTCTCTTCTGATCGTGGTTCGTCGCTGCGGGTGGAAGTACTTTTTAGGGTTTGGATTGCATCTATTGTAAACTGATTCCTCTATTTATCTATCGCAGCTACATACTATTTGAGATCCATTATAATCAGTGATAATTATTTGCTGCCGCTGAGACATTCGTCGGTTTCGCATCTACAGTCCTGTTCGATTGAGCTGTTCTCAGTAGTTGCTGTTGTTGACAGAAACATCTGGCCTTTAGCTGCCATCGATATTTAATTTGATCAACAAACGGCAACAAGGTGCTAGATATATAATGAGGTGTTTCTGTTCGGGTTCCGCAATAGTATATCTGCTAGTGCTATTCAGTTGCGTAACTGTACCAAGCTGTTGTTGATTTCTTTATTACCGACGCAGAATTGATTGATAGAAAATTCAGATTAAATTATTTCTTGGCATTTTAGCACGGTGAATCTATAACAGCTTAGGCTGGTCATTATTTGGTATCAACATCCAGGTTGATCACGCTGCATTTGTGTTTGTTCAATGGCTGATTATAGTCTCACTGATACGAAATTAAGTATGTGGTTGTCACTTTTATCCACGTCCTATAATTATTGGTACAATGATTAAGAATATACTATGGAGAATTTCTTTTGGTGTCGTGGTTTCGGATATGGCGATATGATATATTATGCAGAAGAGACAATGGCTCAAGATGTTTTGAGTTGGTGGCTTGCTACATACTAGTACACAAAAACACTATATTGGCAGTTCTGCAGGCGTTTTCCCCAGCCGCCAGCGGCATAGGCCAGTAGAAATACGGTTTTCTGTGAACCACCTGTAGAAAACCGATTTCTACAGGGCGGTTCCTAAAGAGAACCGCCAATAGAAACCAGTTTTCTACAGACGATTCTCTTTATGAACCGTATGTAGAAATCGGTTTTCTACAGGCGGTTTACTTTATTGACCGTCAGTGTTTATTTTTTTCGTCTTTTTTCAAAACAGGCTGTGCCCTGTTTTTTTAATATTGTATTTGAATATACTAGGTCCTATTATATTATATGGTCATTATCAATACATATATACAAACATGCAATTAATTAATTATATGTACACTCATATTTATGCACACACTTATATGTTTTTACATCACATGCGATATCGATATAATACACACATATACATCAATGTTTTTATATTGGTACGTGTCCCAGTAATCTTCACGCTAGAGATTTAGCCTACCAATGTCTGTTAGGGCTTTATATTTGGGCTGTGCTAAGATGCCGGTAGCATCGTGATATTTTCCGTCGAAAGAGATGACTTCTTTCAACATGAAATTGCACATGTCCTCGACGATGCCCAGCATTTTTTCTGATGTTATTTGCCCTTTCTATCTTACATCCTCGTCCTTGTATAAACATCATTTTTAAAACTTGATTATTACACATTAATTTAAACTTTAATAACATATGGTTGCTTGTGTATTTATTACCTCAGAGTCGTTGACGTATCGTCCGTTCACTCTCATGAACTCGCACACGTAGTATCCACAGTGCACCAATCCGACAGGTTGCTTATGACACTATATATAACAGACAAATAAAGTTGTCAACATTATATATATATATATCTGTGTGTGTAGTGTGTGTGTATGACACATTTATTTATAAGTTATACATACCGGGTAATTATAAATTATATCCATTGGCATCCCCCGTTTGTTGGGGTCAAGCTTTCCTTTTTTCACCTGAAACCACCGCCAAGCCCTACGATCTCGAATTAATCATCACCAAATTAATTAATGTCAAGCTCACATCGATAAAAGTATATATGCACATACACATCTTGGCTTACCGCTCTATGAAGGTCAAGACTGTTGCATATGTTGAGGGATCGTAGTCTGCGGAGTCATAGACCACCACCCGTCCCTGCCTTGGATAAATATAAAAGCAAATCCAGTGGTCCCTGCACGAATCAAATTTGTGAATCCATATTGAAATTATAAATTAATGATGTCGTAATGTACGTATACTCTCACACACAGTACTATACTTACCCAAAATGGTACGGGGCCATTATGACTTGCCTGCGCCTCCACTGATTCATCGCGTTCCCAATGTAAATGGCATATTTGGCTTCAAAGTATTTCTATATTTCCTTAGTTTTCAAGGCAGCTTCTTGCTCATTCAAGCCCTTTAGATCATCGTGTTTGTGCCCGATCCTGAATATATGCTCGTCCTCGCATATTTTCATTGGATTGAGATACCAATCATTTTGCTTTCGTCTCTTTCAGTACGATTCTCCTGCTCATCATGTTGCATTTTGCAAGACGATCGATTTTTTTCTATGTCAGAGATCATATAACACAAAATGATAACAACACAAGCCTATATGTGTAATAAGTATCAGTGTCTATATACTTATAATGCAAACAACGTGACTGTCTGTACGTCAAGTCTTTTCAGGTTCATCATCAACCAGAGGTCCTCGAAGCTGATTATGGCCGTACTGTGGGGACAAAGAAAAGCTGATTATGGCCGTATTGTGGTGATTATATAGTAACTCACCTTTCCATCATACTCTTTTCTGGAAAGAACCTCAGGCGCTATGTATGCTGGAGTACCAACTGTTGATTTTGGTTTGGAATGCAGCAAAGCAGACTGAAAAGCACACTAGCAAAGTTTGTAACTGATTCAACGACACAAGAGAGTCAGTTGCTGGTAAAGTTAGGATGCATAACAGAGCTGGTGTAGTATCCATATACAGGACCTTCGAGTAACCAAAATCACAAATTTTCACGCGAGGTGTTGGACTCCCATCAAGTAGGGTGTTCTCAAGTTTAAGATCACGGTGACAAATTTCCTGCATTTGCAGATGCAGTCCATTAAAAATTACACTCCATTACTCATGAGCTTGTCTACTTCTCGAAGCAAAACCATACCATAGAATGGCAGTAGCTGACCCCTGATATCAGCTGCTGAAAGAAATACCTGGACTGTTGACATTTATAACATAGGGAACACATAACGATAGTTACGCATGGTTTGGGGCGTGAAAATATGTTGACAATACTACGAATATAGGGCCAAAACAAACCTCATCTTCACTGAATCGCCCTGCTGTGGTGATTTTCTCAAATAGCTCTCCACCAGCAGCATATTCCATGACAATGGCAAGATGTGTGGGCGTTAAACAAACCTGTCACCAATATATTCGCAGTACAATGTATGAGCTTTGCAATGCAATTTGGTATTAAGATGATAAATTGTTCATTTTTTGAAATGGTTCGGTAAGGGTCATACTTCTTTTTTTTTGGTTATAGTTTTATTTTTGAAAAGGACAGAGAGCCTTGCCATAATTTTTGTTAGTAGAAAAGGACAGAGCCGTATTGTGGGGACAATACGGCCATAATCATCAACCAGAGGTTCTTCACATCCTTTCTGGCTTTTCCATCTTTTGTCTTCTTCCTGAAAATGAACTTGATGTTTTTGACAATTTCAAAAACTCTTTGACCTTTACTGTTACCTGATTGAGCAGTAGAATAGTTAGCTAAAGGTATCTTCGCTTCTGCATCAACTACGGAGGAAGGTTGTATATGGTGAGGATCACCGAATACGGAGTAAAGGGTTACCTGATGGAACAGTAGAATGTAGTTCATTTGCATTGTCGAAATACTTATCCATCTTACGCAAGCAGAACTTGTGTCCTTTCGGTAAGAAGCGCCTGTGCCTCATGTACATAGCTTGTTTGATTCATCTAGGTACACGCAAGCTGTTTCGTTTATGCATATTACACAACCAACCTTCTCCTTGAACTGCCTCGATAGCACGAATAGAGCAGGGTAATCATTGATGGTAACAAATATAATTGCTTTCAGTGTAAATGTCTCTTTGCGGTACTCGTCCAACATTTGGACACCTTCTTCCTATAATTTTTTCATGTCCTCCATTAAGGGCTCCAGAAATACATTCATGTCAACTCCAGGTTGTGCAGGTCCAAAAATAAGAAGTATTAGCAAAAGGTATTTTCGGTTCTGCATCAACCACGGTGGAAGGTTGTTGTTGGCGCAAAAAATGGTTCCCTAAGCCCAACACACCAGCGAAGCCGGAAACGACCCTTGAGGCAGTAAAGCTCTCGCAGATCCAGCTAGGTTCGAACCCGGTCTAAGAGTGTCAGTAACACCCAAGCGTGCCAGTCAATTTGACCTGCAATTGACAAGGAAAAAGATAGTAATCAGTAATCACAGGGCGGAACTAACCGGTGTGTCCAGGTAGTTCTAACTGTATGGCTCGAAGAGCCGATGTAATGGGAGATCGACTAGAAAGCCGATTCCGTTATGTTATAAACCGATTGTAGCGAAACATGCATTATAACTCAAGTTAACCGATTCAGACATGAATTAAATGACATATACTTGCATTAGACGAAAATATGCTATAAAAGATGTAGTCACAGTAAGCTAACATGATCATAAGATGTCTTAATGTAAAACAAGATGAAATCGGCTACTTCAGCCGATTTAGTGTATACGGGCAACATACAAGCCTATAAAGTAGACAATGTTTCAACTCTCCGGCTAATAGATCTAAATCACAATCTTGCAACAGTGGAGATCGAGCGAATCGAGGCAGTCATGATGAAGTTACAACTTAAATCCGTTAACCTTTGAATCTAGACAATGTTTATTTTATTACTTGAGTGCGACCCGTATCTAATCTAGATCCAAAATACAACCGGCTGGTGCAAAGCATTCTATCTTATCAATATAAAACGAATGGCAAACATAATTCGTTGAACATATAGATCTATTAGATATAAACCGACGCATATGGATCAAGACGGGCAAATTGATGATTGCTTTAAATAATAAACAATAAACATAAGCAACATCGGTAACTTAATGAATCCAGCTAAACTGCCAAATTTAACTAGAGCCGATAACTAATCCATGCATGCAAACCATCTCAATCTATAGCCTGTCTACCGGATGACATTAACTAATAGATTAATCAAGCAAACAAACACGAATCGATAACTAATCCGCGCGTGAAAACCGTCCTAATCTGTATCTCGTCCACCGGATGACGGTTAACACAGATTGATCGGGTAAACCAGCGTGAATCATCCTTGACTCACTATGCTTCCCGCGTCCACCGGATGACGCCAAAGAAACAGAGCTTAGCAAGGACCTTGGTCCGCCATGCTTCCACGTCCACCGGATGACGCTAAAAAGACATAGTTTAACAGGGGGTTGACGATACTTACAAGCAAGCCTGCGTCCACCGGATGACATCCAGCCTGGATGAAGTAACTCGCCAGACTCGACTGACTCTAGGGTTTGTTGGCCGGAGCCGAAAATTGTGTTGTATTGATGTTGTTATTTCTTTTACAATGGCTGAGGGCTTATATTTATACCCTGAGCGTAGCTAGAGTCATAATCGAATTACAACTCATTAATAGATAAGGAAACCAACAAACTATCCTATATCTAAGGTAACTTGGAGTCCCAACTTCCCTTTCATAACGGACTCCGATCGTGATCGCATCTTGGCAGTGCGGACTCTGGACGACGTCATCAATACCGACGCTACACGCCTCCTGTCACCTTTGCCCGATAACCGATTCACCGTTCAATCGGCTATTTTCCTTCCTTCCGCTGGACGAAATCTGCTTCCGAGATCGGTTATCCTCCTCCGGTATCGGCTATCGGCTCCCAACCCAAAATTTGGTGTTAACACATGCCCCCCAATTTTGGAATAAACTGGTTTATTCCGAAATTAGCGCTTGAGCCTTCAAATAGCCAAAACGCAGCTTCCCTCTCGGCACTTCAAACTTTCGCACCAAAACGAAACCCTAAACCGTCGCAACTTCCGCCACGGGCTCCAATCCGCCACTGTTAGTTTTGATTCGCCGCCGCCAGCTTCGATTCGTCACCGTCAAATCACTCCCGAGCTAATGGCGACTCCTTCCGAGATCCCTGAGGTATCAATTTCATCGATCCGCCCCCTGATTTGTGAATCCCTCTTCAACCTCACTGAGTACGAGTTTCAAATCCAGGTGCTGAGGAATGATATTCTGATTCCACTGAAGGACATCCCCAATACCTACTATCTGGGCCCGATGGGCGATTCGATCCCCAAAGACTTCATCATTCAAGAAACCAACCAGTTCCCATTCTCAAGCTCCATGATGGGCGCCTCCTCTTGGGCCAAATCTTTCAGAAACTGGCCAAGCGCACCTGCTGGGTGGAGGAACTGGTTCCGTCGCGTCGCGGTGAAGAAGCGCGCTGACTGGGAGATGCACCACCTGAGCCAATGTCTTGACCTATCATTATCAGAGATGACAAGGAATGGGCCGCTCCTGATCGCTGCCAGTCATTTTTGGTCCAACTCCTTGAATGCTTCCGTGTTCGGAGACGGTCCAAAAACCATTACCCTGGGCGATATCCATATGCTCACCGGGCTTCAGATTACTGGATCATATGATTTCTGGGATCTTTGTTCCAGTGGCAAGAAGGACCCGTATTTCCTGAAGCTGGACACATACAAAGGATGGAGTGGTTATATTCAACACCACCAGAAAAGCTCTTCTTCTGTCAGCGAGAAAGAACATGTCGCATTCTTGACCATGTGGCTTGAAAGATTCGTGTTCTGTGGCGCCACTGCCGGGCCAGCATATCCTTATCGGGTCTTAGCAGAGAAACTAGCTCAAGGGCACTCCATCCCCCTGGGTAAACTCTTGTTGGGTGCAGCATACAGGCTTATGAGCCGGGTATTCAGTTCCTTGATCATAGGTGAAGAAGTGCAATGCATAACAGGCCCTTGGTGGCTAGTACAGCTATGGCTCAACCTGTACCTGCATAAGCTGGTAAGGACACAACTCTAAGGCCTCAACTTTCCATCCACCGAGTATTCAGAGGAGGAAGACCCAAAAACCAGAGGCTGTCAAAGTTTTGGTGAAGCCGCCTCTGCCATAACCATCTCAACCTCAAAGGGCAATATGCTGGAAACATTATACAGGGGCTTAGGACCAAATGTTACTACCTGGTTCCCTTATGAAGATGAAGATGAATTTCCAGCGCCCTCCAGCTTCAAATTCAACAATGGGTGCTCTGATGACGAGGCTATCAGTATCTTGAACGCAATCATCAAACCCTGTGCCTTGCCAGCAGATTTCAAAGCACCTTCGGAGCGCAAGCGGCAAGGCAACTAGCTATCCTTCTTATGAATTCTATCATCCAAACATAGCAGCAAGACAGCTAGGTTTCGGCCAATTGCCCCTCGGCTCCCTTTTTTGAATACACTGAAACCCAGGGAGAACATTACAGAGCACCTTCAGGCTGTCAGAATCTTTCAACTTGGGGCAAATCTGCCCACATTCTCGCCAAAGCCGTGGAATCAAATCTGCATCGCTCATCAGAGCTTTGACGATTGGTGGCAACAATGGCACGCTCACTTGTTCTGCCAAACCGTCCACGACAAATGCAGAGCCCTGGATTCAAACTTCCAATCTCCCCGAGCAGTAAGTGTTCTCAGCTGATTCCAATAAAAAACGGCTTTATTCAAACATGTTACTTAACAGATATTTCTCGCAGGACCCATCATCCAATCCACCAGAGCGAGTGGAATACTATCCACCTTGTCCAACAGCAAGACTAGGCTCCCGAGCGCCAACGCTGAGACAACTAATGGCAGGCCCTGCTGTACTGACCTCCCCTTCTGCTTCAAAACGACCAGCTACATCCCAGCTCCAAAAGCAAACTCCCAAGAAACGCCGATCGATAAGAAAAATTTAGGTACCCAGTAGCATTTTCCTTTACTTCAGTACGCCCCGACTCTTAAATCAGCTTTCTACCAGGTGAATCCCCAACCAACTCAAGGTACCTTGGAAGAGGAACAGGCCGAAGAACCACCAGAATCTACCGGCCATGAGGAATCAGCTGCTCAAGAAGAAGGGATCCGAGAAGAAGGAGCAAAAACTCAGGTACTACTCACTGGGTTCTTCTTTCTTAAATGTCCTAATTGACCAAATCTTCTTTTCAAAAATACAGCCGAACAGCCCTTCCGAAGAAATCTGGGCGAATCTTGAAGAAGAGGAGTTGCCCCCTGAGAGGAATCCAGGTAACTCCTAATCGGCTGTTAGTAATTATCCTTGCTTCCATACTGTTCTTACTTCTGGTTTGCAGAAACCCAACTACCTGAGGCAGTGACAACCGAGGATCCGCATGCCGCAAAAGATACAACCGCTTTAGTCGAACAAATAGCATCGGCATCAACTCTACAACCTTCAAGCCCCATTCAGGTATCCCATCTCTGCCAGAAAATAATTAATCTATATTGTACCTTTTTTGATGAGAGAATGTATGCACTGTAGCCACCGAAGCCTTTGTCTCCTAGCTTTCCATTTGACATAGAGGAGTTCTGTGATAAAGATGAACTGGCCTCTTCCTCCGAGAGACTTTCAGAGCCAGATTTCAACAATCGGCTAAGTGCACTGTTACCCCATCTAGAGGGTGATCTGGTCACTCTGGCCTCGAATCCCGATCTGATTGATCAAATAATGGAACTCGTCCAGCAGCAACCCAATCTGTCAGCCTTGAAGTCCCTGCAAAGACTTGACGATCTTAAAGTTACAGCCTCAGGGATCATCACTGCTCACAAGAACCTGGTAGAGCTTGAACAGCTAAGGAGCAACAAATCGACCAACAGACAAGAAGCCACTGGATTAGCCGATCGAGCCAGGTTGCTCAAGTCCTCCATCAATACGGCCGAAACAGAACTGGAGACATTGAAAACAAGGCGAGACCAGCTGAGAAAAGAATTGGAAGCAGTTGAATCTGCTATCAGTGAGCGCGAAATCACTATCTCCACCAGCACGATCGAGCTCTCCCAGAAAAAGAAGGAAATCAACAGCTTGATCATTGCGGACAGAAAGTCATGCCAACGCCTAAACTTGTTGCAGTTCACTGAAAACTGAGATCAACAACTGCTGCAGGCTGGCCACGCGCTCCGTGCTGAATTAGTAGATCTGATTCGATCCTTATTATCTTTGTAATATGATGGGTATACTGCTTGGCATGTGCTGTTCACCCTGAATTTGACAACTCAGCCTGATCTGCATTTAGATTTTACACCTTAATACCGACTTTGTCTTGCTTCGCACTGACTCTGTTCAGCCTGATATACTTCTGTATGTGAATCAGCTTTCGAACTGCTTTGTATCTTAGAATCAATCACATAGCCTGACCTGTTCTGCATACGAATCGACTTTCAGGCGTACTTCTTAGTATCGGCTTTGTTCGGCTTTCCTTTGGAACTAACCCCTCAGCCAGATCCATCACGAATCGGCTTGTGGGTACTCACAATAGGATCGGCTAAATAGCCTGACCCACAAAAGCCGATCAGTGTGCGACCATTGATGGCGGCGCTTCGTCTCCCCGATTCGGCAACTGTTCCGGATTCAAGAAACGCGGATTAACCGCAACCTAAAATCCGCCGCGTCGTCTCGCCTTCCGAGGAGGAACCGTCTCAATACCCTGATCTTTATAAATACACACTCGGCCTGGACAAGCAACCGCAACATCGAAGCCTTCGCTCTCCCGGCCTTCTCTCCTCAGACCAGAGAAAACAAAATCCCCCCAAATCCATGGCTAGCGACGGAAACCACGGCAAGCGGCTGGCCTCAAGTTCCGCCGAAGGTGACAACTTCACCCGGAGCCTACGAGCCGTGGGTGAACGGAGGCATCGCCTGCAAGCCTGGTTAGGGTAAGGCTGCTGCTCACTTCTTGATAGATCGATCTGATCTAATTTGACCATCACCGTCCTATGCAGCGATGCGGGCACTGCCGGCGTCGGAGGTTCGGGAACCGGTGCCGGGCCGTCTCAAGCCGTCCCTGCAGCCGCTGGAGCCACCCCTGGCTCGGATGCCGCTGCTGACCCGCATCACGGCCGTCGTCGCTGGGTGACGCCCCGGCAGTTAGCCATCTACAGCAGGTAAATCAGTTTGTACCCAAGACATTGGTTTTCTTTCGATTCTGACACATCTGCTTCTTTGTCAACCTTCAGTCAGGCCCGCGTGATTCCTTTCCCACCGGGAGCACCGATTGGCGTGGACACCCGGCCTCTCAGAACTGCGCCTCCTCAGGAACCCCCTCAAAATCCGGCCCCGAGCGCTGGATCAGAATCGGGGTCTTCTGACGGGTCCTACACCGCCGCCGACGGTCGCCGATTCCATCACCAGATGGTGGAGTACCGTAACCTCTACTCAGAGGCTACGAAGGAGAATGGCCGGCTGCAGGGCGTCACCGAAGCCTTAGCCGCTGCCCTTACGGCCGCCGAAACCGAGGTGGCCAGGGTGCAAGCCCAACTCGCCGAATCGGACGCTGCAGTGGCCGGTAACAACTTGAATTGTGACGTGCTAACAATCACCTTCATGCTGACACTTCTTTCTTTTGCAGTCCTGACCGCGCAGCTTGAAGAATTACGTGTGGCCGCCGAGGCCGCCGCCAATGCCGTTAATGCGCATGGCAACACGCAGGCGGAACGGCTCCTGGATGTTCACCACCGCGTCTCCCAGGTGGCCATGGCCGGCGTTCGTCACGGCGCCACTGGGGCTCTCACAGCCGCGCGACTCCGCTCCGGCATTGCTCTGGAAGCCGTCGAGCCTGGGTTCCCGGAGGGCCAGAACATGAAGGAGGCCAGCGCCCAACTGGCAAACTTCTTCCCTCATGCCGACGAGGTCGTGGCTGTCACCGACGCCCAGGACATTATATATAAAGCCACGCATGATTAGAATGTAATAGGACTCCTGTAAGCACAATCAGAAATAAAATTTCCTTCAAAAGCATCAATTTGATTTCCATATGTGTTCGGATACATATATGTATTTTCCTTTATTATTTTCTTCTCTTTTTTTTGTGCTAAGGGCGACTCGTTAATACGACGTCGGCCATTTTTGTTCTGAAGGCGACCCGCTTGCACGGCACTGGCTATTAGAGCCGGATTCACATGAATCGGCTATTATCCCCCAACTGGGGTGCTAGGGTAGTATTTCTTCAGATGCTTCCCGTTGATGGCTCTGGCGAGTCTCTGCCCTTCCAAGTCTTTAAGGATATAAGCATTACCCGGAGCGCATTCCACCACACGATACGGGCCTTCCCAGTTTGGCGACCATTTACCGAATCGGCTATCCTTGGTACCAATAGGTAGAATGACTTTCCATACTAGCTCTGATTCGGTGAAGCCCTTGCTTTTTACCTTGGTGTTGTAATACTTGGCCACCCGTACCTTATTCTTTTCAATGTATTCCAAAGCCCTAAGCCGATGACAGTGCAAATCCTCTAAACTGTCCATCATAATGTCTTTGTATTCACCGGCTGTAAGCTTGTTTTGCAACGTGACATGCCGTGTCTCAGACTGAATCTCCCATGGCAAAACAGCAGCGTGTCCATAGACTAGCTCATAAGGTGAAGCCTTGATCGACCCATGCTGTGCCATGCGATATGCCCACAGTGCCTCGCTCAAATGCAAATACCATTTTCTGGGGTTTTGCTCAATCTTTTTCTTGATGACCTTGATCAAAATTTTATTAGAGGCTTCTGCTTGTTCGTTGGCTTGGGTGTAATACGGCGATGAATTATAAATCTTGATGCCCATGTCGTCAGCAAAGGTCATAAACTCCTCTGAAGTGAACATTGTCCCCTGATCGGTTGTGATCGTCTGAGGTATGCCGAACCTGTAAATAATTTGCTCCTTCACAAATTCGATCACGTCAGCTGAAGTGGCGTTCCTCAAAGGAATGGCTTCTACCCACTTGGTGAAGTAATCAGTCGCCACCAAGATCCACTTGTGACCCTTGCTCGATGGTGGGTAGATTTGGCCTATTAGATCAATACCCCATCCCCTAAACGGCCACGGTTTAATTATAGGATTCATAGCAGAGGCTGGAGACTTTTGTACATTTCCAAACTTCTGGCATTCTTGACACCCTTTATAACATTTGAAACAATCTTCCAGCATCGTAGGCCAATAGTAATCAGTCCTCCTGATGATCCACTTCATCTTGTGAGCTGATTGATGTGCACCGCAGACTCCATCATGTACTTCGCTCATCAGCTTTCCTGATTCCTCTGCCCCCAGGCATTTGAGCAGCACTCCTTCAACAGTCTTGTAATACAACTAACCATCCAACAACACGTACTTGGTGGCTTTGTACCTTAGCTTTCTGCTGACCCGTTGTGAAGGATTTACCAGGTAACCTGCTATCTCGCCCCTCCAGTCGTCAGCTGATTGCTCGCTGTTACAAATCTCCTGCATCGGCCGATAACCCGACGCGTTCTGCGCCAGCCGATTAGCTTCCTGGTTCTGGGCCCTGGGGATGTGACAGAGAGATACCGTCATGAACTTCTTGATGAGAGCCTGGCACTGATCATAGTAGCCTCTGAGTATCTCGTCTTTACATTCATACAAGCCGAGCAATTGGTTGATGACTAGTTGTGAATCGCCAAATACTTCAACTGCATCGGCTTTTGCTTGATGCAGAAGTTGAAAACCTTTCCACGCGGCTTCATATTCAGCTTGATTGTTTGTGACAATCGGCCCTATCTGAAAAGCATACTCAAAACGCATACCTCGCGGTGAGATGAGCACTACTCCGGCGCCACCACCTTGCTTGCACGAAGAACCGTCGAAAAACATAGTCCATGGCGCTATATCCGCTACATTAACCGATCCTCCGTGATGCTGTGTAATGAAATCGGCTATCGCCTGACCTTTGACCGCCTTAGCCGATTCGAACCTCAAGTCAAACTCTGAAAGCGCCAGGATCCATTTGCCGATCCGACCATTTAAAATGGGCATCGAAAGCATGTGCTTGATGACATCCTCCTTGGACACCACCACACATTCTGAGGCAAGCAGGTAGTGCCTCAACTTGGTGCATGAATAGAATAGACACAAGCACAACATCTCGGTCGGTGTGTATCTTGTCTCAGGGTCAAGGAGCCGCCTGCTCAGGTAGAAGACTGCTCTCTTTTTCCCTTCAAACTCTTGAAAAAGGGCCGATCCAATGGTATGGCTTTCGGCCGTCACGTACAACTTAAAAGGCTTCCCTGTCCGTGGTGGTACTAAGACAGGGGAATCTTCATGTATTCTCTGATTTCATCAAAAGCCTTCTGTTGCACGTCACCCCATTTGAACTCTTGATCATTCTTGAGCTTCAACAATGGTGAGAACGGCAGCACCTTCTCTGATAAGTTGGCAATGAACCTTCTGATAAATTTAACTTTACCAAGTAAAGACTGCAATTCCTTCTTGTTGGTTGGAGGTACGAGTTCATCGATCGCCTTCCTACTCTTGCTGCCGATCTCTATCCCTTTGCGGTGGACCATGAATCCCAGAAATTCGCCAGCTGACACGCCAAACGCACACTTGTTGGGATTCATCTTCAGACCATGTCGCCTTGTGCACTCCAAAGTGGTCCTCAAATCGGCCAGGTGATCTTTATTGCTCTTGGATTTCACCACCACATCATCTATATAAATTTCAACGACTTTGCCGATCAACTTGTGAAATATATAATTCATAGCTCTCTGATAAGTTGCACCGGCATTCTTCAAACCAAACGTCATGACCACCCATTCAAACAAACCAAGCGCACCAGGGCACCTGAAGGCGGTCTTCGGGATGTCTTCATCAGCCACAAAAATTTGATTATAACCAGCATTGCCATCCATGAAGCTAATAACTTGGTGCCCAGCAGCCGAGTCTACCAACATATCGGCTACTGGCATAGGGTAGCCATCCATCGGTGTAGCTCTATTTAAATCCCTGAAGTCAATACAGACTCGCAATTTACCATTTTTCTTATACACGGGGACGATGTTCGATATCCACTCGGCATATCGGCAAGCTCGAATGAACTTGGCTTCTAATAGCCTCGTGATTTCGGCCTTAATGTCGGGTAGAGCATCCTCTCTAAAACGACGTGGAGGCTGCTTGTGTGGCCGAAACCCTGGCTTGATAGGTAGCCTGTGCTCAACAATAGATTTGTCCAATCCAGGCATCTCATAATATTCCCAGGCGAAACAATCTTTGTACTCCTTCAACAGTTGAATTAGCTCCTGCCTGAATTCCGGGTCTAAATTGGCGGCAATAAACGTCGGCCTTGGTCTGTCGCCGGGTCCAACATCCACTTCTTTGAGCTTGTCGGCCGACGTGAATCCTTGCCCCAACTTATCCTCTGTGCCATCGATCGGATTCTCCATTTAATAAAAAGACTCAGAGCCGATTGCCCTGATCGGCTGTTGACTCTCATCGCTGACCTTGATTTTGCCTCCTTCCCAAGCCTTGCCAGAGAAACAGTCATGATCCCCAACTTCCCAGTATGTGGCATCCGCCATCGCCACGCTGACCGAGTCATCGGCCGGGACCACTTCGACCTCATCGCCATGCCACTGAATGAGGCACTGATGCATGGTCGATGGTACGCAGCAGTTGGCATGAATCCAGTCGCGTCCGAGTAGCAAGCTGTAGGCACCTTTACTGTCGATCACGAAAAAGGTGGTAAGCAGTGTCTTCTTCCCCACTGTTAGCTCGACGTTGATTGCCCCCCGAGTGTTGGAAGAATTGCCCCCGAAATCCTTGAGCATCAGATCAGTTTCTATTAGATCATCGGGACCCTTGCATAGCTTGCGGAATGTAGTGTAGGGCATGAGATTGACAGTGGCACCACCGTCCACCAACATCTTCGGCATGGGCATGCGGTCGACATAACCTTTGAGATAGAGGGCCTTCAGATGTCGATTCTTGGCTGGCTTATCAAAAGTAGCTTGCTGTGCGAGCACTAACTTGGCCTGTCTTCTGATCCCGAATCGTCTGAGTCGGACTCGGTATCATACTTCTTGGCTCTGAACTCTGCAGGCAGCACGAACACCATCTGTGCATCGGCTACAGCCTTTCCATTATTTTGTGGAGGCTTCTCGCGCCACACCTGTTTGGCACGCCCCTCAGCTTGGAGCTCTCTGTTTCTGAGCCGCTGCACCCGGCGCCTTTGGCTCCTAGTTAGATCCCCCGGGTACCACTGATTCTCTTGCCAAACCGGCTGTCGGCATTCAACTACCGCTTCATCAAGCCGATCGCGCGAGTTCCTTTTTTCACGCCGATCCCGCGGGCTGTGGGGGCTCCCCAGCCTCTGATGCACAGACCGGCGGTTGACCTGGGACTGCCTGTACTCTCGGTACTGATCGCTGCATTCTGGGCAGTTGCGCAGCGTTGGCAGTCTCAAGCCTTCATTCCAGCAGTGTCGGAAGAATGGGCAATGCCAATGATCCTCCTCACCTCCCCGGTGGCGGGCCATTTCTTCGTGATAGCGCGCCTCTTCTTCTTCACGGAGCCACCTGCGGTACTCCTCTTCTTCGCGCTGCAGCCGCCTCTGATGATCTTTCTCTTTCTGTCGCCACCACTTGTTCAGAAGGTGCTGGTGCGTGGGCCTCCTGCTCTTGGTGCCGCTGGATTCTCGTTGCTCTGGCTGCCTCTGATTCTGCTCCCTCCTTCCTTTGATCAGCGCCAGCTCCTCAGCTGTGATTTGTGCATCAGTATCAACTGAGGAGTTCTTCTTGACCCGTTCGGAAGTTAATACCTTTACTTTAGTCAGAGGATTCGCGATCTGGACCATGTTCTGCCCTTTCGGGAATGGGAATTTGTCGATCTTCATCTTCCCCTTGGGAGGAGCCTCAAATTTCAACAAACCGCGCCTAATAGCATTCTGGATTGCTGCTTTGAAATTGTGGCAGTTGTTTGTAGAGTGTGAGGTGAGGCCGTGGTACTGGCAGAAAGGTTTTCCCTGCAAATCTTCAGGAGATGGCTTGACGTAATCAGCTGGGAAGGTGATGTGGCCTGCACTGACTAACAGGTCGAAGAGCTTGTCCAGCTTGCGCGTGTCAAAGTCGTATTGATCTTCCGCGCTCCAACCCTTCGGTACGGCCATGGGCTTTGTCCCCCATTTGAGCTCAACAGCAGCCACTTCTTCATTCTCTCCATCCTTTGAGTCGGAATTGCAGACGTAGGCCTGCTTGTATTTTGATTCCTTCTTGAAACTTTGGGCCTGCTGTTCTAATGCGGCCACCCTCTGCATCACTTCGCTGATGCTGTTGAAGTTGGTACCCACAAGCTTCTCTTGGACGTGTGGGAGCAACCCACTGACCACTATCTTGGCGAGCTGCTTGTCGTTCAGGTTCAAAGAGTAACACATGTTCCTGGTCTCCCTGAACCGCTTGATGAAAGCCGATCCAAGTTCATTCGGCTTTTGGCACATGTTGGTGAGATCTATGATGTCTTTCTCCCCAGTGCCAGAGAAGAAGTAATTATGGAATTTAGTCTCCAGATCTTCCCAGCCTTGAATCGAGCCAGGCTCCATAGATGCAAACTAGCTAAACGCCGGCCCTGTCAGTGATAGCGAAAAGAGCCGGACCCTGTGAGCTACCTCATACGAAGCTTCGCCGAGCTGGGTCAGGTAACGGCTGATGTGTTCTATGGTGGTGATGTCGTCCTGCCCACTGAACTTGGAGAAGTCGGGTAAGCGATACCTGGGCGGCAATGTCACTCGGTCGTACCACTCGGGGTAAGGACGCCTGTACTTGATTCCAGTCCCGGTCTTCGGCTGTAAACCGAACGTATCCCGGAGCATGGCACTCATCTGCTCCAGCAGCTGATTGTTGGGTGTCTGGGCGTAACCCGGATGCGGCGCTGCCTGAAGGTCTTGATATGTGATCCCCTCATGGTATTTAGGAGTTGGGTTGGCAACGTCTGCCGCCGGCGTATTTCCAGCTGTCAGGTTCACTGCTGATGAGTTCATCGAGTTCACCGACTGTCCAGTGGCCTGCATGAAAGCGGCGAGCTCCTCCGGAGTATGATCTTTGTATAATCTGGGAGAAGCTGCTATTTTTTGAGCCGAACCGGCCGCAGTGGCACCCTGCACTGGCGTTTTTGGCTGGCTCAGCTGTTGCGGTGAGGAATTGGAGGTCCTTGGCGCTGCTTTTGGATCTGCATCCTCTGCGGGTATGTTGAAGTAAACCGGACCCAGAGACTCCCAATCCTGCCATTTGAGAATAGTCTTCATGATGTTATAGAATGTCTGCAGGAAGGATTTATGGTGATGGCCGACTGCTGAATAGGCGGCCTACCAGGTCGCTTCTTCCAGCATCTGCTTGAGGTCGGCCTTGCACTCCTCTTCAGATTTATCAGAATGGCCGTCCCTGATCCATCTCGGGAATGCATTCTTCTTCACTATAGAGCCATCACGCTGCTTGCTGAATGAAAGCAGGCAGGCATCAGCGAATTCCTCAACAATCTTGTTCAGCACTGCCGCGTCCTCCTCACTGAGATCTTCGACCCTGACCCTGAGGACACCGTCATCCCTGGAGGGGCCGTCCGTCGCAGCCTTCCCTTTTGCCATGGTCTTCAGTGAATGGTCCCACCGGGCGTGCCAAAAAGTGTGTTGGCGCAAAAAATGGTTCCCTAAGCCCAATACACCAGCGAAGCTGTAAACGACCCTTGAGGCAGTAAAGCTCTCGCAGATCCAGCTAGCTTCGAACCCGGTCTGAGAGTGTCAGTAACGCCCAAGCGTGCCAGTCAATTTGACCTGCAATTGACAAGGAACAAGATAGTAATCAGTAATCACAGGGCGGAACTAACCGGTGTGTCCAGGTAGTTCCAACTGTATGGCTCGAAGAGCCGATGTAATGGGAGATCAACTAGAAAGCCGATTCCGTTATGTTATGAACCGATTGTAGCGAAATATGCATTATAACTCAAGTTAACCGATTCAGACATGAATTCAATGACATATACTTGCATTAGACGGAAATATGCTATAAAAGATGTAGTCACAGCAAGCTAATATGATCATAAGATGTCTCAATGTAAAACAAGATGAAATCGGCTACTTCAGCCGATTTAGTGTATACGGGCAACATACAAGCCTATAAAGTAGACAATGTTTCAACTCTCCGGCTAATGGATCTAAATCACAATCTTGCAATAGTGGAGATCGAGCAGATCGAGGCAGTCATGATGAAGTTGTAACTTAAATCCGTTAACCTTTGAATCTAGACAATGTTTATTTTATTACTTGAGTGCGACCCGTATCTAATCTAGATCCAAAATACAACCGGCTGGTGCAAAGCATTCTATCTTATCAATATAAAACGAATGGCAAACATAATTCGTTGAACATATAGATCTATTAGATATAAACCGACGCATATGGATCAAGACGGGCAAATTGATGATTGCTTTAAATAATAAACAATAAACATAAGCAACATCGGTAACTTAATGAATCCAGCTAAACTGCCAAATTTAACTAGAGCCGATAACTAATCCATGCATGCAAACCATCTCAATCTATAGCCTGTCCACCGGATGACATTAACTAATAGATTAATCAAGCAAACAAACATGAATCGATAACTAATCCGCACGTGAAAACCGTCCTAATCTGTATCTCGTCCACCGGATGATGGTTAACACAGATTGATCAGGTAAACCAGCGTGAATCATCCTTGACTCACTATGCTTCCCGCGTCCACCGGATGATGCCAAAGAAACAGAGCTTAGCAAGGACCTTGGTCCGCCATGCTTCCACGTCCACCGGATGACGCTAAAAAGACATAGTTTAACAGGGGGTTGATGATACTTACAAGCAAGCCTGCGTCCACCGGATGACACCCAGCCTAGATGAAGTAACTCGCCGGACTCGACTGACTCTAGGGTTTGTTGGCCGGAGCCGAAAATTGTGTTGTATTGATGTTGTTGTTATTTCTTTTATAATGGCTGAGGGCTTATATTTATACCCTGAGCGTAGCTAGAGTCCTAATCGAATTACAACTCATTAATAGATAAGGAAACCAACAAACTATCCTATATCTAAGGTAACTTGGAGTCCCAACTTCCCTTTCATAATGGACTCCGATCGTGATCGCATCTTGGCAGTGCGGATTCTGGACGACGTCATCAATACCGACGCTGCACGCCTCCTGTCACCTTCGCCCGATAACCGATTCACCGTTCAATCGGCTATTTTCCTTCCTTCCGCTGGACGGAATCTGCTTCCGAGATCGGTTATCCTCCTCCGGTATCGGCTATCGGCTCCCAGCCCAAAATTTGGTGTTAACAGTTGTATATGGTGAGGATCACTGGCCATGTGCTGTGCTTGCTGCTCCTCTCGGCAAATGGATTCATTCCATCCGTACTTAGAGCGAACCTAATATTTCTTGGTTCCTTAGCAAATTCTGGGTGGTTTGCATTGAAATCTTACCATTGCTTGCTATCAGCTGGATGTTTTAGCTTTCCATCGTCTTTGTGCTCCTCGGAAGCATGCCAACTTATAAGCTTGGCATCCTCAGGGTTTGCAAACAAACACCTCAATCGATCAACCACGGGAAGGTACCACATCAACAGAGTAGGAATCTTTTTCTGGGCGTAGTAGTCTACTTCCCTTTTTTTTTTCTTTGTGGGTTTTGAACTCTGTTGGGTCTTCTGTTGGGCTTTCTTTTTCCTCTTACCTGTTGTAGACACAGAGACTACGTTCTCTTCCTCTCGATAGTCTTTGTTCGTCTTGTATCTACTTGCGTCACAATTTGGACAGCTCTCCAAGTCGTTATATTCATCACCTCGACAAAGGATACAATGATTTCTACAGGCGTGGATCTTTTCAACACCGATAGTAAGCGGACTGATTAGCTTCTTTGTATAGTACGTGTTAGCAGGCACGTTGTTCTCCTTTGGTAGCATGTCTGCGAGAATACTCAAGAACGCATCGAAGCCAGCATCACAGAAACCATATCTAGCTTTGACCAGCAACAACTTCATCACGGACCGTAGTGTTGTGAACTCTTTCGTACAACCCTTCGACTCATCGTAAAAAGGCTCTTCTGCTGCCTTCCTCAAGGTCTCCATACCTTTCATGAAGAACATCGATGGATCAGTATGACGATGCAATATTGCATCTAAGAATTGTGCATCTTCCTCATCAGTAACATCTGCCAGGACATGATCAGTTCTGTCGTCTACATTTCCTCCAACGAAATCATGATCAGTAACATTTGGCACAACATGTTCACTCTGGGTACTAGGCTGCTGTGTCCCCCGTACAAACTTATCCAGATCATCGGCGTCGGTGTTCTCACAGTTTCCAGCTATATAAGGTGAAGAGCTACCTTCTCCATGCTTAGTCCAAATCAAATAGTCCTACATAAATCCTCGACGGACCAGATGAGAAAGGATTGGCTCTGTGTCATCAAACACAACAATATTTTTGCAGTCTGTGCACGGACAATATATGTGCTTTATGTCTGTTCTTCTAGCATGGCTCTTAGCGGCATCAATGAACCTGTTGACCTCAGGTACGTATGATGGATCGACTCTTGGTAACTTATACATCCAGTATGACCTCTTCATCATTATCTGTAAATAACAAATTAAATGAAAGGAGAGACAATAATGGTGGTTGTGAGTTACTGCTTAGGTCGGGGAGGAAGAATGTGTATTTATTATTATAATCTTCCATTAAATCATGTAAATACTACTACACATGCATGTCCATTTACTATTATAATCTTCCATTAAATCATGTAAATACTACTAAACATGCATGTGTCCATTTACTATTATAATCTCCCATTAAATCATGTTAATCATACTACACATACAAGGTCCTACAAACATGTATTAAATGCTTACATTATTTTATAATGCAATTAAAACTAATTAATATGCACCGAAAAAGATAAATATATGATTAAAACATAGCTAATAATATAAATTTAGATATAAAGGTAGAGAAATAAGGAATAAACATAAAGATATACTAACAAATTAAATAAAATACATTATCTTTCTCTCTCTTCATGCATAACACACCATTAATAGAGGAGAGAACAACTAACCATGTTGAGAGAGAGGAGAAACTAATTAAACTAAGAAGCAATCATGACAAGAGAGAGGAGAAACTTCATCTAATCATGTTGAGCAACCTCATTTGAAAAAAAAGACAACAACCTAGCTATTCCTCTCCCTAACTCATGGTGAAACCCTAGATCCAAAATGTGGCTAAATTAAGCAAAGAATGGTTAAAATGAGGTTAGAGGTATGTAAACTAACCTCTTTTAGCAATCTTCTTCGAAGAAATGAAGATCAAAACCTCTCCCCTGTATTTGGTGAAGTCTGGACCTCCAAAATCGCAAACCATGGAAGTTGGCTGCGATTTACTGTTCGGCTCAGGAAGAAAGAAGGGGTATTTATAGCAGACAGAGTACAGACGGTTCCTTAAAGAAACAACTTTCTACAGGCGGCTCACTTAACAGAACCGCCAGGAGAAATGCTCCATTTCTCCTGGCGGCTCAGTTAAGCGAACCGCCTGTAGAAACCACTTTCTGTTGGCGTCCGACAATTAAAACCGCCTGTACAAATTAAACAGTAACGTCGGCATAGAGCTTTTCTGTACTAGTGCTAGGATCAACAAATTCCCTTGTTGGACATAGCGAGATACGAAGGGTGTGCTACGGTGCCGATTTGTTTCTTCGCTTGAGTCAAGGAATGTAGTTGCTGCTCGTGGCCAAAAATCTATACCCACCGAGACTGTTGCTCGTTCCTCGTGGGCTGATTCTATCGTTGGCAATGAGTATCGTTCTGCTTCTGGCCAGAAAGCTGTTGATATTCAGTCTCATAAGAAGTTGGGTTCTTGTAGTACTTCTGGCAATTCTCTTGTCTCCAATAATAAGTGCATAGCAGGAAAGGAAGTTCACTATCAAAAAGAAGGCGGCCATTATTACTTCAGAATTTTCTTCTTCCAAAGCAGCTCAAGATGAACTATACTAGTTCTACTGCTAAAGTTTCCCCTCATTCTTAGGATGACAAACAGACAATTGCCACAAATACAAAGGTGGAGGCCTCTTCAGAGGACTCAAACGTGCTCTTAGCTGTAGATGTGCAAGAGAAAGCTCTCACCTTTGGTGCTGCAATTTCTTATTCACCTGGGACACCGGTTGGGCATCCTTCTTGTGATATTGAGCTTGGACTTCGAATTGATGAAGAAGTACATACTGATGGTACTCTTGTTGGTGTGAAAGGACAATGCTCCAATACATTTCAGTCGGAATGCAAAATTCAAGAGAAGGTATGCAAATTGATTGTTGATGGCGGTAGTTTCACTAATGCTATTAGTTCAGATCTTGTGCATGCTTTGTCTTTATGTACATGGAGGCTTCCAATGCCACGTTATATGCAGTGGATGAACCAAAGAGGTACGCTGAAAATTGCTCATATGGTGAGAGTAAAATTTTCTTTTGGAGATTATGTGGATACGGTAGATTGTGATGTTGCTCCGATGAGTGCTTGTCATTTATTATTGGGTCGACCATGACAGTTTGATCTGGATGCTACTCATAGTGGTTGTTCCAATACTTATTCGTTTGTGCACAAGGGCATTCATCATGTGCTCAAACTAATGCTTGAGAGTGCTATTAAGGCTGAAATGTTTACTTCTGTGAAAGTGAAGAGAAAGGTAGCTGAAACTGCTCCAAAGCCGCGGACGGCTTTGTTCCAAGAGGGAGAGAATGATGTGAATATTCCTACTCTTGCTGCTGCTAGCAGGTCCGCGATTCGCTGCAAGGAGCCAATTCAATCATGAATCCAATTTGGTTCCATCTCCAATACCATTTTTGGAAACAATGTGGTGATGACAAAAGGCACCCTTGCAGCAAAGGAGGTTCCCAGGATTAATGCTCAACTTAATGAGCCATCAGAGCATGACATAGCAATCAAGGACAATTCTTCTGTGATTATTCATTCTTTGGGTGAAGCTTCTGATTATCATTGCAAGGAGCTGGAAAATGCCGATATTGTTGCTAATAAATCTCATATGCAATTTGGTTCTCTACCTAATTTCATGAAACATGAAGACAACAAGAAAGATGAAATATAATAGTTGCAAAGCTGGAGAAGAAAGTTGAGATTATGCTGAGGATGGCTTTGTTTCAAGGGAGTGAGGATGATGAGACCATGGCTCATCAATTAATCACAGCCAGAGATGGCAATAATTATTTGTGTGAAACTTGGTTCGTTGTCAAGAGTTATATTGACTACAAGTATTATGCCAATAAAGCTAATGTTTAAAGGGAATAATTTCCATCAGGAAATAGAAGAAAAGAAGCAAAGAAAATATATTTATGTTGGATCCATGCACGTCGACATCATATGATCTATTTTGGGAGAGGAGTACTAGAAGGAGTCATTGCATGCATGCCATGCGAACGGAGGTTTATAGGGCTAATATTGTGATTAGCATCTAGCCGCATTATTTTATTATTTTATACTTTAACTGAGTTGGGCGCCTAGTTTATTTCCTTATGTGTCCGTCACGTAGAGTCTAGTCACGTTCAGCTTGGTCCCGTGGAGCAGAGGCCTGCGTGCCTTTTTAATCCTAGGATCGGCTGACCATGTAATCAGATGAGATTGAATTTTTATCGTGGAGTTATTCCCTCATCGAGCCGTGGCTCATGGAATCCTAAATGGTGATTTCATTAGGCGCTTCATCTTGAAGGTTATCTTTCGGATTTCTCGTGAATCTGTGTGGTTGACGTGGTCAAGCTGCTACTGCTTGACAGCGTTGCTTGGAATTCTCGGAGTTCCGTCTCTTCTGATCGTAGTTCGTCGCTGCGGGTGGAAGAACTTTTTAGGGTTTGGATTGCATCTATTGTAAGCTGATCCCTCTATTTATCTATCGCAGCTACTATTTGAGATCCATTATAATCAGAGATAATTATTTGCTGCCGCTGAGACATTCGTCGGTCAAGTTTGGTTGTTTGCATCTATTGCGAGCAAAGGAAGTATAACTCCTCAGGTGCTAAGACCATCTTTTAATTATCTACTAGCAAGCATAGCACTATAATCAGAAAATAATTAATTCACATGTGATGATAAGAATATGATGATGCTCATGATATGCTTAGGATTAAGTTAATGCAATGCTAATGCAAGCTTAATGCAAACTTAACACATAAGGTGTTACAAATAATAAATGTATATGTGCGTATAAGCATCTAATTCTCCCCTTTTTGGCCTCTAGTCCGCAGTAAAAATGTGTCGCTAAGGACCGACACCAAGATTCCCTAAGCTTATCCTTTGCTCGTCCTGGAGCAAAAGCTAAGTTTATTGTTCATCAGGAGTTGCTACTATGCCAATTACATTTCGAAAATGCCATGTCCATAATAAAGTTTTCTTCCACAATTTGAATAAATTGGCATAGTACTTCTCTTGTATTGTCTTGTTGCCTATGGGGCTTTTTGACTTTCTCCAAGTCTTGAGCTGTTTCAAGATAGAATAGATCCATAGACCTGCTTTTCATTCACTCTTTGATTTGACAAGATATTCCAGTGGTTTTGAAATTTTTTTGAAAATGAAATATGAGTTCCTCAAATGATACACTCGATCGCTCAATGTGTTTGTTTTTCTTTACCAGAGGATTTGTTGAATTTTGCCTTTCTTTCATCCTACCATTTAAAAGGCTTTAATTGTAGTTTTAGGATAGGTATGAAAGTGGCATACTTATATTTTATAATATTGATAAGTCAAAGAGCAAACCTTATGGAGAAACTAGTCATACACTTTGATCAATATGTGCAAGTGTATGAAGCTCCTTCATTTTGTTTCTCTCTTTTTTTGACTCATGCTTCTTTGGCATGACATCTTTTCTCTCTTTTCCTTTTTTTCTTTTTTTGGCTTATGCTTCTTTAGCATGACATCTTTTCTCTCTCCATGCTCTTTGGCATGATTATTTTACTTTTGCATAGCCTAAACTTGAACAAAGAGTAGTGGTTTTTGAGAGAGAGAAATTCATAACAATGGGGTGGAGCTCTTATTTGGTGGATGGAAAAGGCATATTTTTGCATAACTCGTAGTGTAAGAGTCAACATATTTTTGGTGGGTATACATGAATCTTGATCAAGGGTGCATGAAAAGAATCACGACAAAAGGTCATAGGTATTTGACAAGGCTCGTACAAAAGTATAAGTAGCATATGACTAAGTTTTTAGATTAAGCAATGAATAAATGTCATTTGGCTTTGGTAGGAATTTTGAATCATCGATGAACTCTTTGATTTTTGGATTTTAAAAAATAAAATCTTCGGATGTCAAGTCGTTCTTAGAATGAAATCCTAGCAATATCCATTTCGCTAATTCAAATCTTTTCAACAACTTAGACTAGATCAAGTGTTTGCAACCCATAAGTTTCAAGTTTTAGAGGTAAATACTTTTATTCTAATAAATTCAAATGTTGGGGAAAACTAAATTATAAACTAGGCCTAGTTGAAACATAAGACATAGCAACTATTCATCATTTCAACAAAGGGTTGAGCTAAACACTTTTTACAACACATATATGTGGAGTGGAATTTTATTTTTGTTCTTTTTTATATAGTTTACTACTACTACTACTACTACTACTTTTTATTATTATTATAATATTATGTAATAAAATAAATTGCAAGAAAGTAAACATGCAAATGCAATGGGAAATAAATTTGACAAATTAAATATGCAAATGCAAGATACCTGGCGGGGATCCTCCCCCAAGCTAGCTTGAGGTCGTCGTCGCGCCGTCTCTCCATTTTACATCCGGTGAGTAAGACCTTTTTCCCCTTTCATTTTGTCTTATTTGGTGAGGCATCTTGTTCTGGGGAAACAGGTGCATATGCCATTTTCTTCTTTTGCTATACCATTATTTTCTTCTTTGGTATGACCTTCGGAGCTTCTTTTCTCTGTGTCTACACTTGTTTTGTTTCTTTGGGTGGTGTAGAACTTTCATCTGTTTCTATTTTGTCTGCCTTTTCTTTTAGCTTTTTATTCTTCTTGGGAGTTCCCTTATTTCCTTGTTCGGTAGCATTCTTATTTTGCTATGGTTTCTTCTGAGAGGTATTTTCCATAATCTGAGGTTGAATTTGTACCTCTCTATTCCCTGTTGATTCAGCCCATACTTGATGCAGATCATTCTGCATTCATCTTGCTGCTTGGGCCAACCTGAATTTTCTTCTCTTCCATTGATGTTGAAACAGATTTCTCTCACTCCACCATCTATCTGTGCTCCTGCAGTGCTCAGGAAGGGTCGCCCTAAGATAAGCGGTGATTCCTTGGTGAACTCCATGTTGAGCACCACAAAATCGACAGGGACAAAGTAATCCAGGATTTTCACCGGGATATCTTTAGCTATCCCTGCTGGATAGCAGACTGTTGAACCGGCCAGCTGGATTGTCATCGTGGTAGGAGCCAGATGTGTGTAGTTCAATCTATCGAAGACAATCTTTGGCATCACGCTGACACTAGCCTCGAGGTCAGACAAGCATGACTGAATTCCTGGGTCCCTATTGACCAGCTGATTGTAGGGCACCTAGGATCTTTTTTCTTTTTATGTAAACGGTTATAGTGGCGCTACACTCTTCCGTTAGCTTTACGACCTCCGTGGATGGTAGTGGACGCTTATTGTTTATGATATTCTAAATGTACTTGGGCATATGAAGGTGCATGTAAGACGTCCAATAATGAAACACTTACGTGTACTTTCTCGACCATCTCAAAAAAGTGAGTGAATTGCTCATCACAGCCTGTTTCTTAGTCCTTGTGGGAAACGGCAGGTAAGTAGTATCTGTATATTCTGGCGATGTTGTTTACTCTTCGTTAGAATTTTGTACTTGCAAAAGTTGTTCTTACTGATGCTCCTTTTGTTTCCTAGCTGCATGGTTAGGATTAGGAGGATCACGAGTAGACTTACCTCTTCTCTCACTGACCATTTGCCGGACGGTTCTTTAGTTGGTTCCAAAGGCTATGTCACTGGTCATCATGTTTATCTCAATATGAACCGACCTTTAGGCAATATATATAGATGCCCAGAGCTCCCTGTAAATCATAATTAAGAATACACTTAGCAGATCCACATACTCTTTAGTTTTAGTTTATCTTTCTAGTAGATTGGAATAAGAGCTTCATTGTAAAGAGGAGAAGAACATTTTGGTTCTTGGTATGAATACATCTAGATCAATTATATTCTTGTTTTCTACTTATCAATATAGTAATGTTTTTGAATTAAAGTAAAGTTCTTACGTTATGATCATCGTATTATAAATAGTTCTTTGTTCTAGTTCTGGTTCTTACATTTTGATTAGAACACCTAGAACCTTAACCCTAAACATAACTAATCACACTTTCGAGTCAATTAGATCTAGAATTAAGACTAAATGATGGTTCATCATGTCTTCGGTTGTGCACGTGTCCTTTACCTGGCGATCCGTAACGTCGGGGACCTAGGGATATGTGTAGTTTTCTTTACATGCGAACATGGTGTTCAGATATAAGGGAGCGGGTGAATGCATTTCATACTTCACAGTTGAGGTGATAGGCGGCAGGTGATGATAGCTCTATCCTTCCCTTATAATCCCTAAGTCCGGGTATGGTGTAGAGTCCAAATGGGTACCAAGTTTACTGGCAGAGCAGTACTTAAGTGTCCTCCTAATCTATTTAACTCTTAACTATAATTCTTAGTTAGATTGAAATATGGTCAACTAACATGAACATAACTATGTAATAGTATTGCTCCATATTAGAATCATTCATATATCCTTTGTTTTATTTCCCTTTTACACTAGAGAGAGTTATCATTATGTTTGTATTCTTGATACCCTATCCATGAAATGATTATCTTACTCATGTATAAATAATTGATTATTATACACATATATTATCTTGATCAATTTATCCTTAAGAGATTTTATCCACGTCTTCTTTTGAGAAAATATAAATAATGGGTGAAATGATGCAATGATAATTCCATGCTCTTACCCAGAGCCTAATCTGTAATATCTAAATTAAGAATTATCAACGAATATTTCTGGCGCCATCGCTAAGGATATATTTTATTTCTATTCTTAAAGATGACGTTAGGAAATACTAACATCGCCCCTACAAATTGTGGATTTATAATAACACTTCGTTAGGGATGGTTGAAGAAACCGTCTCAAAATCCTCTCCATTGCAATTGTTATTATTTTAAAGCCAATGAAGTTCTCCAAGCAGTTTATTCGTCAAATTACATCTCAATTTTTTTATACCAATAAAGTCATGTTACATATACCAATAAAGTCATCTTACATATACCGTAGAACAAGACGTGAGAAGCTTAGGGGCACGTAATGCAAAGATATGATCAAGGGACAAATCTAATTCTAGCATTCGAGGATATCTGGTCCGAAATTTGTATCCTTATCAGGTCCTTATGCTCTTTATTTCGTGGATATGCCTTTGATGAAGGACGAATCCGGCACCTTCCACAGCGGCGACTTTTACGAAGTGATACAAGTTCTAAATTCACTGCTCCTTTCATCACTCGTCTTATATATCTCTTGAATTTCTCTTCAACTTGGAAACCTTGTATCGTAAGCTTGCCCAGATTATAATGCTTGAAATCATGTTCCTCCCAACTCGTGTGATTACTTTCCTTTTTAAAAATTTCTTGCTTAATCTCAAATACCTCGCTGGACAGTTCCTTTTCATCACACACATGGTCCCACACCTGTATGTCTATTTCCTTCAAGAGGGGTGCAGCATCTAAGAAAAATATTGTCCAAGAGAGGTCACACTTTTCATGAATGAAACGTAATCTAAGCATTTGAAGATTACGCAAAAGAGGAGCTAATGGTTTTGGCGCTTCAGGCTGAATCCAAATCTTTTCACATTGAAAATTCGAATCCAGAGTCACTATGACCACGTTACGGAGGAATTCACTTAGCTTAATATTTTTGTGGTAAATACAATTCATAGAGCTAAGGATTAGCACCGAAAGCTGTGGAACATAGCCAAATGTCAATGGATATGTATCATGTGTGGATGGCAACCAGGATTCAAATGTCAAATGAGTAAGCCTTGGAAGCCGATTGAGCTCAATCCTTTCACATGCACAACTGATAATACGAAACTGAGAAAGTTGCGAGTGCTCTATTTGTAAGACAGATTGAATCCCGGCATCGCACATGTTTAGGCTAAGGTATTCTAGCTTCTTACATGCACAAAGCACATTAGGCATGTCAAACTTGCCAATTCTCAGACTATATAAGCACGAGCTTGTGAGACCACCAAATGCCCGGGTATAACCAACAAAGAATGCCATGAACTGTCTTCCATTCATGCAAGGTATCTCTAATGTCTCCGGTATGATTGTGAACTCTGCTCTAATAAACTCCTGGTTTGCCATGGCGTTATCCACGGAACGAACAATGTCAATTGATTCATCCCTCAAATAGAACTTTATGCTCAGGTAGTTGATGGTGTGCTGACTCTTATGTGCCAATATACTCTTTGTGGCTTCAACCAATGAGACATTGGCTTGTGCCAACTCATTTAGTGTGCAATCAGAACTGAATCCCTCAGGCTTAAAGCCCGTCACATCTAAAACAATCTTCGAAAGCAATCCCGGTACATGCCTCCACTGTTTTGAAAGTACACAGGTCCTCACAGCATCGCGTAGTTCTTCAAGCTTACCCAAAATATTCATGAGAAGGTGGTCTGGAAGCTCGCTAATCCTATCTTCCAGCTCATGTTCCTACATTGATGTTTGAATGAGTTAACAGGAGAGAAAGAAAGAATAGATCTTAAAAGAAATGTTACGCATAGATACAGGACAGAACATATAATAAATAAATATACTTAATAGCTACCACATCAGTATAGATCTAATCATTAAAAGCACAACTTTTCCAATAGGATAACAGGCTGATCAAATTGCTACTAAGTTAGAGGAACTATCTGTTGGATTTATTATGGGCTAAGCCCATTTATATATTCAATAAATCAATAAACTCTACGGTATGTAATTACGTGTATTATTATTTGTATCCGGATTGGAATTACAAAGGTCGTTGACTTGACTTATATGGTGGAAAATATTCCACTTAATTTGAGAGGTTAAGGAGAGACCAAGGCGTGCTACACGCGTGCGCGCGCCGCCGCCGCCGGCCGGCCGGGCCGTGGGCGTGGCGAGGCGAGGCAGGCAGGCAGCGAGCGTGGCGTGTTAATTTTTAGCACCCACTGACCACGGGAGTTACAACTTAAGTTGATCTCTCCGGATGCCTGACTGTTGGATTGCCTCGAGACCTTTCTCCTCCTCTACTCCCTTCTAGCGCCCTGGCAGGATATAGGGGACAGCCCTTGTCTCTTCGGTACATAATAGAGAAACACTAGAAGCATAATCCCGTAGCAAGAAAGTCATCTCCATCTCGCAATTCCGCACACACGGAAGAGCGAGAGGGTAGGTGCCTTCGAAGCCCTTGGCATTCGAGACCTTGCATGGGGGATCGGCAATTAGGTTTTTGGAAATCACCGCTGACTTTCTTCATCTTTGTTGACGGTAGTTATTGTGTGATTTTACCCGTCAACTAAACATGAAAAGGGTATAAAAGCAAACGCCAGCATAGGTTTAGGGGTTGAGCTGACAGAATTCCATGAGTTTTAGTGAATCTGTGTTTCTGCAGGGTGTAATCAGAAAAGAACCAAAGTAGACCCACATGTCGGACTAAAACATCGAGTTCCACCGCGAAAGGAAATCTGGAAGAATCTAGAAGACACTAGAGACTCACCAGAGAAGACGGGATGGGTTTGGACTCCGAAGTGGGTCGGCCGATCTCCCCCCTTGGTCGGTCGACCTGTCAGTGACACCAAATCACCTCCGCTTCGACATGGACCCACATCCGATATTTCACGCAATCTCCACCTTCCGCCTAAGTCGGTTTAATCCAAGGGCTACGGTTCATCCCACCGGCCTATATAAGGACCCCCAGACCCCTAGGGCTTCATACCAATTCATATCAATACATGTAAACCCTAATCAAGAGGTGTCCCATGAAAGGATAACTTCTCATTAGGATCTAGGGACTAGATAGTAGAGAGATGGAGAGCGAGGGAAGAGTTAGGAGGAGATGCCGGTCTGTCGGTGATCCCTCTACGGCTTGTACTTCGGTAGGATCTAGCTCTACTTGAGCTAGCTCTTAAGATGTCTAGGGCAACCAACTTTTGATTCACGTAAGTCTATGTTCATATTGTTTATCTGGTTTATGTCTCTCTTTTGAGTGCTTTATTCCTGTTCCTAGGGGGAATAGAGTGGTAATCTCTAGTGTAGGCGTGGTGCCTAGACTATAGTTACTCGTAAATGCGTCCTAGTCTGGCCCGATCGGTGGTAGATTGCGAGGGTGACCTAGCCTTGTTGAGTCCTTTGTAGTCCACCTCCCGTCAGAAGGAAGAGTAGGATAGCTTTGCTAAGGGAAACATCCTCTGTTGATATCTTTCCGTATAGTGATTTCCCCAGATAAGCAGTAGAAGACAAAAGCTTGCCCAAGTCAGAAGTAGAAACCCCTAGTTATCCTCTCTACACTCCTATTACCTACAACCTAGATCACCACAATGATATTATCTACACCCTTGATTAGTTTTACACCTATTAGCCATTATCTTAGTTGCAACACCACCATCTTTAATTGCATCACTACACCCATCATTGACTACCACCTTTAACCTAGTTTTTACTTTTACTTATTGACTACCCCTGGTTAAGTTAGATTGTAGTTAACCAAGCCCCCTGTGGATACGATATTTAAAACCCTCCGGGTGAAAGCTACAACGGTATCCGTGCGCTTGCGGATTTATCTGTGTGCACTTAAAAATACCAAAAGTCTTCTTTCTTGAGTTGCCGGTGACATCATCTTTATCTTCCTCATGGGTGGACTTCATCATCTTCCTGGAGGTATGACACTGGAAGTTGGAGAAGGATCTGGATCATCGGAGCGCATGGGAGGGTATGATCGCCTCATCTCCAATCTGTTTTTCGTTCTGCAGTTCCTTCATGTTTCGGTAGTTCTTTCATGTCATTTCATATACTGCCCTGAGTCTATTTCATCATTTTTATCATATCATTTCATATCATGCCTGATGTCTGTCTCTGCTAGTTACATGTCCTGCCTATTAGTTTCTGCTATAAGTTATATGTCATGTCTGCATGTTTCTGTGGTTCAATTATGTTGGTTCATACGTTGCTGCTCATATGTTTCATTTATTCTGTTATGTTGTTTTGCATGTTGTCCTAAGTATGTTGCTGTTATGAGATATGTATCATACTTTATGTTTTCAATATGCATATGCTTCACATGTTTATTGTTCACATGTTCCATTTCTTATGGATATATTTGTTATCATGTTTTCAATGATTAAATATCTTTTATATGTCATCATCATAATGTTAATTTATGGAATTAAAATAACATGAAAATTTCCTAATTATCTAACAATCCAAAAACCTAATTCTAAGTATTTTTCTGTCAGAAGTTTTGCTGCTGTGTTAAAGCCTGATCCTTTTGATGGTAAAAACTTCTTGATTTGGAAAGCTAAGATGGAATTGTGGCTCACTTGCAATGTCTTGTTTTCATGCCTCTGGGGGCAAGCCTGCTAACTTACCTCCTGAGAATGAGGCTTAGTTTAAGGCTGATGACAACCTCTTTCGAGATGCAGTGATTAGCGCACTTGATGCTAAATTGCCAGAAAAGCTACATCATCCTTCCTACAGGGAAAGAGCTGTGGGATGCACTTGTGGAAAAGTTTGGAGTTACTAATGCTGGTAGCGAGCTGTATCTCATGGAGCAGCTGTATGACTACAAGATGGTTGAGAACCGATCTATAGTGGAACAGGCTCATGAGTTTCAGGCACTAGCTAAGGAACTTGAGCTTTTCCTTGTCCTTTGACTGACAAGTTTGTGGCTGGCGGTATAATCGCCAAGTTGCCACCTTCTTGGAAGGACTTTGCTACCTCCCTCAAACATAAGAGACAGGAGTTCAATGTGGAAGAGCTCATTGGTACTCTTGACATTGAGGAGAGGGCAAGAGCAAAGGACAATGAAAAAAGTGTTGAGACCTCTACTACTAATGTGGTGCAGAAGAGAAATTTTCGCAAGTTTAACAAGAAGAAAAACCTAGAACAAGTAAGAGAACACAAATAAACCTGTTCAAACAACACAATTTAAAAAGAAGAGCAACAACAACAAGAAGAGAAATGGAGGCTGCTTTGTGTGTGGCAGTGAGCAGCACTGGGCAAGTGAGTGCCCTGATCGCAAGTTCAAATAGGAGAAGAAATCAGCTAATGTTGTGACTACTGAAACTGAAGATGGAACATCTGAGCATGGTAATTCATTACCATGTGTTCTTTCAGTTTGTAATTCACCTGAGTGGTGGATGGACAATGGTGCAAATATACATGTGTGTGCTGATGTGTCTTTGTTTTCTTCCTACTAGGTCGGGAGGTCTGGGGCCTTGTTGATGGGAAATGGGTCGCCTGCTCATGTTTCTGGTGTTGGTACGGTCATTCTGAAGTATCTTGTTAGTGCTTCTCTGCTATGTCGAGATGGCTACAAAGTTGTTCTTGGGTCAAATAAATGTGCTGTGTCAAAACATGGTACCTTTGTTGGTAAAGGATATGACTGCGGAGGCTTGTTCCTCTTATCACTGCATGATGTGTATAATAAGATGGTGAATTCTGTGAATATTTCTGATGAGTCGGATTTATGGCATTCACGCTTTTGTCATGTGTTGGCAAATCTGACGCAATCACCAAGGCTAGAGATATCCCTAGCAACGGTGCCAAAAATGCTTGTTGACAGTTACTAACGCTTTCAAAAGAAGGTAGCCAAATCTATCCTCTAGCAGCGGCAACAATACTTCTCAACGCAATCACTGGGGTTGTCAGTCCCTATGCTCAAAGTATGTGATTGTTGGCCAAAAATGCTATGGGTAACTCTATAGGATAGGTGATGGGATTCTGCAAGCGCACAGAACTATCGTGTAGCACTTTACCTGGGAGTACCAGGTGTTAAATTTATATTTTCCCAAAGGAAGGCGGGATTTGTGATTCCAAGGATATGATAGTCAAGGATCTAGATATGGATAAATGGGGTAATAACCTTAGTAAGGATAAATCAATGAAGTATAACTAAGGTGGAAACACGCACTAGGTAGCACTGGAGTTTTGGGGAGAACTCTATCTCAATAAAAGATCAAATGATTGTTATACCAAAGAGACTGCTATACTTGGGACACGCAAAGTCCTAAACTCGCCGGGGTTCGACTGATTAGGCACCGTACGTCCCGAAGTCCTACGCTTATACCGGATACTAGGCCGAACGTGGTGGAATACAGAGGATCCTAGGGCTGTCACCACCTAGCACCTACCACTACTATCCATGGGCCTAGCGGCACTCAAGGTATAGCCTAAGCACCTTACTTAATCTATAAAACTTACTACTCTAACTCTGGCCAAGGAATTAGAGCACTCTAACCAAGCAATGAGCAAGTATAGAGCTACTTAAAGTAAAACAATAGTAAATGAAGAAGGGGAACTTTATTACCAATAAGAGTGTAGAACACCGCAGAGGAGGTCGCCGACAAGCCCGGCTCCACCGCAGACTTCTTCCTTCTCCCGACTTCTCTCCAACACTCTACTCTCTAGTGTTTCTTGTGTGCTCCTAAGTGTTGCTTCGTGTTTCTACTTACAAGTGAGGATCCTAGCCCTATTTATACTGTAGGAGTGCACCAGGGGTACTTGTAGGCTTGCTGGAAGGCAGTGGCGCGAAGGAGGGGGCGGGCGCCCCCTAGGGGGGCGGGCGCCCAGTTGGATACACCGCCTTGCATCCAACGGCCCTCCTTCATCCCCTATGGCGATTGCATGGTCGGCTTGTGCCTTGGAAAGGCGGTTTGCAACCCCTGGGAGGATGACATGTGGGCCCTTCAATCCATGGCACTTCACTCGATCACCGTTGGATGAAAACCGACTTCAATTGATGGTGTAGATGGCTCCTGGACACCCTCCCTCCGATTGTGGATGTGGCACTCAACTTTGACAGGGTGGGCGCCCTGTTGATAGGGCCACCGGATCCCCGTGCCTTGTATCTGAGCCGTTGATGATGTTTCAACGTGCCTACAGGCCATTTGAGAGGTTAGCACACGGATTAGTGAGGTGGCAAGTGCCATTTGGCACTTTGAACAGGGCGGGCGCCCTATTGGCAGGGCGGGCGCCCCCCTCTGGCTCCCATGTGGTAGCTGAGGTGTTGAGGTGTCTTGCCTTGCTTTGTTTTTCCTTATTTTCACCATTTTTCCTGCATACACAAGATTTCTCCAAGGACATGTGGAACTAGGTAAGTTTCAAGGTGGGTTCTTCGCTTTTCATGTGGTTTTACCTTGATTATGGGTGAAATGTTGACGGTAAAATAGGGTGTTAGCGACCGTTAACAAACTCCCCCAAGCTAACTTTTTGCTTGTCCTCAAGCAAAGACATGATTTAACATGGCAATGTTGGATTAAGAATTTCTTTTAATGTAACAATTCACAAAGATCTTGCATACAAACCAACACTATTCTAGTATTGAGCATGATTCAGAAATTCATCTTATGTCTTAACTATATGGGGCTTATAGCTTTTTCACCATGGGTCATGCAAAAACAAGATAGCATAGATAAGTAGATACTTCCTCCCTTACTTTGGTAGAGTGAGACCATTTGCTAGAGAGTTTTTATTCTTTTGAAAAAGAAAATCTTGCTTTGGTTCCTTTAATGGCACTCTCAACCACTCCTTAGTGTGATGGACCTCACAATAGCTCAAAAGAGCTTTTCATGTCTATCCTAAAGCTTATGTGGGGTTTATAGGATTGGAGCAAAAGCATACTTAAACTGAATGTATTGCAAGATTAGACTCTTAGATCATAGGGAGCAACAAGTCATAAAACATGATCAAGAAGTGCAAGTGTAAATTATTTGGTGGGCTCCTTGAGACTTATTCTTTGGCCTTAGACAGGGGAGAGCAAGGTTACTGAATACATAGTTTTTTTTTTGAAGAAGGTATATGGGCACCTGCCCATGGGACATTTATCCTCTTTTGCTTTCCTTGAGCACTTGCTCTCTTTTTTTTTCAGTAACCTATACTCCCCATCTATCAAAAGGACAAAAGTTGATTGTGGTTGGTTGTCTCAATTGGTGTGTGGAGCATAGATGCGTACTTCCAGTGTAGAAGTAATACATAGGCGGCATGTGTACGTGATCTTGATCAAAGAATATAACTAGTTTCTCTACCTAGATCAAATAAGGTCTAAGCAAGCTCAAAGCAGACAAGGGCTCTTTCTTTTGGTGGTTCTAGTTGGTTGTGGATGTATGGCTTGATGATAGGTATTTAATTCCATAAAGGAACCATGAGCAAGAATTTGAATTTTATAAATCAAAATCTCTAGTTGATTCTCACTCATTCCTTAGATCAGGTGAAAGTTCTACTTATACCAATTTGAATCTTGCAAGAGCATAACTTAGGTTATTAGCATGTGCAACCCACAATAGTGTTTGACTTAAGACATAATTCAAATATCACACTCAAAACTTTCATAGCAAGGATTGCATAACAAGATTTTGCAAATCATCATTGAGCAATTGTTCATAATTTCCAACAAAGACATAGCATATTCTCTTTTTTCATTTTACCATCATTATTTTCATTTATTTATTGTTATGCAAGAACATTATAACTCATAGTAATTAAGAAAAAGAGTTGGGGGTTAGGAACCATACCTTGGCGAGGATGACGGCTCCCCCAAGCTAGCTTCTTCTCTAGGATCGGATTCTCCTCTTGGTCGGGTTGTTGCATCTTTTGCATTTTATTATGATCACTAGGTTTTGCTTTTTATTCTACTTTCATTTATTGCTACTATGATAAACTAAATTTATTTTATTTTATTATTATTATATTTATTTATTTTATTTTTATTATTTTTAATCTCTCTTTCACTATGGTTTTAATTAAATGCAAGACATAAATTTAAACATGCTTCTAACAATTAATTGCTTCAATGCATGAAGAAGGAAAATATGCCAATGCAATAATTAAAGAGAGAGAGAGATAGAATACTTGCTTCCATAGCTGCCCTTCCTCAGAAGGAGGTTCTTCCTTGACCGATATCTTCTTCTCATCTTGTCCTTCTTTGACGGTAGCGGGGTCTGGTGTAGAGGCTGTAGTTGATGGTTCCATCTTTACTGCATCTCTATCTTTCTTGTTTCTCCATATTCTTGTTTTTCTCCTCCTCATGGATCGACTCTTATTTTCCTGCATGTTAGTTGCATAGTGCGGTGCACAAGAGAAAACAAATCTTTCTTTTTTCCCATTTATATAGAAATCCATGCTACCACTAGCAACAAATATGCATGCATTCATAGTATTCAAGAAAGGTCGGTCAAGAATGAGGGGTAAGTTGTCCCTATTTCCCATGTCTAAAATCATGAAATCGGCAGGCACAAAGTTGTTTCTTACTTTTACCAGAACATCACAAAGTACTCCTTCTATGTAGCAAGTTGTTTGATCAGCTAATTGCACATATGCAGAAGTTGGTACTAGTTCAGTGTAAAACAACTTTTCATAATGTTCTTTAGACATGATGTTAATGCTAGATCCTAGATCACATATAGCATTATGAAACTTTTGAGATTGAATAGAGCAAGATATGACAGGGGTTCCAGGATCTCCCTTTTTAGTTGGAAAATTCCATCCATCTAGTTCATAGCCATTATAACAAGATTAGCAGATTCTATGGTTGTTTCAGGCTTTCCAGGTATTCTATCTTTTTCAAAAGATGGAATTGTAGCTGCTAGTTGTGCTAATTGGGTTTCAAGCATCTTATTAAAACTAAGTTGATTCTTAATTGCAGAAGAGAAATCATCCAATTTAGCATTTATGCTATCTAGCATCCTATCATTAGCATGGAGCTTCTTGTTTATACTATCAGTCATTGTACCTTAACCATAGACAAGATCTTTAAGAGAAGGGTAGTTATTACCTTGGTTATTTGGACATTGCGAAAAATTAAAAGTGTTACCATGAGAATTGGAGCGCTGAGTCCATCCTTGATTTGAAGAACGAAAATTGTTGTCATTGTTGATGAAGTTGAGGTCTTCATGTGTCTCAGGGCAATGGAGTCCGGAATGGCCAAATTTTCCACAGACTTCACATGTCATTTAATTCTCCATGGCTTGCACAGTCTTCAGGTGTACGCATCCTCTCGCAATTTCCTAGCCTTTTGGCCAGTAGGTCCACTTTAGCTGCAATCATGTCAGCTTCCTTTAACGAATGCATACCTCGCTTGCGCGGTTGCAGACGTTCCTCGTTCCATCCTTGATTGGACACCATCTTCTCGATCAAAGCATCTAGATGGCTTCTATCAAGAGGGGTTAATCCATGGTAGGAGTTTTGGATCAAAAGCCAATCCTCCATACCATGGTGTGGACAGGCAGTGACATACTCTTGCATTCGTTCCCAAGCCTCGGGAATCGATTCATCGGGTTGTTGTTGGAAACTAAAGATCTTATTGCGAAGAGAATTGGTCTTGCCTAGAGGAAAGAATTTCACTAGGAAAGAGTTGGAACACTTTTCCCATGTGTCCGCATCATTTTAGTTCGTATAGAACCATTGCTTGGCTTTTCCTAACAAGGAGAAAGGAAGGAGTCGCAAACGAATTGCGTCTGGGGCTACTCCTTTAATGATAAAGGTGCTGCATATTGTTGATACCAAAGGTGGCAAACGGATATACCGCAAGCGTACGGTAGTCAATGTAGCTTTCACCGGGAGTATTCCAGGTATCATATTTTCCACGGGAAACGTGAAGTGGACTAACTAGGTTCAAGATCGTTACATCAAGGATGTTGGTGATCAAAGAGGTTTAGAATATAGGTATAGAGAGGTTTTATGTAGCAAAAGATATCTGGTCTTGGTTTTCTAAGTACAAAGAGGTTTACCACCTCCTTCCTTTACAAGAGGCGACATGCGAAACAGGAGGAGATATAACTCCTCCTGAGGCGGCTGTACTATTGTCTTGATGCCCTAGCCATTTTAATAACTTGTCTTACACACGTGGTGGAATACGAAGACCAGACAAGGCTGTCACCACTTGCTGGCTACCACAAACAATCCGTGCAACAAGCGGCCCACACTGATAAGATATAGCCTAGACACCATGTCTACACTATACTTACTACTCTAATCTTAGATAGAGACTAGAGCACTTCACAAAGTAAAGCAATGTGCAGGTAAAGCAAGTATATACTTAAAATACCAGAACCAGAATATTAAATGCTGGAAGGACTCAGATAGAAAACTTACTAGAAGCTTGCATCCGTTGAGGTACACCTTAAAGAAGACTCCCGACAGGCCCGGGGCTTTCTCCAGAGGACTTCCCTCACTCTCTTCCCTCTTATTCTAACACTAAAACTACTATGATACACTTGGTATTTACTCCTTTGATGCCTCAAAAGTGAAGGACTAGGGGGTATTTATAGGGGGATGAAAGGCAGCGCCGCGTCAGCGATCCGCGTACTTCTCCACCTCTACGCTTGGATCCACCGTCCTTGAAACCACCTTGGATGAACGGCAGTGATGCAATGAGTACGTGGGAGGCATGGTCGAAGTCGGTGGAGTAAGGCGGTGGCCTGGGCCCATCATGGGCGGTTCGGCCGAACCACCCACTAGCAGGTGGGCCCTGCCAAGACCTTCTAGAAGCCTTGTGATGTTAGTGAAGTGATGCCTGTGAGGTGGGTCCACCAAGTGTGGTTTAGCCGACCCACCTCTGGCGAGTTGGGCCCACCACCTTGGTCCCCACCTGTCATGGACTGAGGCTATGTGATCCCCTTGTCTTTATCTTGTCGTTTCACACCTTGATCCGAGTGCTTTGCTCCTTAGCCATTGATTGAGGACACAATTGCGATCCAAAGGTGCAAATGGACTCCAGGGGGTGTGCCACGGATCGTGCCACGTCGACATGGCCATGAGGGCTCCCTACGTGGTTCGGCCAAACCATAGAGTGGGGCCACGTGGCCTCTGCTCTCTTGCGTATCACTCCATTACTTGATTCCTTGAAGTTGGAGTGCCGGGGCCACTATTCATGGTTCGGCCGAGCCATGAATAGTGTCCATCCAGTGCCCACTCGATCCTGAAGTGAAGTCCTTGAAGATTGTGACATTGTATTGCCATTTCGTCATAATTGGATTTGCATTATTTCTTCATCTTGGGCTTCTTAACTCTAAAATTACCTGTTTTGAGCACCTGCAAGCAAATACTAACATGTACATGTGGAACCAAGTTATTTGTACCTATGTTACTATGAGTTTGCTTATTTCTTCCCAAAATGAGTGTTTTGTTGACGGTTATGATGGTAGAAAACATGGTATAAATACCGTCAACAAGACCCCCCACACTTGAGTCTTTGCTTGTCCTCGAGTAAAGTTTAGAAAAAGAGGTTGGAAAGACATATCTAAGATAGTCGTGATCAAAGTTTTCATTTAACACATAGCTTATACTAGTGGGTTATGTGGCATTGTCTAGCATATATCCTTGAGATATTGAAAAAATGGAATAACTCACAAGGCAAAATCATCTCACTTTTGCCCTTCTCAGTGCTTAGAATTTTTTATATTGGTTTCAAAAAGAAAGCACATAGTTCATTCTTACTCCTCAAATAGTACTCTCTAGTCACTCAATTGTGTTTGGTTCCTTACCAAGACATATCTTAAAGATGCCTTCTTTGTTTTATCCGACATCTATCAGGCTTATGTGTAATTCAGGTAGGGATAAATATGGCAGGCATACTTGCATTGCATATATTGTAAAATCAAAACAAGGATCCAAGGAGAAAAATGTCATATACCTAGATCAAGATGTGCAAGTGTGTGAAAAGTGGTGAACTATAATGATCTCTCTCTACTTTGTTTTGGGACATGGCTATAATTTTTCTTTTCTTTTTTATTCATGAGCCTGGACTTGCTCAAATATATAATTTCTTTTTCTTGGACTTTCACTTGTCCATCTTTCTTTCTTTTTTTTTTCATTTTGCATAGCCATTGTCCCTTTTTTTATATCAACTAAGAGAGATATTCATTGACCTTTAAAACATGGAGCAATTATTCAATGGAAATGGATGACATGTTGTTGCGTACTTCCTAGTGTAGAAGCAACATATATGTGTGGTGTGTACGTGATCTTGATCTTTGGATTATGACATACTTCTCAACAAGGGTCAACAAGGTTTGATCGAACTCAAAGCAATTGCAAGTAGCATGGTGAGAAGGAGTTTCAAACATAATGGTTATATATGGCTTTGGTAGGAATTTTCTCACTATTGAGGAGTAAGTGACACTATGGTTTTATGACGTTTTCAAAAATAAACTTCTAAGTACTTTGAATGGAAAAAGTATGATTCATGAGCCAAGAGTGATCTCACATTTATCAACATCTTAGTCAATATGATTTTCTATCAAGATATTTACCCACAAGCATAAGCATATATGTCAAATTTGAACTTTGTGTCACCTCTACTCTTCAAATGTCATAAAATTTTATTCTTTTAATTTTGGAATGCAAGATTTCCAGTTTTTTTCATTTTATTTAAAAACAAAGAAATGAATTGAATAAATGCGAAATTTGAGAGGGGGAAAGGGTGCAAACCTGCCAGGGAACATACCTTCGCTGCAGGGAGCCTGGCTGGTGGGACCAGGCCACATAGGGTGGTTCGGCCGAACCACCAAATGTGCCGTTGTTCCACCGTTTGAATGTCCTCGTCTCAAGTTACACCTCTGCAAAGTTGTTCTGCCACTGGACCTTATTTTGTGGTTCGTCCGAACCAGGTTTTGCGAGTTTTTAGGTCCTGTTTGATCCAGCTGACATGTTGTGCACCGTGCCATGTTCGAAATTACCAATGGAGTTGTTGAGGGGGGGTCGTCCGAACCCCCCCACACACTTGTTTCTTTTTATCTGATGACACAAGCAGCGAACAACATCAAGTGCAGGTGTTCTGCTGGTGGCAACACACCAACAGAACGCAAAACAGTTTTATTCAATTTCTTAAAATGAAATGTACGCAAGATTACAATTGTAAAAATCAAAATTAAAAAGGGAAAACTAACTAATGCCTACTTTACTCTAAAGGAGTGCTAATCTAAGGAGAAGGTGGGTTTAGGATGTCCTCTTGCCCAATGGCTTTGGTTATACGCTTGAGCTTCGCATTATTGCTAATGCGGAGTGCGCGGAACTTGTCCTCCATATCTAGGGTTGCCATCCTAAGTTCCGACACCGTCTCCTCTAATTCATTGTTCCTCTTCCTAAAACTAGTTACAATTTTCAGCATCTTCTCCATGTTGCTTTTATCCTTCCGATCGTCTTCAAATTGGCCTGGCGGGCCATTGATCGGTGGTGGATCCATCCTCCTCCGAATGGATGAAGGAGAGTTGGAGTTGGAATCAAGGGATTCCTTCAACTGCTTCCTTTCATCCGAATTGAGAGGGGAGACGAATACCTTCCCTACACCGAGCCCACCACCAATGATCTTGCGGCCTTTGAATATGGTGGGTGTAGAAGGAGTGTAGGAGCTGATGCTCTTTGATGACTCCGAGTAGAGAGAGCTGGGACGCTGTTCCGGCACCTCCGGAGCCTTCCCCTTCAATGCCAATTGGCATGTGGTAGGCCTAATTGGCGTGGTGGAACAAACAGGGGGCTTCCGGAGATCCCGTCGTGGAGAGAGGGACCTAGGCGACGAAGTGGACCGAGGGGATGGCCGGGGGGTGATCGGCTGAACCCTCCTAGGGTCGGCCGAACCAAGCCTTCCCGCCGGTGACACTCCGGTCGGCGGCAGAGAGTTTAGTGGCTCCACCTCCAGCACAGTCGACGGCCATTGCTCTCTCTAGGCTCTCGGTTAGGGATCTTTGGGGCTTTGAAGTGCCCTCTCCCATGGGGATAATGGCGTTTTTGCTAGTTGGAGCCATAGTAGGATTCTCTGGTGTCTCAAGATCGGAAAATGGGTGCTGGAATGGTGAAGGAATGCAGGTGGAAGAAGGATGGAGGAGAGGAAGGGGTTAAGAAGATGAGTGCCAACGTTCTCCTTTTCGAACTCGCGAGAGAAGGTCAGGGGGAACATTGGCATAAAGTTCTGGACCTGATGGGTCACAACGGGTTGCATAGGGTGGTTCGGTCGAACCAGGGTTTGGCCATTTTGGCCGTGGCAACTTCTCCACATGCTCCCCGAGTGCCCCCTAAAGCGTGACAGTGTCGAGGGGTTGCCCTTTGTGGTTCGGCCGAACCATAGGGGTTCCCCAGACTTCTGTCACGTCTCTTGAAAGGGCTCCTGAATACTGCCCACTTTTCAAATTTTCAAAACACACCAAAAGTGGGTTCGCCCGCACTGGGTTTGAACTGCCCAGCGCATCCAGATTGTTCATTTTAAAGGTTTTGACACTTTGATAAATTTTGGTCCCAAGTGGTTACCAAGTTTTGGCTGTCCACTTCTAAATGGGTGTTTTGGGGACCCAGAAAATATTTGAAACCTATCTAGTGATCAAGCTATACAAACAAAAGAGGTAAGACATGTAGATTTTAGTTATGTTGGTTCATTATCAAGGAATGAATTCTATCATGTCAATTTCTTCTTCTATTGGTGCATGTTCATGAAAAACTTTGAGGCGATGACCATTTACCTTAAAGATGTTGCCATCGTCGTCTTGAAGCATGACGGCTCCATGCATTGCTGCATTGATTACCAGGTACGGTCCTTTCCATTTGCTCTTTAGCTTTCCATGGCCAAATAGCTTGACCCATGAGTTGAACATTAGGACTTTGTCTTCAGGATGGAATTCCTTGGGCTTGATCTTTTTGTCATGCCACCTTTTGGTTCTCTCTTTATAAATCCTAGCATTGTGATAGGCTTTTACTCTCCATTCCTCAAGCTCTGAGATTTGCATCTTTCTATTCCTTCCAGCAGAGGGCAGATTCATATTCCATTGTTTGATTGCCCAATGTGCTCTGTGCTCTAGCTCTACCGGTAGATGGCATGTCTTCCCATATACAAGTTGGTATGGTGACATATCAATTGGGGTCTTGTATGCGGTCCTGTATGCCCAGAGTGCATCCGGTAGTTTGCTCTTCCAAGCTGTTCCCATTTCATTGACAGTCTTTTGCAGGATGTTCTTGATTTGCTTATTGGTGGTCTCCGCTTGGCCACTTGTTTGGGGATGGTATGGAGTTGCAACATTATGCTTTATCCCCATGTCTGCCAAGAAACGTCGGAAGCCTCTATCTATGAAGTGAGACCCTCCATCACTTATGACTAGTCTTGGGGTGCCAAACCTTGGAAATATGACTTCTTTGAACATCCTTTTTGAATGTGAAGCATCTGCAGGTTGTGCAAGGCATAGCCTCCACCCATTTGGACACATAGTCGACTGCCACCAGGATGTACTCACAACCTTGAGACTTGGGGAATGGACCCATGTAGTCAATTCCCCATGCATCAAATAGTTCCACTTAAAGATTGTTTGTGAGTGGCATTGCATCCCGGGTGTTGATATTCCCATGTTTTTGACATCTTGCACATCTCTTCACATAGTCTTGTGCATATTTGTACATGGTAGGCCAAAAGAATCCACTTTGCCATATCTTTGCATGGGTTCTAAATACCCCATAATGGCCTCCATATTTTGCTCCATGGCATTTCTCAATGATCTTGATTGCTTCATTCATTGGCACGCACCTTCTCAACATTCCATCATTGCAGACTCTGTATAGATATGGCTCGTCCCAGAGATGCACCTTACTCTCTTGGATGAGTTTCTTCTTGTCTGCCGCCGGTGGCACATATCCTGTGACCATGAAGTTGACAATGTTTGCATACCAGGGGTTGGAGTCCATGACCTTGAGGAGTGTGTCGTCTCACAGAAAGTCGTCGATGGGCAGATCCTGTTTGTCTTTGAATTGCATTCTAGACAAATGATCGGCTACAGAGTTTTCTACTCCCTTTTTATCTTTAATTTCAAGATCAAATTCTTGGAGCAGTAATATCCATCTTATTAATCTTGGTTTAGCATCTTTCTTAGTGAGCAAGTACTTTAATGTAGCATGGTCAGTGTAAATGATGACTTTAGCTCCAACTAAGTAAGATCTAAATTTGTCTATAGCAAAAACTACGGCCAACAATTCTTTTTCGGTTGTTGCATAATTTAATTGCGGCCCAGTTAAGGTTTTGCTAGCATATGAGACTGCATGATGTTTCTTATCTTTGCTTTGTCCTAAAACAGCACCTACAGCATAATCACTAGCATCACACATTATCTCAAAAGGAAAGCATCCAATCAGGGGGCTGTATGATTGGCGCAGAGACAAGTGCTTTCTTAAGATAATAAAAGGAGTCTAAGCACTCATCATCAAAGTTAAAGGGTGCATCTTTAGCAAGCAGGTTTGTTAAAGGTCTAGCAATTTGAGAGAAATCTTTTATAAGCCTTCTATAAAATCCTGCATGACCAAGAAAGCTACTGGACACCCTTAACATTCGTGGGCGGTGGAACTTGCTCTTGACCTCTATTTTGTCTCTATCCACCTCTATCCCACGCTCGGACACTCTATGTCCTAGCACTATTCCTTCTCGAACCATGAAGTGGCATTTCTCCCAGTTCAAGACTAAGTGCTTATCCTCACATCTTTGTAAGACACGGTCCAGATTCTCTAGGCTGTGATTGAAAGTTTTGCCATAGACTGAGAAGTCGTCCATGAACATCTCCATGATTTCTTCGATCATATCGGAGAAAATGGACATCATGCACCTTTGGAAAGAGGCAGGAGCATTGCATAGGCCAAAGGACATGCGCCTGTATGCATATGTTCCATAGGGGCATGTGAAAGTTGTCTTACTTTGGTCGTCGGGATGGATTGGGATTTGGTGATAACCCGAATACCCGTCAAGGAAACAAAAGAAAGAATGTTTTGCAAGCCGTTCCAACATCTCGTCGATAAATGGTAATGGAAAGTGATCTTTCTTTGTGGCCTTGTTAAGCTTTCGGTAGTCTATACACATTCTCCAACCCGTGACGGTTCGTTGAGGGATTAGTTCGTTTTTCTCATTTTTCACGACCGTCATCCCTCCTTTCTTAGGCACTACTTGGACGGGGCTGACCCACTCGCTGTTAGGAACAGGGTAGATTATGCCCGCAGTGCAAGAGTTTCAAGACCTCTTTCTTCACTATTTCTCTCATCGCATTATTTAGCCTTCGTTGCGGCTCCCTAGAAGGTGCATCATCTTGCTCAATTGGGATGCGATAGGTGCAGAGAGTTGGACTAATTCCCTTAAGATCTTGAAGGGAGTAGCCTAAGACAGAGCTGGTGTTTCTCTAGAATGGTGATGAGTTTGGAAGTTTCCTCCTCAGAGAGTTGGTCACTAATGATTACGAGAGTCTCTCTATCACCATTAAGGAAGGCATACTTAAGTCCAGAAGGAAGAGGCTTAAGTTCTATAGAGGGTTTAGATGGGGGTTTAGATTTATCCAAGTCTAAAGGTTCTTCTAATTTGGCCTCTTCTTGGATGAAATCCTTAGCATCTTCTTCTAGATCAGGATGAGAAGGTTCTAGAAGCGATGCAGCCATCACTTCCTCTATCGGGTCAGTCTCGAGGCGCAATTCTACTTTAGAGTTGGCAGAATTTGCTAATGGAATTGAAACGCAAAGGTTCTTCCCGAGATGACCTTCAAGGTTCCCCCATGGACTCCATCAAGGAATCTCATGAGCGTGTGTCCAATCAATAAGTCAAATTCCTCTATATCAAATATGAAGAAGTGTAAGAGGATATGGACCTTGTTAATTGTGACAGGAATGGTCTGTGCAATCCCGCAGCTCTCGATTAATTTCCCTGAGGGTAATTTAAGAAATTTGTTGGTCGGGGCTAGAGGTTCCTCTCCTAGGAGTGTATTTGCTAATGACTTAGACATAATGCTAACTCCTACGCCGGGGTCATAAAGAGAGTCTATGGTAGTCCTATTTATGACGCAAGGAATGGTTGTGAAGCAAGATAGGGTCTTAATAACCTCAGATGAGGCTTTGGCCTCCTTCAACCATTCGTCACTCATAATGGACGTGAGCTCCTGAGCAGTCTCCTTAAGATAGCGAGTCTCAAGGTGATGTGGGATGTGATCATTTGGAGCTCTACGAGTTGTAGACTTCTTTTGCACAGGTTGATTCGAGGCATTTCCAAAATCGGAGAAGAGATCAGCCTCGATATCAAGAGAAAATTCCAGAGATTTAACATCCTTTGGAGGAATTGGTGGTTTTGGTTCAGGTTCAACAGCTTGTGATGTAAGTGGTGAGGTTCCGGCTATCGTAGGTTCGTCCTTCGTGGCTTGATCTTCCTCGAGGGCTTAATCATAGATATTAGTGTAGGGGGTGTTCTCGAGAATTTTCGCAAGAACTTCCTTACCTTCACTAATAGAGAGATGGAAGAACGCTCCCTTGGAGGCTAAATCAAGAAATTGTGCGGAATTTTGGCTAAGACCGAGGTAGAAATGTTGCAAGAGAGCTGGCTCGGTTATAGCTAAATCAGGGCCGGCAGATACTAAGTCTGTGAAACGGGCCCATGCCGCACCTAGAGGCTCCTTATCCTTTTGTCTAAAGGTTAGGATCTCTACACGAAGACGAGCAACTCGGGGAATGGAGAAGAAGGTGATCCAGAACTTTGATTGTAGCTTCTCCCATTCTCCATTTACACTACCTACGTGACGAGTATACCATCGTTTGGCTATTCTCGTCAAAGAGAACGGAAATAGCTTCCACTTAAGGGTATCTTGTTTCATCCCGTGGATATGTATGCATGAGCATAATTGCTCGAAATCCCATAGGTGTGTATAGGGGTTCTCATCTTCATCCCCAGAAAAAGCTTTCTCCTAAACCATCGCTATGAGACTCGGGCGTAGCTCATAACGAACGGCCAAAATGACCTATGATGAACTAGGCGGCTCCATACTAGCGCCCGATGGAGCACCATACTCGAAGATAGGTGTTTGATCCATGTGTGTGTGGAAAAGATAGTTTTGATCAAACAAGGATAACTAAGACGACTCGACTCTAGTTAAGACGGCTACCGTTCCCCGGCAACGGCGCCAGAAAGCTTGTTGACGCCAAAGGTGGCAAACAGATATACCGCAAGCGTACGATAGTCAATGTAGCTTTCACCGGGAGTGTTCTAGGTATTGTATTTTCTATGGGGAATGTGAAGTGGACTAACTAGGTTCAAGATCGTCAGATAGTGATCAAGGATGTTGGTGATCAAAGAGGTTTAGAATATAGGTATAGAGATGTTCTATGTAGCAAAAGATATCTAGTCTTGGTTTTCTAATTATAAAGAGGTTTACCACCTCCTCCCTTTACAAGAGGCGACAGGTGAAACAGGAGGAGATATAACTCCTCCCGAGGCGGCTGTACTATTGTCTTGATGCCCTGCCGTTTTAATAACTTATCTTACACACGTGGTGGAATACGAAGACCAGACAAGGCTGTCACCACTTGCTGGCTACCACAAACAATCCGTGCGACAAGCGGCCCACACTGATAAGATATAGCCTAGACACCACATCTACACTATACTTACTACTCTAATCTTAGCTAGAGACTAGAGCACTTCACAAAGTAAAGCAATGTGCAGGTAAAGCAACTATATACTTAAAATACCAGAACCAGAATATTAAATGCTAGAAGGACTCAGATGGAAAACTTACTAGAAGCTTGCATCCGCTGAGGTACACCTTGAAGAAGACTCCCGACAGGCCCGGGGCTTTCTCCAGAAGACTTCCCTCACTCTCTTCCCTCTTATTCTAACACTAAAACTACTATGATACACTTGGTATTTACTCCTTTGATGCCTCTAAAGTGAAGGACTAGGGGGGTATTTATAGGGGGATGAAAGGCAGCGCCACGTCAACGATCCACGTACTTCTGCACCTCCACCCTTGGATCCACCGTCCTTGAAACCGCCTTGGATGGATGGCAGTGATGCAATGAGCACGTGGGAGGCATGCTGGAAGTCGGTGGAGTAAGGCGGTGGCCTAGGCCCATCATGGGCGGTTCGGCCAAAACACCCACTGGCAGGTGGGCCCTGCCAGGACCTTCTAGAAGCCTTGTGATGTCAGTGAAATGATGCCTGTGAGGTGGGTCCACCAAGTGTGGTTCGGCCAACCCACCTTCGGTGTGTTGGGCCCACCACCTTGGTCCCCACCTATCATGGACTAAGGCTGTGTGATCCCCTTGTCTTTATCTTGTCGTTTCACACCTTGATCCGAGTGCTTTGCTCCTTAGCCATTGATTGAGGACACAATTGCGATCCAAAGGTGCAAATGTACTCCAGGGGGTGTGCCACGGATCGTGCCATGTCATCATGGCCACGAGGGCTCCCTACCTGGTTCGGCCGAACCATAGAGTGGGGCCACATGTCCTCTGCTCTCTTGCGTATCACTCCATTACTTGATTCCTTGAAGTTGGAGTGCCGGGGCCACTATTCATGGTTCGGCCGAACCATGAATAGTGTCCATCCAGTACTCACTCGATCCTGAAGTGAAGTCCTTGAAGATTGTGGCATTGTATTGCCATTTCGTCATAATTGGATTTGCATTATTTCTTCATCTTGGGCTTCTTAACTCTGAAATCACCTGTTTTGAGCACCTGCAAGCAAATACTAACATGTACATGTGGAACCAAGTTATTTGTACCTATGTTACTATGAGTTTGCTTATTTCTTCACAAAAAGAGTGTTTTGTTGACGGTTATGATGGTAGAAAACATGGTATAAATACCATCAACACATATATCCAAGAAGTGTTGGAGGTGTGCATTGGCATCCTCGTGAGCTTTGCCACAAAATGGGCTAGCTTGAACCATTGTGATTAATGCGGACTTTAACTTAAACTGAGTGTTTGCCTCGATGACACCGGGGCCTGTTGCTATATTAGCAGCAGAAGGTGCAGAGAATTCACGGATGGTCCTTTCGGCCATATTCGTGATTCTAAAGATAACTATCTAGACTTGATTAAAATCAAAGGAATTCAACAGTTGCTTTCCCCGGCAATGGCGCCAAAAATACTTGTTAGCAAATCTGACGCAATCACCAAGACTAGAGATATCCCCGGCAACGGCGCCAAAAATGCTTGTTGACTGTTGACATCTACTAACGTCGCCAAATATAACTATATAACTTTTAATGCGAGAGGCGAGATAAGAAGATGAATGGTAATTAATTAAGTTGTCATCAGCAACTAGCCACTTTCTACTACCAACATTCTTATGCAAGAACTAGGTTGTCATCCCTAATTAATAATGCTAAGAATAAATAAAGGTTCTATATATTAATCTACGTGACTAGGCAGAAATAAATATAAATAATATAAACTAAGACCAGTTCTGCAAGCGGACAGATAATTATACCATTGTAGTATTTTACCTTGGGAGTTCTACCAGGTTGTCGATTTATATTTATACCGCTGGGAAGGACTAGGATAAACTTTAATCTATTATATTAATAGTGATGGTATACAATGGATAAGTGACATTACCGATGTCATTTACTCTACTCATAAAAGGTAGAGGTCACAAGGCAAATAAGGTGATAAGTATGATCAAGCATCATAAATAAAAGATAATCATCAGAGCACTTCTCTAGTCATAGTAATAGCTAGCCAATGGATAAACTAAGGAATTAATATCAAAGGTAATTCTATAGCTATATCAATGAATAACTCTAATTAGTGCAATTACATCTAGCAATCATTGTTAGACTAATCCTATATCATAATCACATGCAAAGGGCATCATCTAGAAAGGTTGTGAAACAGAGTCATCATCCAACTTCGCGACCGTGCCTGCTGGCCTACATACGGGGGGTGGACTACAGAGGACTCAATGCAGCTGTCACCTACGCGATCTACCACACGACCCGGTACATCAGGGTGCACTCGTAGATAAACAAAATACCTAGACACCACGTCTACATATCGTTCATCATCTATCCATCGTCCACATGAATAAACGCTATACGAGCAATTACTTGAATTCAATAAGATCAAACCAACTATACTAGACATATAATCAAAGTATACAAAGATTATTGTAATCAAGAACATACGAACTATTAAGAACAATATTTTCTAATCATAATGAAGAATACAATAATAGAGAAAGAACTAGAATTATACCGAACTCCGTGCTCCAGACAGACGCCGGGGCTCCAGATCCGCTGAAGAACTAGAACTCCTTTACTCTCTAATCTAACTAGGCTAGAACTATGAACTAGGAGGCTCTTGATGAACTAGAAGGCTCTTGATGGCTTGAGGACTTGATGCCTTGAATGAATGATGGGTTGATGCCTCCAGGGGGTCTGCACCTTTATTTATAGCCTGGTGGGATGCACGTGCGCCGTAGGATCAAACCGACTTGAAACAAGGGCTGATGATGACTCCATAGAGGCGGTGGAAGAAGACTCCAGAAGATGGGCCAAAACCCTAGTGGGGGGGCGCTGGCCGGCCCCACCCTAGGTGGGTCTTGGGCCCCGGTGCTTCGGGTGTGTTCCAGATGCTTCTAGTGTTCTCGTGATGATGTTTCCTTGGAGCTTAAGTTACGTGGTAATCATGCTCTTTAGCCCTTCTTTTATGCTTTTCTAGAATAGCCCCTGGAAAATGCAGAACATGCAAAACTCGTGGAAACTGTCAGTTAAAACCCTAGACTAGTGTGTATTCATGTATCATTTGGTTTCTAAAGTTCTAATAAAAGTTGACGTTATCCACCGTCAACATTGATAGTTACTAACGCTATCAAAAGAAGGTAGCCAAATCTATCCTCTAGCAGTGGAAACAATACTTCTCAATGCAATCACTAGGGTTGTCAGTCCCTATGCTCAAAGTATGTGATTGTTGGCCAAAAATGCTATGGGTAACATAGGATTCTGCAAGCGCACAGAACCATCAGTGTAGCACTTTACCCGGGAGTATCAGGTGTCGAATTTATATTTTCCCAAAGGAAGGTGGGATTTGTGATTCCAAGGATATGATAGTCAAGGATCTTGATTTGGATAAATGGGGTAATAACCTTAGTAAGGATAAATCAATGAAGTATAACTAAGGTGGAAACACGCACTAGGTAGCACTGGAGTCTTGGGGAGAACTCTATCTCAGTAAAAGATCAAATGATTGTTATACCAAAGAGACTGCTATACTTGAGACACACAAAGTCCTAAACTCGCTGGGGTTCGACTAATTAGGCACCGTACATCCCGAAGTCCTACGCTTATACCGGATACTAGGCCGAACTGTGGTAGAATACAGAGGATCCTAGGGCTGTCACCACCTAGCAACTACCACTACTATTCGTGGGCCTAGCGGCACATAAGGGTAAGCTATAGCCTAAGCACCTCGCTTAATCTATAAAACTTACTACTCTAACTCTAGCCAAGGAATTAGAGCACTCTAACCAAGCAATGAGCAAGTATAGAGCTACTTAAAGTAAAACAATAGTAAATGAAGAAGGGGATCTTTATTACCGATAAGAGTGAAGAACACCGCAGAGGAGGTCACCGAGAAGCCTGGCTCCACCACAGACTTCTTCCTTCTCTTGACTTCTCTCCAACACTCTACTCTCTAGTGTTTCTTGTGTGCTCCTAAGTGTTACTTCGTGTTTCTACTTACAAGTGAGGATCCTAGCCCTATTTATATTGTACGACTGCACCAGGGGTACTTGTTGGCTTGCTGGAATGCGGTGGCGCGAAGGAGGGGGCGGGCGCCCGGTTGGATGCACCGCCTTGCATCCAACAGCCCTCCGTCCTCCCCTATGGCGGTTGCATGGTCGGTTTGTGCTTTGGAAAGGCGGTTTGCAACCCCTGGGAGGATGACATGTGGGCCCTTCAATCCATGGCACTTTACTTGATAACCATTGGATGAAAACCGACTTCAATTGATGGTGTAGATGCTCCTGGACACCCTCCCTCAGATTGTGGACGTGGCACTCAACTTTGACAGGGCGAGCACCCTGTTGATAGGGCCACTGGATCCCCGTGCCTTGTATCTGAGCCGTTGATGATGTTTCAACATGCCACAGACCATTTGGGAGATTGGCACACGGATCAGTGAGGTGGCAAGTGCCATTTGGTACTTTGGACAGGGCGGGTGCCCTATTGGCAGGGCGGGAGCCCCCCTCTGGCTCCCATGTGGCAGCTGAGGTGTCAGGTGTCTTGCCTTGCTTTGTTTTGCCTTGTTTTCACCATTTTTTCTGCATACACAAGATTTCTCCAAGGACATGTGGAACTAGGTAAGTTTCAAGGTGGGTTCTTTGCTTTTCATGTGGTTTTACCTTGATTATGGGTGAAATGTTGACGATAAAATAGGGTGTTAGCGACCGTCAACATCATGCAAGTTTTGGTTGTCTTACGCGGTTAGAAAATCTAAATTTAATTCCTAAATTTTACTTGGTCAAAAAGTTTAAGTGCCATGTATGTGTTGAATCAAAACAACCACGCAAGCCACTTAAGGCTGCTGAGGCGAGGAATCTGGCACCTCTAGAACTTCATTCCGATTTGTGCGAGATGAATAAAATTTTGACTAAAGGTGGTAAAACATACTGTCTCACTTTTATAGATGACTCCACCAGATTTTGCTATGTGTATCTATTAAAAACTAAAGATGAAGCGTTTAATTATTTTAAGGCCTATAAAGCTGAAGTTGAGAACCAACTTGAAAGGAAAATAAAATGGTTAAGGTCCAATCGAGGTGGAGAATATTTCTCTACTGTGTTCGATGAGTTCTGTATGGAACATGGCATTGTTCATGAGAGGACACCACCATTCTCACCATAGTCCAATGGGATTGCTGAAAGGAAAAATTGCAATCTAACAGATTTGGTGAATGCCATGTTGAGTACAGCGGGATTATCCAAGGAATGGTGAGGTGAGGCGATTTTGACAGCGTATCATGTCCTGAACAGAGTTCCAACAAAGAACGAAGAGATCACTCTATTTGAGGAATGGGAAAAGAGAAGGTTAAATATCTGATATTTGCGCACTTGGGGTTGTTTGGCTAAGGTGAATGTGTCAATCAATAAGAAGCGTAAATTTGGGCCTAAAACTGTTGATTGTGTATTTGTTGGCTATTCCTTTCACAGCACAGGATATAGATTCTTAATTATAAAATCTGATGTGCCTAATATGTATGTTGATACTATCATAGAGTCAAGAGACGCTACATTCTTTGAGAATGAGTTTCCCATGAAGAATACACCTAGTGAAATAAGTCATGAGACTATAATTTCCCATGAGCACGAACTGTCTATTTCCTATAGATCGTGCTGAGGATTCTCATGTACACATCCCTGAGGTGGATGACACTATAGTCACTCGAAAGAGCAAGAGACCGAGGGTTGCCAAATCCTTTGGTGATGACTTTATAGTGTACCTTGTGGAATACACGCCAACCACCATTAGAGAGACATATTTCTTTCATGATGCTGACTTGTGGAAGGAAGCAGTAAGGACTGAGATGGATTCTATTATGTCTAATGTAATATGGGAGGTCGTTGACCGTCCTTATGGTTGTCAACCTATAGGGTGCAAATGGATCTTCAAGAAAAAGCTTAGGCTTGATGGTATAATTGAGAGGTACAAGGCAAGCCTTGCAGCCAAATGATATACCCAGAAGGAGGTTGATATCTACTCACCAGTTGCTCCATACAATTCGCACGTTGATTGCCATGGCAGCCTCTTATGGTCTTATCATTCATCAGATGGATGTTAAGACAGCTTTCCTAAATGGAGAGTTAGATGAGGAGATCTATATAGATCAGCCAGAAGGGTTCATTGCCGATGGTCAAGAGAACAAGGTGTGCAGGTTATTAAAATCATTGTATGGCCTAAAACACGCACCTAAGCAATGGCATGAAAAATTTGATAATACTCTTACAGCTGCTGGCTTTGCTGTAAATGAGGCAGACACGTGTGTGTATTATCGATATGATGGGGGTGAGGCTGTTATGCTGTGCCTTTATGTTGATGACTCTTGATCTTTGAATCTAATCTCAATGTGATTGAGGAACTAAAGAATCTTCTATCGAGAAATTTTGAAATGAAAGATTTGGAAGAAGCTGATGTCATTCTAAACATCAAGCTTATTAGAGAAGGTAATGGTGGGGTAACTTTGTTGCAATCCCATTATGCGGAAAAGGTATTAAGTCACTTTGGTTTTAGTGACTGTGCTATTGAGGAGAAATCAGAGAATAGAAAGGGATCAATTGACATACTCCCAGATCATAGGCTCTCTCATGTATCTTGCGAGTGCAACAAGGCCTGACATCTCATATGCTGTGAGCAAATTGAGTTGGTTTGTGTCAAACCCAGGGAGATGATCATTGGCATGCTCTTGAGAGAGTGTTGCGATATCTTAAGGGTACTATGACATATGGTATTCATTATACTGGAAACCTAGAGTGTTAGAAGGCTACTGTGATGCCAACTGGATCTCTGATGCTGATGAGCTTTATATCACAAGTGGATATGTGTTCCTGCTTATAGGTGGCGCTATTTTTTGGAAGTCTTGGAAGCAGACTATCTTAACGAAGTCTACAATGGAAGCAGAACTCGCAGCATTAGAGCATCTCTAGCAACACTACCTATCCCACTACCTATCCCCAATCTGGGTAGTGGTGGCTAAAAAATCCACTCTAGCAGACTACCTATCCCACCCAACAGTTTTATTGTCTACCCAAATCCCCCTCTCCCTACCCATTCCCGTTGGGCCAAGAGTGGCTACCCAAAAGTCTGGCCAATAGTTTTTTCTCTCACCCACGCGTGCCCGTGTGCTGCTCTCCGCTCGCCGCCGCCCCGACTGGTCGCTACCACCTCCGCGAGCTTTGGCGGTGTGTCGAGGATGGCTGCGTGTAGGGTCGAGATGGTGGACTAGAGGGGGTGAATAGTCCTTTTTAACAACTAATCGCAGCGGAATAAAACCTATTCGGTTCTAGCAACGATTCACCCCTCTAACCATAACTCTTAGCACCTTGTCAAAGATCCTAACAAGAAACAAAGGTGCAAGCCTAGCTTGAGCTTCCCTAAACCATTCTAGCGCAAGGTCACACAAACCTAAGCACTAGTACTTTAAGCACGGGGGAAACTCCTACCAACTAGCAAGCAAAAGTGCACTAAGCACTGATGCTCACTAAGTGCTCAATGACAAGGATACACAATCCTAATCAAGGAGCGCAACTTACTTAGCTACACAAACTAAGCAAGACACTAGTTCTAAGCTACACAAGCTAAGAACATGAGTGGTAAGCTACATAAGCTAACTGATCTCACAAGAGCAACTAAAACTACACAAGTAAAGTAATGCACAAAATAAATAACTTGTGTAGAAGGGAGCAAACCACCGCGAAAGATGGGAAGGATGTTGACGCGGTGATTTATTTCCCGGAGGTTCACTTGTCGCCACAAGCTACTGTCCTCCATTGAGACAAGCTCCATGGTTGCCGCCAGTCCTCTTGCTAGTGGTGACCCGCAAGTCACACTCTCCCACGTGGGGTGCTTACCACAAGCTCAAGCACTTAACTCAGCCAGACCACTTGTCGCTCTTCACGTCTCTCTCTACTAGCGATGCCCTTCGCGACTCCCGCGGGGTGAGCTCCAACCCCTCACAAGCTTGCTCTGGAGCCAAGCACAATCTCCTTACTTGCTTCCATGGAGCCTCTCGCCACCAAGACATCTAGGAGGTGGCGACCTCCAAGAGTAATAAGCACCATTAGCTTGCAACTCGATCATCCAGTTCCACTCAATGCAATCCTTATGATGCAATGCACTAGCGATCGATCTCTCACTCTTTGATTCGCGTAATATGATCACAAGTGAGTAGGAGGGCACCAAGCCAAGCACAAGCAAGGGAACACATTCCCAAGGTGCTCAACCCCCTGCCTTAGCCGGCCCTCAGCTCTATTTATAGTCCACAAGCCAAATAGAGCCGTTACCACTAAAAACGTCCACACCGGACGCGCAGACAGGAGCACCGGACGCGTCCGGTGCATCACAGAATGCCACGTCATCTAGCCGTTTGAAAGTTACCATTACACGCCAATGGCTAACTCAGCTCGCGCCTTCTCTGTCCACACTGGATGCGTTCGCCGTCACACCGGACGCGCGGAGCTCAGTATCCGGTGCGCGACCAGAGAGCACCCAAGTGCCACCGGACGTCCGATGCGCACCCACCGGACAGGCCACAGCGTCCGGTGCACCTCTGCTCTTCCACGCGCTACCACGTCACAGTCATCGGACTGTGTAAACAGTAACTGCTCTGCGTCCGGTGCCAATGAACCCGTGTCCGGTGTAACTACTCCGAAACACGCTGTCCTTGGCCACCTTCACCGGACGCGCGCCTCAGCGTCCGGTGCATGTTTCTCCACTGAAACACCACCAAAAAACTCTGAGCCTTCAACTCCTTTGGCAAATGTGCTAACACCACAAGTGAACAATCTCATGTGCAAATGTGTTTAGCTTTTCATAATCATTTTCACAAAGGATTTTCTCTCTTTTCACCGCGCCACTCGATCCTAGCAACGTATGCAAAGTTAGATCGCTCAAGTGGCACTAGATGACCAATATGCAAACAAGTTTGCCCCTTTTGATAGTACGACCATCTATCCTAAATCCGGTCAAGTACTTCTCTACTCAACCTTAGACCGGTGAAATGGAAATGCCCTAGGTTATACCTTTGCCTTGCACTTTCCATTTCGATCACCGTCTTCATCACCGTCTCTGATACCATCGACGCCGGTACAACACATGCACCAACACCTCATGAATGATATGATCCACTTCATATCATCACGTGGCTTTTGGTTCATCGATTCTCGACTTGCTTGCTCTTCACTATTGCGTTGGTCCATCGGCACCAAGCCATCACCCGACTTGCCCTTCACACTTGCAACCGGTCCGTCGACACGAAGCCTTGCCTTGATCTTCTCCACCTAGCGATATGACTACATGTCATGTCTCATGTGCATTTAGCTCCTTCATCATCACATGTGTGAGCTAAGCAATCATCCCTATCCATTTCCACCTCCATGGCATAGATGCTCACACACATGTACCTGTGGATTAATTTCCTGTGTAATTAACACTTAAACACATATTAGTCCACCTAAGTTGTCACTCAATTACCAAAACCAAACAAGGACCTTTCACCGCGGCCGGATCCAGCCACCCCTAGGCGTCCGCCCTGACCACAGCTGCTCCGACGTCCGCGCATCCGCCCCGACCGCGGCAGCTCCATCTGCATCTGCCCCGGTCACGGCTCCGACGTCCGCGCATCCGCCCCGGCCGTGGCTCCTCCATCCGTGTCCGCCCCGACCACGTCTGCTCCATCCGTGCCTTCCCGGCCGCGTCCGCTTTGTTCGTGTGTGCTCCGTCCGCGTCTCCGATACCCGTTTGCATCTGCTCCGGTGACGTCCAACTAGAGGTTGCCCACTGTGCTGTGTAGTACTGCACACGGACATCCGCTGCACACCTAGCCCATCGCTGCCCTCTGGACACAGGTTCAATCTCCTCTCTCTGCCTTCCTATGTATGAACTGTACGATGCAAATGTGTGTGTGCAAAGCCATCAAACTTATTTGTTCTTTCATTTTCAAATTAGTTTGCAATGGATTTCCAAGGTAGCTATACGGATTTGTTGTCGGAAGACACTCTTGTTGATTCGGTTGCATTGACTGAACCTATGCAATTCTCTCAATCAATGCCCACAAGAAGAACTGCAAATTTTACACAACAAGAAGATATTCAACTTTGTGAATCTTGGGAGAGTGTGAGAACTAATCCTATTATTAGCAATGAGCAACCGAGTGAAGCATATTGGCAGAGAATCACAGATCACTTCCATACCAACAAAGACTTCGAATCTGATAGGAATAAAACTTCACTCGAGCATAGATGGGGTACAATTCAAAGAGAGTGTCAAAAATTTTAAGGTCTGTTTGAAGATGTGGAGCGTCGGCATCCGAGTGGAGTTCCATACCAAGAGCATGTAAGCTTCTTGTATGTCGGTCAATTAATTCATATGTGCAATCTTGTTTATTTGATTGTTCCATTTTGAATGCAGCTACTGGAAGCACAACTCGCTTACTCAGGTGGAAAGAAGAGAGGATTTCCCTTGCTGCATTGTTGGCTCAAAGTGTGGAAAGCACAAAAATTTCAATCAATTAATCCAAGGGACAAGAAGAAGGCTACCAATGCCAAGCAATCAATTAATCCAAGGGACAAGAAGAAGGCTACCAATGCCAAGAAGCAGAAGACTTCCAATGCTACATCATCCAATCCAATCAATTTTGATGAAGCTGAAGGTACGGGAAGCCCACAAACTCCTAATTTTTCTCAAATGTCACAAAGACCCATGGGAAGGAAGCGTGCAAAAGAACAACTCAAGAACAAGGGAGCAGATGGTGGCTCATATAAGAATGTGATTGAGGAATTGCTTGTTGAGAGGAAGGAGGAAAGGAAGATGGAGGATTTAAGGTGGCAAGAGGCCAAGACAATGCAGGAGCATAGGATATCTATTGATGAGAAGCGATTGATGTGGGAACAAGAGCAAAAGATGATGTTTTGTGATGTCAACACTTTAGATATGGACCAGAAGAATTATGTTTTGACAATGAGGGCTCAAATCATGGCACGAAAGCCTGGCTGAGTTCTCCCAAAGCTTGGGTGGTTCTAGTGGTGGCAAGTCAAACTGCAGGAGATGATGGACTTGGTGGCGATGCTTCTATTTCCGCTTTGTTTCATTGTGTTTAAATTATTGTCATCGTACTTTAGTTAATTATGTTTGAACTTTGCTGGATCATGTTTGAACTTGCTGGCGATGCATCCTTATTTATCATGTTTGAACAATGTACTCTATTTTAAACTTTATTTTATTATTTTCTATTTAATTATGTGCACTATGAGTTTTATTTGTGGCTAAATTGTTGAGGAGAAATGAAGATCATAAAGTGGCAACATGTATTTGTGAGAAATAAAATAGGTAGTCTGTTTTAGGTAGTATTGCTGGAGATGACATTGAAAAATAGGTAGTATCAGACTAGGTAGCTACCCAAACAGAGAAATAGGTAGTCTATTTTAGGTAGCATTGCTAGCGATGCTCTTAGACACTGCTAGGGTTGAGGCCGAGTGGCTACGTGATTTCCTATTGGATTTACCGGTAGTTGAAAAACCGATACCGGCTATTTCCATGAACTGTGACAACCAAACTGTGATTCAAAGGTCAACAGTTCTAGGAATAACCTGAAGTCTACAAGGCATATTAAGAGAAGATTAAAATCTGTCAGAAAGTTGAAAACCTCCGGAGTTGTAACGGGGGATTATGTCCACATGTCGAATAATCTGGCAGATCAGTTCACTAAGGGTCTGTCACACAATGTGATAGAAAGTGCATCAAGAGAGATGGGTATGAGACCCACGTGAAATCTACTATAGTGGTAACATGTTCTATGTGATCGGAGATCCCGTGAAGTAGAGTGGTGAAACAAGGTAGGAGTAGATTGAGAGGAAAGAGCCCTTTTCTTGACTCATTTCTGATGCACATCTTTCCTATCTGTAAGGCAGGATGGTATTTACCTTAATGTATTCCAAGAGTCTTTTGAAGATGAGATGTCCTACAGACCATCTTTTGAGGAATACACCTATATGAGTCAGACTCCTGGTCACAATCTATGAGATATGGGTAATCTGTAAATACTCATGAAAGGCACTGAAGTGTGACTTATATGCTTCAAACAGCGGGGATGCTTGTTATAGCCTAGTATCAGCAAAGGACTTGAGTGAATCTCACCTCACACAAAACTGTCAATTCAAGGCATAGTCCACTGTTCAGTTGTGGCTGAGTGAAACTCTCGTTCTAGGTGGATGTTCAACTTAACAGTCTCCACCAAAACACTGGTATATCAAAGAATTGTGATTCTAGAATTACATGGATACAAACCGTAGAGTTTGGTGGGGATTGTTGGATTTATTATGGGTTAGGCCCATTTATATATTCAATAAATCAATAAACTCTATGGTATGTAATTATGTGTATTATTACTTGTACCAGATTGGAATTCCAAAGGTCATTGACTTGACTTATATGGTGGAAAATATTCCACTTAATTTGAGAGGTTAAGGAGGGACCAAGGTGTGCCACACGCGCGCGTGTCGCTGACCCCGCCGGCCGGCCGGGCCGTGGGCGTGGGCGTGGCGTGGCGAGGTGAGGCGAGGCAGGCGAGCAGGCAGGCGGTGAGCGGGCGTGGTGTGTTAATTTTTAGCACCCACTAATCACAGGAGTTATAACTAAAGTTGATCTCTCTGTATGCCTGACTGTTAGACTGCCTCGAGACCTTTCTCCTCCTCTCCTTCCTTCTAGCGCCGGCAGGATATAGGGGACAACCCCTGTCTTTTCGGTACATAATAGAGAAACACCAAAAGCACAATCCCGTAGCAAGAAAGTCATCTCCATCTCGTAATTCCATGCGCACGAAAGGGCGAGAGGGCAGGTACCTTCGAACCCCTTGCCGTTCGAGACCTTACACGGGGAATCGACAATTAGGTTTTTGGAGAGTGTCTACGTGACTGCCTAAATCACCGCCGACGTTCTTCGTCTTCTTCCTCGAGTTGCCGGTGACATCGTCTTCATCTTCCTCACGGGTGGACTTCATCATCTTCCTGGAGGTATGATGCTGGAAGTTGGACAAGGATCTGGATCATCGGAGCGCATGGGAGGGTATGATCGCTTCATCTCTAATCTGTTTTTCATTCTACAGTTCCTTCATGTTTCGGTAGTGAGTCTGTTTCATCAGTTCTATCATATCGTTTCATATCATGCCTGATGTCTGTCTCTGCTAGTTACATGTCCTGCCTATCAGTTTCTGCTATAAGTTATATGTCATGTCTGCATGTTTCTGTGGTTCAGTTATGTTGGTTCATATGCTGCTGCTCATATGTTTCACTTGTTCTGTTATGTTGTTTCACATGTTGTCCTGAGTATGTTGCTATTATGAGATATGTATCATGCTTTTATGTTTTCAATATGCATATGCTTCACATGTTTATTGTTCACATATTCCATATTCTTATGGATATATTTGTTATCATGTTTTCAATGATTAAATATCTTTTATATGTCATCATCATAGTGTTAATTTACGGAATTAAAATGACATGGAAATTGCCTAATTATCTAACACTATCTCCCCCAGTCCTAAATTTGCCGTGTACAAAAGCTAGTTTTTGGTCAGCATCACACAATTTGAGTTACGAGCAGCCATAACAGCATAAGTGTCGAATAAGGAATACCTGGTGAAGCATCTAGGCCCTAGTGGTTTCGCTGATTAATGACAACATGGAGGTTATTATGACTAACGTGTCTTTTGTAAGATAATCTAGAGGTTAGGTCATAATAACATGTAGGTTCAAGCCCCTAGCGATGGAAATCGATTCGGTTTTCAAAGGACGGAAGACAAGATGGAGCTAGGCTAGTTCTAAGTGCCGTTTGGTGTTAGGAGGCACTTAGAGTAATTTAGGTCTTGTTTTTGACTTTGGCCATACTATTGAGTGGGGTTTGAATGGGTAGCTTGAGCTAGACTTGGCTAGGAGATGGTAGTGTGGTGCACACTTGTCAAACCTAGGTCTAGTGATTGCAAAGAGGTCTGGTGAACTATTTGGAACAAACTTCGTTTTGGAAAGTTTTCGATTCGGCGAAGTTTTGGGACAAATAGGAGCACCAGACGCTGCACCGGACGCGGGCCAGAGCATCCGGTGTAGCAAGCGGAGAGCGTCGGATGCGCGTTTGTCATCACCGGACATGCAGTAGCGAAGGCTTTGGCGTCCGGTGTTATGACCGAGAGTTAGGGTTGTCCACCGGACGCTGCACCGGTGAAAGACCCTAGCTTGGTTTTGGTAATTGATGAAACCTAGTTACTAATCTAAGTGCTAAGTATGTGTAGCCAAGAGTAGATTAGTGATAAGGAGGAAGATGACATGAGCTAAAGTGAAGATCAAGATGAAATGATCAAGGAGAAAGAAAAGGACTTAAAGAAGGAAAGCTAGAGGCTAAGGTATATTCAAATAGGGCTTTTCTTTTAGTGATCAAGACTCCAAGTGGGAGTAATCACATTTAGGATAGATAGCCGACTATCAAGGGAAGAACTAAGCTATTGGATTACTTTCAAGTGCTCTAGGTTGCATCTCATGTAAATTGATCTAACCAATCTAGAGAATCTCTTTGAAAACCCTTGAAAAATGTTTACAAAATGCTAACACACTGAGCACAAGTGTTGGAGACCTTGAGTGTTAGCACATAGAAGCAAGGGGTGAGAAATAGGCTTGAAATTAGCTGAAAAAGGAGCATCGGACCGTATGGAAGGGCAGCGTCAGGACCATTGAGTAGAGTCCGACGCCTAACCCTAGTTCTGGCCAATAGCGAGCGTCGAACGCTCGGTAAACGAGCGTCGGACCATTGCCCATTTCAGTCCGACGGTGGCGAGCGGTGTCGGCGTGACGCGTGGCGTTCGGGAGAGCGTCAGACGCTTGAGAATAGACCGACAGCGAGCGTCGGACGGTGTCCGACGATGTTTTAGCGTTTCTGAACCTCTCTGGAAGCGTCGGACCCTGGGAATTTTTAGTCTGACGCACTGTCTCGCATTCGTCCGATGACACGCGCACAGTGAACTGAGAGAGCATCGGACGCAAGTGTTTAGTCCGACGCCCTCAGTCCGACTGTTTGAAAAAGAGCGCAAATCAGTTATCGTTGATATCGGACAAACGGCGTTTAAACCTGTTGACACGTGGCGCGCATCCGAGCGTCGGACGTTGGCGTTTAGTCCGACGGACTCAGTCCGACGGTTGCGTCCGACGGTAGAAAAAGAGTGTTAACGGCTGTTTTGAGTCGGGTAACGGCTAGATTTGCACTTGGGGGTATTTATACTCCCTCCCTGTTCACTTGGTGACACCTTTGCACACTTGGATCATTGTCATACACTTTGTTGCATTCTAGCCTCCCACTCTCTCACTAGTTCATCATCTTGATCATCCTTAGTGAGATTGAGTGAACCTCAAGTGCATCATTGCTTGTGAATTGCATTCTAGAGCACTTGAGAGCAAGCCTTGGTTCAGTTCTTATTCTCTTGGGACATTGCCGTGTCCCTAGACGGCTTGGAGGAGAAGAAGGTGTGGAGGAGCTTGGTGATTGTGCTTGCCCATACCCGGCAATTGTGAGGGGTTCTTGTGTCTTCCCAGAGCTGGAGTGCTCAAAGGTAACTCTAGTGGATTGCTCGTGTCTTTGAGTTACTTCCTCTGTGGTAGGTTCTTGTGGCGCCTAGTGTAGGCTCGGTGTGTGATACCGATTAGCCACCGAATCCACCGGTTGAAGTCGACACAACGAGGACGTAGCGTGCCGGCAAACACGTGAACCTCGGGGATAAATCTTGGTGTCTCTATTGATTTCCTCACCTTTGAGTGAGTGACTTATTGTTCGTCCCGGTGATTGGCTTCCTCACAAGGCAAAGGTTTAATCGACGATCATTCCTTTCTTATTCTTGTGCAAAGTAGCTTGTTTTCTTGTCTTGTTGTCACACCCAATTTTAAGGATAAAATTGAATGCATAACCTTATGTGCGCCCCAGGATCAGTCACACACATAAGCTGACAAATACAAGGTAATGTCAAAGACAATGATCAAATACATAACGTAGTATAATTAGAATATAACCTTAAGTAGCAAAACAGCGGAAAGACTCTCCGATCTTCACGTGTAGACGCCAACTCCACAGGGACACAACTGACTGGTTGACCACAAGTCTAGCACTTCCAAACTAGCAATCTGATAACCACCTGAGGTGTGGGAGGAATTGCAAGAGTGAGTCCATGTCGAACTCAGCAAGTATAGTAATCTCATGATCAATGTAACATAAATAATGTAAAGCATAAAACAGTAAAAATGATCATGTTAGCAATCAAAAGTCACCATCTTAAATGTAAGGATTCCAAGGCCGCTCGTGTCCTTGAGCCAGGCTAGTATACCAGTTTAATAAACTCTGCACAGAGGTGTACACTTTCACTGTGAGCCGTGATTTACCCTTTTGCCCGAGGTGATCAGCCTCTTAGCCCACTACCATGGAAGGCCGACAGGGTTCACTATGAAGCCTTTCAAAGGTTCGTCTAACACGTTAGGGCCGCGAGGTTTCCTTGGCAAGCAGATGTAGAGCCCCCCTTCCATATGGCACAAGGTCACGCAGGTTATACACATATGGACAGAGGCCGCACTATACCCGAGTCGTCAAAGCCCCTCTTGCGCCTTTCGGTAACCTCTAACAAGCTAGAAAAGGTCCTCATACTGAGCTAAAACCAGAGCCATATAGCCCTCACAGTTGTACTGTCAATCCCGGAGGTTCTCTTACAGACAAATCCTCAAGTTGCTAAAAAGTCATTTTTATCGTTTGTTACTTAAACATTAATTAAGTCACAAGATCATGGTCACAACAAGAATACCCAACTATACTTGCCTTAATTTGCTTTTCACCCCACAGTTGCTCAGTGAATCTTCAACTTCATCTTCCCTTTTGTAACTTCTGGTCTCCAGCGCATACGTACGACTCTCTTCTACTCGTAGCAAACACCAAGCATAGACAAAACATACAAACAAACAAATAGAGACAACTAAGAACAATATACCACACAAGACAAAAACAACATACTAAAAGAGAACTCTTTATTACAATCACAGGAACGGAGCTATCGTCAAAAGAAACAACTACGGGGAAGATTAAATATATAAAAGAAACAACTACTAGCTTGATTTACTTTAATTGAGAAAATCACGTGGAGCCTACTAAATCAGAGTAATCAAATTATATTTTAATTTTTAAAAGCCAAGCTAATTAATCATATTTTAATTAATCCATTTAATCATTTACTTTTAGAACACAAAACATATCGGAGTAGGCTAATCAGACTTAATATAGGTGTTTATACTCAAAACTATAATTTAGAAGTAAATTAATATTAATATAATTAATCAGATTAATATTTGTATATAAAACAACGAAGTAAAATAAAGCCTAAATAACTTTTAATTATAACTTTGATTGCATAAGTATTAATTAATTTAGCATTAATAAAATCATAATCTCGTGATATGAAAACATTAGGGTCACATAGCGTGACGATACGAAACTCAAATCGAAGATCAAATGATTAACGATAGCTAACTTATGATCGGCGGCGAATTCGTTGTTACCTCCATCTTTCACATACAAGCTGTACAAAACTCCTGCTGTAGTGCTCGTGCGCAGGGGAAGGGGCCTCGGCCTTGGCCTGCTGGCCGGCCAGAGGAGGTGTACACACGCGCTCGAGCTGGACCGTCCATCGGGTAGGCGTACTACTGCAACAGATACAACGAGAGGAGAAGCTAAACGAGTAGACGAGAAATAGATAAGAATTGAAGATGCTGGATTATTCTCAAGAACAATGGAACAACAGGCAGTGAATGATCTTACCAGCCGATCCTGATACAGACTACGGCAGAGAGCCTCCATGAGGATCAGAGCGGCGGCGCACGATAGATTGGTGATGGATATTGAGTTCTGGAGCCCAGCACGTGCGACGCTCCAGCAGCGGCACAAGAACGACGGCCCGATGTTCACCAACAAAAGCGCTGATGACGTCGCTGCCAAGAGCTGGAAACACCGGATCAGGAACCACTGGAGAAAATTTTATTGCTATCAGGATTCCCAAACTAGGGGCTTTCCTTATGACGATAGTTTTGGTGTGACTTGCCCAAGGTGTTAGCCGATATATATATAGAGAGGAGAACTCGTCACCTCAACATTAATTAGCAGTATGGTACTAATCGATGTTGCACTCCTCTTTCACTAATGGGCCAAAATAATCAGTAAAGCCCATTAGTAAATAAATGCAACGGTCAAAGGAATTCATTAAGATTATTGCACTTGGGCTTTGAGGGCTGGGAAAAATAAGATATTTTTTATTATTTTCGGAATTATTAAATATTCTGAATTAAATAATTCCAGAAAAGTCCAGAATTAATATTTGGGCCCCGAAAAATATTCCGATGGTTCCGAAAATTATGGAAAAATTGTAGGAGACATTTTGGAACATGATGAACCGAAATAAAGTATTTGGAGCTGATGAAAAGGTATTTTTGAGCATCTAAAAATTAGATTTTACTCAAAGAAAATAGGAAAAAGGGCCGGAAAAGTCAAGAAAAATTCCCGGAAAATTTTTAGAGATAAGGTGATGAACGATGAGCACTAAAAAGTGATTTAGAGCTGAAGAAAAGGTTCTGAAAAACTTTGCTAAAAGGGATGGAGTTGAGAAACACGGAATTTGATTATAGAAAGAGACAGAGACTTGCCACAGAGAAGATCGTGGTACTATACGCATTTTAAAACTTTATTCACTCACATCATAAAATCATTTACAAAATAATTTGAATTATTTTTAGTTTTGTCAAAGACTACTCAACCAAAATAAATCATATGCAAGGGCATGAGTGCACAAACATGTTGCTAATCCCTAGTTGAATTTTAACTTAATAATTATTTTAATTTTCCTATGTTTTCATAAACACAAAAAATACAAAATCAAATCAATTTAGCTCTATTTCAAAATTAGCAAAATTTGAGGTGTTACACCTTGTGTTGTTGTATAGTCTTTTAGCTTTTGCTAGCTTGCTTGTGTGGCTTAGAACTAAGAATTAACTAGAATTGTGTAGGTGGCTTGCCTAGGTTAGTAGTTGCACTAGCATTGCACATTTAGTCCATATTTGTTACTAAGCCTCTTGGCCTAAGTTCTTTGTAGAAATTTTATTAGGCTATTCACCCCCTCTAGCCATACTAGGACCTTTCAACCGGACGAGCCAGGAGCGTCTGGTGTCCTATCCAGAGTGGTTCCATGAGAGCTCCTATCTGCATCGGACGCGTCCGGTGCCAGCCCGTCGGACTGTTGCAAGCGTCCGGTGTGTTCAAACTGTCTGTGGCACAGTTACCGTTGGAGGGGGCACCGGACGCGTCCGGTGTGAACTTAACAGCGTCCGGTGCACCCGAAAACAGAGGGTTTTGTACCTAACGGCCATGGGCTAGTGTGGGGGTATTTATACCCCTTGTGCTCGTCCATGGGAGGTCTCTTGCCACTTCAAACAGCTGAACACACCAGACCTTGAGAGATTGAGCCATAGGGAGGTTGAGTGAATTGCGAATTCAAGTGAGCTTCTTCCCTAGAGTTGATCAAGAGTGACTTGTGTGCATCCATCCATCTCTTTGGCCTTGTTTGGGTCAAGTGAGAGTTCTAGCTTGTTGCTCTTGGTGACCGGCATCATCTAGACGGCTTGGTGGCAATCGGAGGCTTGTTGACCGCTTAGAGAGCTTGTGGGCGGCCCAAGCCAACCTTGTGAGCGGTTGTGGGCGATCCACCGCGCTGGAGAGGCAAAGGATCAGCCCGTAGAGAGAACTTGGTCCTTGTGAGGATCAAGGGGGAGCTACACCCTTGCGCGGGTGCTCCAATGAGGATTAGTGGGGAGTGCCGACTTTCCGATACCTCAGGAAAAATTGGCTGTCTTTCTATCTCATTTACTTTCCCGTATTTACTTTGTGTTCTTTACATTCCTAGAGTAGTATACTTGTGATAGGACTTGCCTCTAGGTTGCATAACTTGTTTTAGGTTTAGAATTACACAAATGCACTTGTGGGGTGAGATTGGGTATATGACGATAGGTTGATTTGATTTGCGAAAAATTTATTAGTTGACCAATTGTTGACAGTCGCTAACACCCTATTTTACCGTCAACATTTCACCCATAATCAAGATAAAACCACATGAAATGCAAAGGACTCACCTTGAAACTTACGTAGTTCCACATGTCCTTGGAGAAATCTTGTGTATGCAGGAAAAATGGAGAAAACAGGCAACAACGAAGCATACAAGACACCTCAACACCTCAGCTGCCACATGTGAGCCAGAGAGGGGGTGCCCGCCCCCTACATAGGGCACCCGCCCTATGAGTTGTGCCAAAAGCACTATGCCACCTCATGGATCCGTGTGCCATTGTAACACCCCTGGTGTTACGGTTAATTAAAACCTGCCATGTCATCATCCTTAGTTGCAAATCATCCCGCATCAAACCTGATCACTGTGTACTAATTAAAATAATTTTTATTTCACGTATGATTGTACTTAGGTATCTTTGAGTGACTTTATGATTTAAGTATTTGTTTGTGTGTATACCTTTAAACCCAAAAAGAAAATTTAAAAGGAATCATTTATAAACCCTACATCAGAACTGAAACCCTAAATTAAAAAACTAAATAGAATAGGTGTTGGGCCTTAAACAAAAGTTTTAAATCTTTAAAAGTTGAGCAACTTCTATTTTGGGCAATTTTGAAGTTATCAAAAATAATTTCAAATAAAATCTTAATCTAGCTTTTAAAGTTAAACTTGTAATACAAATTCAATAACTAGTAGGAATCTGATGATAGGTCTTTTAATAAAAGTTTTAGCCCTTGCAAAATGGAACAACTTTCATGTTTAGAGATTTTGAAGTTTACCAGTGGAAATTTAAATGTAAACCCAATTAGTGTTTGTTTAATTAAATTTAAAATGCCATTTCAAAAACTATCGAGAACTGGGAAAAACTACTCTAATGAAAGTTGTGAGGCTTTTTAAGTTAAACAACTTTTATATTTGGGGATTTTGAACTTATGCATTGAGATTTCAAATTAAACCCTAATAAGTGTTTTGGAATTTAAATTTGACATGTTATTTCAAAAAATATCAAGAATTTGCTCAAACTCCATTAATAAGAGTTGTATAGCTCAACAAGTAGCACAACTTTTGTTTTTACAGAAATTCAAGTTGTTTAGTAAAATTTTGAGAATTTGACTAGATTTGAAATAAAATTAAGAATTCAGTTTTACCCCCTTTTTGATTATTCAAAATCCATTCAAAATTTGAATATGGTTCAAAAAACAAAGTTGATCTTCATGAAATTTGGCACATCTTTTATTTTTGGAAAATCTCCTGTAGCTGTGTAGATTAGGGAGTAATGGGCAACAATAGGCTTTGACCTTGGATTCTGCTACAGTAGAGGGGGGGACCGGCTCTGTTCCTGCCCAGGTGCAGGCGCACGTGCGCGCACCGGCCGCCGGTGATGCCCGGGGCCGGCCGGCCGCGTGTCGCCATCGGGGTCGGGCCCGTAGGGGCCATCTCCACGCCGCGCGCCTGTCCATTGCCCTATAAAAGCCACGAACGGTCACCGTTTCTCTCTATTTTTCCCACCTCGCCGGTGGCGACAAGCTCACTGTTAGAGGTGAAATTCGTCGTCATCGTGCTATCGTAGCCACCTCCATCTCGTAGCAAGAACCACCTCTTCCTTGCGCATCGATTGAGGTCGGCCGTGACTCGGTTCGTCACCGAAATCGGCTTCACGGCCGGTCTTCGTCCTTGCGGCCGGTGGAATGCCGCCGTGAGCTTCTTGCCGTGGCCCGCCACCTCAGGTCATTTTCTTCTCCTATGAAACTATGTTCTAGCTTCTATGAGACGCCATGAGTCTTATACGCTAGTTGGTGTTCTGTTTGGCACCCAGGATTCGCCAGAACACTCTCGACGCCGCCGGAAGCGCGCTGTCGAGGTCGTTGTTATGTCAACGTCCTCGCCCCACTTCGTCTCTGTCACAACTAGCGCACGCATCGTCCGTGGGGTGAGCTCCTAAATCTTCTAGTGCCATCCGTTTAAACTCTACCGGTCTGTAGTCGCTGGAGCACCGAGCCCCGCCACAGCAGTCCGCCATGGGCGCGACTGAGCTCACCGGTGGTCCCAATCTGTCCAACTAGGAAGCTATATCGATTCGTGTGATCTTGTGCTTCACGTTGTTGTGCTAAGCGTCGCGGGTGTGTCCGACGCCGGCGAGCCGCCGCAGTCCGAGCTGCACGCGCACGGGCGGCAAGCAGAGAGGGGGGCGGGAGGAAGGAGAAACGGGAGAGAAGGAAGCAGGCCACGCTCGGGCCCTGTGTTGGGCCGGCCCAGCGGCGCAGGAAAAGGGGAAGTGTGGGCCGGCCTGCGGCTGTGGGCCGGTTCGGGCTAAAATGGCGTTTTCTATTTTACCGGGAATTAAAACGCGTTTTCCAATTTCTTCTAGTATGAATAGTAGCAGAGGTTGTTCTTTTTGTGGGAATTAAATTGCTATGCCTAAAAATTATGAAACTTATTGTGTAGCCTCTTAATATAGTATAGTATTTGTGAAAAATGTTAGACTTGATATTTGAACACTTCCTGTATAAAATAAAAATGCTCCTTTTATTTAGCAAATGGGACTTCTAGGATTTTTATAGGTTGAAATATTAATCCAAAAATCATGAAACTTTTGTTGGTACTATTTTAGGGTATAAACTATCTGTGGAAAAAGCTTGAGCTCAAATGGAAATAGTTTACTTAGTTATTAATTAATACTCTATAAATCGATTAGTAAAATGAATTGAAACCTTAATCAATTTAAGGAGTTTGTGAATTATGATTATGTGTTAATCTTGGGTCATTATCATGTGCTGACCCTTAGAATTTTATTAACTTGTTAAAGCTTATGTTAATCATGTCATTAAGATGAGTAAAGGAAACTTCAAGCAGCTAGACCAGTTATTAATTAAAATTTTTGTAGATTATATTGTACACATGCGATGATAGGATTTTTATGAATCACTTAAGTGAGTACTGGTCATTATCATAAGAGAGCTAGTTCAGCTTTCAACGACTGTTAAAAAGGTCAATAAACCAAAGTAGTTAATACTCATAGTAATTAGTTTTGCTGATTTACAACTTTATCAGTGAAGGAAAGTTGTACTCAACTTTCAAATTGAGTTTACTTACTATCGATCGGTGATTTTGTGCATCTCCTGCATCATGACATACATATCATCATATAAGTGTTGCATTATTATTTCGTGTAGTGAACGCACGGTGATTATTATCTGAAGCATGTCCCGAGTAAGGTCTTCACTCGGTGGACGTGGATCCTTCTCGGTGATTGACTTCAGGGTTTCGTCTACTTCAAGCAACAGGCAAGCCCCGGTGCATTTTCCCCTCCTTGTTATTTAAAAATATTTATCACTTGAGTTAATCTACTGCATTAGGTTATTAGGAGTTGAGTGATACCCATTGATGCATTACCTTTCCTTGACCACATATTATAACTAAGACCCTGATTTATTTAAAGTATTGAAAAATGCTTAGTCATGCTTAATGATAGAGTTGCAAAAATGCTATTTTGAAAACTGTGATGATATGAAACAAATGAATCATTTTATGGGATTGGTATTGTCCTCGTTTGGTGATGGTGTACTTGGCCAGTCCATTATCATCAGCGTGGATGGGTTTTCCCGTTTGGATGGCCAACTGTTTGGGTTAGAGTCCCAACTTTCGTCGCCATCAGAAAAAGGATGTGAAAACCGGGATAGTTACCAGTGTACTTGGGTTAGAGTCCCTAATGCATAGTTTCTAACGGAAAAAATATTAGGGACCATTCATTGTCGGCCTGCTGTGATCATGACTTTGCAACTAGCCACATACTACGGAAAGCCTCTGATTCCGGTGGCTCTACTGCTGGAACCGACAACCACGCACTGGGAGTGGAGAGATGGCGAGAGTAGCGTGTACCCTCGTGGCCGTCGTGCCTGGAGACTAGAGGGGTACTGTGCTCTCGGGTGGCGCAGGACCAGTTCCGGGGTATGAAAAGCCGTGGTAGACGGGGTTGGCATATGCAAGCTTAAGTGCTATATATGCAGTGTGGATAGGGATCCCCAGTTGGGTACTTTTGGATTCGAATCGACGTTGCTCCTCGGTTAATGGAGACATGATCCTCACCCTTACAGCTGAAGAGTGGTTCGGAACTAGGTGTTTGTTTTTGAGAATGAATATGAATTTAAAAGTAAATGATATATGAGAATTGATATTGGAATTATGTATACGAATAAAATAATATTGAGATCAAATAATGAAATAGGATAGAAATGCTTTTCTGCAAAATATCTTAGACTCTTGCTCGAGCTTTACCTTGACTCCCCTCTCAACCTGCATTCCTGAGTCTAATCTTACACCTTTTGTCGGGTAAGTCTTGCGGAGTACCCCAGTACTCAGGGTTTGTTAACCCCTGTTGCAGGTAAGTTGAGCGTACCAATCTAAGTGGGATCATGCCGGTCAACGGATCGTGCATGGATGAAGACGTGTATATAATGAAACCCTTGGGCAGGGTGTTTAGATGTATACAGCTACTCCACTGCGAAACTCTGGTTTGGGATAATATAATTTATATTTGTAATCTATGTTTAAGTAATACTTCCGCACCCTTTACTCTGATTCAAATTATTTGTGTAAACTGTTGTAATACTTGCAAGGTCTTTACAATGAGATCCTCGGGGAAATTAGGGTTTCCTAGGAGACCCGACAGGCCACCTAGGTCAAAGGGAACTCGTGCAGACTAGTCAAAGGTCCTTAGGGCCGATGACGGGGCACATGGGCCCTATGATTAAGGCGGTTCCGTCACAGCCATCCTCCCAAATGGCCTATGGCACGTTGAAACAACAACAACGGCTCAGAATCTAGACACAAGGATCCGGTGGCCCTACCAACAGGGCACCCGCCCTGTCCAAAGTGAGTGCCACGTCCACAATCTAAGGGAAGGTGTCCAAGAGTCATCCAAGCCATCAAATAAAGTCGGTTTTCATCCAACGGTGATCAAGTGATGTGCCATGGGACTGGGCCCACATGTCATCCACCCGGGGTTGCAAACCACCAATCCTGAGCTCCAACCGACCTTGCAACCGCCCTTGAGGGTGAAGGAGGGCCGTAGGATGCAAGGCGATGGATCCAAGGGGGCGCCCGTCCCCCTAGGAGGTCGCCCGCCCTGCCACTTCATGCGACCGACCTCCAGGACCCCTACAAGTACCCCCGGAGCACTCCTACACTATAAATAGGACTTGAATCCTCACTTGTAAGCAAAAACCATTAGAGGATCACTAGCAAATCACTAGAGATTCAGCTCATAGTCAGTAGTAGCTCTCTCTCTCTCTAGCGAAGCCCTGCTTTTAGGAATAGTGCTAGCTAGAGACGAGTAGAGTAGCGAGAGAAGTCAGGAGAAGGAGGAAGTCTGTGGAGGAGCCGGGCTTGTCGGTGAGCCTCCTCTGCGGTATTCTTTACTCTTATCGGTAATAAAGATCCCCTGCTTCATTCATTTATTGTCATACTTTAAGCAGTTGCATACTTTTCTCATTGCTTGGTTAGAGTGCTCTAATTCTTTGGCCAGAGTTAGAGTAGTAAGCTTTATAGATTAAGCGAGGTGCTTAGGCTATAATCTGACCCTTGAGTGCATGCTAGACACACGGATAGTAGTGGTAGGTTCTAGGTGGTGACAGCCCTAGAATCCTCTGGATTCCACCACATTTGGTCTGGTTTTATCAGCGTTGGCTTTTGGACGTACGATGCCTAATCAGTCAAACCCCGGCGAGTTTAGGACTTTGCGTGTCCCGGCTATAGCAATCTCTTTGGTATAACAATCACTTGACCTTTTACTGAGTTAGAGTTCTCCCATAATCTCTAGAGCTACCTCAATTTATCCTAGTGTGTTTCCACCTTAGTTATACTTCATTGATTTATCCTTACTAAGGTTATTACCCCATTTATCCACATGTAGATCCTTGACAATCAGATCCCTGGAATCACAAACCCCGCCTTCCTTTGGGAAAATATAAATTCGACACCTCGTACTCCTAGGTAAAGTGCTACACAATAGTTATGTGTGGTTGCAGAATCCCATCACCTATCCTATAGAGCTACCCATAGCATTTTTGGCGCAGTTGCTAGAAATAATTTTATTCCTAGTAGCTACGTTAGAAGTGTCAACAATCACATACTTTGAGGATAAGGGATTGACAACCCCGTTGATTGCTTTGAGAAGTATTGTTACCATTGCTAGAGGATAGATTTGGCTACACTCTTTTGATAGCGTTAGTAACTGTCAACACCAATTCACCCCCTCTTGGGCATCCTCGATCCTTTCAATTGGTATCGGAGCCTTGTGGTCACTAATTTGGCTTAACCGCCAAGAGAAGGATGTCCGGTGGTCATGATGGTCCCCCTTCTGTCTTTGATGGTAACGATTTTCCTTATTGAAAAATTCGTATGGAGGCATACCTTGAGGCGGTGGACCTTGGTGTTCACAAAGCCACCACACAAGGGTACCCCACTCCCAAAGCCGGTGTAACCCTCACACCCGCTGAGGAAGAGCACAAAAAGGGGAATGCTAAGGCTCGCAACATCATCTTTAGAAGCCTTAGCAAAGAGGTGTTCAACCGTGTGAGGAACCACAAAAACGCCTATGCACTATGGTCGGATATTTGTGCGCTCCATGAGGGAACTAAGAATAGCATGAGGAACGATATTACCTTATCATTGATAAGCTCAATTCTTTCAAAATGCTTCCTAATGAAAATGTTAATGATATGTATTCTCGATTGAATATCATTGTAGAGGAAGTCAATGGCCTTGGGCTCACTCAAATCACTCCGGCCAAAGTTGCAAGGAGGATTCTCAATGCTCTCCCTATTGACAAGTATGGTCACATTGTGACTGTGTTTCACCAAGAGGATCTCTCCAATGCAACTCCCACTCAAATCTTGGTAAAAGTCAATGCTCATGAGATGTACATGAAGATCACTCCCCAAGATGGCTCAGCATCCAATAAGGAAGAGAAGAACTTAGCTCTCAAGGCCGACAAGAAAGGCAAATCTCAAGTCAAGTATTCTTCATTTGATTCCACAAGTGATGATGATGATGATGATGATGTGGAGATTGCTCTCATGGTGAGGAAGACCACCAAGATGCTTAAGAAGCTCAACAACAAGGGAATCAAGTTGAATTCCAACAAGAAGAAGTTCTTCACTAGTAGCAAAAGAAAGCCCATCTCCGAGATAGATTGCTACAATTGTGGAGAGCTCGGGCATCTTGCTCATCAATGCCCAAAGCCCAAGAAAGACAAGTTCAAGAACAAGAATAAGGGCAAAAGGCAAGACTCAAGTGATGAGAGTGAAGATGAGAAGAAGAAGGCCAAGCCATTCAAGAAGAAAGAATTTAAGAATAAGCAATTTCACAAGAACAAGAAGAATGGCAAGGCCTACATTGTTGGTGATTGGCTCACCGACATTGAATCTTCAAGTGGCTCTTCCGGTGAAGAAAGCGATGATGAAAAAGAAAAGGTGGCCGCTCTTGTGATTGGCACTTCACTTCCTCCACCTGCCATCACCACCCTCATCTCCAACTCACCTTTGCCTCATGGCTAAGGACAAAAAGGTACCAAGTGATGATGAGAGTAGTAATAGTTACAATGAATATGATTCACCAACTTATGATGAACTTGCCAGCTTGCTTAATGACTACACCAAAGTGATTAGAAAGCTAACAAATAAAAATAAAAGCTAAAACTTGAGAATGGTAACCTCTTAGCTAAGAATGAACAATTCACTAAAGCTAGTGATGAGCTTAGAGAGGAAAACCAAAATGTGTCATCTAAGCTCAAGGAGCTCAAATCCAACATAAAAAAGCTCAAAGAAAAACATGATAAACTTGAGAAGATGCACATTGAGCTCACCACTAGCTACAACAAGCTAAAAGAGGACTATACTCAAGTAAAAGTAAATCATGACAACCTTGCTATGGCTTATGACTTGCTTTCCAATGAAACACATGATGCTCCTAACCTTGTTGTTAAGTGTGACAGAGCTACATCATGTGATGACTTGATTGATGAGATCATTGAGCAAGGTGCTAGTAGCAAGGGTAAGGAAGTGGTGGTGGCCGATTGCCATGATGACTACTTGAAGTTCAAGATTGAGAATGACAACTTGAAGAAAGAGCTAGAGAAGCAATTAACCACCAATACCATTGTCATTGAAAGGTGCAAGAAGATGATGAAGTTGAAGTGCTAAGAGAAGAAAACAAGATTCTCAAGAGTGAGAAGTGTCAACTTGCATCTTTGTTGGAAGAGAACAAGAAATTGAAGTAAGAGAAGAGTCACCTCACCGTTGGGTTGCAAAGATTCACAAGAGGGCAATATCTTCAAAGTGATCTCCTCATGAACACCGTGATGAAGTTTGATAGAAGTGGGATTGGCTACATGGGTGAGAAGGTCCAAAACATTAGAGCCCAAAATAGACTCAATAAAGCAAAGAACAAGCCCAAGCCCAAGCCAAAGAGATGCTTTGAATGTGGACAAGAAGGTCACTTTGCTCATGAGTGCAAGACACCACCACCACAACCTTTGCCCAAGCATGCTAGGCCCTTGGCATTTGATTTTCACTACATGCTTAGAAAGGATTCTAAGGGCAAGGTTAACGTGATGTTCCTAGGTCCCTCTAACAAGGAATAGGCCTAGGCAATTGTGGGTGGCTAAAGTTTTGGTTCAGAAAGTCCGGAGCCCTTCTCAAGTATGGGTTCCTAAACATCAAGCTTGATTCGTTGTGTGTAGGTGAACTACAAGACCAGTGGCTCTCATTGGGATAATTGATAGTGGATGCACTCAACATTTGACCGGTGATGCTCGTATATTCACCTCACTTAAAGAGAATGTAGAAGACCAAGGAAAGATTACATTTGCTGGCAATTCTAAGAGCAAAGTGCAAGGGCTTGGCAAGGTGGCTATCTCAAATGTGCTTCGAGTTGCTTCTTTGAGCTTCAACTTGTTATCCATTGGTCAATTGTGTGATCTTGACTTCCAATGCCTATTTACAAGTGAAGAAGTGGTTGTTTCCAAGAAAGATGACAATGAAGTGACATTCAAGGGCTTTCGGTACAATCACCTTGTGGGGGTATAAACCCATATACTCGCATGGCTATACATGGGCCGAGTCATCCGACCGGGCCCAGGGCTGCCAAGGACGCGTCGTCTGCACATTCTCCAGAAGATCACGCACATCCGTCGGCTTAGAAGTCTTGGCGGTCAAGGAAATAGCTTTCCTAATATCTAGCCGATTAGTTTCCTTGTTCGCCTAGGATTGTAATCTGATATACATGGTAAAACCGACTTGTAACCTTGCCCCCAGACTATATAAGGCGGGTAGGGGATCCCCTCAACTCATCTCATCTCCTAGCAATATAATACAGCAACACACAGGATGTAGGGTATTACGCCTCGCGGTGGCCTGAACCTGTATAAACCTCGTGTCCCGCGCTTACTACGCAACTTTTGATCGTTTCAGGCGCACCTTCACCGATCAATCTAGTACCTCGGGTACACCCCTCGGTAGACCACCGACGATATCTCGTCGACAGTTGGTGCGCCAGGTAGGGGGTGTTCTTCCTGATCCATGGCGAGCAAGGTGATTTTTTCAAGGGCCATCGAGCACCCAACGCCGGGACAGATCTTTACGGTGGGATCCATCACCTGGATCATCGGTCCTGACGATGAAGGAAAGATCCTAGATGTAGCCCAGATCGCATCTACTCTGACTCCTCCAGCAACCATCTATCCCGGCAAGAAAGCTGCCACACTACGTCCGGAGGACCATCGAACAATGATGACCTGATCAGATCCATAGATCGGGTCTCCCAAAGCCTGTCTGGGAGTCACTAGATCTTGGAGTCGACCACAGACTGCCTTCAGCGCCCATCAATGGCGCGACGACCTTCTCCACCCCGCCAGGATATGACTCTGGCCATCACCGTCACTCCTCAGGGACGCGTCGTCATACTGCGACCCTGAGCAGTTGCGGTTCTGAGATTCCTTTGACCACGACCTCCTGAGGAGCTATATGGTTTGGTTTGCGGAACGCGGCCTCCTGTTTCGCACATCTGCTGCGCAGCTCCGATCATGCCTCCCCCGATCACATCGGCACCAGCTGCAGCTTCATCGTCACTTGACAACGTCCACTCCGACCACGACGACGCGGAAGGCGGCGATCTCACTGATCTGCCTCCTCCCACTGGTCGGTTCATCGGCGGGCCTGTCCTCACCATCAGCAACGACAGCGCTCCTCCCCCGAATGAAACTGAAGAAGCCCGAGCAGCCCACGAGGGCAGAAACGCCGACTGAAGACGGCGCCATGAGCAGCGAGCTGAGGCAAGAAAGAGCACCATGTGGAACCTGGAGCTAGAATTCGATCTGGTTGGAAAACACTAGGTCTACAAGACTCCAAGTGTGAACGTCGCCATTGCAATAGAAGAGGCCAAGAGACTGGCCCCAACTCCAGAAGTTGAACGCCATACGGCATACCTCCAAGCTGCCCAAGTCCAAATTAAGGAAGAACGCCAGCTACCACCACCGTCGCATTCCACTGCATCAGCTATCGAAATTATTTATGAAGATGGCGGCCACTCCCGTGGTGGCTGGAGACATCATCGCCAAGATGGAGACCAGGAGGTGAATCAGTCTGACCTTCATGAGAAGCTGAAGACCAAAGATCTCTGGGGGCGCATCGAAAACCGAAAGGAAGCCCAACACTCAGCAGAAAATGAGCGTCGCAAGGAGTATGATGAAATGCACGGCCCTCCGGTCAACGACAAGAATGCTCCCAAGCTTTCCGTTGACGGCAGAACTTCAGGCGGTGCGCTGGCCGTCGAACTTCAAGGTCACCGCCGACCCCACCAAGTGGCTTACCGTCTATGAGATTGCGGTCAAAGCTGCTGGGGGAAACTCAGACATCATGGCAAATTACTTGCCTCGTCATGCTCAACGCATCCGCCAATAATTGGTTGCCGAGTCTGAAGCCGAACTCCATCAACACTTGGGACAAGCTGAGGGAGCAGTTCACCAGCAACTACAGCGCCACCTGCAAGCAGCCAGGCACGAAGTTTGATCTTGAAAAGCTTCAGCTGGCGTCACGAGAGTCTCTGCAGGATTATATTCGGCACTTCTCGGAGACCAGAAACAACATCCCAGGTGTTACGGATTCTGAAGCCATCTCCACTTTCAAACGTGGCCTCAGGCCTAATGAGGAGCTTCAGAGGAAACTATACCGTAGCAGACCAAGCTCCATCGCCGAGATGCTACGCATCGCCAACAAGTACGCCGAGGGGAGCGAGGTGGCCCACCACTCCATCCATAGCCGCCTCTACTTCCCCGACCGACCATGCCACGAGGACGCTGACTGCCGATCTGATCGGCGCCATGATGACCGAGGAGCTCGGTGGGACTACCGCCGCGGTGAACGCGACCACCGCGACTAGCACCGCTCCGATCGACGTCGCCACTGATGAGCCAGAAGGTTCCAGGGCTGGATAGAGGTATCGCCATTACCAGGTCTACAACACCCGACCAGCCCCGAAGCGCAAATATGAAGAAGCCTATGAGAAGCTCCTCGATAGTCAATGCCCCGTCCACAAGTTCCACAAGCATACCATGAGAGAATGCTATGGTTTCTCCAGGGCATTGCAAGAGGAAGAGAAGAAGAAGGCTCGCAGTAGAGTCCGACAAAGACAAGCGCGATGACAATAATGACCCGCCTCCAGGCTACACTGAAGCTCACCGGACGGTCTCCACAATCATTGGTGGCCGCATAGCCATGGAGTCGAAGAGGGAGCAGAAGCTCGTCGCTAGATGCGTCAACTCCATCGCCAACTATGACGCCTCCGTCGCCGACCCAAAATTTCCTCCTTGGTCGCACAAGGCCATCACCTTCAGCAGAGAGGACCAGTGGACGGAGATCCCATACTTGGGTCGCTTCCCGCTGATCCTCGATCTGGTGATACGCAAGACACGCTTCCGCAAGGTGCTGATCGACGGTGGCAGCGGCTTCAACATCCTGTTTTCCGGAGCCACCAAGGAGCTTGGACTCCGAGCAGAAGACCTGGAGCCGACCACGGCTCCGTTTTGGGGAATCGTCCCAGGGCAGCCCTCCTACCCCCTGGGACAGATCAATTTGCCCGTCCAGTTCGGAACACCACAGTGCTTTCGCATCAAGCACATCGACTTCCTGGCGGCCGACTTCGACGCCGTGTATCACGCCATACTTGGCCGCCCAGCTCTGGCTAAGTTTGGGGCCATCCCCAACTACACCTACATCGTCATGAAGATGCCGACTGGAGACCGGCATCCTCACGGTATGTTTCAACCTTCAGATAGCGTATGATTGCAAGAAGGAGGCCATCGCCATGGCTGAGGCCACCGACGTCTGGATCCTGATGAACACGTGCGCAGTGGACTGCACAGAAGCTGGCGCCTGATGAACAAGTCATCCCATAGAAGATCCCGCCAGAGCCGCTACCAAGAACAAGGAGACAAAGGACGTCGTCCTCGTCCCTGGTGAGCCGAGTAAGATTACTCGCATCGGGATAGACCTCGACCCCAAATAGGAAGACACGCTCGTCAGCTTCCTCAGAAAGCACATCGACGTTTTCGCATGGAAACCTGCGGACATGCCCGGCGTACCCAGGAAAGCTAACGAGCACTCCTTGAATGTCTCGAAGACCACCAAGCCAGTCAAGCAGAAGCTCCGGCGTTTCTCTCTAGACAAGAAGGAGGCTATTAGGGTAGAAATAGCTCGGCTCCTAGCTACCGGCTTTATCAAAGAGGTGTATCATACCGATTGGTTAGCCAATCCGGTCCTTGTAAGAGAAAAGAATAATGAATGAAGAATGTGCGTTGATTACACCGATCTTAACAAACACTACCCTAAAGACCCCTTCGGTCTTCCCTGCATCGATGAAGTCGTCGACTCCACAGTCGGCTGCGAGCTACTCAGCTTCCTCGACTGCTACTCCGGCTACCATCAGATCGCCTTGAAGGAAGAAGATCAGGAGAAAACCTCCTTCATCACTCCCTTCGGGGCCTACTGCTACAATACTATGTCCTTTGGCCTGAAGAACGCTAGCGCAACATACCAGCGGGCCATCCAGGCATGCCTCGAGGATCTCATTCCCGACATCACCATAGCTTATGTTGACGACGTTGTCATAAAAACCCAAAAGGCTGAAGACCTCATCTCCAATCTCGAAGCAGTCTTCGAAAAGTTGGATGCTTTTCAATGGAAATTGAATCCTTTCAAGTGCATCTTCGGCGTTCCATCGGGCAACCTGCTTGGCAACATCATCAGCAAACAGGGCATCCTCCCTAATCCAGAGAAGATCGAGGCCGTCATGAGAATGAAGCCCTCGACCAACGTCAAGGATGTTCAGAAGCTCACTGGGTGCATGGCGGCCCTGTGTCGATTCATCTTCAGACTAGGCTGAAAAAGGTTTCCCCTTCTTCAAGCTGCTCAAGGCAAGCAAAAAATTCGTTTGGTCGGAAGAAGCCGATCAGGCCTTCAAGGAGCTAAAGCAGTTCCTGGTACAACCTCCGCTCCTTACAGCACCTGTAAAGGATGAAACTCTGCTGCTCTACATCGCCGCGACCAGCAACGTTATTAGTACGGCCATAGTCGTTGAACGAGACGAGGACGGTCACGCATATCTAGTTCAGTGACCAGTCTACTTCATCAACGAAGTTCTGAACGAGTCCAAAACTCGCTACCCAGCAGTGCAAAAGCTGATCTACGCCATCCTCATCACCTCCCGCAAGCTCCACCACTATTTTGAAGTGTACCCAATAGCGGTTGTCTCCCAGTATCCCCTCAGCAACATCCTCCGTAACAAAGACGCCAACTGGTAGGATCATGAAGTGGGCGGTGGAATTGGGAACTTACTCCCTCGACTTTTGTAGCTAAACAACCATTAAGTCGCAAGCAATGGCTGATTTTATCGCTGAGTGGACAGAGATGCAGGAGTCTGCACCTCCGGAGCAGGAGGAGCACTTGACGATGTACTTCGTCGGATCCCTCAGCATTGGAGGGGCAGGCGCCGGCATACTCCTCATTTCGCCATCCGCGGAGCGCCTGCGCTACATGCTAAGAATCTATTTCAAAGCCTCCAACAACTCTGCCGAATACGAAGACGTCTTACATGGTCTACAAATCGCCTCCGAGCTGGGCATTCGGTGGCTCATGGTGTTCGGGGATTCCGCCCTAGTGATCAACCAGGTGAATAAAGATTGGGACTGCAACAGTGAGAAGATGGACTCCTATGTCGCCGCAATCAGAAAGCTCGAAGGAAAATTCTTGGGCATTGAGTTTCACCACATCGTTCGAGCTGAAAACCAGGCAGCCGACGAGTTATCTAAGCTTAGATCATCACGAGCTGATATCCCTCCTAGCGTCTTCGTCCAAGACTTGGTCCACTCCTCTATCTTAGAACAAAAAGAGGCTGAAGCAGCCCCGCCAGGTCAGATAGCGGCATGCATCTCTAATTCTGAAGAGGATTGGAGAGCACCCTTCATTGCCTATCTGCTCGAAGCCAAAATCCCCGAAGACAAAATAGAAGCAGAGCGTCTCGTGAGACGGTCCAAGAATTACGTCCTTGTCAACAATATGCTCATGTGTAAAACAACCAAGAGTGAAGTCTTCCAGAAGTGCGTCACACGTGAAGAGGGCATCGAGATACTTCAGGAAGTGCATGGAGGCATGTGCAGTAACCACGCAGCCTCACGTACTCTGGTCGGCAAAGCTTTTCGAGCAGGATTTTATTGGCCTACCGCTGTCCAGGACGCTGAGAAGATTGTGCGGCACTGCGAGGCGTGCCAGTTTTTTGCAAAGCAGATACATGTCCCAGCACAAGAGCTACAGACCATACCTGCATCATGGCCCTTCGCCACATGGGGACTCGACATGTTAGGTCCTTTCAAGGCGGCTAAAAGGGGCTACCATTGCATGTACGTCGCCATCGATAAATTCTCCAGATGGATTGAGTACAAGCCATTGGTGAAAGCAGCAGCGGCCAAAGCCGCGAAGTTCTTCAATGACCTCTCTCACCGTTTCGGCCTTCCGAACAGCATCATCACGACCTCGGTACCACCTTCATCGGGAGTGACTTCTGGGATTTCTGCGACGAAAGAAGCATCGTGGTAAAGTATGTCTCGGTGGCTCACCCTCAAGCTAACAGACTAGTAGAAAGAGCGAATGGAATGTTGCTCGACGCCCTCAAGAAGCGCCTACACGAAGTCTTCGAAAAGAGTCTGGGAAACTGGATCAACGAGTTGCCAACAGACGTCTGGGGCTTGCGAACCCAGCCTAGCCGGAATACCGGCTTATCTCCATATTTTATGGTCTACGGATGAGAAGCAGTGCTACCAGCCGACATCGCCTTCTGAGCTCTTAGAGTTGAGAACTACAATGAAGAAAAGTCCGACGGTGCATGAGCAGAAGACATCGACAGACTCGAAGAAGAGCGTTTGGCCTCCTGCGTATGCATGGCCAAATACCTGGAAGTGCTATGGCGATATTATAACCAGAACGTCAACGGCAGGTTCTTCATGGTCGGCGACCTTGTCCTCCACCGTAAGCAGAGCAAGGAGGGCATGCACAAGCTTTCTTCTCCATGGGAAGGGCCATACATGGTCAAAGCCGTAACTTGGCTAGGCTCATACAGACTGTGTGACCTTGATGGCGTCGACATCCCCAACTCCTGGAACATCAAACACCTCCGACGCTTCTATCCTCGATATTGTTTTATTATTTCAATAGTCATACTGCTTGGATACACATGTATGTCCACATTTGCAGATCAGCAAATCACTAACATCTGTTGCCAATGCGTAAGCCCCGTACCTGCTCGGGCAGCACAACTTCGCCAATGCGTAAGCCCCGCACCTGCTCGGGCAGCACAACTTCGACAATGCGTAAGCCCCTGCACCTGCTCGGGCGGCACAACTTCGCCATTGCGTAAGCCCCGAACCTGCTCGGGTGGCACAACTTCGCCAATGCGTAAGCCCCGCACCTGCTCGGGTGGCGCAACTTCACCAATGCGTAAGCCCCGCACCTGCTCGAGCAGCATAACTTCGCCAATGCGTAAGCCCCGCATCTGCTCGAGCAGCATAACTTCGCCAATGCGTAAGCCCCGCACCTGCTCGGGTGGCATAACTTCGCCAATGCGTAAGCCCCGCACCTGCTCGGGCAGCACAACTTCACCAATGTGTAAGCCTCGCACCTGCTCGAGCAGCATAACTTCGGCCAACGCGTAAGCCCCGCACCTGTTTCGGGCAGCCTAATTACGTTGACGCATAAGCCCTATATACGGTAGGCCGCCCTATTTCACCACTTCATCGACCGCCCTGATAGATTCGGGAAGCCATCGCCCACGATAAGCGTAAGCCCTGCCAGGCACAGGAAGCTTCGCCACCACGTAAGCCCCAGGGACGCTTGGGCCATTAAGTCTTCGCTATTACGTAAGCCCTGGGGACGCTTGGGTGGTTTTAGCAGCGTCTCCAAAAGCCCCGTCGAAAGGAATGGACACCGGTCATCGATCACTCTAATGAGCTGCACGCACTGGCTTCCCTCCGACCAACCAAAAAATGCCTCAAGCACGTTTGAGTACTCTACGTCGCACATGATCGACTACGACACTCTAAAAACTCGACGAACGCAATAAGAGCAAGAACAAATTTACACGAACTTCGTCCAGAACGGTTTTACATGATTTCCGATGACATTAACTAGTGTTTGTTGCACAAGCAATCCACAATTCCCTTATAGGTATATTCAAGTGTTCTCTGTCGGGAACAGCTGCATATCTGCCGCCAAGAGTTCCGCTGCAGGCTTCGCCTCCTCTGCCAATTGATCCTCCTACTGCTCGGTGGTGCCACGAGCGTAACCCCCCTTCACCCTGTCATTGTTCACGCTAGGGTAATGGGAGCGCACCACGACGAGCACATGAGCTGCAGCGTTCTCCGCCACGTCAGTGCAGAAGGCCTTAAAGTGCCGCAACGCTTAACGACTCTGGTGAATAATATCAAAAGGCCGTGGCAGCCCCGCAGGAGGATCGGTGGGAGCATACTCGATGATGTCCAAGACAGGTTTGATACCTTCCGCCATGGCGTCGTAACGGTTCTAGGTAGCTTCCAGGCGCTGCGACAGATCATTCATCTGCGCTCGAGTCCTCCGCTCAATATCTGTTCATGACAAAAGCCAAAGATCAGAGGTCTCAACAAGAAGCAATGAAGCATCCTACAGGCAGAAGAAACTCACCCAAGCGTGCCTCTTCGTTCCTCCAAACAGCTTCCCATAGCATGGACACTTGATGCATGTACCTCGGCGCGCGGCACCCTCCAACAAATCGGACAGATCTGCAAGTCAAGACTTCGAAACTTAGCAATAAGAAGGAGCTGGGATACAATAACTAGAACCATAACGGTCTCCATACCTCTTTTATCCTGCAGTAGCTTTTGTTCGGACTCCATCAAGTCATTGCAGTGCAAATTCACTGTGTCACGCCGCTCGCGGAGGTCTTCCATCGCTTTCTCCAGACGAACAGTCTCCTTCTCCAGCCTTGCATTCTCCACCACGAGTCCAGTAGCGCGTTGAAGAGATTTTCAGTATCTTCGGCCGTATCATGAATGGCCTGATCAACAATAGTAGAACATGACAAAGAGCAAGCAGAGAAACCTCAAGCAAACTCAAGAAGGGTACAGTTACCTGAACTCATGAAGACAATTGCCCCAGCCGGCGGAGCACGTTTCTTAGGTCGGCACGGGTACTTGTTATATCAGCCTTCAAAGCCTCCAGCTCTTCGTCCGCCACTTCCTCCTCTACGACGATGGCATACCGATCGCCGATCCGCCTGAAAGTCCTGAGCACCACCGGCGGAGCCTCACCCGCACCTTGACGGGTGATCTCCTTGACATCGTGCTCTAGAGGAGCAGCGCCTGCAGGTGGTTGCTCGGAGATCTCCTGGCTTGATCCCGGTACCCCTCCAAAAGAGAAGCCGCTGGTGTGCGTGTCAGTTCCTTGGTCAGAACCAGTGGGCGGCACTATCCCATGGGAGTCATGTCTCGATGAATGGCCTCCTCTGGTGTTCTCAGGCTGCCGTTTCACGTCTTGGTTCGAGGGCGGGGATGGTGGTGGTGGGGTCGCTTCATGCGGCTGGTCAGATGGTGGCGGCTGCTCCTGTGAGCCCGAATCCGGCTGCTGATCTGGTGGATTCCTTGGCGACTCATGGTCAGAAGGCCAACTGGCGGCAACATCCCCATCATCTCCATCCCTCGCTGAGGCACCACCACCAGCTTCTCCACTCACCATCCTCTCGATGTCTTCGGCTGAAGGGTCCCTAGATAATAATGCGGACTTCATGACTAAATATAACAGAACATACCATTCAACAAGAGTGTTGACGGTCGCTAACACCCTATTTTATCGTCAACATTCCACCCATAATCAAGGTAAAACCACATGAAAAACAAAGAACCCACCTTGAAACTTACCTAGTTCCACATGTCCTTGGAGAAATATTGTGTATGCAGGAAAAATGGTGAAAACAAGGAAAAACAAAGCAAGGCAAGACACCTCAGCACCTCAGCTGCCATGTGGGAGCCAGAGGGGGGCGCCCGCCCTACCAAGTAGGGCGCCTGCCCTGTCAAATGTGCCAAATGACACTTGCCACCTCACTGATCCGTGTGCCAACCTCCCAAATGGTCTGTGGCACATTGAAACAACATCAACGGCTCAGATGCAAGGCACGAGGATCCGGTGGCCCTATCAATAGGGCGCCCGCCCTGTCCAAGCTGAGTGACACGTCCACAATCCAAGGGAAGGTGTCTAGGAGTCATCTACACCATCAAATGAAGTCAGTTTTCATCCAACCGTGATCAAGTGATGTGCCATGGATTGAAGGACCCACATGTCATCCTCCCAGGGGTTGCAAACCACCATTCCAAGGTACCAACCGACTTTGCAACCACCTATGGGGACGAAGGAGGACCGTAGGATGCAAGTCGGTGCATCCAAGGGGGCCCCACCCCCTAGGTGGGCGCCCGCCCTACTCCTTCACGCCACCGACCTCCAGGAGCTCTACAAGTACCCCTGGTGCACTTCTACACTATAAATAGGACTAGGATCCTCACTTGTAAGAAGAAACAAAGCTAGAGACACACTAGAAAACACTAGAGATTCAGCTCAGTAGCTCCTCTCTCTCTAGCGAAGCTCTGCTCTTAGGAATAGTGCTAGCTAGAGAAGAGTAGAGTGTTGGAGAGAATTCAGGAGAAGGAGGAAGTCTGTGGTGGAGCCTAGGCTTGTCAGCGACATCCTCTGCGGTGTTCTTCACTCTTATCGGTAATGAAGATCCACTTCCTCATTTACTTATTGTTATACTTTAAGCAGCTCTATACTTGCTCATTGCTTGGTTAGAGTGCTCTAATTCTTGAACTCGAGTTAGAGTAGTTAGTTTTATAGATTAAGCGCGATGCTTAGGCTATAGCTTACCCTTGAGTGCCGCTAGGCCCACGGATAGTAGTGGTAGGTTCTAGGTGGTGACAGCCCTAGGATCCTCCGTGTTCCACCACGTTCGGCCTAGTATCCGGTATAAGCGTAGAACTTTGGGACGTACGGTGCCTAATCAATCGAACCCCGGTGAGTTTAGGACTTTGCGTGTCCCGAGTATAGCAGTTTCTTTGGTATAACAATCATTTGATCTTTTACTGAGATAGAGTTCTCCCCCAAAACTCCAGAGCTACCTAGCTTGTTTCCACCTTACTTATACTTCATTGATCTATCCTTGCTAAGGTTATTACCTGTCACACCCAATTTTAAGGACAAAATTGAATGTATAATCTTATGTGCGCCCAAGGATCAGTCACACACATAAGCCGACAAATACAAGTTAATATCAAAAGAGAATGCCTAAAATACATAACATAATAATAATTAGAATATAACCTTAAGTAGCAAATAGCGGAAAGACACTCCGATCTTCAGGTGTAGACGCCAATTCCACAGGGACACAGCTGACTGGTTGACCACAAGCGTAACTGTTGTTGATATAGCAAGAGTGAGCACATATCGTACTCAACAATTATAACATGGGGTTTATGAGGCTCAAAAAGGATAGACACGGGTTTACAGTAGTTTGCTTTTAGTGAGTCAAAGTTTTAACGTTTATTTAGCAATAAGTTATGCTTATCCCATTAACCCACATATTCATCATCATTGAATCCTTCTCTTCACAATCCCTGATCATCAATTCATCCACATCTCAATGCATATGTCTCATCTTCCCCTAAGTATCCAATATTCTGTGAGTTTTTCGGGCCGCTCATGACCGTGAGCACGGCTGATATACCAGTTTTACACTTTGCAGAGGTTGTGCACTTTCACCATGAGTCGTAATTCCCAAGTGTTGGGGTTTGCAAGGCCCACACTACACTACCTAGGTGCATAATAGGGTCTCACTATGAAGTCTTTCAAAAGACTCCCCCTAACAAGTTAGTAGCCACCAAGTGTAAGCAGCTAGGCGAATGGAGGCTCTCTAACAAAGTGGTACAGTACACGCAGCATATACACACTTTGAGAGACAAGAAGCCATTCTGCAACCGAGGCTTTCCTTGAGCGCCTTTCGGATAACCACTAACATGCTAGAAAATGTCCCTGTACTTGACTAAAGCCAGAGCCATGTAGCTCTCATGGTTGCACTGTAAGTCCCAGCTTTTGCTGACAGATTAGTCCTTAGGGAGGGGAATCTAGAGCATCACAAAAACTATGCTCTAGCCCCTTGAGTCCATGTTGTAGAAAAGCAAGTTTTATCCTTCGTTGCATATATCCATAAATCAATATTCAAATTATATTAATTTAAATCAAGCACTAGCAGTGTCTACCCATATACATGCAATTCCCATAGGTATCAAGGTATAAGGTAAACAATTACTAGGGTATTCTTACGGGTAACAAAATTAGACACATGCAACATGAATTAAAGTGGCATTATGGTGAATAGGTAACAAGGAAGATCCCATGCTATACTTGCCTTAGACTTGAGATCCTTTTCTCTGATCCAAAACCTTCAATGAAATGTTTCTTGATCACCACGTAACTCACCGACTGGACACGATCATAATGCACCACACAAGCATCCAACACATACATGCATAGAATACAAGTATAACATTCTATTAGAACAATACACCATTCAGTACAAATAGAAGTTAAAAAGGTTATAAAATGAATATACGTGTTGCTACGAGCACACAGACGCGAAGATCAAACTAATTGGAGCTATGGTCGGAAAGATGGAACTACCGGAGAATTTGCTTTTATTTTAAAAAACAAGTTATTAATGGAGTACTAAATTAACATTTAATTTAGAAGCTCTAAACATGTTAAATATCCTCATCAATGCATAGTTTACATGAGTAGGAATCCAACAGAATTTGAACGAATCAATTCGGAGTTAAAACGATCGAGTTATGAGTTAAATAGGATTTTCTTTTGTGAAAATAATAGATTTACTCTAACCTTGAATTTTAAAAGTAAATAATATATAAAACAGTAGTACTAGACATTAGATCTCAAAATTATGAATCTAACGCAATTTGAACGGGTCAAAACGGAGCTAAAACGCAAAAGATATGATCAACACAATTATAGTGGCAGATCTGTAAATATCAGAAAACGTATTTGTGTTAAAATCGACGAGAATACGCCTTTGAAACTAGAAAGCGTAAACTACTGAATACGGTTAGGACTACGGGTACCAACATTAAAAATGTCAGGGGGTGTTTTGCAAAATAGCCAGATGAATCGGTATCCATAGATTTGGGCCGTCTGATCGGGTTTTGATGGCGGAGATTAAAAGGCAGGGGGCTCAGAGGGGTGGCCGGCCGGAAACAGGGGCAGGGCCGGCGGCGCCATGGCCGGCGGCGGCCAACCTCGCCGGAGAAGCACGAGCAGGGGCTACAGGGCACCATTTGCCATGGGAAAAGGTCCGGGAGAGAGAGGGGAACCGCGCGAGCTCACCTAGGGCGAAGGCGAGGGTCGAAATCGGCTCGGAGGTGACCGATGACAGGCGACGGCGGACTGGGAGTTCCTGTGATGGTGCAGAGGGGGTGTCAGTGTGCAATTCAGAGCATAAAGGGGTGCGGCAAGCTCGTGAGGTCAAAACAGAACACCGGGCGGGCCTTACGGTGAGATTGAAGGTCCGGGGGCGACGAATTGGTTGCGGTGGCGAAATCCGGCGGTCTGCGTGGTCCTGCAACGGCGAGGCGGTGGTGTTAGACCACAATTGAAGGGGAAACGGCTCGGTGTCTTCGTAAACACCATGTGAAGCTTGATAAGGGCTCACGGGAGGAATTCAATGATGAACCGGGCGAATTGCTCGCGACGGCGGCGAAAGAGCTCCGGGCGGCAGCTCTGTGCGCTGCTTGGGCGAGAAGACAGCGGCTAGGGTTGCGTGGTGGCGGCAGGGGCACGGCAGGGCTTAAATACTCCCGAGGCGTGAGGCGAGGGCGAGAAAATAGGAGATTGAAACGGAGTCCTACTCCCCGACGAACTCAGCCGGGTTAGTTTCCGCCGTGCTCCAAACACACAGAGGAGGAGAGTGGTGGAGGGGAGGGCGCTGACTTGTGGGTCCAATTCGTCGGTGGCACAGAGTGCTAGACCGGCTTGTCAGCTGCAGAGGGAGGCCTCGCGCATGTGCGCTTGGCCGCGGCGGTGCTCTCTGCCTTCGGAAGGGGACGGGGAAGAAGAAAACGAGGAGGGGCGTGTCACCGACAAGTGGGCCCATGTCGTCAGCCGCAGAGGAGGAGAAGGACAGGGATACTGTGCTGCTACTAGGCTAGGCTGGCTTGCTGGTGAGTGGGCCGGCTGAGAGAACTAGTGGGCCAGAGTGAGGGAGAAGCAGGCCAAGGGGGCCCTCGGGCTCAAGACAGAAGAGGGGTTCTTTCCCCTTTTATTTTTTCTAATTTTGCAATAGATCTTCAAATAGGTTTTTAAATGGGGTTTTGAATATTTGCAAATTCAACAAAACCAAAGCAGTACAAGAAAAATATGCTCCAACATGAATGCAACAAACATGTTGCTAAACCCTAATATGAATTTTATTTAAATGAAAAATTGTTCCCCCTACATTTTCATGACTACCAAAATACAAAAATTAAGGCATTTTATTTCTATTTCTGAAAATTAAGGCATTTTATTTCTATTTCTATTTCTATTTCAATTTGAGTTAAAGCCCACATTGATCACAATGGTTCAAGCTAGCCCATTTTGTGGCAAAACTCATGAGGATGCTAATGCACACCTCCAACACTTCTTGGAGATATGCAGCACCTTTACCATTAAAGGAGTAACCACAGACGCAATCCGTTTGCGACTCTTTCCTTTCTCCTTGTTAGGAAAAGCTAAGCAATGGTTCTATACAAACCAAAATGATGTGGACACATGGGAAAAGTGTTCCAACTCTTTCCTAGTAGGATTCTTTCCTCTAGGCAAGACCAATGCTCTTCGCAATAAGATCTCTAGTTTCCAACAACAAACCGATGAATCGATTCCCGAGGCTTGGGAACGAATGCAAAAGTATGTCGCTGCCTGTCCACACTATGGTATGGAAGATTGGCTTTTGATCCAAAACTTCTACCATGGATTAACCCCTCTTGATAGAAGCCATCTAGATGCTACCGCTGGTGGAGCATTCTTTTCTCTTAAAGTTTCAGATGCGAAGGCTTTGATCGAGAAGATGGTGTCCAATCATGGATGGAACGATTAACGTCTACAACCATGCAAGCGAGGTACGCATTCTTTAAAGGAAGCTGACATGATTGCAGCTAAGGTGGACTTACTGGCCAAGAGGCAAGAAAATTGCGAGAAGATGCGTACACCTGAGACCGTGCAAGCCATAAAGACTCACATGACTTGTGAAGTCTATGGAGAAGTTGGCCATTCCGGACTCCATTGTCCTAAGACACACGAAGACCTCAACTTCATCAACAATGATAATAGTTTTCGTTCTTCAAATCAAGGATGGACTCAGTGCTTCAATTCTCAAGGTAACACTTTCAAATCTTTGCAACGTCCAAAGAACCAAGGTAATAACTACCCTTCTCTTAAAGATCTTATCTATGGTCAAGGTAGAATGACTGATAGTATAAACAAGAAGCTCCATGCTAATGATAGGATGCTAGATAGCATAAATGCTAAATTGGATGATTTCTCTTCTGCAATTAAGAATCAACTTAGCTTCAATAAGATGCTTGAAACCCAATTAGCACAACTTGTTGCTGCAATTCCATCTTTTGAAAAAGATAGAATACCAGGAAAGCCTGAAACAACCATGGAATCTGCTAATCTTGTTACTATTAGTTATCATGGCTATGAATTAGATGGAAGGAATTTTCCAACTAAAAAGGGAGATCCTGGAACCCCTGTCATATCTTATTCTGTTCAATCTCAAAAGTTCCATAATGCTATATGTGATCTAGGATCTAGCATTAACATCATGTCTAAAGAACATTATGAAAAGCTATTTTACACTGAACCAGTACCAACTTCTGCATATGTGCAATTAGCTGATCAAACAACTTGCTACATAGAAGGAGTACTTTGTGATGTTTTAGTAAAAGTAAGAAACAACTTTGTGCATGCCGATTTCATGATTTTAGACATGGGTAATAGGGACAACTTACCCCTCATTCTTGGCCAACCTTTCTTGAATACTGTGAATGCATGCATATTTGTTGCTACTGGTAGCATGGATTTCTATATAAATGGGAAGAAAGAAAGATTTGTTTTCCCTTGTGCACCGCACCATGCAACTAACATGCAGGAAAATAAGAGTCGATCCATGAGGAGGAGAAAACCAAGAATCTGGAGAAACAAGAAAGACAGAGATACGGTTAAGAGGGAACCATCATCAACAGCCTCTACACCAGACCCCGCTACCGTTAAAGAAGGACAAGATGAGAAGAAGACATCAGTCAAGGAAGAACCTCCTTCCGAGGAAGGACAACTATGGGAGTAAGTATTCTATCTCTCCCTTTAATTACTGCATTGGCATATTTCCCTTCTTTGTGCATTAAAGCAATTAATTGTTAGAAGCATGTTTAAATTTGTCTTGCATTTAATAAAGACCATAATAAAAGAGAGATTAAAAAATTAATAATACTAGTAGTAATAATAATAAAATAAAATAAAATAAAATATAAATTTAGTTTATCATAGTAGCAATAAATAACAGTAGAATAAAAATCGAAGCCTAGTGATCATAATAAGATGCAAAAGAGGAAACAACCCGACCAAGAGGAGAATCCGATCATGAAGAAGAAGCTAGCTTGGGGGAGCCGTCATTCTCGCAAAGGTATGGTTTGTATCCCCAGCATTTCTTTTCTTAATTATTGTGAGTTATAATATGAAAGGCAATTCTAAATTCTTGCATAACGATAAATAAATGAAAATAATGATGAATATGATATGTCTTTGTTGAAATGATAAATAATTGCTCTATGATGATTTGCAAAATCTTGTTATGCAATCCTTGCTATGAAAGTTTTGAGTGTGATATCTGAATTTTGTCTTAAGTCAAACACTATTGTGGGTTGCACATGCTAATAACCTAAGTTATGCTCTTGCAAGATTGAAACTGGTATAGGTAGAACTTTTGCCTGACCTAAGGAATGAGTGAGAACCAAATAGAGATTTTGATTTATAAAATTCAAATTCTTGCTCATAGTTCCTTTGTGGAATTAAATACCTACCATCAAGCCATACATCCACAAACTACTGAAACCACCAAAAGAAAGAGCTCTTGTCTGTTTTGAGCTTGCTTAGACCTTATTTGATCTAGGTAGAGAAACTTGTCATACTCTTTGATCAAGATCACGTCCACATGCCGCCTATGTATTACTTCTACACTGGAAGTATACATCTATGCTCCACACACCAATTGAGACAGCCCACCACAATCGACCCTTGTCCGTTTGATAGATGGGAAGTATAGATTACTGAAAAAAAAGAGAAAGAGAGCAAGTGCTCAAGGAAAACAAAAGAGGACAAATGTCTCATGGGCAGGTGCCTATATATCTTCTTAAAAAAACTATGTATTCAGTAATCTTGCTCTCCCCTGTCTAAGCCAAAGGAATAAGTCTCAAGGAGTCCACCAAATAATTTACACTTGCACTTCTTGATCATGTTTTATGACTTGTTGCTCCCTGTGATCTAAGAGTCTAATCTTGCAATACATTCAGTTCAAGTATGCTTTACCTCCAATCCTATAAACCCCACATAAGCTTTAGAATAGACTTGAAAAGCTCCTTTGAGCTCTTGTGAGGTCCATCACACTAAGGAGTGGTTGAGAGTACCATCAAAGGAACCAAAGCAAGATTTTCTTTTTCAAAAGAATAAAAACTCTCTAGTTAATGGTCCCACTCTACCAAAGTAAGGGATGAAGTATCTACTTATCTATGCTATCTTGTTTTTGCATGACCCATGGTGATAAAGCTATAAGCCCCATATAGTTAAGACATAAGATGAATTTTTGAATCATGCTCAATACTAGAATAGTGTTGGTTTGTATGCAAGATCTTTGTGAATTATTACATTAAAGAAATTCTTTATCCAACATTGCCATGTTAAAATCATGTCTTTGCTTGAGGACAAGCAAAAGGTTAGTTTGGGGGAGTTTGTTGATGGTCGCTAACACCCTATTTTACCGTCAACATTCCACCCATAATCAAGGTAAAACCACATGAAAAGCAAAGAACCCACCTTGAAGCTTACCTAATTCCATATGTCCTTGGGGAAATATTGTGTATGCAGGAAAAATGGTGAAAACAAGGAAAAACAAAGCAAGGCAAGACACCTTAGCACCTCAGCTGCCACGTGGGAGCCAGAGAGGGGTGCCCGCCCTACCAAGTAGGGCGCCCGCCCTGTCAAATGTGCCAAATGGCACTTGCCACCTCACTGATCCATGTGCCAACCTCCCAAATGGTCTGTGGTACGTTGAAACAACATCAACGGCTCAGATGCAAGGCACAAGGATCCGGTGGCCCTATCAACAAGGCGCCCGCCCTGTCCAAGTTGAGTGACACGTCCACAATCCAAGGGAAGGTGTCCCGGAGTCATCTACACCATCAAATGAAGTCAGTTTTTATCCAACGGTGATCAAGTGATGTGCCATGGATTGAAGGACCCATATGTCATCTTGCCAGGGGTTGCAAACCGCCATTCCAAGGCACCAACCAACTTTTGCAACCACCTATGGGGAGGAAGGTGGGCCGTAGGATGCAAGTCAGTGCATCCAAGGGGGCCCCCGCCCCCTAGGAGGGTGCCCGCCGTACTCCTTCGCGCCACCGACCTCCAGGAGCTCTACAAGTACCCCTGGTGCACTCCTACACTATAAATAGGACTAGGATCCTCACTTGTAAGGAGAAACAAAGCTAGAGACACACTAGAAAACACTAGATATTCAGCTCAGTAGCTCCTCTCTCTCTTGCAAAGCTCTATTCTTAGGAATAGTGCTAGCTAGAGAAGAGTAGAGTGTTGGAGAGAAGTCGGAAGAAGGAGGAAGTCTATGGTGGAGCCGGGCATGTCGGCGACCTCCTCCGCGGTGTTCTTCACTCTTATCAGTAATAAAGATTCCCCTTCCTCATTTACTTATCGTTATACTTTAACCAGCTCTATACTTGCTCATTGCTTGGTTAGAGTGCTCTAATTCTTGAGCTCGAGTTAGAGTAGCAAGTTTTATAGATTAAGCGCGGTGCTTAGGCTACAGGCTTACCCTTGAGTGCCGCTAGGCCCATGGATAGTAGTGGTAGGTTCTAGGTGGTGACAACCCTAGGATCCTCTATATTCCACCACGTTCGGCCTAGTATCCGGTATAATCATAGGACTTTGGGACGTACGGTGCTTAATCAGTCGAACCCCGGCGAGATTAGGACTTTGCGTATCCCGAGTATAGCAGTCTCTTTGATATAACAATCATTTGATCTTTTACTGAGATTGAGTTCTCCCCCAAAACTCCAGAGCTACCTAGCGTGTTTTAACCTTAGTTATACTTCATTGATCTATCCTTACTAAGGTTATTACCCCATTTATCCATATCTAGATCCTTGACTATCATATTTTCTTGGAATCACAAACCTCGCCTTCCTTTGGGAAAATATAAATTCGACACCTGGTACTCCCAGGTGAAGTGCTACACGATAGTTCTGTGCACTTGTAGAATCCCATCACCTATCCTTTAGAGCTACCCATAGCCTTTTTGGCCAACAATCACATACTTTGAGTATAGGGATTGACAACCCCCGTGATTGCGTTGAGAAGTATTGTTATCATTGCTAGAGGATAGATTTGGCTACCTTCTTTTGATAGCGTTAGTAACTGTCAATGAGCATTTTTGGCACCAGTTGCCGGGGTTATCTCTAGCCTTGGTGATTGCGTTAGAATTGCCAACAAAGAGGCAGCAACAAGAAGACACGCATACTCACAACTCTGAGCGGCGACGTTTCCGTGCGAAGCGCTTTTTCTGACCAGAAGTCCCCTCATCAAGCACTATTAAAGGGAGAAGCTAGGGCAAGCTGAAAGGACCAGAAACTCACCACCACACTGGTGATGGAGAAGTAGGACCCCCTCAGGAGGTGCACGGAGGACGAGCTCGATGGTGAGGGGGTGGCACCGGTGGTGATGAGGGTCACGGCGGCACTCGGCTGAGCACGGCCGCGCGAAGGAGAACACAGAGGCAAGGTCCCTGCGGCGGAGGACGGCGAGGTGATCACCGATGAAGGCGTGCCGGCGAGGAGGGCGGTGGCGCGCGGCGGCGGAGCTGTGGCGAAGCTAGGGCATGGGAGCGAGGAAAGGGCGGCGGCGATGTACGGGCAATTCGAGTGCGAATGAAGGAAAGAATGCGGGCCCCGCGGTCAAAAGGAGTTGACTGCACTGGTTAATGTTGCACCGGACACTCCAACGGTTGCACCGGACACGTCCGGTGAAACAGCCGAGAGCAACCTGAGAGCACAGATCCACACCGGACGTGTCCGGTGACTGGCCATCAGACGCTCGCATCGTCCGGTGCTGTCTTCTGGTCCTTCGCGCACAATTCACACCGGACGCCCTAATTTCTTCACCGGATGCGCCAAACGGATGGACTCAGCGTCTGGTGCTCCTGTTCATCTTCTCCGCAGGGCAGCTGGCTGGTGCACATTTTTGTGTAGATTCTCCTCCTGTCTTCGCGAAACTTTCTCCCAACCAAGTTCCAACATCAATAAGAGGCAAATAAACACTGTTTGGAACTGGTATGAGACATCCTCTCTCGAACCCTCAATTTTTTAAATATTTTTCCTTAGGCATTAGTAGTTTTTATGAAAATAGGCAATAAGAACCAAGAACAAAATGGAAAACAAACAACCGTGCATATGCAATGCAAATTCACGTAAAGTAAACTAGTTGCTTATCAAGTTTGTCCTCGGGTAAGCTTCTTCACACACTTTTGGGTGGTTATCTTAACCGAGTTAGACAAGCCCTACGTCCAATTCAAAGTTAAACATATTTTATGTTACAATGCAATGCATATGACAACACAAGATCATCTTTTAGTGAAGTTGCTTAGATCAAGGCAATTGAGTTCATTCCTTAGAGAGCAAAACCGTGCCTCTTCCAATGGTTTTGTGAAAATGTTCTCCAAGTTATCATCCGTTCTCACTCCCTCAAAGGAAATGTCACCTTTAGCAACGTGATCTCTAAGGAAGTGATGGCGGATGTCAATGTGCTTAGTGCGGGAGTGTTGAACTGAGTTGTTGGCAAGTTTTACCGCACTCTCATTGTCACACAACAAAGGCACCCTTTTTAAGTTAATTTCATAATCAAGTAGGGTTTGTTTCATGTAAAGAATTTGTGCATAACAAGCACCCACGGCAATGTATTCCGCTTCGGTTGTTGACAAGGCAACACTATTTTGTTTCTTGGAGGACCAAGAAACTAGTGATCTTCCAAGCAAATGGCACCCTCCGGATGTGCTTTTCCGGTCAATCTTGCAACCGGCATAGTCTGAATCGGAATAGCCGACAAGAGTAAAGTTAGCTCCTTTGGGATACCAATGGCCAATGCTTGGGGTGTGCTTTAGGTACCTAAGGATTCTTTTCACCGCAACTAAGTGTGGTTCCTTAGGGTTAGCTTGAAAACGAGCACACATACACACACTAAACATGATGTCGGGCCTAGATGCGGTCAAGTACAACAAACTGTACTACCGATCATAGAACAATAGAGAGTTTGGTCAACCAATTTACCTCCCTCATCAAGGTCAAGATGTCCATTAGTAGGCATAGGGGTCTTGATGGGCTTACATTCTTCCACCTTGAAGCGCTTGAGGAGGTCCTTCGTGTAATTCTCTTGTGACACGAACGTCCCCTCCCTCAATTGCTTGACTTGAAAGCTGAGGAAGAATGTGAGCTCACCGATCATGGACATCTCAAACTCCTTGGACATCATATCACCACATTTCTTGCAAAAATCTTCATTAGTCAAACCAAAGATAATATCATCAACATAAACTTGACAAATGAAGATATGCCCTTTATGCTTCTTGGTGAATAGTGTGGTATCAACCAAGCCAATTTTGAAGCCCTTGTTGAGGAGGAAGTCACAGAGGCGTTCATACCAAGCCCGTGGGGGCTTGCTTCAAGCCATGTAGTGCCTTGGACAACCTATACACATAGTTTGGATATCTAGGGTCTTCAAAACCCGGTGGTTGCGAAACATAGGCAAGTTCATTTATGAAGCCATTTAAAAATACACTTTTCACATCCATTTGAAAGAGTTTTAGGTTGTGATTAGATGCATATGCAAGTTTGATACGTATGGCTTCCAATCTTGCAACCTGGGACAAAAGTCTCCCCAAAATCCAAGCCTTTACCTTGGGAGAACCCTTTTGCCACGAGCCTTGCCTTGTTTATCACAATGTTGACCTTGTCATCTTGCTTCTTGCGGAACACCCACTTGGTGCCTATGACACTTGCTCTTTTTGGTTTCTGTTCAAGTGTCCAAACTTGATTGCGGGTGAAGTTTTGAGTTCTTCATGCACCGCATTTACCAAATCCGGATCTTGAAGATCTTCTTCTATGCTAGTAGGCTCAATGCAAGAGACAAAAGAGTGATGTTCAATGAATTGAGCATGCCTTTCTGAGCGAGTCATTACCTCCTTGAAGGACTCCCTATTATGAGATCTTGAGGATGAGCTTGTAGGAGTGGAGTAGATCTTCTATCAACCATTTGAGGAGGAGGTTGTGGAGCATCCACATCTTGTGCTTGTGCCTCAACTTCTTCTTGTGTGATGTGGGTGTCTTCATGTGGATCCACCCCATCTTTATCTTCATCATCTTGAGGCACATTTGATGAAGATGGTTGATTGATCACTTGCACATCATCACCATCATCTTCATCATCTTTAGGCTTGATGTCTCCGGTTGGCATGTTCTTCATAGCCTTCCTCAATGGTTAATCACCTACATCATCAAGATTCTCATGCTCTCCTTGAGAGCCATTAGATTCGTCGAAGTCCACATTATATGTTTCTTCAACATGGCCGGTGGCATTGTTGAATACTCTATATGCTTTGGACTTCAATGAGTAACCAACAAGAAAACCAATATCATAACGTCTGTGGAACTTCCCTAGGTGTTGCCGCTTCTTGTAGATGTAGCATTTGCAACCAAACACTAGAAAGTAGGAGACATCTGGTTTCTTGCCAGTGAGTAGCTCATAGGGGGTCTTCTTTAGCAACTGGCGAGGGAATAGGCGGTTGGATGCATAGCATGCGGTGTTGATTGCCTCCGCCCAAAACCTCTCCAGTGTGTTGTACTCATCAAGCATTGTCCTTGCAAGGGTGATCAATGTCCGGTTCTTCCTTTCAACAACTCTATTTTGTTGAGGTGTATAGGAGGATGACACTTCATGCTTGATCCCAACTTTATCACAATATATTTCAATGTTTGTGTTGTCAAATTCTTTCCCATTGTCACTTCTAATATTCTTGATCTTCACATCAAATTCATTTTGTGCCCTCTTGGCAAACTTCTTGAATGATGCGGCAACTTCGGTCTTATCATGGAGAAAGCACACCCTAAGTGTATCTTGTAAAGTCATCAACAATCACTAAGCAATAGAGCTTGCCACCAAAGCTTTCATAAGTTGTTGGCCCAAATAAATCCATGTGAAGTAGCTCTAATGGTCTTGATGTAGATACAAATGCCTTGGATGGATGTGTATTTGCCACTTGCTTGCCTACTTGACAAGCACTATAAAGTTTGTCCTTCTCAAATACAATATCTTTCAATCCTCTCACTATCTCCTTCTTCAATAGCTTCTTGAGTGTGCTCATCCCAACATGTGCAAGTCTTCTATGCCAAAGCCACCCAAGAGATTATTTGGTAAATAGACAAATCTTCAAATTTGCATCTTCCGAGTTGAAGTCCACTAGATAGAGGTGTGTCGACGAGACATCGTCGGCGGTCTACCGAGGGATATACCCGAGGTAGTAGATTGATCGGTGAAGGTGCGCCTGAGACGAGCAAGAGTTGCTCAGTAAGCGCGGGACACGAGGTTTATACAGGTTCAGGCCGCCGCGAGGCTTAATACCTTACGTACTGTAGTGTTGCTGTATTGTATTGCTAGTAGATGAAATGAGTTGAGGGGATCCCCTGCCCACCTTATATATTCTGGGGGCAGGATTACAAGTCGGTTTTACCATGTATATCAGATTACAATCCTAGCCGAACAAGGAAACTAATCGGCTAGATATTAGGAAAGCTATTTCCTTGACCGCCAAGACTTCTAAGCTGGTGGATGTGCGTGATCTTCTGGAGAACGTGCAGACGATGCGTCCTTGGCAGCCCGGGCCCGGTCGGATGACTCGGCCCATATATAGCCATGCGGGTATATGGGTTTATACCCCCACAGCTAGTCCCCGAGCACCTTGCATTCGTTGGGAGGTGCAAACCTTTCAGAGTTGCTTGACCAGACGGATGTAAGGAGCTCAGAAAAATTTTGAAAAAGCCTTCCCTTTGGTGAAGTGTATCCACTTTTAGTTCTTCGAAAACAATACCTTCACCGTTAGGTGAAGTGTATCCACTTAGTCCCCGAGCCTGATAGTAGGTGATGTAGGCACGTGGTGTCAGGGTCAAAGTCTTTATTCTTGGTGATCATGTGAAGCATCAACGAAGCCCCCGAGCACCTCTTGTGCTCGGAAAATGTTGGTGAAGCGATGAAGCCTCCGAGCAGTTCAATGCTTGGAAGCGCTGACGTGGCAACGACGAAGTCCCCGAGCACCTTCTGTGCTCGAAAATGTTGGCGAAGCGACGAAGCCTCCAAGCAGTTCAATGCTCAGAAGTGCTGACGTGGCGATGACGAAGTCCCCGAGCACCTCCTGTGCTCGGAAATGTTGACGAAGCGACGAAGCCTCAGAGCAGATCTAGTGCTCGGAAGCGCTGACATAGCGATGACGAAGTCCCCGAGCACCTCCTATGCTCGAAAATATTGACGAAGCGACGAAGCCTCCGAGCAGATCCAGTGCTCGGAAGCGCTGACGTAGCAATGACGAAGTCCCCGAGCACCTCCTGTGCTCGGAAATGTTTGCGAAGCGATGAAGCCTCCGAGCAGATCTAGTGCTCGAAAGCGCTGACATAGCGATAACAAAGTCCCCGAGCACCTCCTGTACTCGGAAATATTGACGAAGCGATGAAGCCTCCGAGCAGATCTAGTGCTCGGAAGCGCTGACGTAGCGATGATGAAGTCCCCGAGCACCTCCTGTGCTCGGAAATGTTGACGAAGCGACGAACCCTCCGAGCAGATCTAGTGCTCGGAAGCACTAACGGGTCTCCCAAGCAGATTCGATGCCAGTCAAGCTTTTAAGTACACTATGGCCCTTTTGCGAGTATGCGACCCAACGCGCTTTACTACATACTGCAACTGGTGAACGGTTCACCTTCTTCCTTTGACGTGCAGAACCCATTCGAGCAAATAGCCGCTACTGCTTGCCCTAGGCGCCGCCATATAGGGTTTCCGATTTACGGAAAACAAAATCCAATTATGCTCGAATCCGTTCGATTCGTTGTTCCTTCAACCCAAATCCACAAGCAATTTCGAGGAAAATGGCACCTAGGAAAAGTGCGCGAGTGCCGAAGAAGGCGAAGGAACCAAAACCCAGAGAACTTTGACTGAACAACGAATGGCAACCTTCCACGATGACAGAAAAAGCCATTTTGAAGTTGGTGGCGAAAGGGCTACTGCCGAACCGTGCCACCGCTGGATGGAGGCCGTCTGGAGGTGAACCGTACCCCATGCCTAATACCGGCGAGATGACTGTCTTCGCCAACTACTTCCTCCGTGGGTTTGGTGTTCCTAGCCATCCCTTTCTTCGCAAGCTCCTTGATTATTATGAGATTTCGCTGTGGCATTTGCATCCCAAGTCCATCTTTCAAGTCTCTATTTTCATCCACTTTTGTGAAGCATTCGCCGGAATTCTTCCCCATTTCAATTTATTTTGTCATATGTATATGCTCGTGAAATTGAGCGCCAGAGGCTCTCGAATTGCCGGGGGAGTATACCTCAAACTCCAGGATGGCATGTCTGCCCATTACCTCTCTATCTCCCTCAATACTATTCTTCGTGATTGGAATAAGAGGTGGTTCTATTTGCCAAATCAAGATCCTCCTGTTCGATGTGTCATCAAGCAGATACCAGAGAGGAAACCGAGCTGGTCAGAGAGGTCCACATCTGATGAGATGGAGCAAGTAAACGAGCTATTGGAAATTCTGAAGGGCATGAATCTGAATGGAGTTGGAGTTGCTGCCAATTTCGTGAAGCGCCGAGTTTAGCCCTGCAAAGAGAGAGTTCATCCTGCGTATGAATGGGTTGGTGAAACTGATCCGACCAGAGAGGTCCCTGATCACATGTCGTCTTCTGAAGCTACGATAAGGCTGAAGGAGCTGTTTGATAACAAGACGCATACCAACAACCGAGGATAGCAGAAAGCGCCGCACATTGGGAATCCACCACCCGAGGTACGCCTTTTGTAGATTTCTTCTTTGTGTTTTCTGTTGCAATGTTGATCGCTTGCATCTCATTTGATTTGTTGAAGATACATGGCCTGGACCGGGAGGTATACTTTTCGGAGGTGCCCACTACAGAGTGCCCCGAAGGAGTTATCCCTCGACACCGCTACCAGCCCGGTAGTGAAGACGAAGACTTCATAGAGTCCTCCAATGACGAAGCTGGAGCCAATAAAGAGGAAGAGGATCATGAGACCCTTTCTCAATAGGTGGCTCACGGTAAGCAGCCTATGCCTAGTAAAGCTGGCACCTCAAGTGGAGATTGAAAACCTAAAAAGCCGGTGAAGCTAACAAAGGAGCGAGCCTGCCGCCAGGCAGTGTTCCCGAGCTCGAGTGACGATGAAGGACCACCGCCGAAATGTCAGAAAGGGGAGGTCCCTCCGACCAAGAACTCTGGTGGCATTTTGCTATATGCAGTGACTCTCCTTGTCCTGTGGTGCCCTTCTTGTGGTCGTCTTTTCACTTCACAGGGTCTGCTTCTTATCTGAGGTAGTGAGCCTATTCATTCTATCACTTACCTATATGCTTGCTTCCGATAGGATTTCTTCTCCCTAGATGTGTAATGCTTATGTAATCCCTCTATTCCATCTTGCAGTTGGGTCACTGTAAGATTGAATCCGGGGCCAAGCCCGTGGATACGGAATGAGGTCAAGCCTCTGAGTGTCAGTTCTACACTTCTTTTAGACAGAGGCAGTTGTTCTTGACAGTTGGCAGTTCCAAGCAGTGGCAGTGGCAGTGGTCAGTGGCAGTGGTTTGTCAGTTTCTTCACCAGCACTTCGTCTGACTTGCTTGTTCATGGTGTGATGGCCCAAACTAAGCGAGTTGGCGGAGCCCCGCCAGAGGACAACCCACCACCTCCCTCTTGCCCTCCTAGTAGCGACAAGGGCAAGAGGCCGGTGGTTGAGCAGCCGAAGAAGAAGAAGAAGAAGAAGAAGAAGAAGAAGAAGAAGAAGAAGAAGAAGAAGAAGAAGAAGAAGAAGAAGAAGAAGAAGAAGAAGCGCACCCGAGAGGAGAGAGAGCAGAGGCTCTTGCAGTGGCAGCAGCAGCTGAGAGGGCCAAGAGAGGAGGTCGTGGAGGTGGCATAGTGATTGGTCCCACTCCAGTCACAGCAGAGCAGAGAGAGGCTCTGCTAGACGTAGAGCGTCACACCGGTGCCTCCGAGGACCTTCCGCCTGAGACAATGCTTGTCGGGGGGAAGCCCGTTCGGCTAGTTGTTACTCGAGGCTCTTCGAGGCAGACACTGCAGTCAGAGGGCACAGAGGCAGAGGACATAGCTTCAGAGGAGCAGCTAGGATAGTCAGAGCACCTAGAGTTGCCTCAGGACACTCCACCAGTACGCCGGTCAGTTCTCCATCAGATAGCTCAGCCTCCACCTCCTCCCAAGGAGGACACTCAGAGGCATGGGGCCCGTGCACCTCCTGCTCGCAGAGATACATATCAGAAGAGTTATGAACTACACTCAGTGACAGCTAGGCAGGTGCAGACACTAAGGTGCATCCCATTTGAGCATTGGTTTCCTACGCAGCGGGACCCTAGAGCCGGCCCTCGGTTCTACCACCCGCTGCATGAGGACTTTTACAAGGCGTACCTCGGAGCCGATACTCAGTTCAGTGCACACCGGGTTATTTCTTTAGAGGCTATCTGTGCTTAGGTTGGAGAGAGGAGATTCGGCCATATTTGACATATCTTCCATGGTTGTCAGAGTTGATGAGCAGGACAGCAGAGTACGCCGAGTCTTGGGTCAAGGAGTTCTACGCCTCTCTTTTCGTTGACCCCGAGCACCGGTGGATTCACTTTGCCATTGCTGGGAACCACCACCGTGTGTATGCTACTCATTTCAGAGAGATCTTTGGACTTGAGCCTTCATAGACAAGGATCCACATTTTGTGCTATGACTGGACTGACCCTCCTCGCCGCCCTCACGGTGGCATTGACCCGTTAGCTGACTTCATCAGAGAGTGCTTCAGGCAGCTTTTTGGGCAGGGCTCCAGTCGCATCCCCAAGGACCTCACTTTTATTGGCAGAGTCCTGGATGCACTTATGAGGAGGATGATCTTGCCGTGAGAGGGTTACTGTCGACGGTGGATAACATCCACTTTTATTAGAACTTTAGACACCAAAGGATACTTGAATACACACTAGTCTAGGGTTTTAACTGACAGTTTCCACGAGTTTTGCATGTTCTGTATTTTCCAGGGGCTATTCCAGAAAAGCATAAAAGAAGGGTTAAAGAGCATGATTACCACGTAACTTAGCCGCCAAGAAAACATCATCACGAGAACACTAGAAGCATCTGGAACACACCCGAGGCACCGGGACCCCCCAGGGTGGGGCCGGCTGGTGCCAGGGTGGGGCCGGCCGGCGCCCCCTGCTAGGGTTTTGGCCCACCTTCTGGAGTCTTCTTCCGCCGCCTTTGTGGAGTCATCTCAGCCCATGTTTCAAGTCGGTTTGATCCTACGGCGCACGTGCATCCCACTGGGCTATAAATAAAGGGGCAGACCCCCTGGAGGCATCAACCCACAAGCCATCAAGAGCCTCCTAGTTCATCAAGAGCCTCCTAGTTCATAGTTCTAGCCTAGTTAGATTAGAGAGTAGAGGAGTTCTAGCTCTTTGGCGGATCTGGAGCCCCGGCGTCTGTCTGGAGCACGGAGTTCGGTATAATTCTATTTCTTTCTCTATTATTGTATTCTTCATTATGATTAGGGAAACATTATTCTTAATAGTTCATATGTTCTTGATTACAATATACTTTGATTATATGTCTAGTATAGTTGGTTTCATCTTATTGAATTCATGTAATTGCTCGTATAGCGTTTATTCATGCGTACGATGGATAGATGATGAACGATATGTAGACATGGTGTCTAGGTATTTTGTTTATCTGCAAGTGCACCCTAATGTGCCGGGTCGTGTGGTAGATCGCGTAGGAGACAACTACATTGAGTCCTCTGTAGTCCACCCCCCGTATGTAGGCCAGTAGGCACGGTCACGAAGTTGGATGACGACTGCTGGCATTTCTTAACGTCGTTACAAAAGATAGACGAAAAGTCCATCCCCGGCAACGGCGCCAGAAATGCTTGTTGGCATTTCTTAACGTCGTTACAAAAGATAGACTAAAAGTCCATCCCTGACAACGGCACCAGAAATGCTTGTTGGCGTTTCTTAGCATTACTACTAAAGATAGACTAAAGGTCCGTCCTTAATAATAATACTTAGAAACATAAGTTGACATTCCCAACCACCATTACTTCAGAAAGGTAATCCTTGGCCCTTAGTGGCGCCGGCCTAGGTAATGCAATCTGGTAATTAGCAGCTAGAAGTGCCGGATTGGCCTTCCTAACCATCATTACTTACGATATGCAAAACTGTGGCACGGCGCCGTGGGGTGCAACAAGAATTACAATCTTTAAGTAACGGTACTTATGTACGCCAATCGATAGCTCAGTAAGGAATAAGATTACTCTGCAAGCGCATAGAACTATCATTGTAGCATTTCAACCCGTGAGTAGGGTGTCGTATTTATAATTTCCTGTAGGAGGGCAATATGCATCAAGCGTGGTGTAAACATGACCACTTATTGAGTGCAATGGTAGGCATAGAGTAAATAGGAATAAAACATGATTCCAAGGTAGTGGACACACATATGGATCAACCTCAAGGATAAAAGGAAAATAAAGAATAAAAGAATATATCTAACTGAGCAGGCATTGGTCATATATAATTATGCAAAGAACTGTTAGCAAATCATCTAATTAGTAGTTCTAGTATCAGGACTAAGTCTGGGGTGATAGGGAGATCCCCGCAGCTGGTCTGCCAGCCGATAGAGACTTTACGAACTCCTACTCAATATCCGAACGTGGGGGAATGCTAGGGATGGACAGGGCTGTCACCACCTGTCCACCTACCCCTCTGCCCGTGGGATACCGACATATCCGCCGATCTCCGCGTACCCAAGCTCCATGCTTGCATACTTGAAAACAACTCCTAACCCCCACGGACCCCAACCCTTCGGATTGACAGGCTAGGTTAAGAGCAACCATGACAGCACGACGAACCATCACCTCATTCCTAGTTCTTCCTCTATTCATACTAATTCGATGAACAATGAAGAACGATGATGAACAAGTCAAGAACATGATACATAAACTATGTTCTAGCTCATGTACTATGCTCGTAGCAAGATCATAACTAGACTCTAGTTCATATGCATAATCATATAAGTATGATAAGAAATTGCTCATGGAAGAAGACCGAATTGTATTCATACCAAGATGATCCTTTTCTTCCAAGGAGACAAGCTCTCCTTGATAGCTCTTGCCTTGCTCACAAACTACTAATACTACTCTAAAGATACAAGTGAGAAGTGTGAGGTAGATGACTCCAAAATAATGTGTGTGTTGAAGGGGATGGAGCACCATCTATTTATAGTGGTACTATGACGGTTTGGCGCATCTAAACATGGAAGGAGGTGAAACCGTCATCAGCACCGCCTCCGAAGATGGGCCCGAGAGGCCCCACCTGCGGGGCGGTCGCCCCCGGGGGAGCACCATCTGGCCACCGTCTTCGGGTGGTCGGTTGCTCCCTGGGCCTGGGCCTCTCCCGTGGTTGCGGATGGATCCAATTACGCTTTGAAGGTGGGCTTCTTTAGTATTCTTTGTTTGCGCATTTGTCGGATTCGTCATTTGACTTTGCGCTTTCTCCATGTTGATGCGTATTTCCACTTGTTATGCCATAAAACCTGTAAAACATGAATGCTAGGGGTACAAGTGGAACTTGTTAGTAGCAAAGGCATATGTGCTAGAATATGATTGTTAATCCTCTTTTTAGTCTAAGTTGGTGGTATAAAATTTATCCATAAGGATCACCAACAAGACCCCCAAGATTAACCTTTGCTCGTCCCGAGCAAATAGCCAAGTATGGTTGTTGATCAGGAGTTGCTACAATGCCGATATAATTCATAAGTATCATACCTATAACATAGCATTCATTCGTAATTTAAATAAGTTGGCATTCTATCCACTCTTTACCTTGATTTCTTTATGGGGCTTTGTAGTTTCTCCAATTTCTTGGGTGGTTGCAAGATAGAATGGTTATAATAGACTCACCAATCATTCATTCTTTGATAGACCTTTTATCCGAAGGTTTTATGAATTTTTGCAAAATAAACCAAGTTCCTCAAATGATTCTCTCAATCGCTCAATGTGTATGGTTTACCTTACCAAAGGCATTGTAGTGTTGCCTTTTCATCCTACTACTAAGGCTGAGAGTGGAGTTTTGGGTAGGTATGAAGGTGGGAGTACTTACATTACTTATATTGCTGAGTCAAAGACCGGACAATAAGGAGATACAAGTCATATACCTTGATTGAGATGTGCAAGTGTGTGGAATGGTGAAAACCTATCTCTAATCTTTTTGGCACTCCATGCATAATGACTCTCTTTTATTGGATGGAACAAAACTCTTTGGAGGAATATGGGCTATAGAAATATCATCATTATATATATATATATTTGAACGGGTATTTGTATTTTCTTTCCCGTTTGTTTTCTCATGCCCTTTGGCTTTTTTTTTAGCATAGCCCATATTTTGATTTGACATTTGAAAACTTTTGGATAGAGAGACGTCATGATGGCGAACAAGGAGTGAAATTTTTTTTGTATGCACGGCTCTCAAAGTGAGGGTCGGCATTTTTATTTGGTGGATGAAAGGTGCATGTTGTGCGCAATTCTCAGGATGAGAGTCGGCTTTATTTGGTGGGTGTACGTGAATCTCAATCATGGGTGTATGACCATAATCTCACTAGGTCTCAGCATTTTGACTCAACTCAAAGTTCCGTAAGTAGCATATGACTAAGTTTTTATAAAAGTAGAGCATGTCATATAGCCTTGGTAGGTATTTCATAATCATTGGGAAACTTTTGATTTTTTGAATTTTTGAAAAGAAATCTCCGGATGTCAAGTTTCTTTTAGAACAAAGTCATAGCAAAGTCTAATTGTACCATCTAAAATCTCGCAACAACTTAGAAAAGGATCATGCAATTGCGACCCATAAGATTTCAAGTTCTCAGAATGAGATATTTTTAGCCAACAAACTTAAATCTTGAGGAATACTAAGTTATAACTTAGGCACAAATGAATTATAGACAGAGCAACTATTCATCATTTCAACAGAAGAGAAACTAACATATGTTAGCACATATGGGAGTGGAATATTTTATTTATTATTATTTTTTTATTTTTTTATTTTTTTAACAAGGAAATAAAATTGCAGAATTTAAAAGTGCAAGAAATTGAAAGATAAATGTTACCTCTTGTGGGGTTTCCTCCCCCAAGCTAGTTCAAGGCCTTGGTCCCGGGAATTGTCCCATGGACCGAAGGTAGGCCATCTGTGCCTCGTGTCGCCGCCGGTTCGCATCTTCGAGATTTATGAACTGCTGCTGGTACTGCTCATGCCATTGGGTAGAAGTCTGGATGTGAGCATTGAGCGTACCTTGGATTTGTCTGTTTTGCAGTTCTAGTCCTCCCATGCGTGTGTTGAGGACTTCTAGTGTGACCGGCTGTGGGTGTATCGGAGGTGGCATGCCTTCAGAATCTAGAGAATGCTCGTGCTCGGGCTGCCTTGATCCCCCTGCCTCCTGTGAGTGTTGCCACCCTAACCCTCCAGCCGCATAAGGATGAGGAACATGTCCCATACCATATCCATACCCGGGGGTGAACCCAGGTGTAGATATGACCGGGGACCATTCCATCCTTGGTATTGTGGTAGGCATGGCCGGGTGTGGTGTAGGTTGCACAGGCTGCGCAGGCTCTTCCTCCTGTACTTCTCTCCTCCGTGATCTCCTGCAAGAAACAGAACTCCTGCGTGCTTCTTCCTTTTCAACAAGGTCGAAGGTGAGAGATGGGGATTTATATAAAGCGAGATCCGGGTTAGATAACGGAATCTCGTTTATATATCCCAGATAATAAAATACTAGGTTTGTTCTCGAGTCATCACGTTTTATGGTATGAGCTTGAGTAAACTAATACTCATTGATCATAATGCGCGGAATGAAGAGATAAACAATAGTGTTAGCACCATGAGGATCAACACTAGCAGCAAGACGTGTGATGAGTGAAGTGCACATAATTGGTGTGGAAGTTTTAAAAGAGTTTAACTAGTGCTTAACAATATCATAGACAGGAGCGACTTTAATCTTTTTAAGCACGGCATAAAGCAACTTCAACTCAATATCATAAGCATGGTGAGTGTCCTCTCTAGGAAAGAAAGAAGTAGTAATCCATTTATACATAAGCCTTAGAGAAGGATGGTGGATGGTGTTGATGTTGGGTTGGAATTTCGGTTGGAATTTCCCAGTCACATTCTGTCCGGTTATCAAGTGCCAAAAAGTATGATGCTGATAACCCGAAAGAGTAAAACCCAAATCAACAGAGCATCGCTCATGAAAACCCAAGTGTGTAGCAAAATATTTCCAGTAAAGGCTATGTTCTTTCCCAAAGCAGCGAAAGGTAATACCATAGTCGACAACTTGTAAAGTACCCAAGATTTGGATGGTCAAGAGACGAGACCCAAGTTCGTGCATGGGGGCAACTTGGCTCCAACCAACATTTTCGAAAATGGTATTAAATTCGACGTTCATACCTGTCTGCTGGAGAAAGTGTGGGTCGAAAGCCGGTGTATGCAGGAATTCACGTCCCTTGAGGAGGTTGTATGCTTGCATCTCCCGCTCGCTCTCCAAGTCGATGAAGGGAGCGTCGGCCTCGTCAATGGCGTGACCTCTTGGCGCCTCCTCTTCTTCATGCAGCGGGCTCTCCTCACGTGTGCGAGTACTTTGACTAGACTCCCCACGAGAGCGACGGCCTTTCCGGAACATGCCAGAAATCCGACCTTCAATCCCACTCATGGTGAGCTTGGCACAAGAACTTAACTTATGATGGGAGTGGAAGAAGTTTGTGCAGGATTTCCTTGCAATTGAACTTTGTGGAAAAATGCTTAGAGAATGGTGGAGCAAGAGAGTGATGGAGAGAATGAAAAATGTGAGAATGAGAGGGGTGAGGAGCTCCACCTGGGATCCTTGTTTTTATAGAGCTGAATGCAGGCGGGGGAGTGCTCCTTGCAACGGCTAGTAGCTGGTGGCAGAAGGACACGCCTCGGAGCCGTTGGCCAGGGGGCGGTCGCCCCTGGGACCGGCCGGTCCCCTGACAGGGCCGGTTTGGTCCAGCTTTTTTACAGCTCCCTCTAATGGCTATTTCTAATGTGTAGCCGGTTACGAATGACTCCATTCGAAATTTTGCCCCAGTTTTTGATTTTCCACAAGTTTTATTTGAAACTTTTTGATTTTCAAAATTATTCTAAAAATAATATTTAGACTCAACAAAATTTATTCTTTCAGAAAATTATTTTTTATAGAATTTTTTTTGGAGAAGAATTTATTTTGGACTAAATTTATAAAAGAGGGAAACCCTTTTTGAATGCAAGAAAATATGTTTATGAAATATATATATATTTATTATATAAATATGTATATAAATATTCATTTATTTTTTTCAAAAGGATAAGATACAATACTTGAGTGGGGACACCACCCCCAAGCTTGAATGATGGTGCGGGCCCCTTCAGACATTTATTTATTTATTTACTTATTTATATTTATTTTTAGATAATTATCGATGACCTTCGGTAAGGGCTCAACGTTTATAGTCTGTTGGCTAGCCTTTCCTTCCTTTATTGATCTGTAGCTGAATGAACAAACTTAGGAGAAGTCTCGGGTTGCCCCAGGATCTTTCTCACATTGTTGACAGGAATAGAAGTAGCTATTTGTGCCATTTGTGTTTCTATCATTTTATTAAAACTTGCTTGATTTTGAATAGAAGAAGACAAAGTTTCAAGCTTGGCATTTATATTTTCAAACATTTTATCATTGAAGGATAGCTTTTTGTTCAAATTTTCATTGATTTTAGCTTGTCCTAGAACGAGATCTTTTAAGGAAGGTTGGTTTGGATTGTAATTTGAATTGAAATTATTACCTTGCGAGCGGTGTTGGTTGTTCCACCAGTTATTACCTTGCTGAGGTTGGCGAAACCCATTGTTGACATATGAACCTTCTTCTTGGGTTTCGGGACAGCTATTCCCTGAGTGGCCAACATTCCCATAGACTTCACACGTCATGTGTGAGTCCATGGCCTGGACGGTACTCATGGTAGGGTTGGTAGCACGATCGTCCAGCTTTTGCATCAGCAAGTCTAATTTTGCGGCAAGCAAGTCCGTCTCCTTCACGGTATGCGAGCCTTTTTGTGTTTTTCTTCCTTCTCCCCAACTCTGATTGGCCACCATCTTCTCAATGAGTGCAGTTGCATCTGCAATGGTGAGAGAGAGGAATGCACCTCCAGCTGCGGCATCTACGTGCCCCTTTGATATGGCCGTGAGACCTTCATAAAAGTTTTGGAGCATGAGCCAATCTTCCATTCCATGATGAGGGCAGGCTCGGATGTACTCTTGAAGCCTTTCCCATGCTTGGGGGATAGATTCAAGGGAAGATTGCTGGAAGTTTGAGATCTTTCCCCTTAGAGCGCTGGTCTTGCTTATAGGGAAGAACTTGGCGAGGAATGCTGCGGAACACTTGTCCCATGTGTTGACGGCTTCCTTATTTTGATAGAACCATTGTTTCGCTTTCCCCGTGAGGGAGAAAGGAAACAAGCGGAGCCTGATACTGTCTTGTGCGACGTCTTTGATGACAATGGTGTCGCATAGCTCAAGGAAGTATTGCAAATGAGCGTTTGCATCCTCGCTTGGCAAGCCACAGAATTGGCTTGCCTGCACCATCGAGATAAGGCCTGTATGGATCTCGAAATTTCCATTTCCGATGTTGACAGCGGGCCCAACGGTCACATTGGCAACAGCGGGGATGGAGTAGTCACGGAGTGTCTTGGCCACAACGGTAGTAGCAGATGGTGCGGGAATGAACGATTTGTCTGGCGATGGAGTAGCAGAAGAAGAAACGGTACGAGACCTTTTCTTCCTTAGGAGTGCTTCCAGATTGCTGACGAAATTGTCCGACAGAGCAAAACTGCTCATACACTATCCTGTTCTCATTCCAATAAAAAGAGGAAGAAAACAGCAAAGTTAACCTGCTTAAACTATGGCTACCAATGCTTATTTTGTAATCGATGTTTATGCCAGCTTAGATGTTTTTGCCCTACCCGGCAATGGCGCCAGAAATGCTTGTTGGCATTTCTTAACGTCGTTACAAAAGATAGACTAAAAGTCCATCCCCGGCAACGGCGCAAGAAATGTTTGTTGGCATTTCTTAACGTCGTTACAAAAGATAAACTAAAAGTCCATCCCTGGCAACGGTGCCAAAAATGCTTGTTGACGTTTCTTAGAATTACTACTAAAGATAGACTAAAGGTCCATCCTTAATAATAATACTTAGAAACATAAGTTGACATTCCCAACCACCATTACTTCCGAAAGGTAATCCTTGGCCCTTAGTGGCGCTGGCCTAGGTAATGCAGTCTGGTAATTAGCAGTTAAAAGTGCCGGATTGGCCCTCCTAACCGTCATTACTTACGATATGCAAAACTGTGGCACGGCGCCGTGGGGTGCAACAAGAATTACAATCTTTAAGTAACGGTAGTTATGTACGCCAATCGATAGCTCAGTGAGGAATAAGATTACTCTGCAAGCGCACAGAACTATCATTGTAGCATTTCAACCCGCGAGTATGGTGTCGTATTTATAATTTCCCGTAGGAAGGCAATATGCATCAAGCGTGGTGTAAACATGATCACTTATTGAGTGCAATGGTAGGCATAAAGTAAATTGGAATAAAACATGATTTCAAGATAGCGGACACACATATGGATCAACCTCAAGGATAAAAGGAAAATAAAGAATAAAAGAATATATCTAACTGAGCAGGCATTGGTCATATATAATTATGCAAAGAACTGTTAGCAAATCATCTAATTAGTAGTTCTAGTATCAGTACTAAGTCTGGGGTGATAGGGAGATCCCCGCAGCTGGTCTGCCAGCCGATAGAGACTTTACGAACTCCTACTCAATATCCGAACGTGGGGGAATGCTAGGGATGAACAGGGCTGTCACCACCTGTCCACCTACCCCTCTGCCCGTGGGATACCGACATATCCGCCGATCTCCGCGTACCCAAGCTCCATGCTTGCATACTTGGAAACAACTCCTAACCCTCGTGGACCCCAACCCTTCGGATTGACAGGCTAGGTTAAGAGCAACCATGACAGCACGACAAACCATCACCTCATTTCTAATCCTTCCTCTATTCATACTAATTCGATGAACAATGAAGAACGATGATGAACAAGTCAAGAACATGATACATAAACTATGTTCTAGCTCATGTACTATGCTCATAGCAAGATCATAACTAGACTCTAGTTCATATGCATAATCATATAAGTATGATAAGAACTTGCTCATGGAAGAAGACCGAATTGTATTCATACCAAGATGATCCTTTTCTTCCAAGGAGGCAAGCTCTCCTTGATAGCTCTTGCCTTGCTCACAACCTACTAATACTACTCTAAAGATACAAGTGAGAAGTATGAGGTAGATGACTCCAAAATGATGTGTGTGTTGAAGGGGATGGAGCACCATCTATTTATAGTGGTACTATGAGGGTTTGGCGCATCTAAACTTGGAAGGAGGTGAAACAGCCATCAGCAAACCGCCACCAGCACTGCCTCCGAAGATGGGCCCAAGAGGCCCAACCTGGGGGCGGTCGCCCCCGGTGGCGGTCGGTCCCTGGGGAGCACCATCTGGCCACCGCCTTCGTGTGTCGATTGCTCACTGGGCCTGGGCCTCTCCCGTGGTTGTGGATGGATCCAATTACGCTTTGAAGGTGGGCTTCTTTAGTATTCTTTGTTTGCGCATTTGTCGGATTCGTCATTTGACTTTGCGCTTTCTCCATGTTGATGCGTATTTCGACTTGTTATGCCATAAAACCTGTAAAACATGAATTCTAGGGGTACAAGTGGAACTTGTTAGTAGTAAAGGCATATGTGCTAGAATATGATTGTTAATCCTCATTTTAGTCTAAGTTGGTGGTATAAAATTTATCCATAAGGACCACCAACAATGACTCTATTTCACGTCCTTCCAAGACGATGCCCTTTGCATGTAATCATGATATAGGATTAGTCTAACAATGATTGCTAGATGTAATTGCACTAATTAGAGTTATTCATTGATGTAGTTATAGAATTACGTTTGATATTAATTTCTCAGTTTATCCATTGGCTAGCTATTACTATGACTAGAGAAGTGCTCTGATGATTATCTTATATTTATGATGCTTGATCATACTTTTCACCTTTATCTTATTTACCTTGTGACCTCTACCTGTTATGAGTAGAGTAAATGACATCGGTAATGTCACTTATCCATTGTATACCATCACTATCAATATAATAGATTAAATTTTATCCTAGTCCTTCCCAGTGGTATAAATATAAATCGACAATCTGGTAGAACTCCCAAGGTAAAATGCTACAATAGTATAATTATCTGTCCGCTTGCAGAACTGATTTTAGTTTATATTATTTATATTTATTTCTGCCTAGTCACATAGATTAATATATAAAACCTTTATTTATTCTTAGCATTATTAATTAGGGATGACAACCTAGTTCTTGCATAAGAATGTTGGTAATAGAAAAGTCTCTAGTTGCTAATGACAAGTTAATTAATTACCATTCATCTTCTAATCTCGCCTCTCGCATTAAAAGTTATATAGTTGTATTTGGCGACGTTAGTAGATGTCAACAAGCATTTTTGGTGCCGTTGCCGGGGAAGGCACATAAACTTAGGAAATATTGATAGCATATGTATACATAATGGATAAGATTGTATTACCGATTGATCTCTAATTCAAACAGGTACAGCCTTGTTTTTTATCATTTGCTTATCTTATGCAGGGTGATGAATGAATGGTTTTTCTCTTCCAAACAATTATATTGACGATCCAGAGAAACTCATGAGAAGAAAGAAGTTTGTAGAGACGAGAGAAGATCCCAAATCACTATTAAAAACATCCATCGTTTCTCGAGCTAGTTTATCAAAGGAGCCAGCTCTAACATTGGAAGAAGAACATTTAGGAGAAGATTTATCTCCTGTGTTTGAAGACATGGCTGAGAAGACGCTGCGCGAGTTCTCTGCCACGACAACAGAAAACATCCGGACTGGACCAGCAGTCAACACGGGGGAGAATGGATTCGAGCTCAAGCCTGCTCTTATCACCATGGTTCAAGCCAGCCAGTTTTGTGGAAAAGCTCATGAAGATGCAAGTGCACACTTAAAACACTTTTTAGAGATCTGCAGCACCTTCACGATCAGAGGAGTATCAAGAGATGCTATTTTACTCTGTCTTTTCCCATTTTCACTTTTGAGGAAAGCCAAGCAGTGGTTCTACGCCAACAAAGACAAGAACACTACATGGGACCGATGCTCAACCGCTTTCCTAGCAAAGTTCTTTCCTACAGGCAAGACAAATGCTCTGCGTGGGAAAATCTCAAGTTTTCAACAGCAACATGATGAATCATTCACTGAAGCATGGGAGAGATTCCAAGATTACATTGAAGAATGTCCTCATCATGGGATAGAGGATTAGCTACTATTGCAGACCTTCTACCACGGGCTTATCTCAAGCACCCGTGAGTCCATAGATGCTGCAGTTGGAGGAGTTTTCCTGTCACTTAAGCTTCTAGAAGCTCAAGCACTTGTTGAGAAGATGGCCTCAAATTCAAGTTGTAATGAAGAACGTACTCAACCTCGCAAGAGAGGAGGAGGCATCCATCATCTAAAGGAGACTGACATGGTCACTACAAAGCTAGACCTCATCATGAAGAAGCTTGACATAGAGAAGAAGGAAGTCATGCATATCAATGATTCCCACATGACCTGTGAAGAATGTGGAGATTACGGGCATTTAGCTGTCAACTGCCCTACGTTGCAAGAGGATGTGAACTTCATCAACAATAACACCTACTATTGTCCTCAGCATGGTCAAGGATGGAACCAGCCAAACCAAGGATGAAATTAGCAACCTCGACAAGGTAATTACCAAGGTAACAACCAAGGTAATAATTCTAATAATTATAATCTTCCACCTTTAAGAGATTTAGTTGCTGGTCAATCTAAATTGATAGATCAAATGTCTAGAAAGGTAGCCTCGAATGATAAAGCTTTAGAAAACATAAATACCAGAAAGGATACCTTTGCTTCTGCTATAAAGAATCAGCACAACTTTAATAAAATGTTAGAATCACAATTAGCTCAGTTTGGTGCTGCTGTCCCTCCATTTGAGAAAGGTAAAATTCCAGGCCAGCTGGAGGATTTAGAAACTGCTAACCTTGTTGATATTCACAATGCAACACAATACGAAATTGAGCCGGCAGATATACAGTGGATAGATCACTCACTACCTAAGAAGATGGGAGACCCTGGAAGACCTGTGATTCCTATCTCTATAGGATGTCACAACTTTTCAGAGGCTATCTGCGATTTCGGCGCAAGTATCAACATAATGCCCAAGGTAATCTATGAGAAAATTTTAGGTGATCCTTTGTTGTACACAGATATGCGTTTGCAGCTTGCAGATCAGTCCATTTGTTACCCCGAGGGAGTACTAGAAGAAGCTGTTATCAGAGTGGGGCAATCATATGTCCCAATTTTTTGTGATCATGGATACTGGAGGAGATGAGATGGCACCCATTATCTTGGGATGACCATTCTTGTGCACAACTAAAGCCATCATCTATGCGAAACGCGCCAAGATTGTCCTCTCCATCAAAGACAAGAAGGAGAGATTTTCATTCAAGAACCGCATCCTCAAGAATCCTGCAGTCCCGAAGCAATTCCATCAACAAGAAGGGCAACAACAACAACCAGCACCCAAGAAGAAGAACAATAGAAGATGGAAGAAGAACAAGCCCCAGCATGCACCTTAAGGAACCGCTCAGCTAATCAATGCCATAGACACAGAAAATGATCATATGCTCCCGAAACCATTTCCAACAAAGAAAGGTGACCCTGGTGTACCAATCATCGAATGCACAATCAGAGACATCACTTTTCCCGACACCATCTGCGACACTAGATCAGGCGTCAACGTAATGTCCAAAAAGGCATATGATGAATTATTTGATGATTTACCATTATACCCAACATATATTCAGTTGCAGATGGCAGACCAATCACTGAGATTCCCTAAAGGCGTAGTCAAGGACGTAATGGTAAGAATTCAAAATAAATATATACCCGCAGATTTTCTAGTTCTTGACACGCAGGGAGACGATGAATCGCCTATTCTTTTGGGGAGACCGTTCCTCTACACTGCCAATGCTATCATCTACATCGGGTCTAGACAGATCCACTTCAACCTACCCACAGGAAAGGTACGCTGTCAATTTAAAACACATCTTAACCATGAGCAGATCAGGAAGCAACGCAACAGAAGGAAATGATAAGCCCACCATCAGGCTGCCCAGCCTCACTGTGGATGGGAGGAGTTCCCTGGTAGGATTGTGAAGTATGAAGACTGCTACAAGGAGCAAGAAGAAGCCGTACAATCACCACGCTGGAGTGAGTGGGAAGCGGAAGCTGAGAGGATGGACCAGATTGCTAAGGCAGAGAAAGAAGAGATCTAAACACAAGTAGAAGAATGGATAAAGAGAGATGAAGAATCAAGAAAAGCTTACAAGGAAGAGCTAGAGCTAGAAAAAAGAGAAGCAGAAGAGACAGAAAAGAGATGGAAGGAGAAAGAAGAAGCACCTACTACACCACCACAAAATGGGGAATTGACTGAGGTAACCTCAGACAATGAACCTACTGAGTAAGTACTCTCCTCTATTTAAGTCCTGTCGGTATACTTTAAATTTCTTACTCTAGCCATAAGGTTAGAATGGTAGTTATCTAATTAAGTTAGCATTCATTAGTAATTTTGCTTAGCATATTTATTAGTACAATCATTTTTTGCATAAAAATATTAAACCAACAAAAATATTTACTGCATCATAAATATCAAAGCCCCATGTGAATGAACCTATGGTAACCCTGTAGGCATATTTACTGTGGTAGCGTAAAAATAAAAAATGATTTATAGATAGTAGTAATATTTATAGTTGCTTTATTGCATTATAAAAATCTTAAGCCCCATGAAAATAAATATTCCCTGTGGTGGCATAAAAATTATTATTAGCATGCATACATTTTTTCCGATTGCTACATAAGAAAATTAGAAAATCCTAAAAAGAGAATCCTGTTAGAATCCTGCTAAAATCTATTAATTAAAATCAACTCAAAGAATAATCAAAGTGCTCATTGGCTGACCGCTAACCCCTTGATAATTCGAGCCTTGAGTTTTGGTTTTCTTGTTGGAATATAACTATACAGGAATAATATTATGACTAAGGAGAGAGTTTATTAGTGGCACCCACCAGGACTGCTACTGACCAACTCGCTCTGAAGATCATTCAAGCACCAAGTATTGCAAACATCAAGCTTGGGGAGGAGCAACCCCTAATTATCAGGTAATTATACCTATGCGATTATTGAGTCTATTTTATACAAGCACAAAATACTAAAAATATGTGGACACATGAAGGTCCACACTCTTAGAGAAGTTTCCTAATTGGGTAAAGGAGCTTAAACTTCTGCTGGAAATATAAAATCAATCACTTACCATGGAGTGGTATTAAACCTAACCCCTCTCCATAAGATCTGGTATTTTTTATTGGCAATTGATTTTCATAGGAAAATACAAGATCAAGGAGCTAGTCAACCCGACATCTCTACACTGCCGACACACAGCTCAGAAGGATCACTCAATTTGTAACATCAAAGACCCTGTCAAACGTCAAGCTTGGGGGAGGGTACCCTCCAATTAAAATCTAGTTAAGTCTAAGTTTCCTATCCTATCATTATTACTATATCATTTTTTCGCATGAGTTAGCTAGTAAAATAAAATCTGAAAACCAAATAAATATCTATCTATATATTAGAGTTTGTTTAGAGTCAGTCTAGGCTAGAACTAAATTAAAAATTGATGAACATTAAAATTTTGTCTTGGAGATGATGAATAGTTGCTCTGTCACAATACTTTTCAATGCCTAGTTGTCAAACTTAAATTCTACTGAGTTTTAGATATTGCTGTTTTAACTTAAGAATTTACTCTGAACCTAAAACTAGTGGAGGCATATGTTTGAGCTAAGTCTAGGTAATTAATTGAAATGATTCATGAAAGTTGAGCTACTATTTATCTTATTCCTAGCAATACTAAGTTCTGGAGATTTATTTCGAAAACTTAAAATTTACATGATGACTCTTATATGACAAAATATGAATTCCTACCAAAGTCATATATGATACATCTAGATAGGAAACCTTTTGCGCATTTATGCTTTTTGCTTTGCATTGAGTTTAGTCAACTTTTGTTGAATACCATACGAGAGTCTTGTCATGCTTTTAAAACCAAGAACACATACACACTTCAGCACATATGCATTATTCCTACCCTGGGAGTAATCGCGACCATTTCCACTTTCATCAATGTTCATCATGAAAAAGTTTTCTCCTACACTGGGAGTGAACACCAAAAATATATAAACCCCATAGGACAGCCCTGTTATAATTGCTCTAAGTTCTTACTATTATCTCTCCAGTTATTTATTCAAAGGATACATGTGGCTATGCAAAAATATAAAAAAGGAGTAAAAGATAGACAAGTGTCCCAACATTAAAACAATGGGTACTAGATGCCCGCCTCCCAAATGAAGAAAAAGAGAGAGAGAAAGAGAATAAAGATAGCCCATGTGTTCCTCCAAGTTACAAAGGAGAGTGAATCATTTTCAAAGAGCAAAAGTAGAATTAGGAATAGCCACTAAATATCACATATACACCTATCCACCATATTCCATACACATGCACATCTTGGTTTGATTGTATGTCTCGATTCTCTGTGGATCCATTGTTTGACTTTACAACATATGAATTGCAAGTATGCGTAAACCTTGTTATTGCCACTCCTATGAGCTCCACTATAAATCCTTAGTTATAGGAAGGCATAACATTAATGCCTTAAGTGAGATCCACAAATACCATATATACTGAGAGACTTGAGGGTGTCATACAATTAAAGCTCTGAGTTTTATTTTAAAAAAAACTTGCAAAACTCTGGGATATTGGTACTGTGAACAATTTGCTACATAGTGCATGACTGGATTGTTCTTTCTTTCGATTACTCAAGACTAACGAAAGAGCTGTAAAGCCCATAGTTAATGGTAAAATGGGTAAGTTTAAAAGTTAGAGTAGTTTTGTCTAATCCGGAGGAGAATCTATGTTTGCAGCATGTGTACTTGGAAAGTATGAAAACATTGTAGCAACTCCTGATCCAATTACATTAGTAATTAGGCTTAGTTCGTTTGCCAAGGGACTGGCAAACAGGTAAGCTTGGGGGTGTTGTTGACGGTGGATAACGTCAACTTTTATTAGAACTATAGACACCAAAGGATACATGAATACACACTAGTCTAGGGTTTTAACTGACAGTTTCCACGAGTTTTGCATGTTCTGTATTTTCAAGGGGCTATTCCAGAAAAGCATAAAAGAAGGGTTAAAGAGCATGATTACCACGTAACTTAACCACCAAGGAAACATCATCACGAGAACACTAGAAGCATCTGAAACACACCCGAGGCACCGGGACACGAGGCCGGCGCCAGGGTGGGGCCGGCCGGCGCCCTCCTGCTAGGGTTTCGGCCCACCTTCTGGAGTCTTCTTTCCGCCGCCTTTGTGAAGTCATCTCAGCCCTTATTTCAAGTCAGTTTGATCCTACGGCGCACGTGCATCCCACCGGGCTATAAATAAAGGGGCAGACCCCCCTGGAGGCATCAACCCATCATTCATTCAAGGCATCAAGTCCTCAAGCCATCAAGAGCCTCCTAGTTCATCAAGAGCCTCCTAGTTCATAGTTCTAGCCTAGTTAGATTAGAGAGTAGAGGAGTTCTAGTTCTTCGGCGGATCTGGAGCCCCGGCGTCTGTCTGGAGCACGGAGTTCGGTATAATTCTAGTTCTTTCTCTATTATTGTATTCTTCATTATGATTAGGGAAACATTGTTCTTAATAGTTCATATGTTCTTGATTACAATAGTCTTTGTCTACTTTGATTATATGTCTAGTATAGTTGATTTGATCTTATTGAATTCATGTAATTGCTCGTATAGCGTTTATTCATGCGTACGATGGATAGATGATGAACGATATGTAGATGTGGTGTCTAGGTATTTTGTTTATCTATGAGTGCACCCTGATGTGCCGGGTCGTGTGGTAGATCGCGTAGGTGACAGCTGCGTTGAGTCCTCTGTAGTCCACCCCCCGTATATAGGCCAGCAGACACGGTTGCGAAGTTGGATGATGACTCTGTTTCACATCCTTCCTAGATGATTCCCTTTGCATGTAGTCATGATATAGGATTAGTCTAACAATGATTGCTAGATGTAATTGCACTAATTAGAGTTATTCATTGATGTAGTTATAGAATTACCTTTGATATTAATTCCTTAGTTTATCCATTGGCTAGCTATTACTATGACTAGAGAAGTGCTCTGATGATTATCTTTTATTTATGATGCTTGATCATACTTATCACCTTTATCTTATTTACCTTGTGACCTCTACCTGTTATGAGTAGAGTACATAACATCGGTAATGTCACTTATCCATTGTATACCATCACTATCAATATAATAGATTAAAGTTTATCCTAGTCCTTCCCAGTGGTATAAATATAAATCGACAACCTGGTAGAACTCCCTAGGTAAAATGCTACAATGGTATAATTATCTGTCCGCTTGCAGAACTGATCTTAGTTTATATTATTTGTATTTATTTCTGCCTAGTCACATAGATTAATATATAAAACCTTTATTTATTCTTAGCATTATTAATTAGGGATGACAACCTAGTTCTTGCATAAGAATGTTGGTAATAGAAAAGTGGCTAGTTGCTAATGACAAGTTAATTAATTACCATTCATCTTCTAATCTCACCTCTCACATTAAAAGTTATATAGTTATATTTGGCGACGTTAGTAGATGCCAACAGTTACCGTGAGGGGATCACCAGACTGCAGTTGTGGCTCTTGGCACATGTTGTGCAGCAGGAGTCTTTTGACCTTTGGGACTTGATTGTATCTGAGATGGAGGACTTGATTGCAGAGGGATTCAGGGGGAGCAGGCGTATGCCATATGGCCACTGGATCTGTCACTTGATCATTAGAGCAGTCACTCAGATCCCAGCAGACGTCCGAGCTGAGCTTGATGACACTATTCACTATTACCCTGCTTACAATGTCACCCAGTTGGTTCGTCGTGAGAGACGTCTAGCAGCACGACGTGCACCTCACACTCCACCGAGACAGACTCGCAGGACTGGCACCGTGACTAAGATAGAGGAGGAGCATGACGGGGCCATCAGGGCCCTAGCAGAGGCAGAGGAGGCTCAGGCTGAGAGAGTTGCACTTGGGGGTGGTGTGGACGATGACTTTCCATCCTACAGAACTGATGAGGACTACTATCTCAACCCCGAGTACGTTGCTCCGCATGACCACGAGGCTGGCACTTCTAGTTCTGATCCACACTCATACCAGAGTGACCCAGTGCTGCTTGCTATTCTCCAGAGCTTACAGCAGACTCAGCAGCAGCAGGCTCAGGAGCAGGCTAGGTTTGCCAGGGAGCAGGCCGCCTCACTCGCATGGGTTTAGGCTCTCCAGGACGAGTTCCAGAGGCAGCTACAGCAATAGGCAGCAGTCCAGCAGCAGCAGTTCATGCTTGAGGAACTAGCCAGTCTTATAGTACATCCACCTCCACCTTCTCAGCAGCCTGGCCCGTCTACAGTTTCTGCTCTAGTGACTTCTCCAGCGTTTCAGCCCAGTGGGTTCCAGAGTCAGTCACAGGCAGCTACATCAGTAGAGGTCACACCTCCTCCTCAGGCTGCTCAGTGGGAGATTGCACAGGAGTCGCCGATCGTCACAGGTTTCACTCCCTCGTCAGCGACGCAATCTTTGCTTACACCGTCAGCTAGCTGGGGCTTGGCGTTTTCTTATAGTGAGCTTACCGGGATGGATACCTCGCAGCCTCAGCCCCAGCTTCTAGTCACGACTGCAGCTCCTGTCACAGGCACGACTACCGAGACTCTTCCGTATTCTGTCGCCTCTTCAGAGCCTGCTACACACAACACGACAGCGACGGAGATAGTGCTATAGCCTCAGCTGACCCGTAGCCAGACGTTTCTCCCGCTTAGGACTCTCAGGGACATCAGGTGCAGCTTAAGCAGCCAGTTGAGCCACAGGTAGAGCAGCAAACAGTTGAGGACCCTCTAACCCAGACCGCTTCACCTCCAGTTCAGTCGACAGAGGGTTAGGAGACCTCTAGCCCAGAGTTAGAGACAGATGCTGCAGCTTTCCAGATTGCTCACCGTGACCCGACTGCACCCTCTGACCCTTAGGTTTTGGTGCTTGACGCCAAAGGGGGGAGAGAGCCATAGATTTAGGGGGAGCGCGTGAGATTTTTGGATTTGGCTCTTATTTTGATGTGATATACACTCATGCATCAAGTTTACCGCTTTCATGCACTGTGATATATGTTTGTGTATGATATACTCTTTGTGACATGTGTGCTTCGTTTCATATCTATATCATGTCTCTTGCTTTGTGTAGCTCACTTGTGTTGCTTCCGCGTTTCTACTTCGATTCTTGTGAGCTATACTTTGTTGGTACTTGTACTTATCTCTTATATACTTGTGCACCTTGTGTCTTGGTTCGTACAAGCATGCCTAACCTCTTTGCTCTTATTGTCTCATGCTTATATGAATCAAGATTTGAAAACCTCACTCTTCTAAATCTATTTGAGGTTGTTGTCATCAATCACCAAAAAGGGGGAGACTGAAGCATCTAGGCCCTAGTGGTTTCGGTGATTAATGACAACATGGAGGTTATTATGACTAACATGTGTTTTGCAGGATAATCTAGAGGTTAGGTCATCATAACATGTAGGTTCAAGCCCCTAGCGATGGAAATTGATTTGGTTTTCAAAGGACGGAAGACAAGACGGAGATAGGCTAGTTCTAACTGTCGTTTGTGTTGGGAGGCACTTAGAGTAGTTTAGGTCTTATTTTTTTACTTTGGTCGTACTATTAAGGGGGGTTTAAATGGGTAGCTTGAGCTAGACTTGGTTAGGAGATGGTAGTGTGGAGCACACTTTTCAAACCTAGGTCTAGTGAATGCAGAGAAGTCTAGTGAACTATTTGGAACAAACTTCGTTTCGGAAAGTTTTTGATTCGGCGAAGTTTTGGGACAAATAGAAGCACTGGACGCTGCACCGGACGCTGGCCAGAGTGTCCGGTGTAGCAAGCTGAGAGCGTCGGACGCGCGTTTGTCATCACCGGACGCGCAGTAGCGAAGGCTTCGGCATCTGGTGTTATGACCGAGAGTCAGGGTTGTCCACCTATCTGCATCGGACACGTCTGGTGCCAGCCCACCGAACGCTGCGAGCGTCCGGTGTGTTCAAACCGTCTGTGGTACAGTTACCGTTGGAGGAGGCACCGGACGCGTCCGGTGTGAACTTGATAGCGTCCTATGCACCCGAAAACCGAGGGTTTTGTACCTAACGGCCATGGGCTTGTGTAGGGGGTATTTATACCCATTGTGCTCATCCATGAGAGGTCTCTTGCCACATCAAATAGCTGAACACACCGTAAGACCTTGAGAGATTGCAAGAGTCCTAGGGAGGTTGAGTAAATTGCGAATTCAAGTGAGCTTCTTCTCTAGAGTTGATCAAGGGTGACTTGTGTGCATCCATCCATCTCTTTGCCTTGTTTGGGTCAAGTAAGAGTTTGAGCTTGTTACTCTTGGTGATCGGCATCACCTAAATGGCTTGGTGGTGATCAGATACTTGGTGACCGCTTGAAGAGCTTGTGGGCGGCACAAGCCAAGCTTATGAGCGGTTGTGGGCGATCCACCGCGCAAGAGAGGCAAAGGATCAGCCCGTAGAGAACACTTGGTCCTTGCGAGGATCAAGGGGGAGCTACACCCTTGCGCGGGTGCTCCAACGAGGACTAGTGGGGAGTGCCGACTCTCCGATACCTCGGGAAAAATTGGCTTTGTCCTCCTATCTCATTTACTTTCCCTGCATTTACTTTGTGTTCTTTACATTCGTAGAGTAGTATACTTGTGATAGGATTTAGCTTTAGGTTGCATAACTTGTTTCATGTTTAGAATTACACACATGCATTTGTGGGGAGAGATTGGGCATATGGCGATAGGTTGATTTGATTTGCGAAAAATTTATTAGTTACTCAATTCACCTCCCTCTTAGACATCCTCGATCCTTTCACCTGGCCCTTCATCCGTATGGCCTGCATCTCGGCAGTCATCTGCTCTGCCTCTGCCACTAGGCAGGTGGAAACCTTTTGGCTGACTTGTCTTGGCATGTTCGTATCGTTTGTCTAGCTTCCCCGATGATGGGGAGAGCACGACGCAGTCTTGTCAAAGGGAATAGCGTCACTATGAAATCAGATCTGGGTTCATGGGACACAGGCATACACGGTGGCGGCGCAGTTTTCTTATAAAGGCCACACAAGATTGTTCTTTTCCCTCTTCGAAGTCGGACTTGGCGTCCGACACGGTTAAGGGCAACAGGGATCTCGAACTCGGCTGATGCCGAATCCAAGCCGATCTGGTGGCCCACCACTCCCCACCGCCGGCTTCAGCGAGCGCACAAAAAGAAGAGTGGGAGAGGATGCGGGAGGCCGGCGGGGCCAACCTGCAACCTTGGTGGCGCGGGACGAGGGGCTAACCACGGCAGCGTGGGATGGAGGCAACACCTGGAGACCGGTGGCGATGTAGGACGGCACGCTTCAGATTCACCAGCGTGGAGTGGGCCCCAACCGGCAACCGCGTCGGCAAGGGACGAGGGGCTAGCCGCGGTGGCGTGGGACACTGCTGTGTTTAGATCCCGGTTGCAGTTGCAATTCTGCACTGTAGCACGTTCGTTTGTATTTGACAACTTTTGTCCAATTATGGTCCAAATAGGATTAAAAGATTCGTCTCGTGATGTACATGCAAAAAGTACAAACATGCAAACATTTCGTCTATATTTAATGCTTCATACATATACCGCAACGTTGATGCTACTAGTTGTAATTGCAATTTACAGCTAAACAGGCCTAAAGGTCCGGCGGCGTCCTCCCCCGCGGAGGGTCTGGCGGTCTGGCTAGGTACCGCTGGCAAGGATGGTTTGTTACTGCTGGCGAGGAAGGCATCGAAGGAATGGGGCGATCTGGCATCATCGCGTCGCGTTGATCGGAGCGGAGGTCGGCTTCAGCGGGGACCGGTGGCCGTCGGCGCGTCGTAGGAATCCGTGGTTTGGGTTTCGATGGCGGCGTGGACGTCTGTCTTTATGTTGTTAGATGCCGGAGGCGTCGACCGCGTTCAGGGCGGCAGTCGATCGCGTTCAGGAGATTGCTAGCTTTCAGTAGATCGTGTACGTGCACAGAGCACAGTCGATGGCGTTCAGGAGATAGCTGCTTTCTCCGTCCATAAATACTGTCATTTTAAATTTTTTAAAACTATGTTTGATCATCTATTTTATTTAAAAATTTTATACAAAATTAATAAATAATTATTAAAGTGTCTCTAATTGTATAACAAATCATAAAAAGATAAATGATATTAATATAAAATTTTTAAATAAGACGAATGGTCAAACGTAATATCTGAAATATCTAAAACGATAGTCTTTTTGAGACGGAGGTAGTAGCTTTCAAGAGATCATGTATGTGCGCGTTCAGGAGATCGCTATCTTCAGTATTGATTGCGGGCTTTGTCAGGGCTCCAGCGTCTGGCATGGGAAGCAGATATGATGAGTGATGATGTTTGATCCACAGGCTGTGATCCCTTGAATATCTGAGTAAGAGAATAAGACGGTAAAAGTAGATGTGCAACGTTGGATTATATAAGGTTAATTTTATAGGTGCACAATTTAGGGTGAATTTAGTGTAAGATAGGAGAGATATAGACTGTTGGATAATTTAGTTGGGACGAAGCTATGTGACCGTAAAATAATTTTAACTGGTGTTTTTTATATTAGTAGAGACTAGCAAAAGTGTCTGTGCATTGTAACGAGAGAGTATCAAAATAAATTTCGTCAACTCAATTGTTAGTGATCGTGCGTTGCTGTTGGAGAATGTCAAAACAATTTTTTCGTTAACTCAATTGGTTTCGTAACCAATATAAAAAAAATAATTATTATATGTGTTTGACTTGCGTATCAACATCTCTTTTTACCAAAAAAATAAGAAAAATATGAGTTTTCTTACCAGAATGTCGCTTGTTTTATTTGCATCTCACCTGATTGTCCTCCCTCACTTTACCATATGATATCAATGTCAACCGAGCATACAAAACTAAACTGAATTAAGTACACGTCTTATTAAGATTTAAACATGGCCCATTAAATATATATAGACCTTCTAAAAACTCTAAAGCATAAAATTAGATTTACAGCCTGTTCTTTTGGCTGAAAAATAAGCACTGATTTTGGCTCGTGCTGATTTATATTGTGAGAGAAAAATACTGTTTCGTGGCTGAAAATAAGCGTTGATCGGTCAAAAGAACAAACTGTTAGCAATTGATTCTAAAGAAAAAAATAGATTTAGCGTATAAATAATTATCCCATATCAAAATTTAACAAGAGATTAAACTAACTTAAATAGGTGACACTTATATTCATTTGTAGTAAAAAGATAGAAGACATTACGTAAACACATGTGATTTGATATGATGTGATTCATTTGCTATCAATAAATTTTTGTAACTTTAAACTTAAAAGTTACATGAGTGTAAGAATGAGAGTGAGTGACGAGAAAGTGAGAGACAGGTGAAATGGATGGACGAAAAAAAGTGATGAAAATTTTATAATTGCTCAAAGCTAGCGTAGCAATTCAAGAGAGGACTGGGCCCATATTTAATTTGTACGGATCTTCAAACGTCAGGATGTTCACACTATTAAAGCGGAACGGATTCATGTTTGTTTGTATAATCAATGACACAGAGACACAATTTTTATATAAAAAAATGAAACAGAGACACAGAATGTTTCGATTTTAAAAGATGTAGACGACCAGGATGACCAAACAACTAACAGAGTCAATGAGGTAGCTCCGGACCGCCGGTATTATTATGCTACTACAAGTCTACAATATATACTCCTATATTATTAGCTTGTCTTTCGTGATCAAAATTATTCAGGAGATTGCTAGCCTACAATCGACCGATCTCTAGCTACGTGTTACGAGTTCACGGGACGTGTTGCGCGCGTCGTGTTGGTAATAAGGTGCAGCAAGAATAATAAGGATAAAGACACGGCCACGTACCCCCTGCTGAGTAGCATGGTTGCGTGGACGTGCTAAAGATTAGCCTTAGATACATCCTGCTACCTCATTCCTGAAATATAGATCTGAATTCAAACTATCATAAGCTTAATTCAGTTTATAAAGAGAATGATCAGCATCTATCATATCAATATGTAATAAATTATAAAAATATTCTACGTAGAGTAATATTTTAACCTTTACTTTCCCTATCTAAAATAAGTGTTGTTATAGTATTCATATCGGTTAAACATTTTATGTTTGATTATATTTATAAAAAATTATCAATATTTGTATCTCGAAAGAGGATTCATTATATTTCGAATAAACTATTACTCCCTTCGTCCAAATAAATATATAATTCTCACTTTCCGAAAAATCAACTATTATAAACTTTGACTAAAATTATATAAATAAATACTAACTCTTATAAGACAAAATAAGTACGTTAGATTGGTTGTAAAATATATTTTCATAATAAATTTATTTTGAGACATAAATGCTAATACTTTTTGTTATAAACTTGATCAAAGTTGACATAGTTTGACCAGCATGTTTTTCATAGTTCCATAATCAAGTGGACGGAGGGAGTATATGTTTACAGTGTCATATATGGCCATGGCCCTATGTGCATTTGATCCACATGCCAATGCATGTCTTATCATGTCTTATCGGATCCTTTGGATTACTTTTAGAGCTTGTTTGGGACAGCTCCATCTCTGAAAAAGTGCATCTAGATCTCGAATTCACTAGAGCAACTAGTGAATCTGAGATTCACTGAAACTATTTGGATTTCGCAGCAACTCTAGATCCATAGAGGGTAATTTGATTTGAACTACCAGATTTGCTCTTAAGATATGCCCCATTAGTACTAGTTCTGAACGCTGGATTCGTTCCACTGTCAAAAGTAAACAGCAGCGATATGTTTATTGTTGATTAATTAGACTAGGCCCATATTTACTCTAACAATTAATCACTAAAATTCCAAAGGCCCACAATTAAGTGTTAAGTGGAAATGAGAATAGTACCACATGGTAGACTCACTGAAAGTGAGCTCAACTTAAATAGGATGTTGGTTGACTCTCCTTTATGCAATGAAAGGAGGAAAGCGGCGAGATCACGTGCGCACCGCCATGCCGTGCCGTGCCGAGCCACGCACGGCGCCGGGGCCAGGGCCTTGGCCTTGGCCAGACGTGATGTGTTGGGCCATGTTTTGTCGCTCAGCGCAACGGTCACATGGGCCAACGGTCATGTGCAACGGTCACATGTGGTAGTGGCGTGGAATGCACTAGCGCCAAATGGCAAAGGGGTAAAACCGCCTGCGCATGGGCGGCTAGGGCTCCCATCCCTGGCCACTATAAATACGGCCGCTCCCCTGGTCACTCCCATCCTCAGCCGCCACTGTCTTCTCCACTGCTCCCTGTGTTCTTGAGTTTGAGCTGCTCTTTGCCATCTTCGGCCGAGCTCCTTGCGCGCACAAGGGGTCTCGGTGAGCAGGCCTCTAGAACTCCGTCCGTCAAGCGTACCTGCACGGGTAGGCGGGCGATACAGTTTTTGGGGAGCGCATTCGCGCGACTGCTCGTTGTTTGTCTTCGAGCCTTCGTTCTTCTCCGACCGTCACAGGTTGGCACTGCGTACACCTGTCGCCACCGACTGCTGCTCTGAGCTCGTCACATGACGCAGACAAGGACCGACACTAGAAACAACGGCAACAGTGGTGCCCACAGTTCCAACTCAGGTTTCACGCAAGGGAATAATCCAATCCCGTCTCTAATACTATTTTCTATGTGCATAGTGATGCTCTGCGTAGGACTTGGTGGAATCTGTCATACTAGCGGATCTGCATTTGCAATGCTTATTTTGATTCCTTTATTATTATTGCTGTCGGATTTATGGATTAAAGCATGCCGTAAAATGACTAAAAACTTGACAATCCAAAAACTGTATAGGTCTTTTTCGGCTGCTAGCTTTGCTACGTCACTAAAACCACCTACGCTGAAAGATGGTGGTGCAAACTATAAGATATGGTGTTCGAGATCCATGCTGTGGTTTACCGCTATGCGCTGGGGAGCATGTGATCAAGGGTAAGCGCACTGAACCACCCCTTTCTTCTGAGGAAGAGGGCATGTTTACTGATGCGGACAAGTTGTTTAAGGTGGCTCTGATCATCGTACTAGACGAGGGTATGGTACCACTACACATGGACTTGCCTTCGAGCAAAGATATGTGGGATCCACTTGAGACCAAGTTCGGGGTTCCTGACGCTGGCAGTGAGTTATACATCATGGAGCAGTTCTGTGACTATAAGATGGTCGATGACCGATCTGTAGTTGAAAAAGCTTATGAGATACAGAAGCTGGCCAAGGAGCTTGAGAACAATAAGTGTGTGTTGACTGACAAGTTTGTGGCCGGAAGCATTATTGCTAAGCTGCCACCTACTTGCAGGAACTTTGCCACTTCTCTGAAACACAGGAGGCAGGAGTTCAGTGTAACAGACCTCATTGCTTCGCTAAGTATTGAGGAGAACGCGAGGGCAAAGGACACACGTGGTAAGAAAGTGTATGACGAGGGAGGTTCTAGCGCCAATTTGGTGTAGGGAAAGAACCCTCAGGGTGCCCACAAGAAAAAGAATCAGAAAAATAAGCCTATAGTCAAGTCCCAAGCCTACAACTTTTAAGAAGAAAGGAAAGGAAAAGGAAAAAGGTAATTATTTTTTTGTGCGGTGGATCTGACCATTGGGCAAAGGAGTGCCCAGACCGCAAGGACAAATCCAAGAAGGCAGTAAACATGGTAATTAGTCTGGAGGATCAGGGTATGGTAATTATTTGCCAACAGTCCTTTTAGTATGTCGCTCGCCTGAGTGGTGGGTTTACACAGGTGCTAATATTTATGTGTGTGCTGATATTTCTCTGTTTTCTTCTTATTAGGAAGGGTGAGGTTCCTCCCTCTTGATGGGAAATGGTACTCATGCCTCTGTACTTGGTGCTGGTACGGTCAATCTGAAGTTCACTTCGGGAAAGATCGTGCAGCTAAAGAACGTGCAGCATGTCCACTCTATCAAGAAGAATCTCGTCAGCGGATCTCTACTATGTAGGGATGGTATTAGACTTGTTTTTGAGTCCAATAAATGTGTTGTATCCAAGTATGGAACTTTTGTTGGTAAGGGCTATGAAAGCGGAGGCTTGTTCCGCTTTTCTTTGATGGATTCTTGTAACAAAATTGTGAACCATGTTGCAAATGATGATATGTCTAATGTTTGGTATTCACGACTCTGCCATATTAATTTTGGTTGCATTACGCGCTTAGCAAAAATGAACTTAATCCCTAAATTCGACTTGGTCAAAGGATCTAAGTGTCATGCATGTGTGCAAGTGAAACAACCTCGCAAACCCCACAAGCTGTGCAAGAGGTGAGAGATTTGGCACCACTAGACCTTATCCATTCTGATCTGTGCGAGATGAATGGTGTATTGATCAAAGGAGGAAAAAAATATTTCATGACTCTTATTGATGACAGCACTAGATCCTGTTATGTGTATTTGCTGAAAACAAAACAAGAAGCACTGAATTACTTTAAAATCTATAAAGCTGAGGTAGAAAACCAACTTGAGAAGAAAATCAAACGGTTGCGGTTTGATCGTGGGGGAGAATACTTTTCCAACGAGTTCACTCAATTCTGCGAGGAACATGGGATTATTCATGAGAGGACGCCTCCATATTCCCCCCAATCCAATGGGATTGCTGAAAGAAAGAACCGCACTCTAACTAATTTGGTTAACGCCATGTTGGACACTGCGGGGCTTTCCAGGTGGGGTGAGGCTTTATTGACTGCGAGTCATGTCCTAAATAGAGTTTCCTACAAATAACAATGAGAAAACGCCATTTAAGGAAAGGGAAAAGAAAAGGTTGACTCTCTCATACTTGCGCACTTGGGGATGCTTGGCCAAGGTAAACGTGCCAATCATCAAGAAGCGCAAGCTTGGGCCAAAGACTGTAGATTGTGTCTTCCTCGGCTATGCCTTACACAGTGTAGGCTACAGATTTTTAGTAATAGAATCTAGAGTGCCTGACATGAGAGTCGGTGCAGTGATTGAATCCAGAGATGCTACATTCTTTGAGAATGAATTTCCCATGAGAAGGAATACACCTAACATATCTAGTCATGGATCTCATGATGCTCCTGACACTTTCGTGCCAGCACAAAATATTGAACAAATATCTGTTGAAAGTCCTAAGGAGTACAATGGTGGGGTCACTCGAAAGAGTAAGAGGCCTAGGGTTGCAAAATCCTTTGGTGATGACTTCACCATATACCTCGTGGACGATACTCCAACGACGATTAAGGAGGCATATTCCTCTCCCGATGCTGACTATTGGAAGGAAGCAGTGCGGAGTGAGATGGATTCAATTATGTGTAATGGAACTTGAGAACTTGTTGACCAACCATATGGGTGCAAACCTTTAGGGTGCAAATGGGTGTTTAAGAAAAAGCTTAGACCTGATGGTACCATTGAAAAGTACAAGGCAAGGCTCGTGGCTAAGGGTTATACTCAGAAAGAAGGCGAGGATGTTGGTATAAATTAACTGCTCTCTACTTAAATAAGATTGTATTCAGATTATCCACAAGCGCACAGATAATATACCGCTGTCACATTTCACACGGAGGTTTTCAATATCGAATCCACAAGGAGCAGTAGGTGATAGTGACTAAGCTGATGACTTAACCCTACAATTAGGCTAGATACTATCAAGAAAGAGGAATAGCTATTGACTATCTAGTTCCAACAACCGGTAAGCTTTGAATAATATTGTTCTAACTGGTCAGTGACATAAATAAGAGGTGAAATCAGAGTTCCCTCCTACCAGACACTTATACACCTATTGATCCTATCAACGGGAAATGGACTATAGAGGACTCAACGCAGCTGTCACATACGCGATCTACTACTATCCGGCCAATCAGGGGACATTCACAAGTAAACCTAGCCAAGGCACCACGCCTACACTACGAAATACTACTTCAATCAAGCAATTACCAAGATCAAAGTACTCAATATGAGTTGCAAACTTAAGAACGAATAAGAACAAATGCTTACTTGAATTAGCAATTGAATACAAAAGTACCTCAGAACGCAGCTCCGGGCGAGGAAGCTGAATCTAGAAGAATACAGCTACGAAGAAGCGCCGACAGGCCGGAACTCCTCCAGAACTCTACTCCGCTACTCTATCTCTCTACTTCTCTAGACAAGACTAGATCTAGAAGAACTAGTCTCTTCTAATTGCTATATCTAACCCTAACAGGAAATATTGAATTGAAGCTCAGGAATAGGGGATTCCTCCAGGGGGTCTGCCCCTTTATTTATAGCCCGGTGGGATCTGTGCCGTAGGATCAAACCGACTTCAACAAAGGGCCAAGATGACTCCTAAGAGGTGGCGGAAGAAGACTCTAGAAGCGGGGGCCGAAACCCTAGAGTGTGGGGCTGGCCGGCCCCATGGTGGCGCCGCCCAGCGCCCCACTGTGGGCTTTCGGGCCCCGGTTGCTCGGGTGTGTTTCCAGACTCTTCCAGGGTCTTCGTGATGATGTTTCTTGGTGGGTAAGTTTCGTGTCTTTTATGCTCTTTAATCCTTATTTTATGCTTTTCTAGAATAGTCCCTGGAAAATACAGAACATGCAAAACTCATGGAAATTGTCAGTTAAAACCCTAGACTAATGTGTATTCATGTGTCCTTTCATGTCTAAAGTTCTAATAAAAGTTGACGTTATCCACCGTCAATAACACCCCCAAGCTTACCTGTTTGCCAGTCCCTTGGCAAACAAACTAAGCCTAATTGCCAGTAAACTTGGATCAAGAGTTGCTATAATGCTTCATGCCTTCCAAGTACACATGCTTTCAAATAGAAATTCTCCTCCGGATTAGACAAAACTGCTCTAACTTTCAAACTTACCCATTGTACCTTTAACTATGGAGCTTCTCAGCTTTTAATAAGTCTTGAGCAATCGAAAGATAGAACAATCAAGTCAAGCACTATGTCTCAAATTCTTCACAGTACCAATATTCCAGAGTTTTGCAAGTTTTCAAAATGAAACTCAGAGCTTAATTGTATGACACCCTTAAGTCTCTTAATATGTGTGGTATTTATGGATCTCACTGAGGCATTAATGATGTTATGCCTTCCTACAACTAAGGATCATAGTGGAGCTTATAGGAGTGGCAATAATAAGGATGAGCATACTTGCGATTCATATATTGTAAAGTTAAACAATGAATCTACAGAGAATCAAGTCATACAATCAAACCAAGATGTGCATGTGTATGGAATATGGTGGATGGGTGTATATAAGGTGGCTAATCCTAATTCTACTTTTACTCTTTGAAGATGATTCACTCTCCTTTTTGGAACTTGGAAATTTTCGGGAAAACATGGGCTATCTTTATTTTCTTTTCTTCTTTTCTTTCACTTTTTTTTATAGGGAGGCGGGCATCTAAGTACCCATTGTTTTAATTGTTGGGACACTTGTCCATATTTTACTCTCTTTTCTCTTTTTTTAATATTTTTGCATAGACACATGCATCCTTTGAATACAAATAATTAGGAGAGATAATGATAAGAACTTAGAGCAATTAAACAGGGGCTGTCCTATAGGGTATATTTCTGGGTGTTTACTCCCAGTGTAGGAGAAAGACATTTTTAAGGTGGATCTGGTTGGAAGTGGAAAATGATTGCGCTTACTCCTAGAGTAGGAGTAATGCACATGTGGTGGAGTATGTAAGTGATCTTGATTTTAAAAGCATGACAAGACTCTCATAAGGTATACAACAAAGGTTGACTAAACTCAATGCAAAGCAAGCAGCATAAATGTGCAAAGGTTTTCCTGTCTCTAAATGTATCATATATGGCTTTGGTAGGAATTCACACTTTGTCATACAAGAGCTCATCATGTAAGACTTTAAATTTTCAAAATAAATCTCCAGAACTTAGTAATGCTAGGAATAAGATAAATAGCAGCTCGACCTTCATGAATCATATCAATCAATCATCTAGACTTAGCTCAAGCATATGCCTCCACAAGTTTTAGGTTCAGAGTAAATTTTTAAGCCAAAACAGTAGTATCCAAAACTCAGGAGAATTTAAGGTTAAAAACTAGGCACTTGAAAGGAATTACGGCAGAGCAACTATTTATCATCTCCAAGATAAAATTTTAATGTTCTCCAGTTTTTATTTGACTCTAACGTAGACTGACTATAGACACACTCTAAGACAAATCTAATATATAGATAAGTTTTTATTTGGTTTTCAAATTTTATCTTACCTAGCTAACTCACGCAAAAAAACGATATGGATAATAATAATAAGGTGGGAAACTTATACTTAGCTGGATTTTAAATGGAGGGTGTCCTCCCCCAAGCTGGATGTTTGACAGGGTCTTTGATGTTGCAAATTGAGTGATCCTTCTGGGAGCAAGTGTATCGGCAATGTAAGGGCGTCGGGTTGACTAGCACTTTGATTTTGTATTTTCCTGTGAAACTCAATTGTCAATAAAAATACTAAATCTAATGGAGAGGGGTTAGATTTAGTCCCACTCCATGGTAAGTGATTGATTTTATATTTCCAGCAGAAGTTTAAGCTTCTTTATCAAATTAGAAAACTTCTCTAAGAGTGTGGACCTTCATGTGCCCACATATTTTTGGTTTTTTCTAAAAAGTGTGGAGCTTCATTTGCCCACATATTTTTGGTATTTTTAGATATTCTTATGATACTATTGTGAACCTTCATGTGCTCACATATTTTTGGTATTTTGTGACTTTATAAAACAGACCCAATAATCGCATAGGTATAGTTACCTGATAACTAGGGGATGCTCCTCCTCCAAGCTAGGTGTTTGCAATACTTGGTGTTGATGGTTTTTAGAGCAAGCTTGTCAGCAACAGTCCTAGTGGGCTCCACTGATGGACTCACTCCTCAGTCATAGTGTTATCCTGCATAATTATACTCCAACAAGAAAACCAAAACTCAAGGCTCGAATGTGATAAGAGGTTAGCGGTCAACCAATAAGTAATTGATTATTCTTTTGAGTTGATTTCAATTGACAGATTCTAGCAAGATTCTTTTTAGGATTTTCTGATTTTCTTATGCAGAAAAGTAAATATGTATGCATGATATATATTTTATTTTTATGTCACCACAGAGAATATTTATTATCATGGGGCTTAGGATTTTCATAATTCAAGAAAGTAAATACATATACTATTATTATTATTATTATTATTATTATTATTATTATTATTATTATTATTATTATTATTATTATTATTATTATTATTATTATTATTATTATTATTATTATGCCACCACAGTAAATACTCCTACAGGATTACCATAAGTTTATTCACGTGGGGCTTTAATACTTTGATGCAGTAAATAAGACAATAAAGATTTTTATTTTTTATTTTTCGTTTTGATACGCATAAAGATGAATATGCTAAAGTAAAATTACTAATGTAAATTATGAATACTAATTAATTAGATAACTACCATGTTACCTTATGGCAAGGGTGCGGAATTTAAAGTCTACCGACAGGATTTTTTCTTCCACTCTTGTATGGAGGTCTTGATGGTTGCACCTCTGGTGATGGTGATGTCACTTTTGTTCTTTGCTTGGCCAGCAGGTTGAAATAGAGCATTAATAGTTGGATTTGGTTGCATCTTGCTCAGTGTCCATGTTCACAGAACTTCCACTTGTGGAATTTTGGGAATCAATAAACTTTGGTCGAAGTGTTGTCCTATTTGCAAAACCAAGGTAGAGATCAAGTGCATGGGTTCTGCTGGTGAAAAATCACCAACAGAACCGAATCTATCTCTTTATTTTCTCTATCCTTAGGCATATTTGAACAAGACATAATTGGTGTTGCATAATTTGTTTACTTATGACATGAGTGGTAAGATCAGAAGATTAAGCATTAATGTTGCATTTAAGTTCATATGGCAGAAAAGATTTAAATTGCTTAACCAATGGAAGGGTTGTCTATCTCTATATAAATTTTCACATGAGTATGACTATCATCTTCCAAATATAGAATACAATGTTTTAGCACATTTGGCTTAAGACTGAGATCATAAGAATGGTACCATGAACAATCTTAAATGATAAACCATGTTGAGTTAATTAGGTTAATCAATTAAAGCTGTAACTCTAACATGTTTGCATCTTCAATTATGTGCATACCAAGATCAAGAGGAAAATAGTGACCGCTTACCTTAAGATATTACCTTCATTATAAGAGCGTGATGGCACTTAGTAATGAAGGGTAGATGACTGGTGGTCATTTCCTTCTCTTGAATCTTGAGTTGTTCATGAGCATCTTGTCTCTTTATTGCTTATCTTTTTTGCCATCTTTTGCTTCTTTGATCTTATGACACCTTGTCAATCCATTCATTATTATGCCCACAACAGATTAGTGGACAACACATACCCGAAGGAATGTATAACTTTGGAACATAGGTTGTTTGTCCATAATTTTATCATGTTCCATCTATGCTACTAAGAAGATATGGTTGATATTACGTTAGCATAGATCATGTTCTATATAGGCATGGCTTGAGGTAAATTAACTTGCAGCAGAAAATGAAGCGAATGAATCATTAATACTCACAGTTCTTCCATTCATGACGAATGAGCTATGGCTTCCTCTGCAAAGTTATTGAAATTCAGCATGTGCCCTATCTCATCTCTGATTTGAAATTTATCTCATGACTTGCCCAGATTAATTGTGAAAGTTTTCTGCAGGGGTTAGACCAACAAAATATCCAATGTCTACTACAGCATACGAGCGGCTCAAAAATCAACCCAGACACCACGTCTAATTTGACTTAGAAAGGCATTTTAACCTAAGCACCACGCTTAATTCAAAAGGCCTTTTGAAAATAAGATCACCACTCCTAAACTAAGCACCGTGCTTCATTTAAGAGATGTATGAAAGTACTTCAAAGCCAAAACATATACAATAGCAAATAAAGGTAGCATGAAAGGATTATAGAGTGTTATTCAAACAGAGATGAAAGAGCATGATTATTAATTAACAATTTGAACATGGATTAAAAGGGTAGAGACAACCAATATTAGCAACATAAGATTCTCTAAATAAGCCCATTCCCCCAAGCTTGAATTTTACAAACCAAAGTTAAGTTTGGATAGATTAATGTTGCATGATAATTGGTTGGACATACCTGATGATGTCATCCTTCTGCTTCAAGTCTAAATGGTTAGTGACAAAAATACCCGAGGGAATATTTTTATAATTTTAATTCTATGCTCAATTCAAAAGGGCATTATAGTAAAATTAAAGGTGCAAGCTCAATTCATTTTTCAAGAGTGGTTATTTTAGGACACAAAGTCATTCTTGGGAAACCTTCGTTCATGGGGTGGTTTCCTCTAGTCTTTGTGCACCTATATCAAGATTACAACGAGATCTACAATATTTATGATAAACATATGCATCTACAACCACCCTTTCAATAAATTTATGAACAGATAGAATGAGGGGGTTGAAGATCTCGTATGTGATAATTTTAGAGAGACCAATTGATCCAGGAGATTTCTCATAGGAAGCATGGATTCGATGAGGTGTTAATGAAATAATTCCCATGCTCATTGATATGATCTCCCTTTTCAAACTCCAAGGGTGTTTCTTCATGGATGTCTATAGGCAACAAGTTTGTCTCTATTATTTCATTTCTATGACATTCATTAGATATTTTATTTTCTAGGATTTCCCATGGATTGGTGTTTATAAGTTTGGTCTCGTCTAAAGCTTTCTCTAAACTTGGATGAGTCATGTTTACTACAGAAATTGATTTAAACTCACCATTTGAATCTAGACCAAGTTTAGATGCTAGCACTAAGGCTTCGTCCTCTTTCATCCATTCTTTGACAATAGCATATGTGTTTCTAGTATGTTCTATACATTCCAGCTATTGTCGTAGCTCTTCTTGGTCATTCCAAAAATCTTCATGACTCCTATTCTTGGCATGTCTTAATAGGATTCTAGGGTCATTATGAGACTTAGGAGAGAGAGCAGAAGAAGGATCATCAAGGTTAAGGATGGGTTTAGAGATAGGTTCAAATGAGACATTTAATGTGAGCATAGAAGGGGAGAAGATAGAGTTGATTCCTAAGTGGCTTAGCTCTCCTTCTATGGCATCACTAGACATGTCATCCTTGCATTATTCCCAATGTCTTTCAGGGGGGAAAGGAAGTTGATGACATTTTTTCCAAGATGCTCTTCTGAGAAGATCTGATTTACATTGATTTATGAGCATCTTAACTAATTGGAAGTCTAAATCATCAAAGTGGGGTTTCGATGGTTTAGGATTGACAGCTAAATCTTGGGATTGGAGTGGTTGTGTTTTAGGTACCAAAGCTTCCTAGAATTCTTGGTAAGACCCTAAATAAAAATGTTGAATAAGTACGGGATCCGGAAAAACCAAGGTCAGGGCCAGATGTAACAAGTTCATTAAAACGATCTCATGATGTACTAAGAGATTCTTGTTCTAGTTGCCTAAAAGTTAGAACCTCTTTTCGAAGGTTAACTATTCTATGGATGGGAAAGAAATATAAACAGAATTTAGAGCACAAAGTTTCCCAATCCCCTTGCATACTTCCTACGGCTTGATTATACCAACGTTTAGCTCTTTCGATCAAAGAGAACGGAAAAGCTTCCATCTTAAAGTCTTATCAGACATGCCAGCAATGTGCAAGCATGCACAGGTCTGCTCGAATTCTTGTAGGTGTAAGTATGCATTTTCGTTACCTTCTCCCGAGAAGGGTTTATCCCGAATCATATTAATTAGACATGGGCGCAGCTCATAGCCAGGTGTTAAGATAGACTCTACAGATTTTGGTGGCCCAAAGCTTTTGTGCATGCCAAATAGATAGATAGGCGTGGAATTTAAAGCATCCATAAGGATGAACATAAAATGATGAAAAGGTAGGGATAAAATAGAAAAGATAAAAGTATAATACAAGATAAGCTAAACTCAGTCAAAATCAGCAAATCGTTCCCCGACAACGGCGCCAGAAATGCTTGTTGGTATAAATTAACTGCACTCTACTTAAATAAGATTGTATTCAGATTATCTGCAAGCGCACAGATAATATACCGCTGTCACATTTCACCCGGAGGTTTTAAATATCGAATCCACAAGGAATAGTAGGTGATAATGACTAAGCCGATGACTTAACCCTACAATTAGGCTAGATAATATCAAGAAAGAGGAATAACTATTGACTATCTAGTTCTAACAACCGGCAAGCTTTGAATAATATTGTTCTAACTGGGCAGTGACATGAATAAGAGGCGAAATCAGAGTTCCCTCCTACCAGACACTTATACACCTATCGATCCTATCAACGGGAAGTGGACTATAGAGGACTCAACGCAGCTGTCACCTACGTGATCTACCACTATCCGGCCAATCAGGGGACATTCACAAGTAAACTTAGCCTAGGCACCACGCCTACACTACGAAATACTACTTCAATCAAGCAATTACCAAGATCAAAGTACTCAATATGAGTTGCAAACTTAAGAATGAATAAGAACAAATGCTTACTTGAATTAGAAGTTGAATACAAAAGTACCTCAGAACGCAGCTCCGGGCGAGGAAGCTGAATCCAGAAGAATAAAGCTACGAAGGAGCACCGACAGGCCGGAACTCCTCCAGAACTCTACTCCTCTACTCTATCTCTCTACTTCTCTAGACAAGACTGGATCTAGAAGAACTAGTCTCTCCTAATTGCTATATCTAACCCTAACTGGAGATATTGAATTGAAGCTCAGGAATAGGGGATTCCTCCAGGGGGGTCTGCCCCTTTATTTATAGCCCGGTGGGATGAACGTGCATCGTAGAATCAAACCGACTTCAACAAAGGGCCGAGATGACTCCTAAGAGGCGGCGGAAGAAGTCTCCAGAAGCGGGGGCCAAAACCCTAGAGGGTAGGGCCGGCCGGCCCCATGATGGCGCCACCCAGCGCCCCACTGTGGGCTTTCGGGCCCCGGTTGCTCAGGGTGTGTTCCAGACTCTTCCAGGGTCTTCGTGATGATGTTTCCTTGACGGTTGAGTTTCATGTCTTTTATGCTCTTTAGTTCTTCTTTTATGCTTTTCTGGAATAGTCCCTAGAAAATACAGAACATGCAAAACTCGTGGAAATTGTCAGTTCTAGACTAATGTGTATTCATGTGTCCTTTCATGTCTAAAGTTCTAATAAAAGTTGATGTTATCCATCGTCAACAGAGGACTTCTTCGATACTTATTCACCAGTGGCCCGATTGACTACTATTCGAGTAACTACTTGCCCTGGCTTCATGTCATGGTCTTCTCATTCATTAGATGGACGTTAAGATAGCTTTCCTAAATGAAGAGTTAGATGAGGAAATCTACATGGATCAGCCTGATGTTGTTGTAGTAGAAGGTCAAGAGGGAAAAGTGTGCAGATTGTTGATGTCTTTGTACGGCCTAAAGCAAGCACCTAAGCAATGGCACGAGAAGTTTGACAAAACTATGACATCCGCTGGCTTTACTGTGAATGAAGCGAACAAATGTGTATACTATCACTATGGTGGGGGAGAAGGAGTAATCCTATGCCTGTATGTGGATGACATACTCATCTTCGGGACAAATCTCAATGTGATTGAGAAAGTCAAAGTCTTTCTATCTGAAAATTTTGACATGAAAGATCTGGGAGTGGCTGATGTCATTCTAAACATTAAACTTCTGAGAGAAGAAAATGGTGGGGTTACTCTTGTGCAGTCCCACTATGTGGAAAAGGTTCTAAGTCGCTTTGGGTATAGTGATTGCAAACCTGTGTCCACTCCATATGATCCAAGTCTAGTTCTGAGGAAGAACCTAAGGCTAATGAAAGATCAATTGAGATACTCCCAAATCATTGGCTCGCTAATGTACTTAGCTAGTGCAACAAGGCCTAACATCTCGTATGTTGTAAGCAAACTTAGCCGTTTTACTTCAAAACCGGGAGATGATCATTGGCGTGCTCTTGAAAGAGTGATGCGCTATCTAAAAGAAACAGCAACCTACGGAATTCACTATGCCGGGTACCCGAAAGTACTTGAGGGCTACAGTGATGCTAACTGGATATCTGATGCTGATGAGCTAAAGGCCACTAGTGGATATACTTTCACACTTGGGGGGTGGCACTGTTTCCTGGAAGTCTTGCAAGCAGACTATCTTAACGAAGTCACCCATGGAAGCAGAACTAGCGGCACTTGATACCGCCACTGTTGAGGCTGAATGGCTTTGAGAACTCCTGATGGATCTGCCGGTGGTTGAAAAACCTATACCTGCAATTTTCATGAACTGTGATAACCAGACTGTTATAATCAAGACAAAAAGTTCTAAGGGCAATCTCAAGACCACTAGGCATATAAAGCGGCGGTTGAAATCTGTCAGAAAATTGAGAAAACTCTGGAGTGATAGAATTGGACTATGTCCATACGTCTAAGAATCTGGCAGATCAATTCACAAAGGGACTATCATGTAATATGATAGACAATCAAGTGAGATGGGACTGAGACCCACGTGAAGTCTACTATAGTGGAAACCTGCTCTATGTGATCGGAGATCCCGTGAATTAGAGTGGCGAAACAAGCTATGAGTAGACTGAGGGAAGAGATCCTTTACTACGTTCCTCTCTTGAAGAATGCACTTCTCTTCCGTACTGTATGGCAGGTTGGTGAAATTCCTTAATATGATCCGTGTGGCTTATAGAGAAGCAAAGATGTCGGCATACAGGGCATCTTCAAAGGAACACACCTATATGAGTTCGACTGCTAGTCATAGTCTATGAAATTCGGGTGGTCTCTAGATACTCATGAAAAGGCCTGGAGTGTGACTAATATGCTCCAACCAGAGGGAATGCTTTAGGAAGCCTAGTATCAGTAAAGGAGCTGGACAAAGTTTACGTCGCACAAAACTGGCAATTCAAGGTATAGTCCATTGTACAGTTGTGACCAAGTGGAATCCCGTTCCTAGATGGATGTTCAACTTAATAGTCTCCATCGAAACACTGATATGTCAAACAACTCATGAACTGGCAACATGAACTGTGTGCCCTAGAAATTCGGTGGAGATTGTTGGATCAATTGGGCTAGTCCCATATTTAGTCTCGCAATTAATCACTAGAATTCCAAAGACTCATAATTAAGTGTTAAGTAAAAATGAGAATAGTACCACATGGTAGACTCACTGAGAGTGAGCTCAACTTAAATAGGATGTTGGTTGACTCTCCTATGTGCAAGGAAAGAGGGAAAGCGGGGAGACCACGCGCGCGCCGCCATGCCATGCCGTGCCGTGCCGTGCCGTGCCGTGCCGATGCCGAGCCGAGCCGCGCCGCGCACGCGCACGCGCACGGGCCCTTGGCCTTGGCTTTGGCCGGACGTGATGTGCTGGGCCATGTTTTGCCGCTCAGCGCAACGGTCACATGGGCCAACGGTCATGTGCAACGGTCACATGTGGCAGTGATGTGGAACGCACTAGCGTCAAAGGGTAAAGGGGTAAAACCGCCTGCGCCTGGGCGGCTAGGGCTCCCATCCCTGGCCACTATAAATACGATCGTTCCGCTGGTCACTCCCATCCTCAGCCGCCATTGTCTTCTCCACTGCTCACTGTGTTCTTGAGTTTGAGCTGCTCTCTGCCATCTCCAGCCAAGCTCCTTGCGCGCATAAGGGGTCTCGGTGAGCAGGCCTCCGGAACTCCGTCTGTCAAGCGTACCTGCACGGGTAGGCAGGCGATACAGTTTTTGGGGAGCGCATTCGCGCAACTGCTCGTTGTTGGTCTTTGAGCCTTCGTTCTTCTCCGAGCGTTTGTGGATCAGCACTGCGTACACCTGCCTGCCACCGACTGCTGCTCCGAGCTCGTCATCATGACGCAGACAAGGACTGGCGCTGTAAACAACGGCAACAGTGGTGCCTTGAGTTCCAACTCGGGTTTCACCCAAGGGTATAATCCAATCCCATCTCTAGTACTATTTCATATGTGCGTAGTGATGCTCTACGTAGGATTTGGTGGAATCTGTCATACTAGCGGATCTGCATTTGCAATGCTTATTTTGATTCCATTATTATTGTTGCTGTCGAATTTATGGATTAAAGCATGCCATAAAATGACTAAAAACTTAGGGGCTTCAGCGTTTCTACCCTTGTTTTTTAGTGAAATGGTGATTTTACCCTCGTTTTTTGACTTTGTAATTTTACCCCTACTTTTTCAAAACGAAATGAGAGTCTACCCTTGGTTTGTTAACACCCTCTAACGGTGTTAGAATGGACAATTTTGCCCATCTGTTTTTACCCTCGTTTTATTACTATATTTGTGTTTTTACCCCTGTTTTGGTTCAGCAAGTAAACATTCTGTATACAGATTTTATTAAAAATTTCAGCAGCATTTCGACTGACATTCAACGTAGACAAAATTTAATATCACGCAACAAATTATTCCACACATTGAAATAACAGCAACAACACATATCCATAGAACATGTCATCATAGTACCATTCTAGATGACAACATAGAGGTCCAAATAACAAGTCAAACACCAACATAGAAGTCGAAATGAGTCGAACAAAAGTAGGAACTAGTAGTGCTCAGTTTCCTAGGTGACATAAGTGAGCTACATCTCAAGCATTGAAACCTAACAAAGTAGCAAGCCTCCCAGAAGTTGTTGTTCTCCTTCCTGGAGCACTTGGACTATATATGAAAAAAGAGAAAAATGATGTTAGTCAAAGTTACTAAAATATGAAGTAAAGACAAGCAACAATGGCATCTCTTACTTTGTCTCATTGATGGCGTCGGCTGACCTTCCCCTTCCCCTTCCCCTTCCCTTTCCCCTTGCACTTCCCCTTGCTGTACTGGTTGCACTTCACAGAATAGAGTAAAAGCAAGTGAATTATAGGTGGCAATGCTAAAATTTGCTAGAAAATATAGTAACGAACAGCAGCCATGAATCACGTACATTGTCTCATTGTTATCCTCTCCTGACCCCCTTCCCCTTCCCCTTCCCATTGCAGTACCACTTGCACTAGCACTTGCACTTGCACTGAATTTGTGGCTCTCTCATTTGTTCCTCTCTCAATGGTGCCTTCCTCAATTAGGAGGACACTATCCCTCACAGAAGGGTGAAATCTTCTCTTTGTTGGAGAAAATTGCAGTGGCCCATCAAAATCATTTATCTGAGCATTTATACATACTATTCCGTTCTCTATATTCATTAGAAGCCACTCTAACAAATTTTCATCATATTTAATTTCCACAGAATCATTATCCAAATGACGTCACAAGGTAATGTACTGCTTAGATCCCCACAAGCAATGCTCAGCAATGAAATCAACTAGATGCAGCAGCTGAAAGCTATTTGTGTCAACAACCTTGGTTGGCAAAGTTCTACCTTGCCACCATGTTTTTGGACCTCTGTCTGGCAAGCTGAAAAACAAGCGCACTCTAACAACGAGTTCCAATTTACTGTGATTTAGCCTACAAATCACAGCAGTGGATAAACGAATTAACACATCTACTAATCATTGCTATTTTCTACTGCATTGAAACACACATATCAGAAAGTCATGAATATACCTTGGCTCCTCCATGCCTCGATCTTTCCACTGGAGCTTTCGATGCTGCGGGCGAACCTAGCAGAGGCCCTGCGGCCAGCCTAGCAGCCCCCTGCCCAAGGGCGGGTCTGGGGGGCGAGAGAGGAGGAGGGCGACAGGGACAGGGGAGCCGCGCCCCTACGGCATCCGCGCCGCCTCTCTGGAAGCCACGCCCTCTCCGGCAGGCGGGCCGTCCCTCTGGGACCCGCACCCTCTCCGGCAGGCGAGCCGCCCCTCTGGGAGCCGCGCCCGACGAGCCGCCCCTCCGGGAGCCACGACCTCTCCGGCAGGCGAGCCGCTCCTCTGGGAGCCGCGCCCTCTCCGGCCCCTTGCAGTCCTCTAGGAGCTGCCGCCGGGGACAGCAGGTGCCGCCGCGAGCAGCAGCAGTGAAAGCCCATGTTTGGTTTTGGGTAATTGATGAAACCTAGTTTGCTAACGATTGCTCTAAGTGTTTCATGAGAATTGATTAGCAAATGGCAAGATGGAGCAAACGACCGGGTCGGTGGAGGTCACAAGTGAAGGGCAATGACGGCGTCCATGAAAATGGTGTAAGTCCATCATCATAGGTGTCCACAAGGTCCATCAAGAGATGAGAAGGAAGTTGATAAGAAACCGGGAGCTCAAGGCAAAGGTATAACCAAGGAGCTCTTTTAATTTTGGTGATCAAGACTCCAAGAGGGAGTGATCACATTTAGGATAGATAGCCGTACTATCAAGGGGCGAAATCGTTGTTGAAATATGGTTATCAAGTGCCACTAGGTGTTCATGATCATTGCATATGCATATAGATGCTAGTGACACTAACTTGACCCGTGGAAAACTCTTTGAAAAAGGCTAACACACGTGCACCTAAGTGAGAGACACTTTGGAGTGTTAGTGTCTTAAGAAACGGGGTGATGTTCGAGGGTTAGAGAGGGTTTGGTCCTCTCTTCCTCCTGCCGAGCTTGCGAGGCAGGATTCGGCGAATTTCGGAAACGTTACAATAGAAAAAATAGCGTCGGACTCTAACTTGACTGAGCGTCGGACCATTGTCTTCGGTCCGACGGCTAACCCCTTCAGCAAGCGTCGGACGCTTGATTCCTGAGCGTTGGACCATTAGCCGAAGCGTCCGACGGTGCAGTTCGTGCGAGAGATAACACGTGGCGAGCTCTGAGAGCGTCGGACTCTCGGCGTTAGTCCGACGGTGAGCGTCGGACCAACGTCCGACGGTTTTCAGGGCTCGGGGAGCTCTCTGGAAACGTCGGACGGCCGCGATCGTTGGTCCGACGGCTCCGTCTGACTGAGTCCGACGGTGGTCGGCTGAGGGCGTCGGACCGGTTGATTTAGTCCGACATTCGTCCGTCCGACGGTCGTTTTGGCGCGAGGAAATAGCCGTTGTGATCCAACGTTCGACTTCAAACGGCTAGTGACACGTGGCGTTCATCCGAGGCGTCGGACCGTGCGGATTAGTCCGACGCTCTGGCCGTCGGATAGTCCGACGGTGCGCAGTGAACTCTAAACGGCTAGTTCTTTGTGTGTGGCTTATAAATGGCGACTTGGCCGGTTTGGGGAGCATCCTTTGGCACTCCTAAACATCATAACATACTTGTGAGCCTTCCCACTCCACTCTCACTCATCCTACTTGATTGTGTTCATCTTTTGGTGAGTTTGGAGAGCATCAAGTGCATTGCATTGATAGAGATCATCTAGAGGCACTTGGTAGTGGTGATTCGCAGCGGTTTCTCTTGTTACTCTTGGAGTTTGCCGACTCCTAGACGGCTTGGAGCTGCGAGGATCGTTGAGGGGAGTTGGTGATTGTCTCCGCCTCCGATCGGTGAAGTTGTGAGGGGTTCTTGAGCCTATCCCCGCGGGAGATCGCGAAAGGCATCTTTAGTGGATTGCTCGTAGCTTGGTGGATCCCCATCTTGTGTTGGTTGTGCGGCACCCTTGAGAAGGGTTTGGCGTGTGATGCCAATTAGCGCGTGAACCTCCAAGTGGGTGTATCGCTACAACGAGGACTAGCTTGCCGGCAAGCAAGTGAACCTCGGTAAAAAATCTTGTGCCATCTCTCTACCGAGGATTTCCCTTATATGTGATTGATTGGTTATATTGGACTTCATATCTTCTCTTCACCGGCGGTATTGAAATCACCTTTACTCTTTACATTTGTGTACTTCTCTCTTGTGTAGGTTGTTAGTTAGTTGCTCACTTAAGAGTAGTGTAAAGTAGTAACATAGCCTTTGAGTGTGAACTAGAGATCATAGTGTAGTATACTTGTCTAGGTGGCTTGCATAGCATAGTTTAGAGCTAGTGTTTTGCAAAGCTTGCTATTGTTACTAATCGGCTTGTTAAGTGTTGTTTGTAGATTTTTATAGGCTATTCACCCCCCCTCTAGCCATTTAGGACCTTTCAAGCAGCCACCGAGGCGAGGCTTCAGGAGGCCTGCGACGATGCCGGAGTAGCAGGGGAAGGCGGCCCGCGACGATGCCGGAGCAGCAGGGGAAGGCGGCCCGCGACGGCCGGAGCAGCTCCAAACCCTAATCGCCGTCGCCGACCCGGACCAGGACGCGAACTCGTGAAGTCGCGAGAGGCGCGGGGCTACGGGCAGAAGGGAGGGCAACGCGGTCTTTAGTGCTTGTCCTTGTTTCTTTTTTTTGGCTACTTAATCTACACTTTTTCAACGGTGTTAGGAAAGGAGGGTAAACGGAGCTTTCGTTACGAAAAACCGAGGGTAAAAACGCAAAGTTTGAAAAACAGGGGTAAAATCACCATTGAGCTCTATAATAAGGGTAGAAACACCAAATCCCCAAAAACTTAACATTTATCAGTTTGTGAGGATGCAAATATGCAATGCAAGTACATACTGCTAGCTTAGGCTAAGTTCAGATGCTTTTTTTATGCATCTCTGCACGGCGTGTGCCAAAGAAAAAAAAAAAGGAGCTCAGGAAAATGAGATGCACCAACCTAAGATATGTCCAGAATACTTACCATGACTTGCTTGGTATCGATTGCCTTAGGCATCAAACCTTGTATATATAAATAAACCTTGTACATAAATATGCTTTGCATGCTTGAGATGGAGACATACACGTGTCACGTATACCAGAGCCAGACACGGCCAAGGGCATACTCGCTCAGTCAAGATAACATATAATTCTACTACAATAACATGTTTTAATGTATCAAGTTTAATTAATTATAAATAATAAACTATAAATAATTATAATTTCAAATAAACACCATTAAATTATTTAAATTATCTATATAATGTATTTTTATTATAAAGTAATTTGAAGTCATAAGTATAAATACTATTTATTAAAAACTTAGTTAAACATGAATTACATTATTAGCACGATGCTTCTTTTGGACCGAGGGAGTACCGTTGAACCAAGGCACGTGGCGACCAAGAAAGATAACGATGACAAGGGAACCAAGACAATGTCGTCGTTATTGACGTCCGTGCTATGCCGTGGAAACTCCGAGAGCGATACTGCTTTCTCTGCGATGCGACGAGCCGTATCCAGCCTGCGTGATTCTGACGGCGCTAAAATTTGACGACTACGGCCGGACGACAGCAGCCTATTGTGCGCGTAGACCACATGGACACCAACGACGAGAACAATGAAAAAAATGAAAGGCGCGCGTAAAGTGGATCAGAACCAAGACAAAGCAACACCTTTTTGAATCAGTAACGAAGAATGCTACTAGTTGGTCATGTAATGATGCAGAATTAATCAATCATTTATCGATAACGAACGAACGACCAACTATCTAGCAAGTGCATAACGACTTGGTAACCATAGATACCACCAGGTCAGCTATAAGGCTTGGTAAACCATGCATAACAACCCACTATCGTCTATTTCTCCAAATCAGACCATACTAAGTTTCACCAAATTTATAAAAAGAAACAACAATATTTAATCCTAAATGCTAAACTCTGTGCACGCAGGCGGAAGCCGCTCGGCGCGCGCACCACCTTGGCCGTCGATTCCCACCCGCGCTCCGCCTTGGCCATCTATTCGCGCCCGCGCTCGAAGTCGCCTGCGCTTGACACCGCTGCCAGCACGCCCGCGCTCGACGTTGCCCATGCCCGACCGCGCCCGACCTCGCCACCGTCGGAGAGGAAGAAAAAGCCAACATCAACGGCCTTAGAAGGTGCCTGCCGGAGGGGAAGAGAGGGAAGACAGGCGGTGGGGAGGAGGGCGGGCGGCCTTAGGGTCTTGGTGGCGGGGAGGCGGCCGGGCCAGGTCTAGGGCTGGGGCGAGCTCGCTGGAGATCGCCATGGCCGCCAGCGGGAGGGGGCACGGGGAGGGAGAGGGGAAGGGGAAGGAGGAGGTCGCCGCCGGCGGTAGCTCCCCGGAGCTCCGGTGAGACCCTACCACTGGCGGCGTGGCGGTGGGCGATGGGGCGGTGGGAGGTGCTGGTGGTGGGGGTGGCGCTCGTGGGACTAGCGGTGAGGGGTGTCGAGGGGAGTAGGCATCGAAGAGGGAGACGAAGCACCCGACATGAGGAAGAAGAAGCATGCGCTGGAGGAGGAGGGTGGGAAGAAGAAGCGCGCAAGCGACTCCACTTGCGCGCTTAGGCGGTAGCAAAGTCCATATTTAATATACCAAAAATGCAAATCATTAGGTGCAACATATATTAAAGAGTTATAAATGCACCAGTATCACCAAACTTGTAAAGGTATATTTAGGGAAGTAAACAGATGGATATGAACAGATATCATCGATATTATATTTGTTTTTTTATTTCTATTTGGATTTAAATTCAAATACTATCACCGGTATTATATTTGTTTTTATATTTCTCTTCCAATTCGGATTCAAATATGGATAGTGTCAACTATGTCGGATTTGATATGACTTAATATCGATATCAGAAATATACTATTTGAGTATTCAAATACGGACAGATCTGAACTCCCCTTAACGCATTCAGTCTCGAATACAATATATACGTCCAAAAACTTTGGAAATATGCTCCTGGATCTCTAACATGTTAAGTGATGCACCAGATGTCCATATTAGCCACGAGGGCATATCTCACTGATGTGGTGTAACGACAGGAATGTATATTTTACTTTTCACCCCTCATGTTTTATGTTTCCATTTTGAAAAAGACCCGTTCTTATCCTGCCTCTCTTTCCTCTTTTTTTTGCTGCCGTTGCAGAAGGTCACGTGGCTCAGGAGTTGCATGGCCTCCACTCGTCAGTATGCCAAAACAGCAAAAGAGAGACACCTCAACTAGTGACTCAGGAGTGAAACGCGTCACTGATGTGCTAGACCCTTTCTTATCCTTCCTCTTGTTCCTCTTTTTTTCCTTGCCGCTGCAGAAGGTCACGTGGCTCAGGGAGTTGCATCGCCTCCGCTCGTCACTATGCCAAAACAGCAAAAGGGAGACACCTTGGCTCTGTTCGCTAAACCTTAAAACCGCTTATTTTTCAGCCCTTATACAGTATTTTCCTCTCACAAGAAATCAGCATCAGCGTTTATTTTCAGCGGTTTTTCAGCTTCAGCGAACAGAGCCCTCAACTAGTGACTCAGGACTGAAACGCATCACTGATGTGCTAGACCCTTTCTTATCCTTTCTCTCTTTCCTCTTTTTTCAGCCGCTGCAGAAGGTCACGAGGCTCAGAGAGTTGCATCGCCTCCGCTCGTCACTATACCAAAACAGCAAAAGGGAGACACCTCAACTATTGACTCAAGACTGAAACGCGTAACTGGTAAGCACATCAGTGACGCGGGTTAACAAAATGTGTTACTGATTAGGTAGTATCCATGCCCCACTAACAAGACACATCACTAATAACAAGATATCAGTGACTATTCATAAGAAAACACGTCACTGATAACATCAACGACGCGTGTTACCTTTGTACAGTCACTGATATGCCGCCGTATCAGTGATCCTTCTCACCATCATGCATCACTAGTAATAAATTAAAGCGACACGTTTTGTCTAGGCACGTCACTGATATGCAGGGGCGGATCTGCCACCGGGGCTGCCGGGGCTCGAGCCCCCCTACCCTGGCCGCACCAATGGAGCCCCCCATAGCCCCCCTATAAATTTTCAGCCATTAACCATAGGGAAGGACGAGCTGGAGCTGCCTGGAGGCGTTCCCGTCGCTGGTAAGAGGTTGAAGACGAATAGACGAGTCGTGGACCTGCTTCCTGGGCTGGAATGCGTGTGTCTCAGCGGCCTGTTCCAAGCCCACTAGGAGACTAACGAGACCGGCCAGGCGGAGGCGGCAGCAGCACTGCACCGGCTTCAGCAGGCCACCAGCAAGCACCCGACTGAGCACTAGTAGGTAGACATCATACTTTTTTAGATTTGCCTTTTGAAGCACTGCACGGGCTTCAGCAGGCCACCTGCAGAACTCTTTTACTTCTGATTTGTCTACTCAAAAAATTGATAAGAAGATAATTGATAAATTGTAGATTGTTCAAAACAGTCACAAGCATGGAGCCAACGGCGCTGATATATTATAAACGGGTGTTGCTACGGTAGAAAACTATACGGTTGATTGAGGCCTTAGTTTGATAAAATCGTAGCTTCGTGCTTTTGAAACCGTTTGAATTTAAGCGCCCCTAGACTTTTATCCTGGATCCGCCACTGCTGATATGTGACCGTATCAGTGACCCTTGTCAACAACACGTGTCATTGGCAATAAAAGCGATGCTTTTTGTCTATACATGTCACTGATTCGTAGACATATCAGTGACTCGTCCTGTTGCGCCGCTGCACTAATCAGCTGGCCGGACAAGTAATACTTGTTTATTACGAGAGCTCTCGTTGGGTCATGAAGTCATCTAAGGGGGTGTTTAGATTCTAATTTTTTGAGGATTTTGGCACTGTAACAGCGAGGAATCTTTTGCAATAAGTGTCTAATTATAGCCCAAGTAGACTCAAAAGATTCGTCTCGTGATTTACAGGCAAGTTGTTCAAATATGCAAAAGTTTCGTCTATATTTAATGTTCTATGCATGTGCCGCAAAATTGATGTAACGGAAGTTTTGGGATTTTGGAGAGAAACTAAACACCCCTTAATAAATAAAAAAAAGTAGAAGACGCCGTCGCCGCCACCGCCTAACTCGACGTGACCCCCAACCACCGCGGCACCTGCAGCTCCGCCGGTATTGGCCCGCACCCTGACACCAGCAGCCCTGGCCGGTATCTTCTCACACCTCGGCACCCTCCAACTCTGGCAATCGCTGCCGTCACCTTGGCACCTCCATCTCTGATCCAGCCATCGCCTCGCCCACCACGACACCTCCAGCTCTAGCTGTCATTGCCGCTAGCCTCGGCACCTTCATCTTCGGCCATCGCCGCCGCCAACCTCGGCACCTGCAGCTCCGGTCGGCGCCATTGCCCACCTCGATCGGCGCCACCCGCCACCCTATCACAGCAGCCCTGACCCCGACAGTAGCATGTCAGCTGTGGCCTCCAACGCGCAACCATGTACATGTAAGCCCTAGTTCAGAGTGCTCTACAAGGTTGAAACACTCATCCTTTTTTCTTGCTTTAGGTTGCAAACCATGAAAAAGGACGTCTCTGGTGCAGGTCCCTCAGAAGTCTAGTCAAGAGGCTCTGAACTAGTTGTACAGCCGAGGAAGAGACCAAGGCAGCTGCTACTCGGCAAGAAGGTATTCTCTATTGATTTATCATCTTCCTAGTTGGGTCCTCTCGGTGTATTGGTTGTTGAATGGAAACCTACTGGGATTGCAATTTCTTAGATTAATGCACAACACGTTCTCCGGGAACATTACAGTTAGTAGTGAGTTTCACAAACCTTGATATAGCCAAAAATTGTATTTATGGTCTCTACCTAGACATGTTAAATTTAATAATTTAGCAGTGCTCATTTATGAGATATGAGTATTATTGCAGCAATGGGCAAGAAATTAGTGTCCAAAATTTATTATTTTGGACGATTTTTGTTGGGATGGTTTAGACATGATGTCATGAGGAATTGTTAAAATTTTCTGGTTCTAGTTTTCAAAATTTCAATGCAAAATAGACATATGGTGTGCTGTTAAAGCATCTTTTAAAGTCTTTCTCTTGCTTTCTCTTCTTCAGAGTTTTGATTTCTGTTCACTAATGCAGTTGCGTTTATTTTCAATATTACTATGGAGGATCGTAGCTGGATGTCTCTTCGCAATCATACATGTGCTGAGTACTTAGATGGTTTGAAATTATTCATAAGCGCTGCAGAGGTGGATATGTTGAATCAGCACAAGACAGCTATGTGGTGTCCATGCATTGATTGTAAGAATAAAAAAGCAATACTCGAGTTCATTATCAGTCCATGCCCACCTGCTCATTCAAGGATTCGTGGGTGGCTATAGAAGGTGGAACAACAATGGAGAAGGAGTTAATGATCGAGACTTGCAAGGTGACCATATGGACCAAGCATTCTCTGGTTTCCTACGTCGGGATGATGGAACTCATGCTGCTAGTGAGGACAATGAGGAAGGACCCTTTTGCAGCTCGGATCTCAGTGATGATAAGCTAGCAAATATTAGTGCCAATTATGTCCAAAAGGTAGAGGATCTCGAGGAGATGGTGCGTGATGCCATGGGGTTTGATGAATATAGTAAGGAGGATTTGAAGAAGTTGAAGAGGCTGGTAGCAGATATGAGGAAGCCGCTCTATCAGAGTTGCAAGGAAAAATATTAAAGGTTGTTTGCTACTCTCAAGCTACTCCAGTTGAAGGCGACACATCATTGGACCGACGGAGCTTCGATGAATTGCTACATCAATTCGAGGGTATCCTGCATGAGGGGAATGAGTTACCCAAAACCACATATGAGGCTAAGCAGATTGTTTGCCCTATGGGATTAGAGGTCGAGAAACTGCATGCTTGTAAGAATGATGGCATCCTGTGTCGTGGTGATAACGCTGATCTAACTGAATGCCCCGAGTGTGGAACCTCTCGATACAAATGAAGAAATGACGGCGTGATGATTGTTGACGGTCGATAACGTCAACTTTTATTAGAACTTTAGACATGAAAGGACACATGAATACACACTAGTCTAGGGTTTTAACTGACAATTTCCATGAGTTTTGCATGTTCTGTATTTTACAGGGACTATTCTAGAAAAGCATAAAAGAAGGGTTAAAGAGCATAAAAGACACGAAACTTAATCGCCAAGAAAACATCTTCACGAAGACCATGAAAGGGTGTGGAAGCACCTCGACGAAGATGGGCCCGGAAGCCCACACTTGGGCGCCGGCCGGCGCCAAGGTGGGGTCGGCCGGCCCCACCCCCTAGGGTTTCCTCCGCCGCCTTCCGGAGTCTTCCTCCACCGCCTATGAGAAGTCATCTCGGCCCTCGGTTAAGTCGGTTTGATTCTACGGCGCACCTTCATCCCACCGGGCTATAAATAAAGGGGCAGACCCCCCTCCCTAAAGCATCAAGTCATTTGGAGATCAAGCCATCCAAAGCCTCTCTAGTTCATCAGAGCCTCTCTTGTTCATCAGAGCCTCTCTAGTTCATAGTTTTAGCCTAGTTAGATTAGAAATAGAGGAGTTCTAGTTCTTCGGCAAGATCTGAAGCCCCTGGCGTCTGTCTGGAGCGCGGAGTTCGGTATAGTTCTAGTTCTTTTCTCTTATTGTATTTAACATTATGATTTGAGAAACATTGTTCTTAATCTTATATATGTTCTTAATTGCAATAGTCATTGTTTCACTTTGATTATATGTTTAGCATAGTTAGTTTGATCCTATTGAATTTATGTAATTGCTCGTATAGAGCTCGTTCAGAGATATCATGAATGAATGATTGGCAATATGTAGACGTGGTGTTTAGATATCTTGCTTATCTGCGAGTGCACCCTGACGTGCCGGGTCGTGTTGTAGATCGTGTGGGTGACAGCTGCGTTGAGTCCTCTGTAGTCCACCCCTGTACGTAGGACGAGCAGAGCGCGGTCGCGAAGGAGGTGACCCTTGTGTCTTAATATCCTCATTAGATGATACTCCTTTACATTTAATCATGATATAGGTAGAGCTAAACAATGATTGCTAGATGTAATTGCCTTAATCATAGTATTCATTGACGTAGTTATAGAATTACTTTAGATATTAATTCCTTTATCTATCCATTGGCTAGCTATTGTTATGACTAGATGAGCTCTGATATTTACCTAATTATGATGATGACTGATCATATTTATCCTATATATCTTTATCATGTGACTAATCCTTGTTATGAGTAGGATTATAGTTATGGTTTATCTTTTACATTAGCAGTATAAGTTATAGATATAATAAGTCCTACTAGACCTTTTCAGTGGTATAAATATAAATCGACAACCTGGTGATACTCTAGGTAAAATGCTACAATGGTATAATTATTTGTCCACTTGCAGAATTGTTCTTAGTTTATATTTATTTATATTTCTGCCTAGTCACATGGAATAATATATAAAAACCTTTATTTATTCTTAGCATATATAATTAGGATTGACAACCCAGTTCATGCTAAAGAATGTTGGTAATAGATGAGTGGCTAGTTGCTAATGACCAGTTAATTAAAATACCATACATCTTCTAATCTCGTCCCTAGTGTTAAAAGTTATAAAGTTATATTGGGCGACGTTAGTAGATGTCAACAATGATGAAAAGAGACATGGAGCTCCTCGGAAGGTGTCATGTTACTTTCCTGTAATTCCTCGCCTGAAGCGTTTGTTTGCAACTGCAAGGACGCACAGCTGATGAGTTGGCACAAGGAGGGACGCAAGATTGATGATTACCAGAGAAGGAGGTTGTTGGTAACACTAAGCTTCCCATGGTGCCAAAAGTTGGTATTGGGGCTGTTGGAGGGAATGCAAGGCCGCCCATGCAACCGAAAAGGAGCTAGTAACGCTGCTGGAGAGAGTGTAAAGCCAGCCATGCATCAAATAGTGTCTAGTAAGGCTACTGGAGAGAGCGGAAAGACTGGCAACACAACAAAAGATGACAAAACAAAAGCAGCAACAGCAAAAATGGGCTTATAAATACAAATGTGGTAAGCCATTTCTCCCAGCAATGGACTTGAAGACGGTAGGACCTAGATGTACTCCTCTTCATGCTCATTACATGAAAGATTGTGTTGACAATGATAAGAGTGGGATACGGGTTAGGTTCAAGGGTATTTATATGTTGAACTCATCAGATTTTAAGATCAGGCTTGTGAGATACAATTATCTATATGACCTCTTCAACTTTGGCGCATTGGATTCCTCGCTTCTTCGATGCTTGACATTGTAAGTTACAAATGGTCCTTCTTACTCCCCTAGCCATTGAAGTGATCATTTCAAACAACACACTTAACTTTTTCTGTTGTCACAACAACAGCATATGACAGCTAAGTCCTTCCTGAAACTAAGTTGGTCATACAAACAACACACTTACTTTGTTTATTCAGATCTGATGATGTTTCAATGTATTGCTATTGTACTTGGTTTGAACAATACTTAAAATGGTACAATACTTGCAACACATAGGAGTATATATGTAGAAAGGGACTACTATCTACTTAACCATAGTAGGAGTATTGCTGACCAGTTAAGGGACTGATTCTAGCCCAATCATCACATGGGGCACATGAAAGTTGTTTTAGCGGGAGGGTGGCTAAACACTTTAGTTTCTAGACAAATGACTAGCGCTCCTAGGCATGGAGTAGCTGGCCGCCACATAGGAGACACGACATTAATATGCCACAACCTTGGACTGTTGGGCAACAGAGCCACTGATCGATCTTAGGCACCCAACACTTGGTTAGCATCAGCTACACATTTTTTTATGCTATTAAGATAAGATGGGTAGAGAACCAGAATATGCTTCATTCTTTGGGCATCTTCTCTTGTCTCTAGCATTGTTCTTTAAACACTTGGGGTTCCCTATTATTTATTTAATAACCATTCTGTGGATGCAACTTTTTGGCCATTGTTCAACACAAGAAAGCAAACCTGTAAGTTGGCAGGAATAGGATGTGTAGTCATGTTCCTTTTTGAAGTGCTGATTCAGTAAGTCTAGTAGCCACTTAATCCACTAGCTACTTTATGTAATAGAGAGGGTATCAGGTTGTTGAGCGTTACAGAAATTAACCTACTAGGTGCCTCTGTATGCATTGCTAGCAAGTGGAGGCAAGCAACTTATTATTCATATTTACTTGCTTTAGAGTATAGATTCCTAATGGAAGAATTGATGAACGTAGTCTTTCTTATTTTTAGATCACTGGTTGTAGAAGCTAAGGCTAAGAACATTCTTGTGGGCTTTCTAGATCCACAACTGATGTCAATAGAGAACATAAAGTTTGATAGAGCGGCTGTCCTGCAATATGTGCAAAAGGCCTTCACCAAATATGGCAAGAATGACTACATCATGTTTGCCTACAACTCTAGCGGCTTAGCTGGTGGTTATTGGGTCGTCGTGATAGTGATTCAAAAGTGGAATAAGGTCATATACCTTGATTCCAACATATCTGAGAACCATGATTTCAACATGTTAAAATTGTTGATTGACAAGTGAGTTATTTGCTTACCTGCTGTTAACTTATTTCATAATGTCATTGAACGAATATAATGAGGCATATATGTGTGTGTGCTGTACTCTTACATGTAGGGCTTTTGCAACACAAACCAGCAAGATGAAAGACAGACCACAACCATTGAGACACGCTGCTAAATATGTGATAAGTGTCTCCAAAAATAAAATTTAGTGTTATGCCTCTAGTATATTTAGTATTGTGTTCAGCTTCCATTTTCAAATGCCTGTGTGTATTCACATCTAATTAATAAAGTGCATTATGTTCTATATATATTTGTTGCAGTGCCAACAAAATGTTCTGGCAACTGATCCGGCTTCTATGCTGCACACCACTTGATTTTACCCAAGCGAAACACAAACTTGGAATGCCCTGAGATATTCATATTTAATCTAATTAATTAAGTATATATATATATATATATATAGGAATATATCATGACACTACCTCAAAAATGATATGTAAGAGCCAACCCTATATTACTGTAGGGGCGGTTTGTGATTGAGCCACCCTTACAGTGGGCTGGCAGTGGCCGGCCAAGCCAACCCCCCTTACAAATGGCTCAGTAAGGGTCCAACCGCACTTACAAATCAGGGCTGATTTGTAAGGGTGGTTGGATCACCAACCGCACTAACTGAGCCATTTGTAAGGGGGGTGGCGATTGAACCGCCCTTACAAATGGCGGCTGTATAAGTGATTGAATCATTCAAAATTTCTCATATGCAAAAAAATACCAATTATAACAAATGCATATCTTGATGAGTTTAACAAACTTGGTATTCATGACTTTCCTATCTAAAGGCATTTAGGGCATTAAAAACTGGTTTGAAATTATCAAAATTTTAAAATCCAAGATTTGACTTGGTCAAAATTTGTCAAACGAAACACTAAATGACCTCAGCTGTAACACCCGAAAAATTGCATTCTTTTAAATAGTGGGAATTTATTTAATTATGCAATTAGTTGATCATTCCAATATAGGGAAATAATAATTTTTCTCAAATATAAAATCAAACCTAGGTCATACACATGTATGATGCATTCATGCTGGAGCATTTCTTCTTTGTACTGTTGTAGATTATTTGAATTTCACAAATATTTCAAAACCCAATTTGAAAATCCTTTTGGAAAATGGAAAGGAAATAGAGCAGAGCCCTTTCCCTCTCCTTTCTGGCCGAGCAGCAGCTTGGCCTGTTTTCCACTCCCTAGCCCCAGCAGATCCAGGTCGGATGGCCCGAGGACAGCTCGGCCAACCTGCTCCCTTCCTTTCCCCTTACCCCATCTGACTGACGAGTGGGACCCACGGGTCAGCGCTTCCTTCTCCACCTCCCCCGCCGCGCGAACAGAGACGCCGCTGCCGTGTTCATCCACCGCGGCCGAACGCGCGCGAAGCGTCCCTCTGCCGTGACTGCCAGCCCGACCCTAGCGCTCGGTGCTACCGACCTGTGGACCCACAGAACAGCCCCTCCCCTGTTTCTCTCTGCTGCTCGCCGAGAGTCCGACGCGGGCAAAAAAGAAACGGCCGAAGCCGAGTTCGTCGCCGCGCTGAGAGTCCGTAGCAGAGAAGAAACGGCCGAAGCCGATTTCTCCGCTCGCCGAGTTTGTTTCAATCTCCGAGATTGTCGTCACACCTCGGGAGTATTTAAGCAACGCTACACCCCCCGTAGCCGTCACCTAACCCTAGCCACCTCTTCTCGCCGCCATTGCCGAGCTCCCGCGAGAACCGAGCAGCCGCCGCCGCGAGCAATTAGCTCGATTCGCCACCAATTTCCTCTCGGTAAGCCTTTGAGGAGCTTCGCTGTGATCTTGTGAAGTTTCCGAGCACTTCCCCCCTTCGATTTGTGCACTGACCGCCTCCGCCGCCGTTGCAGAGATCCACCGTCCGCCGGATCACGCCGCGAGCTATCTCCGAGTCGATTTCCGACCTTCCCATCACCCTAGGTGAGCTTACGATGCTCTTCCCGATCTATGGGTACCCTTCCCGACCTATTTCATGCACCGAAGGACGAGTTCTCCTTCTCCGGCGGCCCTCTGGCCATGACGCCGCCGTCGGCCTCTGTTTTTCGGCCGAGAGCACCGCCACCCCTCCTCTCTGTTAATCTGATCCGCCGATTTTGAATCGGACGGCTGAAGAGCAGCCCATACCGATTCGGCCGGCGTTGTTGCGAATAACCCCCTACAGTTTTTAATGCTTAGCCCGCAGCCCTTAGCGTATTCAGTAGATTACGTTTGAAGGCTTTTATTTTCGGTATATATGAAAATGTGTTTTCAGATTTGAATTCAAAATTGTTTCATTTATAATTTCCACATTTTAGTTCCGATTTGAACGATTCAAATTGCGTTAGATTCGTAATTTGATGATCTACCAGTTAGTAACACTATTTCATATGTTATTAACTTTTAAAATTCGAGATTATATTTAATCTATTATTATTCTATTATAAATCTTGTAAAATTCATATCTTCCTCGTTTTAAATCCGATTTGCGCAAACTTGATATCGATGTGATCGTAGCAACGTGTAGATTTGTTTTATGACCTTTTCAATTTATTTTCTCTCTGTTGGTGTACTGTTCTAATGAAAACTCTTGTTTGTATGCATGATTGCCCCTGTATGCGTGTGTGTTGTTATGATGGATCGAGTATAGACGGTGAGCCATACGTGGGTGATCAAGATCAGTACTGCGACAACCCGGATCACCAGGAGTTTGCTGATCAAGGCAAGTATTAGCATGGATCATCCTTGTTGTCCTATCCACTAAATAAATAACTGCATTTGCATGTGTCTTCCTTGTTAACCATAGTTACTTCCTAGTTTTGTTATCCTGTTCCTTGCAACCTATGGGATTATGCATATGGTAATTGATGATAGTGCGTTATGGATATCATGATCATGTAAACTGATTAATTGAATATGCAATGAGGAATTAAAAGATGCCTTTTTAGCAACATGGAACTAGGAGATTGGGGCATAGTTTTGTGATGCACCATATCCTTCCCCCTTGGTAATGATCTGTCAACAAAAGCTGGGACTTACAGTGCAACTATGAGGGCTATATGGCTCTGGTTTTAACTCAGTATGAGGACCTTATCTAGCTTGTTAGAGGTTACCGAAAGGCGCAAGAGGGGCTTGCCGACTCGGGTATAGTGCGGCCTCTGTCCATATGTGTATAACCTGCGTGACCTTGTGCCATATGGAAGGGGGGCTCTACATCTGCTTGCCGAGGAAACCTCGCGGCCCTAACATGTTAGACGAACCTTTGAAAGGCTTCATAGTGAAACCCTGCTCTCTCACCTTGGTAGTGTTATGGGAGTAATTAACCCGAGCAAATGGGAATCACGGCTCATAGTGAAAGTGCACAACCTCTGCAGAGTGTAAAACTGGTATACTAGCCGCGCTCACGGTCACGAGTGGCCCGGAAAACTCACGGAGTAGTTATCTTTCAGGGTGATGTTTACTTGTTGCTTATCTATTTGTTGCTACTCATTAATTATGTTTGCTATGATCATGAGAATGGGCATATTAACTTGTTGCTATCCAACTACATAAAAGATGATTAATTAAAAGCAACCTGCTGTTAAACCGTGTCAACCTTTTGAGCCTCATGAACCCATGCTAGTCTTGTTAAGTACGACATGTACTTACGCTTGTTTATTTTTCATTATTTGGTTAAAAAAATCCCGGATGGGTAACAGATGGTGATAGTGATGAGGACTACCCAGAGGATTACTAGACTTGTGCTTCACCAGTCGACGTCCCTGTGCTATGGAGCTACCGCGAGAGTTATCTTTATTTTTTTTTCCGCTGTGTAATGACTTTGATATATTCGCTATGTATTAAACATTGGTTATGATACAATTTATGCAATTTGTTGGCTTATGTGTGTGACTGATCTCTGGGCGCACATAAGATTATGCATCCCATTTTATCCTTAAAATTGGGTGTGACAAATTGGTATCAGAGCCGTGTTGACTGTAGGACGCAAGCCTAGTTAGCACCGGATAGCCCTTAGCTTTATTATCTCTTTTTACTTGTTATATTAATTTGCTACAAGTTTTTGCTGATATCCTATTGCAAAATTTTGACTTAATCTTAATTCTTGTAGATGGCCAACCTTAAGCGCACTGCTCGCAAGCGTGTCATGCCACCTAAGAGGTACCTGCAGCGCTTCATCTCTGGCGGACGTGTTTCCCGACTAGAGGTACCCGTGGAAGACGTACCAGTGGAGGAGTCCCAGCAGGAGGTGCCCGCAGAGGAGCCCAGTGAAGAGCCCTTGGACGACAGCTCTGAAGACGTACCTATGGAGAGCCCTCAGAAAGATGAACCTGAGAAGGTGGAGCCACGGGGTGACCAGGATTGTGCTGGCGACCCTGACGACGGAGATGATGGAGGCAACTCGGATGACTCCGACGACCCCGAAGACGATGGCGATGATGATGGAGACCAAGGTGGAAAACCCTGGGTGGGAATGATTCACTATGATCATCATGGTGATGACTACTACCACCCGCTGCTTCTCGACTTGGTGCGCCGCTTCTACCCCAACGCCTCGGTGCTGTACAAGACGGAGTACTGGAAGCACCCTGACTATGCCGCCTACTATGAGACGAGGGTGTACATCAAGGAGGGAAGCCAGGTGAAGAATATTCACTATGCTGTCTCCATTCGACTCTCCAAAGCTGCCGCCATCAAGGATGCCGCACGACAAGCTCTTATGATGCACCGCCATGAGAATTGGGACATCATCAAGTGGGAGATGCACCGCTACCTTCCCCGCCGTCAGAGTGGCCAAGCTAACTGCAGTATCGCCGGTCCACTTGGAGAAGTGAACGCCCGACTCCACGCTGCCTTGGAATGTTTGGCTCAGACCAACACTTTTCTGGACCAGACACTGGATGAGCTGAACACCAGGACTGAAACTAACTACAAGCTCAGCCGGGCAGTGGATGGGTTGAACAGGCAACTCGGTGTTGGACCCCCTCCGCCATCACCAAGGTGTCCAGCTGAATCGCCGCCAAGGAACCGAGGAGACCATGGAGATGCTCACACCCGCACCGACATCGACCCCTAGAGGAGTTACCCCCAGTTAGTAACAAAAGACGCTAGAAGCGCAAGTTGAGTCAAGTCGAGTCTAGTTCGTGTCTTGTGAACTTTTGTGCTAGATTGCTTTTCCTTATGAACAATACTTGATTTGGAGTTTGTAATGAGTGCTGAGATTGTGGGCATGTCCGCAAATCTCTTTATATAGGTTTGAATTAATGCATAATAAGTTGGGTTGATTATCTCAGTTTCCAGCAGTGCTGTTTTTCAGACCTCTCTGCCTTAGTTATTTTTCCTATTTAATTATATACGACCAAAAATCATGAGAAATTTTTGTGAAAAACTATACTTCTGTAGTTTTCTTTGGCCGCAAGAATCATCTCAATATCAGTTACGGTTTGGGAGAAACAAATGTCACAAGTCAAAGTTTCTGCGCTGTCTGTTACTCTGAAACAGTTCGAATCAAATTTGTTTTTGATAAACTTAACGACAGAATCTGGAGAGATGGTATGAATAAAAGTTGTATAGTTTTTCTCATGCTTTCCAACCATGTATAGCATGTCTCTGTTTGACTTCGGAAACTCCTGATATGACTGTTTTTCTACTCTGCCGTTGTTGGATCGCGCCCAGAATTTCCCGTTCTAGTCTTTTAAGTGTTATTTCAATGGAAAAGAATTCTAAACCTCACTTCAATGATTGAACAGCAGATGGCCCACACCAGGAGGAACCCAAGGGGTGATGGTACCTCTGAAGAAAATGCTAATCCAACACCACCTCCGCCACAGCCTAATATGGAGCAACTGATGATGATGCAAACACAGCTGATGCAGCAGATGGCCCAGAACATTCAACTGCTGCAGCGAAGCAATGGCAACGGGAACCCACCTCCACCACCCCGTGACAAGAGAAGCAAATTCTTGAAGGGACGCCTGCCCACCTTCGATCATTCCAGTGATCCTCTCCAAGCTGATGATTGGCTGCGTGCAATAGAAAGGCAGCTGGAGATCACCCAATGCAACGACGTCGAGAAGGTTCTCTATGCATCTGGGCAGTTGCAGGGAGCCGCTCTAGACTGGTGGGAGTCTTTCCGTTTTGGACGTGCCGACCCCATCTCTTGGCGGCAATTCCGTGAGGGGTTCCGCAATCATCATGTGCCTGCAGGGTTGATGAAGCTGAAGAAGAAGGAGTTTCTTTCTCTGAAGCAGGGAGGAATGCTAGTTGCCGAGTACCGTGACAAGTTCATCCAATTGTCGCGCTATGCTCCAAAAGACGTTGAAGATGATGCCAAGAAGCAAGAGCTCTTTTTGGAAGGACTGAATGATCACCTCCAGTACCAGTTGCTCTCCCACACTTTCGCCAACTTCCAACAGTTGGTGGACAAAGCTTTGATCATCGAGAGCAAGCGCCGTGAGATAGATGAGAAGAAGAAGAAGAGGAAGTTTCAAGGGCAGTCGTCTGGAAGCAACGGCCGCTTCCGTAACAACCAACAGCAGCCTCAGCAGCAACAACGTTTCCAGGGACAGTCTGGATTCAAGAACAATTTCCAGAATCAACAACGTTCCCAGAACCAGCAGCGTTCCCAGTACCAGCAACAAGGTGGCAATCAGGCGCCACAACTGACTGCTCCCAACAACATCCCAGTGAAGAATGGTGCCCCCAACAAGTGTTTCCGCTGTGGCAAGGAAGGACACTTGTCCTACAATTGTCCTGAGAAGAAGAATCCCCAAGCCTCCCAAAAGCAGAACAACCAGCAGAGAGTGCCACCTCGCACCGGGAAGGTGAACCATGTGTCGGTTGACACGGCACAGGAGACTCCCGAGGTCATGATGGGTACGTTCAATATCGACTCCATCCCCGCTACAGTTCTTTTTGACTCTGGTGCTTCGCATACTTTCATTTCGCACACATTTGTTAGAAAGCATGGTATTCCCCTTAGTGTCATGAAACATCCTATTATTGTTTCTTCTCCGGGTGGTGTTATGCAAGCTACTCTTCAGTGTCTCCCGATTACTGTCTCATTAAGGGAGGTAGAATTTGAGATAACCCCTACTGTGCTAAATACTACCGGAATTGATCTTATCCTCGGTATGGATTGGATGAATGAAATACAACACGAACATAGGGTGTAAGGAGAAGGTTGTAACTGTCACTACACCAAAGGGAGATGAGGTTCGAGTTGAGGTTGCTCTGCAAGTGCAACAACAAGCCATAGTACATCAACTCCGAGAAGAAGTGCAGCCGGATAACTCAGTGGTGGATGAGTTTAAAGATGTGTTTCCAGATGAGTTACCAGGTATGCCGCCTGACCGTGACATTGAATTTATCATTGAGTTGTTACCTGGTACTGCACCTATAGCTAAACGTCCATATAGAATGGGAGTTAAAGAATTAGAAGAACTTAAGAAACAAATCAAAGAACTGTCAGAAAAAGGTTTCATTCGTCCTAGTTCTTCACCTTGGGGAGCCCCGGTTATTTTTGTTGATAAGAAAGATGGTAGTCAAAGGATGTGTGTTGATTATCGATCACTGAATGAGGTCACCATTAAGAACAAGTATCCGTTGCCTAGAATTGATGACTTATTTGATTAGTTGAGAGGTGCTTGTGTGTTTTCCAAGATTGATCTCCGTTCAGGTTATCATCAGTTGAAGATTCATGACTCTAACATATCTAAGACTGCATTCACTACTCGGTATGGATTGTATGAGTATACGGTAATGTCCTTTGGTTTGACTAATGCACCTGCCTACTTCATGTATCTGATGAACAAGGTATTCATGGAATTCTTGGATAAGTTTGTTGTGGTGTTCATTGATGATATCTTGATCTACTCCAAGAATGAAGAAGAGCATGCCGAACATCTGACATTGGTTTTGCAGAAGCTCAGAGAACACAAGTTGTATGCCAAGCGAAGTAAGTGCGAATTCTGGTTGAGAGAAGTTGCTTTTCTAGGACATATCGTGTCCAATGGTGGAATTTCTGTAGACCCAAGCAAGGTGGCAGACGTGTTGAATTGGAAGCCGCCAACTGATGTAACTGGCATTCGTAGTTTTCTTGGTTTAGCTGGTTACTACCGAAGGTTCATTGAAGGATTCTCCAAGCTTGCGAAGCCAATGACTTCCTTGCTAGAGAAGAATGCCAAGTTTGTGTGGTCTGAGAAGTGCCAAGCTAGTTTTGAAGAATTGAAGAAGAGATTGACAATAGCCCCAGTGTTGGTTTTGCCGGATCTGAGTAAGAAGTTCTCTATCTATTGTGATGCTTCCCGCCTAGGTCTTGGTTGTGTTCTCATGCAAGAAGGAAGAGTCGTAGCATATGCATCGAGACAGCTGAGGAAGCATGAGTTGAATTACCCTACTCATGACTTGGAGCTAGCAGCTGTGGTGCACGCTTTGAAGATTTGGAGACATTATCTTATTGGTCATAAGTGTGACATCTATACAGATCATAAGAGCTTGAGGTATATCTTCATCCAGTCAGAGTTGAATTTGAGGCAACGTCGTTGGTTGGAATTGATAAAGGATTATGATTTGGAAGTGCACTATCATCCTGGCAAAGCAAATGTTGTAGCAGATGCTCTTAGTAGAAAGAGTTATGCTAATGAGATTCGAGCAACCACTATACCCGCAGAGTTGTGTGCAGAGATGGAGCGTCTCAACTTGGGAATTATGATCAATGCTATTGAGATGAAGGTTGAACCCACACTAGAGCAAGAGATACGAAAGGCTCAGTTGGAAGATGAGAAGCTCAAAGAAATAGCGGAGAACATTGTGGTTGGAAAATCACCCGGATTCAGGCTAGATGAGAATGGAACCTTATGGTTTGGGAAGAGACTCTGTGTACCTAAAGTGAAATTCATCCGAGACGCTATACTGTGTGAAGCTCATGAGTCAGCATATTCTATACACCTAGGAAGTACCAAGATGTATTTGGATCTGAAGGAAAAATATTGGTGGGTTAGACTGAAGCGTGATGTAGCAGAATATGTGGCTATATGTGATACCTGTCAGAGAGTTAAAGCTGAACACCAGAGACCTGCAGGATTGCTACAACCACTAAAGATACCTGAGTGGAAGTGGGAAGAAGTCGGTATGGACTTCATAGTTGGATTGCCACGTACTCAGAGAAGTTATGATTCAATCTGGGTAATTGTGGATCGACTTACTAAAGTTGCTCATTTCCTCCCCGTCAAGACCACCTATACCGGAGCAAGACTTGCAGAGTGGTATATGGAAAGGATTGTGTGTCTACATGGAGTTCCCAAGAAGATAGTGTCCGATAGGGGTACGCAGTACACCTCACAGTTTTGGCAACATGTGCATAGATCATTGGGAACACGGTTGAATTTCAGTTCTGCATATCACCCTCAAACTGACGGCCAAACTGAACGGATTAATCAGATTTTAGAAGATATGTTGAGAGCTTGTGCTTTACAGTATGGAACAAGTTGGGATAAGAGTCTGCCGTATGCGGAGTTCTCTTATAATAATAGTTACCAGAAAAGTCTCAAGATAGCACCCTTCGAAGCATTGTATGGGCGCAAGTGCAGGACACCCTTGTTTTGGAATCAAACTGGAGAAAGTCAAGTGTTTGGACCGGATGTGTTGAGAGACGCAGAGGAGCAAGTCCAGACCATAAGAGAGAACTTGAGAATAGCACAATCTAGACAGAAGAGCTATGCGGATACACGGAGAAGAGAACTAGCTTTTAATGTAGGAGACTATGTATATCTTAAAGTGTCCCCGATGAGAAGTGTGAAAAGATTCAACAGCAAAGGAAAGTTGGCACCAAGGTATATTGGTCCTTTCAAGATCCTAGAGAGACGTGGAGAAGTGGCATATCAGCTAGAACTTCCGGAAAGTTTGTCCGGTGTGCATGATGTGTTCCACATATCTCAGTTGAGAAAGTGTTTGAGAGTACCGGAAGAGCAGGTTCCTGTCGAGGAAATAGTTTTCAAGAAGGGTCTCACTTATGAGGAACATCCAGTGAAAATTTTGGAAACCGCAGAAAGAGTTACAAGAAGTCGAGTTATAAAGATGTGCAAGGTGCAGTGGCATCGGTACTCTGAGGAAGAAGCTACTTGGGAAAGAGAGGAAGATCTCAGAGAGAAGTACCCGGAGTTGTTTGAGTAAGCACCAACTGAATCTCGAGGACGAGATTATTTTTAAGGGGGGTAGAACTGTAACACCCGAAAAATTGCATTCTTTTAAATAATGGGAATTTATTTAATTATGCAATTAGTTGATCATTCCAATATAGGGAAATAATAATTTTTCTCAAATATAAAATCAAACCTAGGTCATACACATGTATGATGCATTCATGCTGGAGCATTTCTTCTTTGTACTGTGGTAGATTATTTGAATTTCTCAAATATTTCAAAACCCAATTTGAAAATCCTTTTGGAAAATGGAAAGGAAATAGAGCAGAGCCCTTCCCCTCTCCTTTCTGCCCGAGCAGCAGCTTGGCCTGTTTTCCACTCCCTGGCCCCAGCAGATCCAGGTCGGATGGCCCGAGGACAGCTCGGCCGACCTGCTCCCTTCCTTTCCCCTTACCCCATCTGACTGACGAGTGGGACCCACGGGTCAGCGCTTCCTTCTCCACCTCCCCCGCCGCGCGAACAGAGACGCCGCTGCCGTGTTCATCCACCGCGGCCGAACGCGCGCGAAGCGTCCCTCTGCCGTGACTGCCAGCCCAACCCCAGCGCTCGGTGCTACCGACCTGTGGACCCACAGAACAGCCCCTCCCCTGTTTCGCTCTGCTGCTCGCCAAGAGTCCGACGCAGGCAAGAAAGAAACGGCCGAAGCCGAGTTCGTCGCCGCGCTGAGAGTCCGTAGCAGAGAAGAAACGGCCGAAGCCGATTTCTCCGCTCGCCGAGTTTGTTTCAATCTCCGAGATTGTCGTCACACCTCGGGAGTATTTAAGCAACGCTACACCCCCCGTAGCCGTCACCTAACCCTAGCCGCCTCTTCTCGCCGCCATTGCCGAGCTCCCGCGAGAACCGAGCAGCCGCCGCCGCGAGCAATTAGCTCGATTCGCCACCAATTTCCTCTCGGTAAGCCATTGAGGAGCTTCGCTGTGATCTTGTGAAGTTCCCGAGCACTTTCCCCCTTCGATTTGTGCACTGACCGCCTCCGCCACCATTGCAGAGATCCACCGTCCGCCGGATCACGCCGCGAGCTATCTCCGAGTCGATTTCCGACCTTCCCATCACCCTAGGTGAGCTTGCGATGCTCTTCCCGATCTATGGGTACCCTTCCCGACCTATTTCATGCACCGAAGGACGAGTTCTCCTTCTCCGACGGCCCTCTGGCCATGACACCGCCGTCGGCCTCTGTTTTCCGGCCGAGAGCACCGCCACCCCTCCTCTCTGTTAATCTGATCCGCCGATTTTGAATCGGACGGCTGAAGAGCAGCCCATACCGATTCGGCCGGTGTTGTTGCGAATAACCCCCTACAGTTTTTAATGCTTAGCCCGCAGCCCTTAGCGTATTCAGTAGATTACGTTTGAAGGCTTTTATTTTCGGTATATATGAAAATGTGTTTTCAGATTTGAATTCAAAATTGTTTCATTTATAATTTCCATATTTTAGTTCCGATTTGAACGATTCAAATTGCGTTAGATTCGTAATTTGATGATCTACCAGTTAGTAACACTGTTTCATATGTTATTAACTTTTAAAATTCGAGATTATATTTAATCTATTATTATTCTATTATAAATCTTGTAAAATTCATATCTTCCTCGTTTTAAATCCGATTTGCGCAAACTTGATATCGATGTGATCGTAGCAACGTGTAGATTTGTTTTATGATCTTTTCAATTTATTTTCTCTCTGTTGGTGTACTGTTCTAATGAAAACTCTTGTTTGTATGCATGATTGCCCCTATATGCGTGTGTGTTGTTATGATGGATCGAGTATAGACGGTGAGCCATACGTGGGTGATCAAGATTAGTACTGCGACAACCCGGATCACCAGGAGTTTGCTGATCAAGGCAAGTATTAGCATGGATCATCCTTGTTGTCCTATCCACTAAATAAATAACTGCATTTGCATGTGTCTTCCTTGTTAACCATAGTTACTTCCTAGTTTTGTTATCCTGTTCCTTGCAACCTATGGGATTATGCATATGGTAATTGATGATAGTGCGTTATGGATATCATGATCATGTAAACTGATTAATTGAATATGCAATGAGGAATTAAAAGATGCCTTTTTAGCAACATGGAACTAGGGGATTGGGGCATAGTTTTGTGATGCACCATATCCTTCCCCCTTTGTAATGATCTGTCAGCAAAAGCTGGGACTTACAGTGCAACTATGAGGGCTATATGGCTCTGGTTTTAGCTCAGTATGAGGACCTTATCTAGCTTGTTAGAGGTTACCGGAAGGTGCAAGAGGGGCTTGCCGACTCGGGTATAGTGCGGCCTCTGTCCATATGTGTATAACCTGCATGACCTTGTGCCATATGAAAGGGGGGCTCTACATCTGCTTGCCGAGGAAACCTCGCGGCCCTAACATGTTAGACGAACCTTTGAAAGGCTTCATAGTGAAACCCTGCTCTCTCACCTTGGTAGTGTTATGGAAGTAATTAACCCGAGCAAATGGGAATCACGGCTCATAGTGAAAGTGCACAACCTCTGCAGAGTGTAAAACTGGTATACTAGCCGCGCTCACGGTCACGAGTGGCCCGGAAAACTCACGGAGTAGTTATCTTTCAGGGTGATGTTTACTTGTTGCTTATCTATTTGTTGCTACTCATTAATTATGTTTGCTATGATCATGAGAATGGGCATATTAACTTGTTGTTATCCAACTGCATAAAAGATGATTAATTAAAAGCAACCTGCTGTTAAACCGTGTCAACCTTTTGAGCCTCATGAACCCATGCTAGTCTTGTTGAGTACGACATGTACTTACGCTTGTTTATTTTTCATTATTTAGTTAAAAAAATCCCGGATGGGTAACAGATGGTGATAGTGATGAGGACTACCCAGAGGATTACTAGACTTGTGCTTCACCAGTCGACGTCCCTGTGCTATGGAGCTACCGCGAGAGTTATCTTTATTTTTTTTTCCGTTGTGTAATGACTTTGATATATTCGCTATGTATTAAACATTGGTTATGATATAATTTATGCAATTTGTTGGCTTATGTGTGTGACTGATCTCTGGGCGCACATAAGATTATGCATCCCATTTTATCCTTAAAATTGGGTGTGACATCAGCTCAAAAACTTTTGAATACAAAAGTGTTAGAACTCATCAAGAGCTACAATCTTTACATAGGTTATTTTTTCATTTGAGAAAATGTTAGTAAACACTAGTCACAAAATCATGGATCTCGCATATAGTTTAAGAAAACTATAAGAAAAATTAGTCAATTTTAAACTAAACTTTCCTAACAATTTGTCAAATGCAAAAATGATCCATATAACAAATGTAGATCTTAATGATTTGATAAAACTTGGTATTCATAACTTTTCTATTTGAGACCATTTAGGGTTATAAAAACTGGTCTCGAGTTTTTATTTTTGAAAATTCAAAATTTGAATTGTTCAAACTTTCTCATATGCAAAAATGACCAACATAACAAATGTATATATTTATGAGGTTAACAAACTTGGTATTCATGACTTTTCTATTTGAAGGCATTTAGCTCATTAAAAACTGGTTCGAAGCTATCAAAATTTAAAAATCTAAGATTTGACTTGATCAAATTTTGTCAAACAAAACACTAAATGACCTCAGCTCAAAACCTTTTGAATACAAAAGTCTTAGAACTCATCAAGACCTACAATCTTTATATAGGTCATTTTTTCATTTGAGTAAGTGTTAGTAAACACTAGTCACAAAATCATAGATCTTGCATATAGTTTAAGAAAACTATAAGAAAGATTAGTCAATTTTGAACTAAACTTTCCTAACAATTTATCAAATGCAAAAATGACCCATACAACAAATGTAGATCTTAATGAGCTGATAAAACTTGGTATTCATGACTTTTCTATTTGAGATAATTTAGGGCTATAAAAGCTGGTTACGAGTTTTTATTTTTCAAAATTCAAAATTTAAATAGTTCAAACTTTCTCATATGCAAAAATGACAAATATAACAAATGTATATCTTGATGAGTTTAACAAACTTAGTATTCATGACTTTCCAATTTGAAGGCATTTAGGGCATTAAAAATTAGTTTGAAGCTATCAAAATTTAAAAATCCAAAATTTGACTCGGTCAAAGTTTGTCAAATGAAACACTAAATGGCCTCAGCTCAAAAACTTTTGAATACAAAAGTGTTAGAACTCATCAAGACCTACAATCTTTATATAGGTCATTTTTTCATTTGAGAAAGTGTTAGTAAACACTTGTCATAAAATCATGAATCTCATATATAGTTTATGAAACTATATAAGAGATTAGTCAATTTAAAACTAAACTTTCCTAACAATTTCTTAAATGCAAAAATGACCAACATAACAAATGTAGATCTTTATGAGTTTAATTAATAAACTTGGTGTTCATGACTTTCCTATTTGAAGCCATTTAGGGTTACATGCAGCTCAATTCAAAATTACTTTTAACGAGCACGTAGAAATTCATTTAAACTACATAAAATAATAAATCGGTTCAAAAATTTCTAGAACTCCTGCACAACAACATATATATAGGTTGTTGCCAGTAAAAAAAGTTTTGGATTATGAAAGACATTTTTAGGTTGATCCACATGGTGCCTTATCTATTTATTAGATAACAGGAAAAACAAATAATAAATCATTATTGAACAAACTGGCATTTGCAGATGTGGGTATCATCAAATCACATCTGATTATACGTGGTGGTGACTTTGGCAATGAACATGGTGCGAAAATTCTACTATGCCAAAATTCTATTCAAATTTATCAAATTTTAAATTTCAAATTATCCAAACAAATTCGAATGAAGAAATGACCAAAATCAAAAATTGTATGCCTCAATGAGCTTTAACCTTTTCATTTAAAATCATTAACTCTCCCACAAATATATTTGAAATTCTTACATATTGAATTCTCACAAAAATGGTAGATCTCGCTGCGTTACACAACTTTGTTGTTGATAACTTTTCCATTTGAAATCACCTACTACCACAAAATTATGTTTGAATTTCTCGCATTTTGAGATTGAAATTTTAAATTGTCAAAAAAAAAGCTGGATGGAAAAAATAATAAAAACAAAAGTTGTTGGTCTCGATGAGTTCTACAACTTTGTTGTTGATAAATTTTTATTTTAAATCATTTACTATTCCTAAAATGTCTTGATTAGTCAAGAATAGAAAATAATAATAAAGTACTAAATGGATAAACAAGGTCCGCTCAACCTAAAGGCCCAAGGCCCAACAGCCTCATCTTCATATGTACCATTGGATGGACCAAATCGATGGTGGAGATGAAACTGATTGAAACCCTAGATCGGGAGCAGATGAAAATTTTCCTCCTCTTCTCAAACGCAACCCCTCCATTCCTTGCTGCAGCCGCAGCCTCGGCCGGCTCTGCCCCAGCCCCGTATCGCTAGCAGGCAGGAAGACGACGGCCTCGCTCTAGGGTGGAGGGCTCCTCTCGACCTCAGGCATCTGCATGCTCGCCATGGTCCAGGCGCTCGGGTGGAGGGCTCCGGTGGGCAGCGCCCCCTCCACCAGATCCGGAGCTCGGGCCTGCTACCGGCGCCGCGGCCCCGCCTCCTGGCGGCTGGCTCTTCTACCGCCTTCGACGACTACGGCGGCCATGGCGAACCGCACAAACACCACGGCCACGACCACAGCTGTTCCGGCAGCGCGGACCATGGGCGCCATCATCACCACGTCCACGGCCACGGTGAGATCCACGGCAGCTCCCGGAGGAGATGGCGGAGGAGGCGGATCTCGAGCCCCGTAGCCCCTGGCACCGTGCACGACCCTAGCCCTCGGCGGCATGTGCAGCCCCCGAGCTCCCAGCGGTGCTTGTCGCTACTGCACGACCCTGCGCGACCCTCGGCGGCATTGTGGTTTGATTGTTGATGTTCTATTACCAATGTTTGTTTTGTGTCCTGAACCAAGGGTGCGACAAATTTTTTCAGGCAAACATCACTCCAACAGAGGAATCCAAGTTTAGGACTTCAATTTGCACCGGTATTGTTCAGGCAAGCATCACAGCAACAGGAAGCATCATTTTCAGATTCTAGCATGAACTCCTTAGCAACTAAATCCGTGAAGTCAATACACATCACCTAGCTTATGAATTATAAAGCCTTACAAGGATCATATTGTCTGCTGTGCATCCTTCAATTTTCTTCCTTTCTCTCTGATATAAGTGAGCTACTGTGTGGAATGTTACATGATACATAAGTTATACTGAGTCAGGAAGGGTCTTGCTTGTATTGATTACTGGCTGCCATTTCTGTAATCAACATTAACTCAAAACATTACTGCATGTAGCCTAAAGTAGGAAATTCTTATAACAGCATCTACTAAATGCTGGTGCATCTACAATAATGTAGAGGATATATGATGATTCAGTTATAAGTGGACAGGTGCTGCCCCATTTGTAGTTTCATTTACTTGTGGTTTTGTACAAATGAAAGGGAGAACACTGCCGCCTAGTACAAATATAAGTTATTAATTCACTGACTTGCTGCTGTTCTTTATATATATTACAGATAAGTGAATAGATAAAGGCTTACAACATCTGGAGACTGAAGAAAGAGAAATAAACAAAGGTATCTCAACTTGCATCTTTATCTAGACGTGCATGTCTTAAATCATGTCTTCCCAACAATTTTGCGTGATGCTTATGCATACCAGTATAGTGTTTGCCTAGATTATTCAGTTTGTAACAAATGACGCCACTTACGTAATAAACTTGTGATGCAAAGGAAAAAAAGGATTGATTATCATACAATTTGTATGGCATGTGGTGAATTACATCTAGTTGAAACACTATTGGTGTTGCAATGTTGCTGGTAACTCGCTAAGTATTGGATTCTGGTAGTATATGTATGTGTAATGTGTTATGAGTTTTTTTGTTCTGTTTTCTTTTCATCTGAGAACAATAGTGTCATATGATAATATTATTGATCAATGTAAAAAACTAAGTTAGGATCCATGTCACAATATTCAATTTGAATTATATATCATAATATGTTGTGGTCAGATTTGGAATCGAATTTGAATTTTTTTTACTGGAAAATCAACTGTGGTATTTGTAAGGGCGGCTGGTGATCCAACCGCCCTTGCAAATACCATTTGTAAGGGGGTTGGTGATCCAACCGCCCTTACAGTGGTCCTAGACCCGCCCTTACAGTGGCCTGCTGTAGTAGTGTGAATTGCTTCCGAAACTACTAGGACTCAACTGATAATGGCTGCACATGTATTCTTTCACATGCCACACTTCCATGACATAAATCTGTGGTACTCCCTCCGTCCCAAAATAAGTGTCGTTTTAGGATTTTGACTATCTCCTTTTGATCATTCGTCTTATTAAAAAATTGTAAAAAAATAATTATTTTATTATAAAATGATTCATTATTAGAAGTACTTTAATCTTGATTTGTTTATTTTTATATTTTCACAATTTTTTTGAATAAGACGAATGGTCAAACGTCGATTTTAAAAAGTCAAAAACGACACTTATTTTGGGACGGAGGGAGTATGTCAACAACCAAACTGCAAAAAGGAGAATTGTTGATTATTTACATCATATTTATGATGTCCATAAACCATGCCTTGATGTGCTTGAGTCTCTAATCTGTGGTATGCCTTGGCTATCATCATCCTCATCCCCTAGGGAAACAACTGATTTTGAGCCCTTATGATTTCTGCCCTAAGTATACAGATATGCTATGGCATATGCTACTCAACTAAATTAATCTCCTGCTGTATTGTGTTCAACCAAATCACACACGCACTGTCATGCACGTCAGTTCTGTTCCATGTATTTAGCCTGATATGTAGAGTTTCAAATTCTTCTATTGATCATAAAACGCTAGTCTTCAGTTATGGGGTTGTGGACCTGACACAATAAATTAGAGAGCAACAAACATTTTAAAAAACAAGTGAGAATCATTGTATGTAGATAGAACTAATTGCTCACCATGAATTTGCTATGTAAATTGACAAGATTTAGTGGAGCAGTACCAACGAATCCTTAACAAAATAGGCAATTTGTGGTACTTTAATATTTTGGCTACATTTATGGTATTGTCCCTGTCTCACTCAGATGCTACAATATTAAAAAACAGACCCTTCCTCTCCCCCTATGTCATGAGAAATGCAACATTCCACTAGTATATAGTAAAGACAAGAGAGTAGGAACAAAATGGAAGAGAAAGGCAACAGTTTTCGTAGTTTGCTTGGACCTTATTGGTACTACTGTACTATCTATTCAAATAGAACCGATTGTATTGTATTCTGATAGTGAGCTTTTGGTGGCATCTTACAAATGTGTGTGATTACTTGCAACTGTTAGGCAACTGACCACAAGTCATTCCTGTGTGATTATTGCTAGCTTTGTATGGTGGATTTTCTATATTGTACTGTACCATGTTTTCTTTTTGACCAAAGTTCTATCTTGACACAGAAATTTGAAGTCTTGACGACGCCTATCGATGTGCACATGATTAGAGAAAAGTTGTCCATGTTCTTGCTGGATCAGGTCATCAACAAGAAAGGAGAGTTTCATCATCCTAGTGATATGTGATTGCCATTATCAATATGGGTCCAATGGTGTATTGTGTGACTAAATAAGTTAAAGTCTAATGTTGTGATCTGCTAGTTAATCTATTGAACTTGATATCTATTTAAAGACCTTCTGTTGTGAACCTATATACTGATGTTTTCATATATGTGCAAATGCCATGCGATCTGGTAATTTAGATATGCAAATGCTGAAAAGGCATTTTGTATCAGCTACATTGTTGTGATTGTTGGTAAAGTCACAGATTAGAAGAGGATCTAAGAGACTCTAGCAATGACTGTAATACTCTGAGATCTGATTAATGCTTGAGATCTGACTGATGCCTTGGTTAATTTTGAGAAGTAAGATTCCAGCAGGTTGTACCTTTAAAGAAAAAAGGACGATGGTGGAGAAGTTTTCATGCATATTGCATGATAAAGATGGAAAGCATGTAAGGAAGAGAACCTGTATATAGGCTCTGTTTAGATCCACCGTAAATTGCAATTGCAACTAGTCATATCAATGTTGCTGGCACATGCATGGAGCATTAAATATAGACGAAATATTTACATGTTTGTACTTTTTGCATGTACATCACGAGACGAATCTTTTAAGCCTACTTAGGTCATGATTGGACAAAAGTTGTCAAATACAAACGAACATGCTGCAGTATAGAATTGTAACTGCAACTGAGATCTAAACGGGGCCATATACAAAGCACAGTACATATCTGTTGTTGCTTTTCATTAGCTGAAAGAATTAGATCAGTAAGTCCTGTTCTAAGCATACGCAAGACATGCACCTGCCATATGATGTATCAATAATACAATTGTGATGTACGTTTTTTTTGTGATTGTGCTGCCTGATGAAGAACAATGGTCAACCAATGTTAGCTTAATGATAGCAGTGTAGCATGTAATGTATCCTGTCTATATTAGCTTATTATGAAGATATAAGTACTATATATGGGATTGTACCCTATCTGCTCTGGGACTGTACCCCTTTTTGTTGTATCTGCAAGAGTTACCAGAGGCTGTCGCTTCATATTGACTCTAGTTTTAGTCAGCAGTTCAAGAAATAAACTCTATTTAGTAGTGTTCATGTTAGATCACTTCAGGATGTGTACACTTATCAATATTTTTTTTCCTTATTGAGGCTGCAGGTGAAATACAGGTGAAAATAAAGCAAACAAAGGCATATTTGAGCAGTACACGTGACAAGAGCCACATTGGGCCCAAGTCACAGGGCGTCCGCCCCCTAGTAGGGCGCCCGCCCCCCACTTGGCGCCATCAGCACTTCGCCACGTCATGGATCCGTGCCCGAACCTCCTAAATAGAGTTTGACACGTTGATTCAACATCAATGGCTCAAATTCACCTCATTGGATCCGGTAGCCCTGTTGGACAGGGCGCCTGCCTTGTCAATTTGGCTTGCCACATCCACAATCCGGCGGAGAGGCATCCAAGCACTTGTGGCCGTCCAATTAAAGTCGGTTTTCATCCAAGGGAGATCAAAGGTGGTGCCAAGGATTCATGGACCCACTTGTCATCCTTCAAGGGCCACAAACCGCCTCTTCAACCGCCAAAACATGCTCAACCGACCTTACAACCGTCATTGGGGAGGATCCTGGAGCGTTGGATGGCGAGGCAGGTGAAATCCACCGGGCGCCTGCCCTACAAGTTCGGCCAACCGACCTCCGGCCACCTTTACAAGTACCTCAGGGGCCTCCAAGTGCTATAAATACCCCAGAATGCTTCAGTTGTAATCAGCTTAGGAAGAATAGAAAGATTTAGAGTTTAGTCCTATCCTACCTCATCTAGTGAGAGCCTCCTAACAAGGCTGGTGGTGTGAGTGTGAGTGAAGAGAAGCAGAAGAGTAGGAGAGCTCTGCGAAGGTCTCTCTCGGGCGCTTCCTCTGTAAGGTACTCTTTGATTCGGTAATATAATTTCCTTTCTAGTACTTACATTTCTCGCATTACTTTTAGTATTTACTTCCAAGTATTTACTTTAAGTATTACTTTGAGTGTTCTAGTTGCAGTAGTACTAGGGGATTAATTATCGATTTTCATACACTTAGTGCGGGTTCTTCGCCGCTAGTCGGTGCTCTAATCTTAGCACGAGGTTAGAGTAGTAGCCTATAGTGGAAGCGTGATGCTTGGACTAGAAGTTACCTTGGATTGCGGCTAGACCCATAGGATAGTAGTGGTAAGTCTTAGGTGGTGACAGCCCTAAGATCCTCTGGATTCCACCACGTTCGGTCTAGTAGTTGGTGTAGGGCTTTTCTGTTTGTGAGTAATCCCTATCCCTTGGGACCGCATATTCGCCCCGAAGTGCTCAGTAGAGTTAGCTTACCATGTTGTCTTGCATCCCACTCTTGAGCTCATTACTGTGTACGCCATTGCTTGGCTCTATCTTAGACTAGATTATTTGGATTAGTTATCACTTTACTAGTTCATTCTTATCATAAATCGTGATTGTTCTACCTTACCATTAGATATCTCTAGCCACTAGAAGCTTCCCTATGGAAATAAATACAATACTTGGTTACTCCCAAGTGAAGTGCTGTATCGATACATTCTGTGCGCTTGCGGAATTCTGCAATAGTCATAGGAATTATCAGCAAGCATTTCTAACGCCGTTATCAGGAATATCTATTCTTGGTAGTGAGCTTAGAAACGCCAACAGTTCCCTGAGCTTGCGCCATTGACCATCCGATCGCATCAAGCGGCTGACGACGAGCAGGCCTTAAGTTGGGCCTGCGGCCACTGTGCACACACGCTGACGATTTCGGGCCCAGGCCCAGGTTGCGTTGCAACCAGCACGTGCAACGTCCTAATGGGCCATGCCGAATGCACATAAGTTTGGGCTGCGCTTTGAATTTTATTATTTCTATGAACTTTTCTATTTAATGAATTGTCTATGGGCCAATAATGACTTATGGGCCGTTTTCATCACTGTTCTGGGCATTATTATTTTCCAGTGCATTAGGAATTCCTTTAATTTTAGTACAACACTGTCTTGTGATTATTATGCCCATAATTAATGTTATTTTCCACTGCTAATTATGATTATTACGCACATAAGTTGGAGAATTTTAATTTAAGTGTGGCTTATGCATATATTTTCTGACCAAACGTTGATTTTATATGCATATGTCGCAAATTTATTTATGATTATGATTTATGACTTATGATTATACTTATGATGACAATAATGAGTTCTTTTTCGTTTTCTGCCCAACGGTGATGCGAATTAGAACTGTCATTCATGTTTTTAATCAGACCAAAGTAGGGTTATTTACATGCATGACATTATTTAATTGTTACTAATATGGTGTTGGTTTTATTTTTATTCAACTAATGCTTCGCCTCTTGACCGTCAGCTCACCAACTTCACCCCCTGAATGGCACTAACTTTAGCCTAGAAGGAAGAGCTTGAGATCTGGCTTGGGGTACATGAGTTGGACCTGGCATTATGTGAGGATAAGCCAGTTGCTCCAACAACTGAGGCGGATAATGATAACACTCTAGCTGCTAGGATAGCAAGATATGAGGGAAAATTAGAAAAGTGGGAATGCTCCAATAGACTGGCTGTCAAAGTCATGTAGAAGAATATCACTCCTGCAATCAGGGGAGCCGTCCTGCCATCTAAAAATGCTAAAGAGTACTTGGCAAATATTGAGGAGCAATTTAAGAGCTCTTCTAAAGCTGAAGCCACTACCATGATTATGAAAATGCTGATAGCTAAGTATTTTGGGTCCACTGGCATAAGAGTGCATATGATGATGATAGATATGGCCAGAAAACTTAAGAATATGGCCATGGTTATTTCTGATAATTTCTTAGTGCACTTCATTATGACTTCACTTCTGTAAGGAAAATGGACCCTAAGCCCATTTTTATTGAATTTTGGTGGTTGATGATCAACATGATCAATATTGGACTAATGGTTTTACGAGTGTTTGTTTTGTAGTTCAATAGGATGCACAAGTGTTTTGGACTTAGGCAATACTGTAATCCGAGTGATCAACACATCAAGCAATACATTAGAAGACTTGTTGAAGACCACAAGATCAAGCACAAGTCCAAGACACAAGATGGAACTAAGCCGGGTGTCTGGAGCGCGAAGAAACAAGTAGGGAGAGGGTTTGGGTTCTCTCTCCCTCCTGCCGAGCTTGCGAGGCAGGATTTAGCGATTTCTGAAGATGTCACTGTGGAAAAACACGCACCGGACGCTGATCCCCGTGAGCACCGGACGCGTCCGGTGCATAGTTCAGCAGCATGCCTCAGCAGGAGGCACCGGACGCGGGGATCGTCTGGTGACCCACCACTGGAAGCGTCCGGTGTGAAAATGCGCTCTCGAGAACTCTCTGCGAAAATGCGCTCTCGAGAACTCTCTGCATGCTCACTGGACACGGAGCTAGAAGCGCCCGGTGTTACGCCGGATTCGTCCGGTGATCAGAAGAAGATGGCGCCAACGGCTAGTTCAAATGGTCAGCCGACGACGCAGCAACACGTGGCACCACCGGACGCAGGGCGAGCGTCTGGTGCAACCGAATGGAGCGTCCGGTGTGACAGAAAAGACTGGTTCTATTTCCCAACGGCTATCTTCCACATGGGGGCTATAAATACAACCCCAACCAGCCTTGGAGAGTGTGGAGAAGTAAGCAAACATTCCAAGGGTATTGGTACACTATTCTAAAGCTCTCCACTTGCATAGTGCTTAGTGATTCACTTGGTGATTTAGCTGCTTTGCGAAGTGCTTAGGTTGATTAGACCACCGCTTATGCACTTGTTCTAGGTTATGCCTAGTGTTTAGTGAGGTTTGCACACCTCCTGATCCAAGGTGCTTGCGCGCACCGTTTTTGTACTCGGCGGGGCTTGTAGTCTTGCGAGACCACACCAATCGCACTTGTGGTGTGGCCGCCACCGTGTGCCGAAGGGAACAAGGCCCGTGGCGGTTCGGCCGAAAGCTTAATAGTGAAGACGGCGGGAAGCATCCGAGGAGAGGCTTGCCTTGCAAGGCACACCGGAGACCCACTTGCGTGTGGGGAATGCCCGGAGCTATCCACGGAGTGACCTGACCGGGAGTTTGGCCCTTGCGAGGGATTCCTTGCAAGGGGCTCCAACGAGGACTAGGGGGAAGCTTGAGCGCTTCTCGATACCTCGGTAAAAATACTGGAGTCATCGAGGGGAGTTTGCATCTCTACCTCATCTTTACCTTTCGCATTTACATAGCTTCCTTGGTTGTGTGCTTTACCTTTCCTAGCTTAGTTGATAGGCTAGTTGATAGGGTTAGAACCTAGGTTGCTTAACTCTTTTGCGGTAGAGATAGCAACACACTTAGCAAAACCTTAGTTGCACCTTGGCTAGTTTATTTATTGCTTTGGTTTTGCCAAGGTTAGGAAAAAGAAGCCATAGTTTAGAAGTTGTATTTTAGTCGCCTAATTCACCCCCCTCTTAGGTGTCACGGTCCTTTCAATTGGTATTAGAGCCCGGTTTGGCTCATTTGGACCTTTGGCTTCACCACCGTTGAGCTGACCTGTGGCAAAAGAGAGTGGGAAGGATACTTCTAGGCCTCCACTCTTTGGCGGCACTAACTTTCCCTATTATAGTGTTAGAATGGCTTGCTACCTAGAAGCGGTTGATCTAGGTGTTTGGAGAGTCATTTGTGATGGGATGAAACCCCTCAAGAATCCTGCAAAACCCACCGTGAGTGATGAAAAGGAAATTCATCTTAATGCAAGAGCTAAAAATTGCTTGTTTGAATCTTTGGACCAAGACATTTTTAACCAAGTGTTCACTCTAAAAATGGCAAATGAAATTTGGTTAAAATTGCATGAGCTCCATGATGGCACAACTAATGTTCGTGAGCAAAAACATCTTCTAGCTCAACGAAATTATGATTCCTTTAAAATGAAAGAAGATGAGCTTGTTCGTGATATGTATTCTCGTTTGAATCTAATGATCCATGAGCTCAACTCAATAGGAATCTGTCACACCTGGTTTTTCAAAGAATACCAAGCACTAACTATATGTGTGCCCAGGATGTCCACAAGACACATGTAGTGACAAATATGGAGATTATCAAAGAACAATGCTTTATTACATATCGAAACATAGTTACAAGGAAGCTTACATCTATTACAAAAGCATAGCGGAACTATTCTATATCTTGTCTTCGGGTCTCCATACTCCACAGGGATGGTTGACTGGGGGAGAACTCACCTAGTACTCATGAAAACTCCTTTGGAAACTCCTCACTTGATCCACCATCTGGTACCCATCCGGGATTTTTGTTGATTGTAAAGCAAGCGTAAGCGCACCATGCTTAACAAGTATAACAAAGGGGTGATGAAGGCTCAAAGGCTTGACATTGTTTGACTGCGGTTAGCAATTTTAAGTTGACCAAGTTTTATTTATCTTAATTCTACTTTTAATGAGTAACCCATCCTAGTTGAAAACATAATTGAATCAATATTTATCACATCCATTCTTTAAGGTAAACAAGAAACATTAATCATGAAGGATCCAAGCCGCTCGTGTCCGTGAGCACGGCTGATATATCAGATGAAAGAATTCTGCAGAATTTGTCAACTTTACCCACCGAGTCGTGATTCCCATATGCCGGGGGTAGCCAGCCCCACTACACCTCCTCTTTGGAAGTATGGCAGGGTTTCACTATGAAATCTTTCACTAGGCACCCTAACAAGTTACAGACGTATCCCCCTCAAAAACCAAAACACGTGTAAGTGGTCGCAGCACTATACACGAGGCGGGAACATTCATGACCCCACGAGGCACCCCCCCTCTTGCACCTTTCGGTAACTACTAACAAGCTAGAGATGCACTAGTTATATGATTAAGACCAGAGCCATATAGTCCTCGGGGTTGTACGAAACCTCCTGGGTGACCGCTTCAGGATTAAGCCCCTAATACCTTGTTGCTAAAAAGCATCATTTTATCATATTGCATATACCATTAATCAAGTTAAATAATTAATCTTGGTTTTGCGTGGCAGCAACTATCCAACATGCATACCAACCCATAGGAAACAAGGATATGTGGATCAAGAATAAACTAGGTAGGTCCCTATGGTTCATCAAATTAACACATGCATAAAATGAATGATTAATAGTTAATAGGTACAAGGAGCCTTTGTTACACTTGCCTTCCAAATGCTTGCTCAAACCAGTCCAACTATCCTTTTGATTCTTCCATAGCTCCTCTTCTATCGATCGCAACAACCAGCACAAGCACATCTTAAACAAACCTAGAAACAGTACATCGATCATTATAAAATAAGATATAAAGGTTTTCAAAAACGTAAGGCTTGTATCTAAGATCGTTGAGCTGCAAAAACCACTAAAACAGGAAAATACATTTTAAAAGTCATGAAGTTCGAAGGTAGAAGCTAGAAGGTTTGATAGATGAGAGGACTAGAATAGGCATGATATATATGGGGTAAATGATTAATGTATTGTTTACAAGATGGAGAAGATATTGTGAATAATGAAGTAGGCATATGGAGATTTAATTAAGGACAAGATCACACGGGAATGACTATGCAATCTTGATGAGAGGAAAAATATACATGGTAATGCCTTCGAAAGAGCAAGATGGTATGGTGGGATAACATCAAGAATACTTATTTCTGGTCCTAGAACATGAAGAGGCAAGAACATGGTGGTGGTTGGCATAGTTGGAATTTGCTAATAACAGCGAGGTGATCATTGATACATGGCCAAAGTGAAGTTAAACATATAGTTCATATTATGCAAACTTCTTTGGGATATGAAGATGATCATTTTGGATTTATGGAGATGACACATGGAATATGTTTTGACAAGTGGCTGCATAAAGGTGGATGCTTTGATCAAAGGGAAACAAGGTTATGGGCAGACAGTGGCGGGTAGTGGCGGCGGTAACCATGAAAAGGCAGTGACGCACTGAACATGTGGGCTTCAAACTTGGTAAGGTCATGTGCAACTAACAAACATACAATCATGTAAGAGGGTTGGGTGTTTCATGCACTGGATTGGCGGGGAACACAGCGAATTACTGAGGCATTCAGGAGATGCACATCGGCAGACAGCGGTGGTTGTGATGACCGTTTGCATGGTTACAACAGAATTAAAATGGTGATCTATTTTGTGGGGTTGCTGGGTACTGTGTGGAGTATGTTTTCCCAAAAGGATATCGTGTTTTGACCAGCGGTAAGATGGGGAACGCGATTGCAAAAACAAGGTGGCTGCTGTAAAATTGGTAGGACAGTAAGCATGATATCATAATTATCTTGGGTGTCATGGCTCATCTTCCCAGGCCAAATTGTGGAGGTGTGTGCGAAGTAACAATACACATGCAGTTTAAAAGAGTAGACAAGTGGGGTGACACAATTCCAGGAACGTGCATGCCAACTGGCATGACTCATGAGCGTGGCTGCAAGGCAGCACGAGTAGCGGCAAGGAAAAATTTGATATTTCATAAGTTTCATTCCGTATGATCGAATAGACTTGCAGAGGCATGTGCAAGCTCATAATACACAAGTGGGTTAAGGGATTTGATAAAAGGAGCCATGAATTTTTAGGAACGCACGTGCCAACCTGCAGCAGCATGGCTGCAAGGCAGAAGGGCAGCATGCACGACGTGATCAATAACTTTGGCATTGTGGCTCCTTGGGACAAACTATTTCATGGAGATATGCACAACTGAGATGCTCACATTCTGGTGGAAAGTTTTGATGATTAGTCTAATGTATTGGCAAGGAATGCTAATGCCAATCAGAGTGGCACTGCTACCTGGACAGCAGGGGGCAGCAAGCATGAAAAACAATTGTAACTCTTTCATCTTGAATTCTCTAGCCACGGAAATTTGTACAGACATGTGAAACTCAATGGACAATACCATGATAAAAGGGCTCAATGACCGGAGGGCAGGAACTTAGAATGTGCATGTCAATCGGTAATGGTGCTGCTGCAAGGATGCAGGAGCAGCAAGCACGATTACATGAAAATCTTTGGCGTCGTGGCTCCTTTGGCCATATAAATTTTCAGAGACATGTACAAAGATAATATGAACATGCTGTATGGAGGGCTTGATTATTTGACAAATGGTTGGTGGGGAACTTCACTAGAATTCAGAGGTACGTCGCTCCTAAAATACCAAGACAGTGAGCACGGAAAAGATAATATCTCTGATTTCTTAACTCTTATGGCAAAACCATCTTGCACTGGTGTGTTCAAGGATGATAACTACACTTCAGTTAAAGGGTTTGATATTTGGAGTAACAAAACAGCAAGGAACACCATTTCTATCAGAAGTAGTGCTGCTGGTCATGAGGACAGCAGGACTTATCATTTGCAACACGTCGCCCAAACTTGATTAATCATGGACTATGGTTCATGGTTTATAGAAAATGAACATATATACAAGATGGGGACAGGGGAGAGGGCCTCACATGAAGGTTTATGGTTGCCGGCGATGAGCTCGATGGCAGCTAATGCCTATGATGGGCAACGAAGCGGCCGACGATCAATGGGACAGGGCTGCTGGTTCTTGATGGCAACATAGCACACCGAGGTATCATGAAGCACTGCAGAGTTTACTCAAAATTTACAACACAGAGGGACAGCAATGGTAGTATTTGATGATGAAAAATAGCGAACACGGTTTCATCTTACCACAGCGAAGATCCTTGGCATCAAGATGGGATGTGCGGTAGTGAGATATCAATTCGCTGACATCCTGTGATACATGGGGAGATCAAGAGAGGGATGTGGAGCAGGATACGAAACACAAACAGAGAGGGAAGGGTACTATACAATAACAGAGGAGATCATCAGCCATCATCCAAATCATGACCTGCAGCTCGGGGTGAGGATTCTAGCAGCAGGATGGATTCATGGCTGCAGGATGTCTCCATTTTGGTAGAGGAACAACAGAAGGAGGTAGGGGTTGTGGAGGGGCATCCATGGGATGGGAGGAGAGGAGATGGGCGTCCATCTCTGTTATGCAGGGAGAGAGAGGGGAGAGAACCTTCTGTTTTTATGCGTGAGGGAGAGACTAGACAGGAGGAGTTATAGCTGCTGTTATGTGCTTGCATGCAATTAAAAGGGTGGAGTAAAAGGTGCTGTCAAAGAGAGAATAAAAGAGAGAATGAAGAAAGGCATGCAAAGGATGTGAGCCGTGGTGCTGTCTTGCATGTTGACCAGGGAGGTGGTGTCCATTTTTTTGTGTGTGTTGCAAGGAGAAAGAGATAGAGATGTGGCTGTTATTTTTTTTACATGGGTGCATGCAATTGAAGAGAGCAAAGCCAAGAAAGAGAGAGGGGAATTAAGTGGATATGGAATTAAGTTTTGCTGTTATTTATATGAGAGTTAGGAGAAGGTCGGCACACAGAGAGGAGATGGCAGCATCTTCACATAAAAGAGAGGAGAAGATATTATCGTTGCATGCAAATGAAGAGAAGGAGAGTAACTGACGGTGTAAAGGGTGTTGTTAAAAAAAAGAATTATGGAGAGATTGAAGAGAGGCATGCAAAGGAAGCTAGGCCAGGGAATTAAGAGAGTAAGCATTGGATGCTGCTATTTTTGCATGAGAGTAAATAGAGGAGGCGCAATAGAGAGAATGAGGAAGTATTCTCCATGTGAAAGGGAGGAGGTGAAATTGCTATTTTCTCCATATAGGCATGCAAATGAAGAAGATGGAATAAGGAGTAAAGACAAGAGAGTTTTGGTCTAGGAAATAAACAAAGGAACGAATGAGTGCATGAATTTCTGCATGAGCAGAAGGGAGAGGCGTGAGTCCAGTGGAGGAAGTGGGCAACCACGGGGATGAGCTGCTCTTTACTATGCATTTTTATAGAGAGTTGAGAAGGGAAATTAGAGAGAGGAATTATGAGGAATATTGAGATGGGTCCAAGAGATCAAATAAGAAAGCATTAGTGTTGTTGGTTTTTCATGAGAGGGTGACAACGAGCAGCAGCAGGAAATGCATGTTGCCCTTTACTCATCCAAATTAGTGAGGGTGGAAACCGATGGAGTAAATAGAAAATTTAAGGAGACATGGGATCATTTGATTAGGGGAAGAACTAGTATTGTTATTCTTCCATGTGAGGCAATAGAGGACAACTATGGACTATGTCATTTCCACATTAAAGTGAGGTGGGGCCTGGTTTGGGCTTAGTCCAAAATGCGGAGAGAATTTGGATGTGTGGGAAAAGCATTGATCCACTAGCGAAAAGAGAGAAAAGTGCGTGTTTTCATGATGGGCTAGATGAAATCATGGACTCAACATAATTTAAGATTCAATTGTGTGAATGAATGAGTGACGAGAAAAGATTGGCCCGATGAATTCATGGACCCCAAATTTATTGAGAGCTCTAGCAAGAAAAGAAAGGAGGGAGAGGGAAAAGTCATGCTAGTTTTATGTAGGATAACGACAAAAGATTTGATTGGAGTTTTAGATATTGATTTGATATTTGGGGAGATGATGATGGGATCAAATCTAGGCGTATTTGAAAACATTTAACTTTGGTTTTCAAACATAAACACTATGCAAAGGCATGAATGCATCAAACCATTAAATTGAGTTGCAAAAATTTTAGAATCTCACATTTTTCCACTGTCTAGAATATCAACAACTTAACTAAAGTTGGTAAATTTTAGAAATATGACAAAACTATTTAATATTGTTTAGTGTTTTCTAAGTCACATCCCAAAATAGGAATTTTGGGGTGTGACAGAATCACAAAGCTAGAAGATAATGATATTGTGAGGAAGATCATCTCTGTGCTACCTCATGAAAGATATGCAACCATCATCACCGTTCTTCACAATATGGAAGACTTGAGCAACATGACCCCGGCCATAGTTCTTGGCAAATTGACGGCATTTGAAATGTCGCGCAACATGGGCAAAGAAGAAGTCTCTTCATCAAGCAAGAACAAAGCTCTCACATGTGATGAGCACAAGAAGATGAAAGACAAAAAGCAAGTTGAATCAAGCTCAAGCTCCTCAAGTGAAGAAGAAGAGGATGATGAAAGTAAAGATGATGAGGATGATGAAGAAGATGATGAATCAAGCGATGATGATCAAGCCTCCACCTCCTCCTCCGATGTTGATGAAGAAACAATCAACTTGATCAAGAAGGTGGTGAAAAATATCCGCAAGCTCAACACCAAGGGTGTGCCCGTCCAAATTGAGGATTGCATCTTCACAAATCAAAGAAGAGAGCAAAGAAAGAAAGGATGCTATGGATGTGGCAAGAAAGGGCACTATGTGGAAGATTGTCCAAACAAGCCCACACCCAAGGACAAGAATAAGGCGAGAAAAGTTAAAGCCCAAGCCCTCACATCAATCAAGAAATGGGATGATTCATCAAGTGATGATGAAACCCAACACAAGAGGAGCGGCCGCAAACACTCATCATCAAGCACTTCAAATATGATAGTGATGATGAATTGTCTTCATATGATCAACCTCTAGTGAGAGTGATAGTGATGATGAATTGTCTTCATATGATCAACCTGTGCAAGAAAATGTTAAATATGCTAAGCTTTGCACTAGTCAACAAAACAAGTTAAAAGTGCTAAAAGAAAAGGGAGAAAGCTCTCAACAAGCTTATAATTTCTGGGGATATAAACCCATATACCCGCATGGTTATACATGGGCCGAGTCATCCGACCAGGCCTGGACTGCCAAGGGCCCGTCATCTATATGTTCTCCAGAAGATCATGTATATCCGCCGGTATGAAGACTTGGCGGTTAAGAAATAGCTTTCCTAATATCTAGTCGATTAGTTTCCTTGTTCGGCTAGGATTGTAATCTGTTATACATGGTAAACCGACTTGTAACCCTGCCCCCCGGACTATATAAGGTGAGCAGAGGATCCCTTCAAAACATCTCATCTACTAGCAATACAAAATAGCAACACACAGGACGTAGGGTATTGCGCCTCGCGGCGGCCTGAACCTGTCTAAATCGTTTGTCTCGCGCTTACTGCACAACTCTTGCTCGCCTTAGGCGCACCTTCACTGACCAATTTACTACCTTGGGTATACCCCTAGGTAGACCGCCGACGATATCTCGTCGACAGTTGGCACGCCAGGTAGGGGGTGTGCTTCCTGATCCACGGCGAACAAGGTGATTTTTCAAGCTCCATCGAGCTCCCAACGCCGGGCCAGATCTGTACGGTGGGATCCATCACCTGGATCACCAGTCCCGACGGCGAAGGAAAGACCCTGGATACGGCCCAGATCGCATCTACTCTGACTCCTCTAGCAACCTCCGCCCCAGCAAGAAAGCTTCCACGCTACACTCGGAAGACCATCGACAACGACGACCTGATCGGATCCATAGATCGGGTCTCCCAAGACCTGTCCGAGAGTCTCCAGATCTTGGAGTCAACTACAGACCGCCTTCAGCGCCCATCAACGGCGCGATGACCTTCTCTGCTCCGCCAGGACATGACTCTGGCCATCACTGTCACTCCTCAGGGACGCATTGTCGAATTGCGACCCCGAGCAATTGCGGTTCTGAAATCCTCCAATCACGCCTCCCCCGATCACGTCGGCACCAGCTCCAGCTTCATCATCGTCGACAACGTCCACTCTGACCATGACGACGCGGAAGGCGGTGATCTCATTAATCTGCCTCTTCCCACTGGTCGGTTCATCAGTGGACCCGTCCTCACCATCGGCAACGACAGCGCTCCTTCCCCAAATGAAACTGAAGAAGCCCGAGCAGCCCGCGAGGGCAGAAACGCCGTCCGGAGGCGGCGTCGCGAGCAGCGAGCTAAGGCAAGAAAGGGCACCATGCGGAACTTGGAGCCAGAATTTGATCTGGCTAGAAAACACCAGGTCTACAAGACCCCAAGTGTGAATGTCGCCGTCGCGATAGCGGAGGCCAAAAGACTGCCCCGACTCCTGAAGTAGAGCGCCTCACGGCTTACCTCCAGGCAGCCCAAGTCTAGATCAACGAGCCAACTACCGCCTCCATCGCATTCCACTGCTTCAGCCACCGAGATTATTCATGAAGATGGTGGCCACTCCTGTGGCGGCCAGAGACGTCATCGCCAAGATGGAGACCAGGAGGTGAATTAGTCCGACCTCCGTGAAAAGCTGAAGACTAGAGATATCTGGGGGCGCATCGAAAATCGGAGGGAAGCCAGGCACTTAGTAGAAACTGAGCGCTGCAAGGAGTATGATGAAGCGCACGGCCCTCCAATCAACGACAAGAATGGTCCTAGACTTCCGTTCACGACATAACTCCAGGCGGTACGCTGGCCACCGAACTTCAAGGTCGTCGACGTCGAGACCTACAATGGCACCGCCGACCCCACCAAATGGCTTACCGTCTTTGAGATCGTGGTCAAAGCTGCTGGAGGGAACTCCGACGTCATGGCAAATTACTTGCCCGTCATGCTCAATGCATCCGCCAACAATTGGCTACTGAGTTTGAAGCTGAACTCCATCGACACTTGGGACCAGCTGAGGGAGCAGTTCATCAGCAACTACAGCGCCACCTACAAGCAGCCAGGCACGAAGTTTGATCTTGAAAAGCTTCACCAGGCATCACGAGAATCCTTGTGGGATTATATTCGGCACTTCTCAGAGACCAGAAACAACATTCCAGGCGTCACGGATGCTGAGGCCATCTCCGTTTTCATACGTGGCCTCCGACCTGATGAGGAGCTCTAGAGGAAACTATACCATAGCAGACCAGACTCCATCGCCGAGATGCTGCGCATCGCCAACAAGTACGCCGAGGGGAGCGAGGCGGCCCGCCACTCCATCCATAGCCGTCTCTACTTCCCCGATTGTCGGGAACCCAACTATGGGGTACCCAACTTCAACGCTAAAACATACTTCCCAAATAAAGCCCGGCCCTAAGAGGGCGCCAACCAAGGCCCATGCTGGAACGGCCCACGCAGCCTAAGACAGATTTGCACGGAAACACATTGCCTTCCCCGGGTGTGCGGACCCCTCAGGAGAAATCTTTCGATTCGCCCGAGCCTCCACGACAGGGCTCGGGAAAGCAGACCCTCGGGCGATATCATCCGATTCGCCCGAGCTTGCCACCAAAAGCCGTGGGCTCAGGCAACCGGCTTCCGATTCGCCCGAGCCCCCCGCTACATGTAAACTCCCTCAGGCGCACCCCTCTGGTTCGCCCGAGCCCTGTTGACGTCAGCAGAGCAAACTTGCCGGCCATGTGACCTCCCCGACCACTTTACAAGCACGGTCTAATCGAGAGGATCCCTCGACGCGACTGCACCCCACACGCGCAAGTTCGCCGTACTTACTGCCACATCTCCTCTGGCAAACGGTCAGATGGCCCCACTCCTCCCATGCCACTACAGAGACGGTCAACCGTACGACCCCCTGGGCTGGCGAGGAGATTCTCCAACTACGACAGTGACTGCCCATGCCCCGGCCGCACGTGTGGCACCAGGAATAGGGGAACGACAACCGTCCGGCCAACCTGGGGGAGTGGACAAGGCTTACGACCAGGCTCGCCTACCCCCTGGAAGGTACCGCACGTGGGAAGAGACGCGCCCAGGGGAGGATACTCCCGCCGCTCCGTCCTGTCATGTCCCCGACGGCATCAAGGACTCCTGAGCCTCAGGAGCTCATACTCAAAGGTCAACCCATCTTCTCGTTGCACTGTGCAGGGTCGGATTCGACGGCATGACATAGCGCCACGTAGCAAGCCACGACCCGCACTGTGGGTTGCCTCGGGACTCACCAATCAAACAGTGGAAGATCAACCGAATGACTAAGGCCATACCTTCGAGGCACCAAGAAGAGGGCGTGGCTGACGACAGTCATCGGTCACCACTGTCTCCACCATGCCAAGTACTGTGACCACAACGAATCATGTGTAACTCTAGCCTCTCCCTTGTAACTATAAAAGGGAAGGCAGAGACCGATCACAGGCAAAGGACTTCACGTCTCCCACAACACCCTACAATCATAAGAACACACATACTCACATATTCACAAGAGACTTGGGAGCTCCTCCCTCTCTCGCCTAGGCTTGTATCCCCTACAACAAGCACCCCGGTGCAAGGCAACACAACTCGAACCGCACTGGACGTAGGGCATTCTTAGCCCGAACCAGTATAATTCCTGTGTTCCCCCTTGCACACCATCCGTGGTCTCAACCGCAAAGCACAAGTTTACTAGCCGGTGTTAGCACCCACTAATCCTAGTACCGACAGTTGGCACGCCTGGTAGGGGACTTTTGTGTGTTGACCTAGGTCACGGATGGCAGCTAGCATCCCTATGCTTCCTGCTGGCGTGGTGCTCCTGTTCAGGAGCCTCGAGTTCGTGGCCGCTGGCCGCAGTCTCGAGATGAACCTCCGCCCGACTGAGCCCCAGGCCATCGTCGTCCTGACCCCAGCCCAGCAGGTGTTGGCGGTCGCTAACACCCTATTTTACCGTCAACATTTCACCCATAATCAAGCTAAAACCTCATGAAATGCAAAGAACCCACCTTGAAACTTACCTAGTTCCACATGTCCTTGGAGAAATCTTGTGTATGCAGGAAAAATGGTGAATCAAGGCAAAAATGAAGGATGCCAAGACAGCTTGACACCTCAGCTGCCACATGGGAGCCAGAGGGGGGCGCCCGCCCTGTCCAAAGTGCCAAATGGCACTTGCCGCCTCACTGATCCATGTGCCAACCTCCCAAATTGTCTGTGGCACGTTGAAACAACATCAACGGCTCAGATACAAGGCACGAGGATCTAGTGGCCTTATCAACAGGGCGCCCGCCCTGTTAAAGTTGAGTGCCACGTCCACAATCCGAGGGAAGGTGTCCAGGAGTCATCTACACCATCAATTGAAGTTGGTTTTTATCCAACGGTGATCAAGTTAAGTGCCATGGATTGAAGGACCCACATGTCATCCTTCCAGGGGTTCCAAACCGCCTTTCCAAGCCACCAACCGACTTTGCAACCACCTATGGGGAGGAATGAGAGCTGCTGGATGCAAGACGGTGGATCCAAGGAGGCGCCCGCCCTGCTCTTTCGCGCCACCGACCTCTAGGAGCTCCTGCACTATAAATAGGGCTAGGATTCTCACTTGTAAGTCGAAACACCTAGGAACACACAAGAAACACTAGAAATACACTAGAGAATCCACTTCAGATTTAGCTCAGTAGCTCCTCTCTCTCTCTAGCAAAGCTCTGCTCTTAGGAATAGTGCTAGCTAGAAAAGAGTAGAGTGTTGGAGAGAAGTCGGGAGAAGGAAGAAGTCTGTGGTGGAGCCGAGCTTGTCGGCGAGCTCCTCTGTGGTGTTCTTCACTCTTATCGGTAATAAAGATCCCCTTCTTCATTTACTATTATTTTACTTTAAGTAGCTCTATATTTGCTCATTGCTTCGTTAGAGTGCTCTAATTCCTTGGCCAGAGTTAGAGTAGCAAGTTTTATAGATTAAGTGTGGTGGTTAGGCTATAGCTTACCCTTGAGTGCCGCTAGGCCCACGGATAGTAGTGGTAGGTGCTAGGTGGTGACAGCTCTAGGATCCTCTGTATTCCACCACGTTCGGCCTAGTATCCGGTATAAGCGTAGGACTTCGGGACGTACGGTGCCTAATTAGTCGAACCCCAGCGAGTTTAGGACTTTGCGTGTCCCAAGTATAGCAGTCTCTTTGGTATAACAATCATTTGATCTTTTACTGAGATAGAGTTCTCCCCAAAAACTCCAGAGCTAGCTAGTGCGTGTTTCCACCTTAGTTATACTTCATTGATTTATACTTACTAAGGTTATTACCCCATTTATCCATATCTAGATCCTTGATTATCAGATCCTTGGAATCACAAACCCAGCCTTCCTTTGGGAAAATATAAATTCGACACCTGGTTCTCCCAGGTAAAGTGCTACACGATAGTTCTGTGCTTGCAGAATCCCATCACCTATCCTATAGAGTTACCCATAGCATTTTTGGCCAACAATCACATACTTTGAGCATAAGGATTGACAACCCCGTTGATTGCGTTGAGAAGTATTGTTGCCATTGCTAGAGGATAGATTTGGCTACATTCTTTTGATAGAGTTAGTAACTGTCAACAAGCATTTTTGGCGCCGTTGCCGGGGAAGGCAACTATTGATTCCTTTGATTTGAGTTAATTCTAGATAGTTATCCTTAGAATCACGAATATGGCCGAAAGGACCATCCGTGAATTCTTTGCACCTTCTGCTACTAATATAGCAACAGGTCCTGGTGTCATCAAGGCAAACACTCAGTTTGAGTTAAAGCCCGCATTAATCATAATGGTTCAAGCTAGCCCATTTTGTGGCAAAGCTCATGAGGATGCTAATGCACACCTCCAACACTTCTTGGAGATATGCAGCACCTTTACCATTAAAGGAGTAACCCCAGACACAACTCGTTTGTGACTCTTTCCTTTCTCCTTGTCAGGAAAAGCAAAGCAATGGTTCTATACGAACCGAAATGATGTGGACACATGGGAAAAGTGTTCCAACTCTTTCCTAGTGAAATTCTTTCCTCTAGGTAAGACCAATGCTCTTTGCAATAAGATCTCTAGTTTCCAACAACAAGCCGATGAATCGATTCCCGAGGCTTGGGAACGAATGCAAGAGTATGTCGCTGCCTATCCACACCATGGTATGGAGGATTGGCTTTTGATCCAAAACTTCTACCATGGATTAACCCCTCTTGATAGAAGCCATCTAGATGCTGTCGCCGGTGGAGCATTCTTTTCTCTTAAAGTTTCAGATGCGAAGGCTTTGATCAATAAGATGGTGTCCAATCAAGGATAGAACGAGGAATGTCTGCAACCGCGCAAGCGAGGTATGCATTCTTTGAAGGAAGCTGACATGATTGCAGCTAAAGTGGACTTATTAGCCAAGAGGCTAGAAAATTGAAAGAGAATGCATACACCTGAGACCGTGCAAGCCATGGAGACTCATATGATGTGTGAAGTCTATGGAGAAGTTGGCCATTCTGGACTCCATTGTCCTGAGACACATGAAGACCTCAACTTCATCAACAATGACAATAGTTTTCATTCTTCAAATCAAGGATGGACTCAGCGCTCCAATTCTCAAGGTAACACCTTCAATTCTTCGCAACGTCCAAACAACCAAGATAATAACTATCCTTCTCTTAAAGATCTTGTCTATGGTCAAGGTAGAATGACTGATAGTATAAACAAAAAGCTCCATGCTAATGATAGGATGCTAGATAGCATAAATGCTAAATTGGATGATTTCTCTTCTGCAATTAAGAATCAACTTAGTTTCAATAAGATGCTTGAAACCCAATTAGCACAACTTGCTGCTGCAATTCCATCTTTTGGAAAAGATAGAATACCAGGAAAGCCTAAAACAACCATGGAATCTGCTAATCTTGTTACTATTAGTTACAATGGCTATGAACTAGATGGATAGAATTTTTCAACTAAAAAGGGAGATCCTGTAACCCCTGTCATATCTTGTTCTATTCAATCTCAAAAGTTCCATAATGCTATATGTGATCTGGGATCTAGCATTAACATCATGTCTAAAGAACATTATGAAAAATTGTTTTACACTGAGCTAGTACCAACTTCCGCATATGTGCAATTAGCTGATCAAACAACTTGCTACATAGAAGGAGTACTTTGTGATGTTTTTTAAAAATAAGAAACAACTTTGTGCCTGCCGATTTCATGATTTTAGACATGGGTAATAGGGACAACTTACCCCTCATTCTGGGCCGACCTTTCTTGAATACTATGAATGCATGGTAGCATGGATTTCTATATAAATGGGAAGAAAGAATGATTTGTTTTCTCTTGTGCACCGCACCATGCAACTAACGTGCAGGAAAATAAGAGTCAATCCATGAGGAGGAGAAAAACAAGAATCTGGAGAAACAAGAAAGACAGAGATGCGGTTAAGAGGGAACCATCATCTACAGCCTCTACACCAGACCCCGCTACCGTTAAAGAAGGACAAGATGAGAAGAAGACATCAGTCAAGGAAGAACCTCTTTTCGAGGAAGGATAGCTATGGAAGTAAGTATTCTATCTCTCTCTTGTTTACACCAAAATCTGGACCGAGTGCAGATAGCCGATTTTGGAGCAGAGGCCCAGACAGATAGTAGATCGGGTCCCGGAATCGACTGTTGGGCTGGAACTTAGGCAGTGCAGTTGATGGAAATAGCCAATTGATGACGTCAGCACGGGTTTCTGGTGCCAAGGAACGATCACGTTTGGAGTCCGATGAAGAAAGGAAGGGTTGGGCTCCAAGTTACCTTTAATTTAGGAAAGTTTGTTAGTTTCCGTATTCATCTTAAGTTGTAATTCGAGTAGGACTCTATCAAAGCCCTGGGTATAAATATAAGCCCCGGCTATTGTAATAGGGCACATCAATACAATACAACTTTCGGCCCCGGCCAAACCTTAGGAGTAGGAGTAACGTAGATCTCGGCGAGTTCTTCAATCGGGCTGAGTGTCATCCGGTGGACGCAGGCTTGCTTGCAAGTACCGTCATGCCTCGTTAAGGTTTGTCTCTTTAATGTCATCCGGTGGACATGGGAGCATCGTAGATCGGGGTTGATTCTTATTTGATATGAGTTTAGCGTCATCCGGTGGATGTGGGCTTAGATCAAATAAGGGTTAGTTATTGATTCATGTTTATTTTCTTGTTTAATATATGTTTAACGTCATCCGGTGGACGAGGGCTTAGGTTAAGCTTGATTATGTGCATGGGTTAGTTATCGGCTCTAACTAATTTGGCATCTTAGTTAGATTCATTAAGTTATCAAGATGTTATTTGTTGTTTATTATTTATTTATCAACATAACATCATTTTGCCAGATCAGGATTGCATAATATTGGCATTAGATCCACATGAAAAATATTATTTGTCTCATCCATGTTTATGCTTTATAATGATATTCACTCGATTAGGCCAGTACTATCGTAACCTTGTTCGTTTGTGATGAGAGAGCTGAGCAAGAGTCGATCTGAATGAATGCAGAGCCGCCGGCCTTCTAGACCAGCTTCGTATTCTTTAGATCTACTTGTGATTATTTTCGGGAATAAATCTAAATTGATGCAAAGCCGCAGGCCTTCTAGACCAGCTTCGTATCAATCTTAGGTTTATATTTGGAACTAATCACCGCTAAGTTTTTTGTTTCACGGACCCTGGATCAGCTAATTAGCCGATGCAGTTGTGCTTCACGAGAAGAACTAGTTAACTGATTGTTCCCTGCCAAATCGGCTAAATAGACGATTTCTGTCTGTTTGACGTTCGGACAGTCTGAACTGAATGATTCGACATGTTAACATTAATCAATTATGCTTCAATATGTTACATCTACCTACATAGACTTGTTTTATGTAAATTGATCTATTTGACCATACATACCAATCGATTATGCATCAATTCAGTATCTATTTTCATGGCAAAACATGCATACATGCCGGAATCGACTCTTTAGTCGATTTCCGATTAAATCGGCTCTCAGAGCCACATAGTTGGAACTACCTGGACTCACCAGTTAGTTCCGTCCTGTGATTACTGATTACTATTTTTTCCTTGTCAATTGCAGGTCAAATTGACTGGCACGCCTAAGGGTTATCGGCACTCTCTGTTCGGCTTTGAAGCTAGCTGGATCTTGAAAACTCTGACGCTTTTGAGATTGTATTCGGCTTTGCTGGTGTGTTGTGACACAAGAACCACATTTTGTGCCAACACACTTTTTGGGACGCCCGGTGGGACGGTTTCACTCATGACTAAGGGAAAGGCTCTGGAGACCGTGGCTCCCAAGGACGATGGCGTCATCAGAGTCAAGCGTGAAGAGATCGATCCTGAAGATGCTTTGGTGCTAGATCAGATCATCGAAGAGTTCACTAATGCCTGCTTGCTGTCATTTGCTAAGCATCGCGATGGCCGCGTGTTCAAGAGAAACCCCTACCCAAGGTGGGTCATACTTGGCCACACTGACAAGGAGGAGCAAGAGTTCAAAGAGTTCATTCAGAGCACCATCTGGAGTGCCTCGCATCAGACGGTCGGGCACTATTACAACGTGTTCCTGCAGACATTCTACGACATCATGAAGGCTGTCATCAAGAAGCAAGATTGGGAATCATTGGGCCCGGCGTACTTCAATATTCCTCCAGAAGATACCAACTCAGGTGCAGCGGCTGGAACGTCCAATCCTCCGCCGCAATAGCTGAAACCATCAAAGTCGTCTGATCAACCTCCCAATATGACGACGGATTCGGCTCCGAAAATAGCCCCACAGCCTAAGCTATACAGAGACTACTCTTCTGAACAGATTGCCGCTTATATGCGCACAACTGGGAACGCGCCGGCTGGGAACGTGCAAACTGGAAACATAACTTCATCGACTCCAAACTATCACATTGGGCATACCTATGATGAGCTCACGTCGGCACCTCATCCTGGTTACAGGCAATCGCCTCAAGACGAGTTGGTGGACAAGATGAGCGCAATGCTCAGGGACCAATTTGGCTTGCAGCTGAAGGCAGGGGTGTCGATCAGATACAGGCGCCCCTACCCTGAGTGGTTTGATCGTGTGGCGTTACCACCAAGATATCGCATGCCGGATTTCACCAAGTTCAGCGGTCAAGACGACATATCTACCATAGAGCACATCAGTCGCTACCTGACCCAGCTTGGTGAGGCGTCTTATGAGGATGCTCACAGGGTCCGTTTCTTTTTGTTATCTTTGACAGGGCTGACTTTCAGCTGGTTCACCACTCTGGAGCCCGGGTCAATCCAGAATTGGGCAGAGCTGGAAAGCATGTTTCACGGCTATTTCTTCTCTGGCACTGGGGAGAAAACTATTGTTGATTTGACCAGCATGCGCATGAAGAGTAGCGAGACTAGATCGGCTTTCATCAAGCGCTTCAGGGAGATGAAGAACATGTGCTATTCACTGAACCTACCTGACAAGCAGCTCGCTCACTTGGTCATTGGTGGGATGCTTCCACATATTCAGGAAAAGCTGGTAGGCATTGATTTCGACAACATCAGCCAGGTGTTGCAGCGAGTGACGGCCCTGGAGCTCCAAGCTCAGACCTTCTGCAAGGAGGGGAGGTACAAGCAGACAGCGTTCGTCTGTAATTCAGATTCGGAAGATGAGGATGAAGATGAAATCGCTGCTGTCGAGTTGAGATGGGGCAAGAAGCCCATGGTTGTACCTAAAAATTGGAGCTCAGAGGACCAGTATGACTTTGATACAAACAAGCTGGACAAATTATTTGATCTGCTGGTCAGTGCTGGGCAGATTATCTTCCTTGCCGATTATGTAAGGCCCTCTCCTGAAGACTTGAAATGGAAGACTTTTTGCCAATACCATGGCGTCACCTCACACGACACCAACGGATGCCGCGCATTCAGGACTCAGATACAGAGGGCTATCTCCCGCGGCTGGTTGACGTTTGACAGGCCTGTTAAGGGGAAAATGAAGATTGATAAATTCCCATTCCCCAAGGGCCAGAACATGGTCGAAGTGTCGGCCCCCGCAGGAAAAATGAAAGTTCTGACCTCCAACCAAGCTAGAAGGAGTGCGTCAGTTGATCCTGATATGCAGATATCGGCTGAAGAACTGGCGATGATCAAGAAAAGGCGGGAGCAGAACCAGAATCAATACGAAAGGGGGAAGTCCAGTGGCACCGCGAAGACCAGGTCCACATCCCGTGATCTTCTGAACAAATGGCGTCGGGAGAAAGAAAAGACCCATCGGAGACAGCTCGAGGAAGAAAAGTACCGGAAATGGGCTCGCGATGAAGAAGAAGCCCGTTACCAGGAAGAGATGGCTCGCCACCGGGAGGAAGAAGAAGGTCATTGGCATTGTCCATTTTTTAGGCATTGTTGGAATGAAGGTCTGAGATTGCCTACTCTCCGCAACTGTCCAGAGTGCAGCAATCAATACCGAGAGTACAGGCACTCTCAAACCAACCGTCGGTCCGTGCATGAGAGGCTCGGACGCCCACACGACATGCAGCATCGGCGCGAAAAAAGGGACCTGCGTGATCGGCTCGACGAGGCAGCAGTTGATCACCAAGAGCCGGTCTGGTAGGAGAATCAATGGTGCCCTGGGAACTTGACTAGGAGTCAGAGGTGCCGTGTGCAACGCCTCAAGAACAGGGAGCTCAAAGCAGAAGGCCGCTCGAAGCAGATCTGGCGGGAAAAGCTTCCTCAGGACAAAGGAAAGGCAACGGCCGATGCACAGATGGTGTTTGTGCTTCCGGCTGAATTCAGGGCGTCTCAGGCCAGGAAGACTGAAGTTGTCTCTGATTCTGATGAGTCAGAGTCTGAGCAGGCCACCGCCAGGCTAGTTTTTACGCAGCAGGCTGTCTTTGACAAGCCGCCCAAGCACCGGCACCTCAAGGCCCTGTTTCTCAAGGGGTATGTCGATGGGATGCCCATGACCAAAATGCTAGTCGATGGTGGCGCCACTGTCAATCTCATGCCTTACACCACCTTCTGTAAATTGGGCAAGGGCCCTGATGATTTGATCAAGACCGACATGATGCTCAAAGATTTCGGGGGGAACTCTTCAAATACCCGGGGGGTAATCAATGTCGAGTTAACAATTGGGAAGAAGACGCTACTCACCACCTTCTTCGTGATTGACAGCAAGGGTTCTTACAGTCTGTTACTTGGGTGTGATTGGATATATGCTAACTGCTGTGTGCCATCAACCATGCACCAATGTGTGATGCAATGGCATGGTGAAGAAGTTGAGGTGGTCCCAGCCGATGATTCAGTAAGTATAACCGCGGCAGATGCGGCCAACTGGGAAGCTGGGGATCACGATTGTTTCTCTGGCAAGACTTGGGAGAAAGGCTCCATCAAGGTCAGTGATGAGAGTCAACAGCCGGTCAGGGCAATCGGCTCTGAGTCTTTTTATTAATGGATAATCCGATCGATGGCACCGAGGGCAAGCTTGGACAGGGCTTTACGTCGGCCGATAAACTTGAAGAAGTGGACATCGGATCTGATGACAGACCAAGGCCGACGTACATTGCCAGCCAATCTGGACTCTGAGTTCACGCAGGAGTTGATTGACTTATTGAAAGAATACAGAGACTGCTTCGCCTGGGAATATTACGAGATGCCTGGTTTGGACAAATCGATTGTCAAGCACAGATTGCCTATCAAGCCTGGATTTCGGCCGTTCAAGCAGCCACCACAACGATTCAAACAGGATTCATTACCTGACATTAAGGCCGAAATTGAGAGGTTGCTGGAAGCCAAGTTCATTCGAGCTTGCCGATACGCCGAGTGGGTATCGAATATCGTCCCTGTGTACAAGAAAAATGGCAAGTTACGGGTTTGCATCGATTTCAGAGACCTAAACAGAGCTACCCCGATGGACGGCTATCCAATGCCGATAGCTGATATGTTAGTCGATTCGGCTGCAGGGCACCAGGTCATCAGCTTCATGGATGGTAATGCCGGCTACGATCAAATTTTTATGGCCGATGAAGATATTCCTAAGACTGCTTTCAGATGTCCTGGTGCTATCGGTTTGTTTGAGTGGGTTGTAATGACCTTTGGTTTAAAAAATGCCGGTGCAACTTATCAAAGGGCTATGAATTATATTTTTCATAAGTTGATCGGCAAGATTGTAGAAATTTACATTGACGATGTAGTTGTGAACTCCAAAAGCTACAAGGGGCACTTAGCTGATTTGAAGGCTACACTGTAATGTACTCGGAAGCATGGTTTGAAGATGAATCCTAATAAATGTGCTTTCAGGGTGTCAGCAGGCGAGTTTTTGGGTTTCGTGGTACATCGCAAGGGAATTGAGGTCGGCGGCAAAAGCAGGAAGGCCATCAATCAGCTCGTACTGCCGACTAACAAGGAGTTGCAGTCCTTACTTGGCAAGATTAATTTCATCAGAAGATTCATTGCCAATCTGTCAGAGAAGGTGCTGCCATTTTCACCATTATTGAAGCTGAAGGATACTCAGGAGTTCAAATGGGGTGACGTACAACAAAAGGCTTTCGATGAAATCAAGGAATATATGAAGTTTCCACCTGTTCTGGTACAGCCACAGGCGGGTAAGCCATTCAAGCTGTATGTGACGGCCGAAGACCATACAATTGGATCGACCCATTTTCAAGAATTTGAAGGAAAAGAGAGGGCAGTGTTCTATCTAAGCAGGAGGCTTTTGGATCCTGAGACAAGATACACTCCAACTGAGAAACTGTGCTTATGCTTTTTCTACTCGTGCACCAAGCTAAGGCATTATTTGCTATCGGCCGAATGTGTGGTAGTTTCCAAGGCCGATGTGATCAAGCATATGTTATCAATGCCTATTCTGAATGGACGGATCGGGAAATGGTTCTTGGCTCTCTCTGAGTTTGACTTAAGGTTTGAATCGGCTAAGGCAGTCAAAGGTCAGGCAATAGCCGATTTCACCATCCAGCATCATGAGGGCGCCATCAGTATAGTCGATGTGGCGCTATGGACTATGTTCTTTGATGGATCATCTTGCAAGCAAGGCGGAGGTGCTGGGCTTATATTAATATCACATTGAGGTATACGGTTTGAGTATGCTTTCCAGATCGGGCCGACAGTGACAAACAACCAGGCTGAATATGTGGCGATTTGGAAGGGATTTCAGCTTCTGCATGAAGCAAAGGCCGACGTAGTTGAGGTTTTTGGAGATTAACAACTAGTCATCAACCAATTGCTCGGCCTATTTGAATGCAAAGACGACATACTCAGAGGCGCTATTATGATCAATGCCAAGCTTTGATCAGAGGGTTCTTCACAGTTTCACTGTATCATATTCCTAGAGCTCAGAATCAAGAAGTGAATCGGCTAGCACAGAGTGCTTCGGGTTACAAACCGATGCAGGAAATCCTTAGCACCGAGCAATCAGCCGATGACTGGCGGGGCGAGATAGCAAGATACCTTGCAAATCCTTCACAGAAAGTTAGTAGAAAGCTGAGGTACAAAGCTATCAAGTATGTGCTGTTGGATGGTCAGTTGTATTATAAGACTGTCGAAGGAGTGCTGTTAAGATGCCTCGCGGCAGAAGAGTCGATGAAACTGATGAGTGAAGTTCATGAAGGAGTCTGTGGTGCTCACCAATCGGCTCATAAGATGAGATGGATTATCAGAAGGACTGGCCAACTATGCTCGAAGATTGTTTCAAGTATTACAAGGGTTGCCAAGAGTGTCAGAGGTCGGGAATGTGCAGAAATCTCCTGCTTCAGCTATGAATCCTATCATCAAGCCATGGCCGTTCAGAGGTTGGGGAATCGATCTGATCGGCCAAGTCTATCCACCGTCCAGTAAAGGTCACAAGTGGATTTTCGTTGCAACAGACTACTTTACTAAGTGGGTAGAAGCTGTTCCTTTAAAGAATGCCACATTTGGAGATATAATCGAATTCATAAAGGAACATATAATTTACAGATTTGGTATACCACAAACTATCACGACAGATCAAGGGACGATGTTCACTTCAGACGAGTTTTTGACCTTTGCTGACGACATGGGCATTAAAGTTTATAATTCATCACCCTATTATGCCCAAGCCAATGGTCAGGCTGAGGCGTCAAATCAAATTTTAATCAAAATTATTAAGAAGAAGATTGAGCAGACTCCCAGAAGGTGGTACTTGACGCTGAGTGAAGCTCTGTGGGCATACCGGATGGCTCAGCACGGATCAACTAAGGCTACACCGTACGAGTTGGTCTATGGACACGCTGCTGTTCTTCCTTGGGAAATTCAGTCCGACACGCGGCATGTCAAGTTATAGAACGAGCTTAAAGCTGGTGGGTACAAGGATATCATGATGGACAGTCTTGAAGATCTACATTGCCATCGGCTCAAGGCCCTGGAATGCATCGAAGCTAATAAGATACAGGTGGCCAAGTATTACAACGCTAAAGTAAGAGGAAAGAGCTTTGCTGAATCGGAGTTGGTATGGAAGACTATCCTGCCTATCGGAACTAAAGATAGCCGATTCGGTAAGTGGTCGCCAAATTGGGAAGGCCCGTATCGTGTTGTCAAATGTGCGCCCGGCAATGCCTATATACTCGAAGATATGGAAGGAAGGAAATTTTCCAGGGCGATCAATGGAAAGCATCTAAAGAAGTACTATCCTAGTATCCCAGTCGGGGGATGATAGCCGATCGATGCAAGATCTGGCTCATACAGCCGATTCTATGTGGAGGATCGCCTTCAGAACAAAAATGAGGGTCTGTAACAGCCGATTTTGTTCTAACAGATCACCTTGAGCACGAAAGGAGACACTCACGATGGAGTGTAATAGCCGATGTGATTAAATCGCCTTTAGTCTAAAAAAAAGAGAAGGAAAATATATATGTACCGGACACATATGGAAATCAGATTGATGCTTTTTGAACAAAGTTTTATTTCTGATTGTGCTTACAGGAGCCCTATTACATTCTAATCATGTGTGGCTCTATCTATGATGTCCTGGGCGTCGGTGACAGCCATGACCTCGTCGGCATGAGGGAAGAAGTTCGCCAGTTGGGCGCTAGCCTCCTCCATATCCTGGCCCTCCGGGAACCAGGGCTCGACGGCCTCCAGAGCAATGCCGAAGCAGAGTCGCGCGGCCGTAAGAGCCCCGGTGGCGCCGTGACGAACGCTGGCCATGGCCACCTGGGAGAAGCGGTGGTGAACATCTAGGAGCCGCTCCGCCTGCGTGTTGCCACGGGCATTGACGGCATTTATGGCGGTCTCGGCGGCCACACGCAATTCTTCAAGCTGCGCGGTCAGGGCTGCAAAAAGAAAGAAGAGTCAGCATGAAGATGATCATCAGTGTGTCACAATAAGGACTTTAAGGCAGTACCTGCCACCGCGGTGTCCGATTCGGCGAGTTGGGCTTGCACCCTAGCCACCTCGGTTTCGGCGCCCTTAAGGACAGCGGCTTGGGCTTCGTTGATGCCCTGCAGCCGGCCATTCTCCTTCGTAGCCTATGAATAGGGGTTACGGTACTCCACCATCTGGTGATGGAATCGGTGACAACGCTCGGGGACAGATCTTGAGGGGGGCCCTGAGGAGGCGTAGTTCGGCGGAGCCGGGTATCCATACCAATCGGTGCCCCTGGCGGCAAAGGAATCAGGCGGGCCTGGCTGAGATTGACAAAGAAGCAGGTGTATCAGAATCGAAAGAAATCAATGTCATGAATGCAAATTGATTTACCTGCTGTGAATGGCCAACTGCCGGGATGATACCCAGCGACGACGGCCGAGAGACGGGTCAGCAGCAGCACCCGCACTGGGAGTGGCTCCAGCGGCTGCATTGACGGCCTTAGACGGTCCGACGCCGGTTCCCGAGCCTCCGGCACCGGTGGTTCCTGCATCACTGCGCAAGACGGTGATGGTCAGATTAGATCAGATCAATGTATCAAGAAGTGAACAGTAGTCTTACCCTAACCAGGCTCGCAGGCGGTGCCTCTGTTCACCCATGGCTCGCAGGCTCCGGCTGAAGTTGTCGCCTTCGGCGGAACCCGAAGCCGGCCGCTTGCCGTGATCTCCGTCGCCGGCCGTGGATTTGGTTTTGGAGGTTTGTTTTTCTCCGTTTAAGGAGAAGAGGCAAAGAGCAAAGGCCGGGTGAGCGAAGGCTGTGCTGTAACATTGCTTACTCAAGCCGGGTGTCTACTTATAAAGACGGAGGCACCAAGACGGTTTCTCCTCGGGAGACGATACGACGAGGCGGACTTTATATTGGAGTTTACCCACGTTTCTTGAATCCAGAACCAACGCTGTGCGTGGGAGGCGGAACGTCATGATCGGTTGTCCTCAGTCGGTCGCCTAGAATCAGTTAATTAGGGATCGGCTATTGGAATTGACTAAATAGCCGATTGTCTGCGGACTGTGATAAATACTAAGGATCTGGCTGAATAGCCGATTCGAATGCAGAGCGAGAAGGAGGCCGATTTCAATCTGGCCAATATACTTGACACGGTTTACATAAAAGTTGAATGTGGATTACAAGCCCAACAAGGACCGAATAGAAGAGATACATTCAACGTGAAGAGCATGGCCGGTCTGCACGGATTCTTGGTCTTCATCGGCTGATGAATTGAGGATGTTCAGGCGTTGATTGATTTGTCTGCCTTCGGTGACCATGGTGCTGACCTGTTTTCTCTTCTCGGTCATATCGACAATGTTTGTCGACATAGAAATTTCATGTTGAGTAATGGCCGACTTTACTTCTTCAAGCTCCTTCATCAGCTGTTCATGCCTAATCTTCAGAAGGTCCAGCTCTGACTCAGCTAAGGTGATATTGTTCTTCAGCAACTTGACCTGATCTGCCAGCACGTGGGCCTTTTGCTTGTTGATCGATTTGTTATTTCTTAGCTACTCAAGCTCGGCCAAGTTTGTGTGGGCAGTGTTGATTCTTAGAGTGGAAATTTTGAGCATGACAAGCTGCTTCAAGAGGCTGAGAGTGGCCGGTTTGGTATGCCGTTGAATCAGCTCGATTGCCTGATCGATTGTTTCAGGTCGTCGGGTTAGATCAAAGAGATCTATTTTCAGCCGAGGCAAGAGTTCATTTAGCCGATTTTTGAAATCTAGCTCTGGCATTGCTGTGGATTTAGAGCTTAGTTCACCTTCATCACAACATTCCTCCAAATCAAAAGAATAGCTGGAGGTTGAGGGCTGCAGTGCCTGCATTCAGATGTTAGGAGATGATAGCATGGATAATTTGATCAGTTAAGGGATATGTACTCTACCTAAATGGAGATCGAAGGAACTGGAGCTGATGAAGTACCTGGTTGATCTATCGTGGCAACTTCCTTTTCAGCGGTAGGGATGGCCTCAGTGTATGTTCCTGTGATCAATTGAAGCTCTACAGTGATAAAGTGAGTAAACGATAGAGCAAGCACGATAAGTGTTAATAGCCGAGAAGCCTTACCTAGATGATCAGGAGATGGTGTTCTCTCTTCTTCAAGCTCGTTCCATGAAGGAGGGCTGTTCGGCTGTATTTTTCTTGAGATGATCAGAAAGTATTCAGTAAGGAAAGATTGTTTGTTTACAGATCTGATTGATACCTGAGTTCCTTCTCCTTCTTGTTGAATAGCTATATTTTCGTCTATTCCCATCAAGCTTTCAGCCGTGCCTTGGTGGCCTATTGTTTCTGAGAGGACTTCGGCTTGAATATTGGGTGCCTGGATCGGCTGAATGTTTGTCTATTGTATAGCCAATTCAGTCAAGTAAGCTGAGTAGATAGTGCAGGGAATAATTCAGGACATCCACGTACCTGGGCAGGCTTCCTTTTAGTTCTCTTCTTGGTAATCATCTTTTGAAGATTTGGTGAAGCTTTTCTTTTTGAAGATGGAGCAGTTGTTACACTAGCAGGAGCTTTCATCATCCTCTTCAAAGATGGGGCCTGAGAGCCTAGCCTGGCTGTTGGGCAAGAAGGATAATAATTGATCTGCTCTACTGGGCTGGATTTTGGGTCCTGCAATAGTAGAAGTTAGAATACGGTTTACAACTGGTTCAAATAAATCGGTTGGTGTACTTACTGCCAAAGTGGAGTTGAAGCTTGGGTCTAGAGCTCTGCATCTATCATGGATCCCTTGGCAGAAGAGATGAGCATGCCATTGTTGCCACCAGTGATCGAAAGTTTCATGGGACATGAATATGAGACTCCAATGTTCTACAGTGTAAGTTGGCAAGTCTGCTCCTAATGAGAAGACCTTGTTGGCTTCCAGCATCTCAGTGATTTCTTCTCTGGGCCTCAGGAGATGTAGAAATGGAAGCTTGGGGGGCAGTTGGCTGAAAACCAGTTGTCTTGCTGCAACATTGGGATAATAGAATTCATATGAAGGCCAGCTGGGCTCATTACTGCTACTACCCCGGAGGTGTTTGAAATCAACTGGCAGGGTGCAGGGCTTTATGATTATGTTGAAGATTTCAGTGGCTCCAGCATCAGAGCATCCTGTACTGAATCTGAATGTGTAAGACATTGAGAAATCATTGTCATCTTCATATGGGAACCAAATCAAGGTATCTGGCCCCAAGCCTCTATAGAGTTTCTCAAGCAGAATCCCTCGGTTCATGTTGATGATGATGGATGAGGCAGCTTCTCCAAAGTTCTGACAGCCCCTGGTAATCTGGTTGCTATCTTCCTCTGTATAGTTGATAGAGGGGTAATTGAGGTTGTTGAGGTTCGGCCTGACCATCCTGTGCAGATATAAGTTGAGCCATAATTAAATCAACCACCAGGGACCTGTTATGCACTTTACTTCTTCCCCTTTTAGCAGATAACCAGCAACTCGGTTCATCAGCCTGTAGGCAGACCCCAACAGTATTTTACCTAAGGGGATGGAATTGCCTTGAGCTAATTTTTCTGCAAGGGCCTTGAAGGGATATGCCGGTCCCAAGGGAGCGCCACAGAAGACGAATCTTTGCAGCCACAAGATCAAGAAGGCTATGTATTCCTTATCACTGATGCTGGAAGTTGTTTGCTGGTGGATTCTGATGTAGCCGGTCCAGCCCTTGTACTCGTTCAGTTTGGGGAACTTCTTTTCGCCACTTGAGAGGAGATCCCACAGTTGAAAAGATCCGGTGATTTGAAGGCCAGTCAGCATGTGAATATCGCCCAAGGTGATGCTCATTGGCCCGTCTTCAAATACAAAGCCGTTGAGAGAATTGGACCAGAAGTAACTTGCAGCAACCAAGAGGGGTTCATTCTTTTTCATGTCACATAGAGAGAGGTCAAGACACTGGCTCAGGTTGCGCAACTCCCAGTCTCCTCTTTTCCTTTCTGAGATTCGGCAGAACCAATTTCTCCATCCGCTAGGTATGCTTGGCCAGTTCCGGAAGGGTTGCCTGGACCATGAAGATGCATCCACCAGCGGGCTTCTAAAGGGGATCTGATTGGTTTCTTGATTGATAAACTCCGCGGGGTTGGAGTCACCCATCGGTCCCAAGAAGAAGGCGGTCGGAACATCCCTCAGTGGAATCAAGATATCATTTTCAGGTCCTGAGGCAGATGGGTGATAGGTGTGACCGATCGAATGAAGATTCATGATTGGAAAATAGATTGGTAAGATTCATACCTCGGGAATCTCAGAAGGGGTCGCCATTGCTTGCGGACTCTTGAAAGCGGCGGATCGAGGCTGGAGGAACAACAGAGGATTTCTTGGCTAGGGTTTCGGTTTGCGGAAGTTTTGAAGTGCTGAGCAGGAAACTGCGATTCGGTTACGTTTTGAAGACGGAGATCGATTGAGGCTCAGTTCTAATTTTGGAATAAAACCAGTTTATCCCAAAATTGGGGGCATGTGTTTACACCAAAATCTGGACCGAGTGCAGATAGCCAATTTCGGAGCAGAGGCCCAGACAGATAGTCGATCGGGTCCTGGAATCGACTGTTAGCTTGATTATGTGCATGGGTTAGTTATCGGCTCTAACTAATTTGACATCTTAGTTAGATTCATTAAGTTATCAAGATGTTATTTGTTGTTTATTGTTTATTTATCAATATAACATCTCTTTGCCCGATCAGGATTGCATAATATTGCCCTTAGATCCACATAAAAAATATTATTTATGTCTCATCCATGTTTATGCTTTATAATGATATTCACTCGATTCGGCCAGTACTATCGTAATCTTGTTCGTACGTGATGAGAGAGCTGAGCAAGAGTCGATTTGAATGAATGCAGAGCCGCCGGCCTTCTAGACCAGCTTCGTATTCTTTAGATCTACTTGTGATTATTTTCGGGAATAAATCTAAATTGATGCAAAGCCGCAGACCTTCTAGACCAGCTTCGTATCAATCTTAGGTTTATATTTGGAACTAATCACTGCTAAGTTTTCTGCTTCATGGACCCTGGATCGGCTAATTAGCCGATGCAGTTGTGCTTCACGAGAAGAACCAGTTAACCGATTGTTCCTCGCCAAATCGGCTAAATAGCCTATTTCTGTCTGTTTGACGTTCAGACAGTCTGAACTGAATGATTCGACATGTTAACATTAATCGATTATGCTTCAATATGTTACATCTACCTGCATAGACTTATTTTATGTAAATTGATCTATTTGACCATACGTACCAATCGATTATGCATCAATTCAGTATCTATTTTCATAGCAAAACATGCATACATGTCGGAATCGACTCTTTATTCGATTTCCGATTAAATCGGCTCTCAGAGCCAAAATAGTTGGAACTACCTGGACTCACCAGTTAGTTACGCCCTATGATTACTGATTACTATTTTTTCCTTGTCAATTGCAGGTCAAATTGACTGGCACACCTGAGGGTTATCGGCACTCTCTGTTCGGGTTTGAAGCTAGCTGGATCTTGGAAGCTCTGACGCTTTTGAGATCGTATCCGGCTTCGCTGGTGTGTTGTGACACAAGAACCACATTTTGTGCCAACATCTCTTTAATTATTGCATTGGCATATTTCCCTTCTTCATGCATTGAGTCAATTAATTGTTAGATGCATGTTTAAATTTATGTCTTGCATTTAATTAATTGTTAGAAGCATGTTTAAATTTATGTCTTGCATTTAATAAAAACCATAATAAAGGAGAGGTTAAAAAAATTAATAATAATAAAATAAAATAAATTTGGTTTATCATAGTAGCAATAAATGAAAGTAGAATACAAAGGAAAACCTAGTGATCATAATAAGATGCAAAGGAGGAAACAACCAGACCAAGAGGAGAATCCGATCCTGGAGAAGAAGCTAGCTTGGGGGAGCCGTCATCCTTGCCAAGGTATGGTTTCTAACCCCAGCTCTTTTTCTTAATTACTGTGAGCTATAATGTTCTTGTATAACAATAAATAAATGAAAATAATGGTAAGATGAGAAAAGAATATGATATGTCTTTGTTGAAATGATGAACAATTGCTCAATGATGATTTACAAAATCTTGTCATACAATCCTTACTATGAAAGTTTTGAGTGTGATATCTGAATTCTGTCTTAAGTCAAACACTATTGTGGGTTGCACATGCTAATAACTTAAGTTATGCTCTTGCAAGATTGAAATTGGTATAAGTAGAATTTTTACCTGACCTTAGGAATGAGTGAGAACCAACTAGAGATTTTGATTTATAAAATTTAAATTCTTGCTCATGGTTCCTTTATGGAATTAAATACCTACCATCAGGCCATACATCCACAAAATACTAAAACCACCAAAAGAAAGAGCCCTTGTCTGCTTTGACCTTGCTTAGACCTTATTTGATTTAGGTAGAGAAACTAGTCATATTCTTTGATTAAGATCACGTACACATGCCGCCTATATATTACTTCTACACTGGAAGTACACATCTATGCTCCACACACCAAATGAGACAACCAACCACAATCAACTTTTGTCCTTTTGATAGATGGGGAGTATAGGTTACTAAAAAAAAGAGAAAGGGAGCAAATGCTCAAGGAAAACAAAAGAGAACAAATGTCCCATGGGCAGATGCCCATATCCCTTCTTAAAAAAACTATGTATCCAGTAACTTTGCTCTCCACTGTCTAAGGCAAAGGAATAAGTCTCAAGGAGCCCACCAAATAATTTACACTTGCACTTCTTGGTCATGTTTTATGACTTGTTGCTCCTGTGATCTAAGAGTCTAATCTTGCAATATATTCAGTTCAAGTATGCTTTGCTTCAATCCTATAAACCCTACATAAGCTTAGGATAGACATGAAAAGCTCTTTTGAGCTATTGTGAGGTCCATCACACTAAGGAGTGGTTGAGAGTGCCATTAAAGGAACCAAAACAAGATTTTCTTTTTCAAAAGAATAAAAACTCTGTAGTGAATGGTCTCACTCTACCAAAGTAAGGGATGAAGTATCTACTAATCTATGCTATCTTGTTTTTGCATAACCCATGGTAAAAAAGCTATAAGCCCCATATAGTTAAGACATAAGATGAATTTCTGAATCATGCTCAATACTAGAATAGTGTTGGTTTGTATGCAAGATCTTTGTGAATTGTTACATTAAAGAAATTCTTGATCCAACATTGCCATGTTAAATCATGTCTTTGCTTGAGGACAAGCAAAAGGTTAGCTTAGGGGAGTTTGTTGACGGTCGCTAACACCCTATTTTACTGTCAACATTTCACCCATAATCAAGGTAAAACATCATGAAATGCAAAGAAACCACCTTGAAACTTACCTAGTTCCACATGTTCTTGGAGAAATCCGTGTATGCAGGAAAAATGGTGAAACAAGGCAAAAATGAAGCATGCCAAGATAGCTTGACACCACAGCTGCCACATGGGAGCCAGAGGGGGGCGCCCGCCCTGCCAAGTAGGGCGCCCGCCCTTTCCAAAGTGCCAAATGGCACTTGCCACCTTACTGATCCGTGTGCCAACCTCCCAAATGGTTTGTGGCACATTGGAACAACATCAACGGCTCAGATACATGGCATGAGGATTCGGTGGCCCTATCAACAGGGTGCCCACCCTGTCAAAGTTGAGTGCCACGTCCACAATCCGAGGGAAGGTGTCCAGGAGTCATCTACACCATCAATTGAAGTTGGTTTTCATCCAACGGTGATCAAGTGAAGTGCCATGGATTTAAGGACCCACATGTCATCCTTCCAGGGGTTGCAAACCGCCTTTCCAAGCCACCAACCGACTTTGCAACATCCTATGGGGAGGAATGAGAGCCGCTAGATGCAAGACAGTGGATCCAAGGGGGCGCCTGCCCCCCTAGGAGGGCAACCGCCCTGCTCTTTCGCGCCACCGACCTCCAGGAGCTCTACAAGTACCCCTGGTGCACTCCTACACTATAAATAGGGCTAGGATTCTCACTTGTAAGTTGAAACACCTAGGAACACACAAGAAACACTAGAAATACACTAGGGAATCCACTTGAGATTCAGCTCAGTAGCTCCTCTCTCTCTAGCAAAGCTCTGCTCTTAGGAATAGTGCTAGCTAGAGAAGAGTAGAGTGTTGGAGAGAAGTCGAGAGAAGGAAGAAGTCTGTGGTGGAGCCGGGCTTGTCGGCAACCTCCTCTGCGGTGTTCGTCACTCTTATCGGTAATAAACCCTTCTTCATTTACTATTGTTTTACTTTAAGTAGCTCTATACTTGCTCATTGCTTGGTTAGAGTGCTCTAATTCCTTGGCCAGAGTTGGAGTAGTAAGTTTTATAGATTAAGTGTGGTGCTTAGGCTATAACTTACCCTTGAGTGCCACTAGGCCCATGGATAGTAGTGGTAGGTGCTAGGTGGTGACAGCCCTAGGATCCTCTGTGTTCCACCACGTTTGGCCCAGTATCCGGTATAAGCGTAGGACTTCGGGACGTAAGGTGCCTAATCACTCGAACCCCGGCGAGTTTAGGACTTTGCGTGTCCCAAGTATAGCAGTCTCTTTGGTATAACAATCATTTGATCTTTTACTGAGATAGAGTTCTCCCCCAAAACTCCAGAGCTACCTAGTGCGTGTTTCCACCTTAGTTATACTTCATTGATTTATCCATATCTAGATCCTTGATTATCAGATCCTTAGAATCACAAACCCAGCCTTCCTTTGGGAAAAATATAAATTCGTCACCTGGTACTCCCAGGTAAAGTGCTACACGATAGTTCTGTGCGCTTGCTGAATTCCATCACCTATCCTATAGAGTTACCCATAGCATTTTTGGCCAACAATCACATACTTTGAGCATAGGGATTGACAACCCCGTTGATTGCGTTGAGAAGTATTGTTGCCATTGCTAGAGGATAGATTTGGCTACCTTCTTTTGATAGCATTAGTAACTGTCAATAGTAGGTGGATGGGGAAAGGACCCCGGCAACACCTCCACCCATTTTGTGGGACGGAGGGAACGCCACGCGCCACTCCCGCCAAGCTAGGCGGGGGAGGCGCAACCGCGTCAACCCAAGCCTCGCTACGGGAGACGCGACCGACCCTGTGCCCCCTGCGCGGGACATCACCTCCATGCTCACCACAAGCCCAACGCCGCGAACGGTGGTAGCGCCACGCCACCCCACCACTCCGCGGAGAAATGTGGGAGGGGCCACGACATCGCCCGCCATTTCCCTTCGTCCACACTGGGAAAGGCCGACGGCGCCCTCTCCATTTCCCTTTGGGCTTTGCAGTGCTGCGGACGCCCACGTCCTACCGTTCGTGCGTACCAGCGCGACCAGGCGATGGCGTCTGTCCATCGCCTGGAGGGTCTGGACAACCTCAACGACTCTCCACCATCCTCTCCAGTGAGCACTCCCAGGGCATGTAGCAGCGGGGAGTCCAACTCTAGCACCAGCTGCACCCTTCCAGAGTACCAGGAGGGATGGGACCGCTACGGCCGCGTCTCGCCATCGTGGTGGGATCTCAGTAGCGACGACGACGATGACTTCTGGGTGAACCTGGACTTCTCTGGCGTCCACAACCCCCAAGCTCTACTCCCCCTCAATGACGCAAGTGATAACACCCTCAGCGTCTGCGACTCCGACGAGAGCCTCATCGACCCCTCCCGGGAGTGCTATCACTTAGTGCACCCAGAGGAAGCCGTGCTGGAGGATGTCCACACAGAGGAGGAGGAAGACACTCTGGCAGAGCAGCCACAGCTGCATACGCCACCTCCACCATCTCCTGGCCCCACGCCTTCGAAGGACCCGGGGGCTGGAACGTCCCGTCCCTCCCATCGTTCTCCGGAGCTAGAGCAACTCCGGGAGCTTGAAGCTAGGATGGACGGGGACCGCTTGTGCCTCGCCCAGCTCTGAGCCGCGCTGGAGCACAAGGAGGAGCGGGGAGATGGCGGAGCAGCGCGACGCCGAGCCCACGACGTCTAGACCCGCATCATCGCCGATGACGGGGCTGGATTACTAGTGCGGGAACCCCGGGCAAGCCGGAAGCTCGCAGAGGCTGAAATACTCCTCCGGAGCATGCTTGAGCCCTCCAACACGGAGGCCCGGCAGCTTAGGAACCAGCTCAAAGACCTCTTGGAGGACGTCATTGTCCTCCAGGCAGAAAGCTCGGTATCACAGCACCATGGAGCCGAGGAACTCAACGTGGCGCCCCAACGCGCCATGAAAGAGAGGCCTCAGTGCATCTCGAGTCACCGAGGGCCCCTCAGTTCACCAGCGGCTTGGCAAGGACATCGACGTCCGCGCCATTCTTTAGGCCGTCAGGCGACGAAAGACTGACGGGGCCGCACGAGGCTACAACGTCCACCAGGGAGGATGCTACGACTCCGACAAGGATCGTGCGCCCTCACCTGAGCCACCGGGTCCTCAAGTCTTCAGCGAGGCCATCCGGAGGGCCAAGTTTCCACCCCGGTTTCGACAACCGGTGAACATCGCCAAATACTCAGGGGAGACGAACCCCGAGCTTTGGCTAGCGGATTATCGTCTTGTGTGCCAGCTGGGTGGCGCATAGGATGATCTCATCATCATCCACAACCTACCTCTGTTCCTGGCCGACTCTGCGAGAGCCTGGCTGGAACATCTGCCCCTCGCCTGATCTTCGACTGGAGCGATCTGGTCAAGATTTTTGTGGGGAACTTCTAGGGCACCTACGTGCGCCCTGGCAACTCTTGGGACCTCTCCAGTGGCAAGCAGAAATTGGGCGAGTCCCTCAGGGACTACATCCGGCGATTCCCCAAGCTGTACAACGAGCTGCCCTAGGTCACCGACTCCGACGTCGTCGGAGCCTTTGCTGCAGGGACGACCTGCAAAGAGCTAGTTCATGAGCTAGGGCGTCAAACCCCCACAAGCATCGCCGAGCTCATGAAGATAGCTACCAGCTTCGCCTCGGGCGACGAGGCAGTGGGAGCCCTCTTCTCCGACCCCAAGGGCAAGCGGAAGGAGGAAGCCCCCGAGCGCTCCTCCTCCCGAGCCCCGAACAACAAGAAGAAGAAGGGGAAGGGGAAGGCCCCCTCCACAACGAAACCCTGGTTGCGGCTGCCGAGCCTAGGGCGAAACAGCCGCCCGTGGCCGCTTCGACGAGATGCTCTCCAAGCCGTGCCCTTACTACAAGGGTCAGGTGAATCACACGCTCGGAGCGTGTGTGATGCTCAAGAAGCATTACGGGTGGCAGGCGTTCAGGGACGACGCCGACAAGACGCCTGCAGAGGACAAGGAAAACCAGGGGGAAGGACGACGAGTTCCCCCCCGTCGACAAGTGCCTCATGACCTTCGGTGGGCCCGGAACCGCTCCTACGCCACGCCAGCGAAAGCACGAGCGTCGAGAGGTTTACTCCATCGGGCCAGCGACCCCACGCTCCCTCAACTAGTTCCTCGACGCCATCACCTTCAGCCGGGACGATCGCCCGGACCACATCCCAGTGCTGGGGCGTTACCCGCTTGTTGTCGGCCCCATTGTCGGCAATACGCGGCTCACCAAGGTCCTCATGGATGGAGGCAGTGGCCTCAACATCCTGTACGCTGAGACCCTCGACTTGATGGGGATTAGCCGTTCTCTTCTCCGAGCAACGACATCCCTATTCCACGGGATAGTTCCGGGGAAGAGCGTACAACCCCTTGGGCAGATCGACCTGCCCATCTACTTCGGGACTCCTGACAACTTCAGGAAGGAGACCCTCACGTTCGAGGTGGTAGGCTTCCGCGGCACCTACCACGCCATCCTCGGGAGGCCATGCTATGCCAAGTTCATGGCCTCCCGAACTACACCTACCTCAAGCTCAAGATGCCGGGGCCCAAGGGGGTCATCAACGTCGGCGCCTCCTACCAGCACGCCTACCAGTGCGACGTTGAGAGCTGCGAATATGCCAACACACTGGTGGAGTCCAAGGCTCTCATCACCGACCTCGAGGAGCTAGCCAAGGAGGTTCCCGACCCCAAGAAGACAACAGGCACTTTCGAGCTCGTTGAAGGGGTGAAGGAGGTGCCCCTCAACACTGGCTCATCTGATGGCAAGGTGCTGAAGATCAGCGCCACCCTTGACCCGAAATAGGAAGCCATGCTCGTTGACTTCCTCCGCAAGCACGCCGATGTGTTTGCTTGGAGTCCCTCGGACAACCCGGGCATCCCGAGGGAGGTCGCCAAGCACTCCTTAGACATCCGGGCCGGGTCCAAGCCGGTGAAGCAGCGCCTGCGCCGATTCAATGAGGAGAAGCACCGGGCCATCGGGGAGGAGGTGCAGAAGCTTTTGGCGACCGGATTCATCAAGGAGGTCTTCCATCCAGAGTGGTTAGCTAATCCTATCTTAGTTAAAAAAGAATGGAAAATGGAGAATGTGTGTAGATTACACTAGTTTAAATAAAGCATGTCCTAAATATCCATTTCCATTACCTCGTATTGATCAAATAGTTGACTCCACTGCTGGTTGCGAATGACTTAGGTTTCTTGATGCATATTCTGGTTACCACCAAATTCGTATGAAAGAGTCCGACGAACTAGCGACTTCTTTCATCACCCCCTTTGGCACGTATTGCTACGTAACCATGCCATTTGGCCTAAAAAAACGTGGGCGCAACTTATCAGCGTTGCATGCTCAAAGTTTTTGGGGACCTCATCGGGTGAACCGTTGAGTCTTACGTAGACAATATCATGATAAAATCTAGGAAGGCAGACGACTTGGTAGCCGACCAAGAAGAGGCGTCCGAATGCCTCAAAAAGAAAAGCATAAAGCTCAACCCCGAGAAATGCGTTTTTGGGGTCCCCCGGGGCATGCTGCTCGGGTTTATCGTTTTCGAGCATGGCATCGAGGCCAACCCGAAAAAGATATCGGCCATCACTCGGATGGGGCCGATTCGCAACCTCAAATGCGTACAAAAGCTGATGGGGTGTCTTGTAGCCCTAAGCCGATTCATTTCGCGACTCGGCGAAAAAGGTCTGCCTCTGTATCAGCTGCTGAAGAAAACCGAGCGCTTGACCTGGACCTCCGAGGCCCAGGAAGCCCTCGAAAGGCTTAAGGCTATGCTTTCAGAAGCTCCGGTGCTCGTGCCATCCACCGAAGGGGAGGACCTCCTGCTATACGTCGCTGCCACTAACCAAGTTGTGAGTGCAGCAATCGTCCGCGGGAGGAAGGACACGCGCTGCCTGTCCAGTGGCCAATCTACTTCATCAGCGAGGTCTTGTTCGAAACCAAGACATGCTACCCCCAAATCCAGAAGCTGGTGTATGCGATCGTCCTCGCTCGGCACAAGCTACGGCACTACTTCGAATCCCACCCCATGACCGTGGTATTGTTGACACTTCTTAGCGCAACCACCAGAGACAGGGTGTTAAGCTATCTCTGATAACGGTGCCAGAAGTGCCCTGAGGGTATTTCTTATGTCTATTGGATAATTCTGCAAGCGCACAGAATATACCGCTGTAGCACTTCACCTAGGAGTATTCTAAGGTATCGTTATTTATTTTTATCCCAAGAGAAAGCGGTTGCTAGGAATAATTAAAAAAAAGAGAGAGATCCTTAAGTCTATAGCAACTTAGTATCAACTAGTGATAGGAGGTAAATCGGTATATAGAGGAAGGGGTAATGACACCATGACACAACAAGGTTTTAGGATAACTAAAGATAACTAGTAGAGTATAGCTAGGTGGGAGGACAACGAGTGAGTATAAGACTCCTATGACACTTACTTTACTCTTGTGAACTATCTTATCAAATGGATGAATTATACTAAGACAGCTACCTTACTTCGGTTTGTAGGGGGTAGTGCGAAACAATAGAGGATATAACCTCTACCCGAAGCGCCTACTCTTTTATGGGAGCCTACCTTTTAAGAACTTGCCTAAAACACGTGGAGGGATACTAAGACTAGACAGGGCTGTCACCACCTGCTAGCACCCACAAACAATCCGTGCGACAAGCGGCATTCAAAGGACAAGATCTAGTATAAGCACCACGCTTACACTAAGCCTTACTACTCTAGTTGCGTACCAACAACTAAAGCACCCTATGACAGGCGATGAACTACACACGTGAGCTGGTTACAGGATTACTATCTAATATAACTCAACTATAAGTTAAGACAAAACACAACAATACTATAAAGAATAGTAATGCATTAAGTAGAGACTTAATATAGTAAAGTAAAGATAATATATTGATAAAGGTAAAGTCTTATAGAAGGAAAGGTACAAGAGCTATACCAGACTCTCCAGCAGACGACTCCGGAGACTCCGAGGGTAGCTCGACTCGACTCTAACTCCCACACTAGACTAATACTACTACTACTACTAAAGAATGGAGCTTCTCTTGTCTCTTGTGGCTCTTGTGTGTCTTGGGTGTGTTGAAGAGAATGATGGCAGCCTCTATTTATAGGGTACAGTTGAGGGGCGTCACGTCAGCGATCCGCGTGCTCCTTGCCCCTCCACCCTTGGATGAACCGCCTCAATACCGACTTAGGATGGACGGTAGAGGTGATTTCATCACGTGGAAGACATGCAGGAAGGCGGTGGGGGCCAACCGACCTAGCCAGGCACCAGGGGGTTCTGCTGACCCTCTATGATAGGTGGGCCTGGCCAGTGTGGTCCCCACCAGTCATAGGTTGTTACCTTGTGCTGGTTCTGTCTTGATTGTATTGTTTCACGCCTTGATCCGTGTGCTTTGATTCTCCACCGTTGAATGGAAGCACATGTTGATTTGATGGTGGAATTGAGCTGGATAGAGTGTCACACGGATCCTACCACGTCACCAGAGACAAGTGGGCCCCATAGTAGGATTGGCCGACCCACACATGGGCCTACTCTGAGCTCTCCTCTCTTCTAGGTGATGTCTTGAGTCATTTGTTGAAGTGTGATGACTTGGTTCCCAAATACATGGTTCGGCCGACCCATAATATTGGGCTCCAAGTGCTCCAATTTGTTCTGTTTTGATCTTCCCTGTATTCACAAGCTAAGAGTACAAGTGGAACTAGTTATTGATAAAATATGTTCATGATATGTTTATTCTCCCTTGAATCCGAGGCCAGTTGACGGTGTTTGAATGTGGATTTTCATGGTATATCCACCGTCAACAAGATCCCCAGCTTAACCTTTGCTCGTCCCAAGCAAATAATTAAACTTAGCCTCGGTGGATCAGGAGTTGTTACAATGTTCATATTTCCTTAGTACCAAGTGCACAACAGAATACTTCTCTTTTGAATGGAAAAATTGGCTATAAAAATTTACTCATTTTACCTTAGTCCTTTATGGGGCTAATGACCTTTCCTTTGCCTTAGGTGGTTGAGAGACAGAACAGTTTAACTTGAGCACTAGTTTTCTCATTCTTTGCAAGTTTCATACTGGAGGTTTTAACAATGTTTTGCAAAAGAAAACTTAATGTTCCTCATATGGTTCTCTCATGTCTCTCAAATGGTGTATGATTCCTTACCAAGGCACAAAGTAAATGTTGCCTTCTCTTTATCATCCTACTTCTAAAAATGGCTTATGTGGAGCTTAAGGTAGGAATGAAAGAGTATAGCATACTTACTTTGCATATATTGTAGAGTCAAAACTTGAATCCAAAGAGAGAAGTGTCATGCCCTTAGATCAAGATGTGCAGGTGTGTGGAAAATATAAACTCTAGTGCTCCTCTATTTAAAATTGTATCTCTCTCTAATAAATTTTAGAGACATGGCTATCAATTTTCCTTTCTTTATTCATGAGCCTAGACTTGCTCATAAATTTTTATTTTCTTTTCTATGGACTCTCTTGTGTCCATTTTTCTTTCTTTTTCTTTTCATTTTGCATAGCCTTTTTGTCTCTTCTACCATAATAACTAAGAGAGATTTACTATGACTTTAACACATGGAGCATTTATTTGGTGGAAATGAAAGGCATGTGGTTGCAGTACTTCCAGCGTAGAAGCAGCATAAATATGAGTGGTGTGTATGTGATCTTGATCTTGGGAGCATAATAAGTCTCTCAATAAGGGTCAATAAGACTTGACAAAACTCATTGCAAAGTAAATAGCTTATGCGGAAGGTTTTAGACATGTATAACATATATGGCTGTGGTAGGAATTTATCACCATTGAGGAACAATAAGGTTTTGATTGATTAAGAAATAAATCTCCAGTAATCATGCATGCTTAGAACAATATTATAGCAGCTCTTGTTTCACTATATCATATCTCACAACAACTTAGACTTAGTTCTAGCACTTAGCATCCATAAAATTTTTTAGGTTCATGATAATTTTAAATGAGCCAAGTAATCCATACTCAAAGAAGTACTAAGTTGTAAACTAGGCATTAAAGAAACATTAATAGAGCAACTATTCATTATTTTCATAAGGAAGATAAACATTCCTGAGACATATGGGAATAAGGGAAATATTTCTGGTATTTTTATCTTATGCATTTTTTAAATGCAATAAATTAAAATAATGTAAATAGCTAGGATAAAATACTTACCTTGGTGGGGGAGAGGATCTATCCCAAGCTTGTCTTTTTGCTCATTGTGGTGGCGGGTAGTATTGGAACCATCCCGCCCAGCGTTGTGCTTCTTCATCTTGGATAGCTTACCATAGTTGGGCATTTTATTGCCCCATACTCAGAGTTGCATCTTGCTCAACTTGCATTGTGCCCATGTCGTTGATGAGTTGATCCATTTCCGATCCTTGGCTTCGACGACCCCTTGCCCGTGTGGACTGACGGGGAGTGCGCACTCTTGGAGTGTGCTGTTGAGGTCGTGCCGTGGACCCTAAAATGTCCATGGAACTTGCCTCATCGCCTTCTTCTTCATATCTCCCTGCAGCTCGTGATGTGCCGCCTTGCTCAAATTGAGCGGCTTGTGACATACTCCTAGTCACTCTTCTTGATCCTGCAATATTTTGGCTTCTTGCCTCTCGGTCCCAATTTATGGTTAGTGTACGCAGCGCATACAACCGACGTCTCTCACATGGGAGAGAGATTTCGGCTGTATGGCCGGGATAAATCATTTTAAGATCACCATTTTCATTTCTTTTTAGGACTTGAGCACTTATGAAGAAATCTTCGGTTACAATATCTCTAGGAGAAGCAATATATTCGAAGTAGTGTTTTCCATCTAGCAAGCCCATTGTTTCAGCAATACGAGTGATAAAAGAAGTAAAGAATATGGGTTCTCTTCTATGGAAAATACCAAGCCAAAAGCGGACTAAAATTTTAGCAGGTGAAACTTTTATTTTCTTAGTCATGGCATAGAGCAGTCTTAGTTCATCATTAAGAAGAATTTGCACATTAGAGCCAGGAAGAAGAGTTATGGCCATCCAATAACGGATCAAGCGCAAAGTGGGATTATGGATTTCATCAGTTTTAGGCTCAGAGAAATCATTGGATCTAGTTATAGCTTTCCAAAATTCAGCTTTATCAAATTTCCGTGTGGCATTTACTAGATCTAGATGACAATTGTTATCAAACCCAAGTGCCATACTAAAAACTTCCCAAGTTAAATTATACTCTTGGTTGAACATGCGAAAATAGACATTATTGTCAGTGGCTTGAAAAGAGCATAGGAATTCAATGGTGAGTTTTTCAATTCCAAGTTCTTGCACTTCCCAAAAGCTTTCCCACCCAATTATATTGAAAATAGTGTTAAATTCTGCGGTCATACCTGTGTTATCCAGAAGGACAGAGTTGATGATGCTGGTATGTTCATAACCGCGGTGTCGGATGGAGAGGTACCTTTGGTACTCTTCTTGGTTCAACATGAGGCTGCTCTCGGGGTCGAACGTCCTCTCGGGAGGCACTCCAAAGCTTCATCTTGGTGGAACTTCTCTTCCTTCATCTTCATCATGGCGGGGTCGTCGGGAGGAACTCCCTATGACACTCTTGGCCTTCTTGAATGCGGTAGAGAACTTCTTCATCCTGCAGCAATGAGATAACACACAAGAACACACTAGGACAACAGGGATTAGCGTTAGCTATCCCAATGTTAGTAGTCCTTGCGGGGTATGGCTACCTCCACAAACAAGTTGTTGAGAGTAGGACAAGCTTCTACTACTACAATATTTTTGGGTTTTTTGGTTTGAGTGGCTAACTACAACTAAACTTGAGAAAGAACTTGCTCAAATAGAGAGAAGAAGAGAGGTTGTGTGCTCGAGATGATTCAGCTGGTTTGGGTGTGGAATTGAGCACACAATGCAAGGGTATTTATAGGGTGAAGGGCTGGTGACCAGGCCACTAGGGCCAGGTCGGCCGACCCCACTATGACAGTGTTAGGGCTGCTTTCACCTTTGGACAGGGAATCTATTTGAATTCAAACACAACTTTGCAGACATGGCTTTAAACATGGGTCGGCTGACCCATGTTTGGTCCCCTTTTCAGCTTTAAACAGTGTGTTTCACTTTGTCCAGTAAAGCAAAGACTAGTGGTGGACCAAAAGTGATGAAATTTTCAGAGATTCCCTTATCTAGTGCTTTGTGAAAGAGAAAGGTGTATGACAAAAGTGGGGACATGCTTTAAAGTGATTCCCATGGACCATGGGAACACTAATGCATGCCAAAGTGTTCACTTTTCAGAATTTAGATGGTGGTGGATGTTGGATTCTCTTTGGAGTATGTGAAAGTGGGCATGACAAAAAGTTATCGGCCAAATTCAAATTGAACTGGTGATTAAAATTGAAACCGTGATCAGGACACCAGACCAACATCACCAGAGGTGAGTGGGCCCCATGATGGGGTCGGTCGACCCCGCAACACAGTTCTACTCAAGTTTTATTTATGTAATTATTTTATTCCGTCGAAATAAATTATTTCAAAATTTAAATATGAAATGCAATGCGAAAATGCAAGAATTGAAATGCGAAAAGTAAATATAAGATAAATACTAATTTATCTTACCAGCAAGGGCTCCATGTTTTAGGTCCGTAGAGTAGGACCTCTCCTTTTCGGGTTCATTCTTCGGTGCATCAATCGGTCCCAGAGATGGGGATCGTGACGATCGCACCTCTTTCTTCCGCAATTCCTTCTTGGTTGATGCTTGTGACTCAGTAGAGTCAGCCTTGTTTACCACCTCAGCCTTACTTACCAGTTCGGCCTTTTTGGCCTTTGGCGGTTGATTCTTTCGGCGGGGTGCATATTGTGGCTTATTTCTCCACAGGTTCTTCCTTGCCTGTTGCATTGACTTATAACCATTGAAAGGACATTTAATTCTCTTACCTGGGAGTTGGAAGTGGACTTGGCCGGATCCCACATAGATGATGGCATTCACGGTGTTCGAGGAACGGCCTTCCTAGGATGACGAGGACTTCGTCATCGTCCCCCATGTCAAGAATGATGAAGTCGGCGGGGATGTATTCGTCTTAAACTTTGGCAAGGATGTCCCTTGCCAATCCCTCGGGGAACCGGATGGATTGATCGGCCATCTGCAGTTTGACAAAAGTAGGGTACAAGGGTCCCCCTAGCAAATTCTCATACATTCCATTGGACATGATGTTTATTCCAGATCCAAGGTCGCAGAAGGCGTTATTGAAGGTTTGCGGCCCGATCTCGTAGGGTGATGGTAGGGTGGCCGGGGTCACTCTTCTTGGCCATGAATGGCGGGTCAAGAAAGCAACCCGGGTTTTGCCGAACCGGAGGCTTACCAAACCTCGTAGAGATTAACTTGACACCCTCAATTGGTTCCTCAGGTTTCCCAGGGATCTTACCTTGTTCGAAGGATGGGACGGCTGCTGCTATTTGTAACACCCCTGGTGTTACGCTAATTAAAACCTGCCATGTCATCATGATTGCATGTAGATCATCCCGCATAAACTCAAATTTTTACTTGTAACACCCGAAAAATTGCATTCTTTTAGATAGTGGGAATTTATTTAATCATGCAATTAGTTGATCACTCCAATATAGGGAAATAATAATTTTTCTCAAATATAAAATCAAACCTAGGTCATACACATGTATGATGCATTCATGCTGGAGCATTTCTTCTTTGTACTGTTGTAGATTATTTGAATTTCTCAAATATTTCAAAACCCAATTTGAAAATCCTTTTGGAAAATGGAAAGGAAATAGAGCAGAGCCCTTCCCCTCTCCTTTCTGGCCCGAGCAGCAGCTTGGCCTGTTTTCCACTCCCTGGCTAGCAGACCCAGGTCGGATGGCCCGAGGACAGCTCGGCCGACCTGCTCCCTCCCTTCCCCTTACCCCATCTGACTGACGAGTGGGACCCATGGGTCAGCCCTTCCTTCTACACCTCCCTCGCCGCGTGAACAGAGACGCCGCTGCCGTGTTCATCCGCCGTGGCCGAGCTCGCGCGCGCGAAGCGTCCCTCTGCCGTGACTGCCAGCCCGACCCCAGCACTCGGTGCTACCGATCTGTGGACCCACAGAACAGCCCCTCCCCTGTTTCCCTCTGCTGCTCGCCGAGAGTCCGACGCGGGCAAGAAAGAAACGGCCGAAGCCGAGTTCGTCGCCGCGCCGAGAGTCCGAAGTGGAGGAGAAACGGCCGAAGCCGATTTCTCCGCTCGCCGAGTTTGTTTCAATCTCCGAGATTGACGCCACACCTCGGGAGTATTTAAGCAGCGCCACACCCCCCGTAGCCGTCACCTAACCCTAGCCGCCTCTTCTCGCCGCCATTGCCGAGCTCCCGCGAGAACCGAGCAGCCGCCGCCGCGAGCAATTAGCTCGATTCGCCACCAATTTCCTCCCGGTAAGCCTTTGAGGAGCTTCGCTGTGATCTTATGAAGTTCCCGAGCACTTTTCCCCTTCGATTTGTGCACTGACCGCCTCCGCCGCCGTTGCAGAGATCCACTGTCCGCCGGATCACGCCGCGAGCTATCTCCGAGTCGATTTCCGATCTTCCCATCACCCTAGGTGAGCTTGCGACGCTCTTCCCAATCTATGGGTACCCTTCCCGACCTATTTCATGCATCGAAGGCCGAGTTCACCTTCCTCGGCGGCCCTACGGCCATGGCGCCGCCGTCGGTCTCTGTTTCCCGGCCGAGAGCACCGCCACCCCTCCCCTCTTTTAATCTAATCCGCCGATTTTGAATCGGACGGCCGCAGAGCAGCCCTTACCGATTCGGCCGGCGTTTTTGCGAATAACCCCCTGCAGTTTTAAGGCTTAGCCGCAGCCCTCAGCATATTCAGTAGCTTACGTTTGAAGATTTATTTATTCTCGGTATATATGAAAATGTGTTTTCAGATTTGAATTCAAAATTGTTTCATTTATAATTTCCACGTTTTAGCTCCGATTTGAACGATTCAAATTGCGTTAGATTCGTAATTTCATAATCTATCTGATGGTACCACTGTTTCATATATTTTTCCACTCTTAAAATTTGAGATTATATTTAATCTGTTATCATACTATTATAAATCTTGTAAAATTCATATCTTCCTCGTTTTAAATCCGATTTGCGCAAACTTGATATCGATGTGATCGTAGCAACGTGTAGATTTGTTTTATAACCTTTTCAATTTATTTTCTCTCTGTTGGTATACTGTTCTAATGAAAACTCTTGTTTGTATGCATGATTGCCCCTGTATGCGTGTGTGTTGTTATGATGGATCGAGTATAGACGGTGAGCTTTACGTGGGTGATCAAGATCAGTACTGCGACAACCCGGATCACCAGGAGTTTGCTGATCAAGGCAAGTATTAGTATGGATCATCCTTGTTGTCCTATTCACCAAATAAATAATTACATTTGCATGTGTCTTCCTTGTTAACCATAGCTACTTCCTAGTTTTGTTATCCTGTTCCTTGCAACCTATGGGATTATGCATGTGGTAATTGATGCTAGTGCGTTATTGATATCATGATCATGTGAACTTGATTAACTGATTCTGCAATATGAATGTAAGATGCCTTTTTAGCAACATGGAGCTAGAGGATTCGAGCATAGTTTTGTGATGCTCAAAATCCTTCACCTTTGATAATGATCTGTAAGTATGACACCGGGATTGACAGTGCAACTATGAGGGCTATATGGCTCTGGTTTTAGCTCAGTATGAGGACCTTTTCTAGCTTGTTAGAGGTTACCGAAAGGCGCAAGAGGGGCTTGCCGACTCGGGTATAGTGCGGCCTCTGTCCATATGTGTATAACCTACGTGACCTTGTGCCATATGGAAGGGGGGCTCTACATCTGCTTGCCGAGGAATCCTCGCGGCCCTAACATGCTAGACGAACCTTTGAAAGGCTTCATAGTGAAACCCTGCTCTCTCACCTTGGTAGTGTTATGGGAGTAATTACCCCGAGCAGATGGGAATCACGGCTCATAGTGAAACTGCACAACCTCTGCAGAGTGTAAAACTGGTATACTAGCCGAGCTCACGGTCAAGAGCGGCCTTGGACGTCTTATGGAGTAGTTGTTCTTTTGGGGTGATGCTTACTTATTGCTAAATCTACTTATTGCTGCTCATTAATTATGTTTACTATGATCATGAGAATGGGCATATTAACTTGTTGCTATCCAACTGCATAAAAGATGATTAATTAAAAGCAACCTGCTGTTAAACCGTGTCGACCTTTTGAGCCTCATGAACCCATGCTAGACTTGTTGAGTACGACATGTACTTACGCTTGTTTATTTTTCATTACTTGGTTAAAAATCCCGGATGGGTAACAGATGGTGATAGTGATGAAGACTATCCAGAGGACTACTAGACTTGTGCTTCACCAGTCGACGTCCCTGTGCTATGGAGCTACCGCGAGAGTTATCTTTATTTTCCGCTGTGTAATGACTTTGATATTATTCGCTATGTATTAAACATTGGTTATGATACAATTTATGTAATTTGTTGGCTTATGTGTGTGACTGATCTCTGGGCGCACATAAGATTATGCATCCCATTTTGTCCTTAAAATTGGGTGTGACAAATTGGTATCAGATCCGTGTTGACTGTAGGACGCAAGCCTAGTTAGCACTGGATAGCCCTTAGCTTTATTATCTCTTTTTACTCATTGTATTAATTTGTTACAAGTTTTTGCTGATATCCTACCCTTGTCCATTGCAAAATTTTAACTTAATCTTAATTCTTGTAGATGGCCAACCTTAAGCGCACTGCTCGCAAGCGTGTCATGCCACCTAAGAGGTACCTGCAGCGCTTCATCTCTGGCGGACGTGTTTCCCGACCAGAGGTACCCGTGGAAGATGTACCAGTGGAGGAGCCCCAGCAGGAGGTGCCCGCAGAGGAGCCCAGTGAAGAGCCCTTGGAAGACAGCTCTGAAGACGTATCTATGAGGGACCCTCAGAAATATGAACCCGAGAAGGTGGAGCCGCAGGGAGACCAAGGTTGTGCTGGCGATCCTGATGACAAAGATGATGGAGGCGACTCGGATGACTCCGACAACCCCGATGACGATGGCGACGATGATGGAGACCAAGGTGGAAAACCCTGGGTGGGAATGATTCACTATGATCATCATGGTGATGACTACTACCACCCGCTGCTTCTCGACTTGGTGCGCCGCTTCTACCCCAACGCCTCGGTGCTGTACAAGACGGAGTACTGGAAGCATCCTGACTACGCCGCCTACTATGAGACGAGGGTGTACATCAAGGAGGGAAGCCAGGTGAAGAATATTCACTATGCTGTCTCCATTCGACTCTCCAAAGCTGCCGCCATCAAGGATGCCGCACGACAAGCTCTTATGGTGCACCGCCATGAGAATTGGGACATCATCAAGTGGGAGATGCACCGCTACCTTCCCCGCCGTCAGAGTGGCCAAGCTAACTGCAGTATCGCCGGTCCACTTGGAGAAGTGAACGCCCGACTCCACGCTGCCTTGGAATGTTTGGCTCAGACCAACACTTTTCTGGACCAGACACTGGATGAGCTGAACACCAGGTCTGAAGCTAACTACAAGCTCAGCCGGGTAGTGGATGGGTTGAACAGGCAACTCGGTGTTGGACCCCCTCCGCCATCACCAAGGTGTCCAGCTGAATCGCCGCCAAGGAACCGAGGAGACCATGGAGAGGCTCACACCCGCACCGACATCGATCCCTAGGGGAGTTACCCCCAGTTAGTAGCAAAAGACGCTAGAAGCGCAAGTTGAGTCAAGTCGAGTCTAGTTCGTGTCTTGTGAACTTTTGTGCTAGATTGCTTTTCCTTATGAACAATGTTTGATTTGGAGTTTGTAATGAGTGCTGAGATTTTGGGCATGTCCGCAAATCTCTTTATATAGGTTTGAATTAATGCATAATAGTTTGGGTTGATTATCTCAGTTTCCAGCAGTGCTGTTTTTCAGACCTCTCTGCCTTAGTTATATTTCCTATTTAATTATAAACGACCAAAAATCATGAGAAATTTTTGTGAAAAACTAGACTTCTGTAGTTTCTTTGGCCGCAAGAATCATCTCAATATCAGTTACGGTTTGGGAGAAACAAATGTCACAAGACAAAGTTCTGCGCTGTCTGTTACTCTGAAACAGTTCGAATCAAATTTGTTTTGATAAACTTAACGACAGAATCTGGAGAGGTGGTATGAATAAAAGTTGTAGAGTTTTTCTCATGCTTTCCAACCCTGTATAGCATGTCTCTGTTTGATTTCGGGAACTCCAGATATGACTATTTTTCTACTCTGCCGTTGTTGGATCGCGCCCAGAATTTTCCATTCTAGTCTTTTAAGTGTTATTTCAATGGAAAAGAATTCTAAACCTCACTTCAATGATTTGAACAGCAGATGGCCCACACCAGGAGGAACCCAAGGGGTGATGGTACCTCTGAAGGAAATGCTAATCCACCACCACCTCCGCCACAGCCTAGCATGGAGCAGCTGATGATGATGCAAACACAACTGATGCAGCAGATGGCCCAGAACATTCAACTGCTACAGCAAAACAATGGCAATGGGAACCCACCTCCACCACCCCATGACAAGAGAAGCGAATTCTTGAAGGGACGCCCGCCCACCTTCGATCATTCCAGTGATCCTCTCCAAGCTGATGATTGGCTGCGTGCAATAGAAAGGCAGCTGGAGATCGCCCAATGCAACGACGTCGAGAAAGTTCTCTATGCATCCGGGCAGTTGCAGGGAGCTGCTCTGGATTGGTGGGAGTCTTTCCGTTTTGGACGTGCCGACCCCATCTCTTGGCAGCAATTCCGTGAGGGATTCCGCAATCATCATGTGCCTGCAGGGTTGATGAAGTTGAAGAAGAAGGAGTTTCTTTTTCTGAAGCAGGGAGGAATGCTAGTTGCCGAGTACCGTGACCAGTTCATCCAATTGTCGCGCTATGCTCCAAAAGAGGTTGAAGATGATGCCAAGAAGCAAGAGCTCTTCTTGGAAGGACTAAATGATCATCTCCAGTACCAGTTGCTCTCCCACACTTTCGCCAACTTCCAACAGTTGGTAGACGAAGCTTTGATCATCGAGAGCAAGCGCCGTGAGATAGATGAGAAGAAGAAGAAGAGGAAGTTTCAGGGGCAGTCGTCTGGAAGCAACAGCCGCTTCCGTAACAACCAACAGCAGCCTCAGCAGCAACAACGTTTCCAGGGACAGTCTGGATTCAAGAACAATTTCCAGAATCAACAACGTTCCCAGAACCAGCAGCGTTCCCAGTACCAGCAACAAGGTGGCAATCAGGCGCCACAACTGACTGCTCCCAACAACATCCCAGTGAAGAATGGTGCCCCCAACAAGTGTTTCCGCTGTGGCAAAGAAGGACATTTGTCCTAGAATTGTCCTGAGAAGCAGAATCCCCAAGCCTCCCAGAAGCAGAACAACCAGCAGAGAGTGCCACCTCGCACCGGGAAGGTGAACCATGTGACGGTTGATACGGCACAGGAGACTCCAGAGGTCATGATGGGTACGTTCAATATCGACTCCATCCCCGCTACAGTTCTTTTTGACTCTGGTGCTTCGCATACTTTCATTTCGCACACATTTGTTAGAAAGCATGGTATTCCCCTTAGTGTCATGAAACATCCTATTATGGTTTCTTCTCCGGGTGGTGTTATGCAAGCTACTCTTCAGTGTCTCTCGATTACTGTCTCATTAAGGGAGGTAGAATTCGAGATAACCCCTACTGTGCTAAATACTGCCGGAATTGATCTTATCCTAGGTATGGATTGGATGAAGAAATACAACACGAACATAGGGTGTAAGGAGAAGGTTGTAACTGTCACTACACCAAAGGGAGATGAGGTCCGAGTTGAGGTTGCTCTGCAAGTGCAACAACAAGCCACAGTACATCAGCTCCGAGAAGAAGTGCAGCTGGATAACTCAGTGGTGGATGAGTTTGAAGACGTGTTTCCAGATGAGTTACCAGGTATGCCGCCTGATCGTGACATTGAATTTATCATTGAGTTGTTACCTGGTACTGCACCTATAGCTAAATGTCCATATAGAATGGGAGTTAAAGAATTAGAAGAACTTAAGAAACAAATCAAAGAACTGTCAGAAAAAGGTTTCATTCGTCCTAGTTCTTCACCTTGGGGAGCCCTGGTTATTTTTGTTGATAAGAAAGATGGTAGTCAAAGGATGTGTGTTGATTATCGGTCACTGAATGAGGTCACCATTAAGAACAAGTATCCGTTGCCTAGAATTGACGACTTATTTGATCAGTTGAGAGGTGCTTGTGTGTTCTCCAAGATTGATCTCCGTTCAGGTTATCATCAGTTGAAGATTCGTGACTCTGATATACCTAAGACTGCATTCACTACTCGGTATGGACTGTATGAGTATACGGTAATGTCTTTTGGTTTGACTAATGCACCTGCCTACTTCATGTATCTGATGAACAAGGTATTCATGGAATTCTTGGATAAGTTTGTTGTGGTGTTCATTGATGATATCTTGATCTACTCCAAGAATGAAGAAGAGCATGCCGAGCATCTGAGATTGGTTTTGCAGAAGCTCAGAGAACATAAGCTGTGTGCCAAGCGAAGCAAGTGCGAGTTTTGGTTAAGAGAAGTTGCTTTTCTAGGACATATTGTGTCCAATGGTGGAATTTCTGTAGACCCAAACAAGGTGGCAGACGTGTTGAATTGTAAGCCGCCAACTGATGTGACTGGCATTCGTAGTTTTCTTGGTTTAGCTGGTTACTACCGAAGGTTCATTGAAGGATTCTCCAAGCTTGCGAAGCCAATGACTTCCTTGCTAGAGAAGAATGCCAAGTTTGTGTGGTCTGAGAAGTGCCAAGCTAGTTTTGAAGAATTGAAGAAGAGATTGACAACAGCCCCAGTGTTGGTTTTGCCAGATCTGAGTAAGAAGTTCTCTATCTATTGTGATGCTTCCCGCCTAGGTCTTGGTTGTGTTCTCATGCAAGAAGGAAGAGTCGTAGCATATGCATCGAGACAGTTGAGGAAGCATGAGTTGAATTATCCTACTCATGATTTGGAGCTAGCAGCTGTGGTTCACGCTCTGAAGTTATGGAGGCATTATCTGATTGGTCATAAGTGTGACATCTATACAGATCATAAGAGCTTGAAGTATATCTTCACCCAGTCAGAGTTGAATTTGAGGCAACGTCGTTGGCTGGAATTGATAAAGGATTATGACCTGGAATTGCATTATCATCCAGGCAAAGCAAATGTTGTGGCCGATGCTCTTAGTAGAAAAAGTTATGCTAATGAGATTCGAACAACCACTATTCCAGCAGAGTTGTGTGCAGAGATGGAGCGTCTCAACATGGGAATTGTGATCAATGCTGTTGAGATGGAGGTTGAACCCACACTAGAGCAAGAGATACGAAAGGCTCAGTTGGATGATGAGAAGCTCAAAGAAATAGCAGAGAACATTGTGGTTGGAAAATCACCCGGATTCAGGCTAGATGAGAATGGAACCTTATGGTTTGGGAAGAGACTCTGTGTACCTGAAGTGAGATCCATCCGAGACGCTATATTGCGTGAAGCTCATGAGTCAGCATATTCTATACACCCAGGAAGTACCAAGATGTATTTGGATCTGAAGGAAAAATATTGGTGGGTTGGACTGAAGCGTGATGTAGCAGAATATGTGGCTATATGTGATACCTGTCAGAGAGTTAAAGCTGAACACCAGAGACCTGCAGGATTGCTACAACCACTAAAGATACCTGAGTGGAAGTGGGAAGAAGTCGGTATGGACTTCATAGTTGGATTGCCATGTACTCAGAGAGGTTATGATTCAATCTGGGTAATTGTGGATCGACTGACTAAAGTGGCTCATTTCCTTCCAGTCAAGACCACTTATGGAGGTCCTAAACTAGCAGAGTTGTATATGGAGAGAATAGTGTGTCTGCATGGAGTTCCAAAGAAAATTGTGTCTGATAGGGGCACTCAATTCACCTCACATTTCTGGCAAAAGATACATGAGTCCCTAGGTACTAAGCTGAATTTCAGTTCTGCATATCATCCTCAGACTGACGGTCAAATAGAACGGATTAATCAGATTTTGAAAGATATGTTGAGAGCTTGTGCTTTACAGTATGGAACGAGTTGGGATAAGAGTCTGCCATATGCAGAGTTCTCTTATAATAATAGTTACCAGAAGAGTCTTAAGATGGCACCCTTCGAAGCATTGTATGGACGCAAGTGCAGGACACCCTTGTTTTGGAATCAAACTGGAGAAAGTCAAGTGTTTGGACCGGATGTGTTGAGAGACGCAGAGGAGCAAGTCCAGACCATAAGAGAGAACTTGAGAATAGCACAATCTAGACAGAAGAGCTATGCGGATACACGGAGAAGAGAACTAGCTTTTAATGTAGGAGACTATGTATATCTTAAAGTGTCCCCGATGAGAAGTGTGAAAAGGTTCAACAGCAAAGGAAAGTTGGCACCAAGGTATATTGGTCCTTTCAAGATCCTAGAGAGACGTGGAGAAGTGGCATATCAGCTAGAACTTCCGGAAAGTTTGTCCGGTGTGCATGATGTGTTCCACATATCTCAGTTGAGAAAGTGTTTGAGAGTACCGGAAGAGCAGGTTCCTGTCGAGGAAATAGTTTTCAAGAAGGGTCTCACCTATGAGGAACATCCAGTGAAAATTTTGGAAACCGCAGAAAGAGTTACAAGAAGTCGAGTTATAAAGATGTGCAAGGTGCAGTGGCATCGGTACTCTGAGGAAGAAGCTACTTGGGAAAGAGAAGAAGATCTCAGAGAGAAGTACCCGGAGTTGTTTGAGTAAGCACCAACTGAATCTCGATGACGAGATTATTTTTAAGGGGGGTAGAATTGTAACACCCGAAAAATTGCATTCTTTTAGATAGTGGGAATTTATTTAATCATGCAATTAGTTGATCACTCCAATATAGGGAAATAATAATTTTTCTCAAATATAAAATCAAACCTAGGTCATACACATGTATGATGCATTCATGCTGGAGCATTTCTTCTTTGTACTGTTGTAGATTATTTGAATTTCTCAAATATTTCAAAACCCAATTTGAAAATCCTTTTGGAAAATGGAAAGGAAATAGAGCAGAGCCCTTCCCCTCTCCTTTCTGGCCCGAGCAGCAGCTTGGCCTGTTTTCCACTCCCTGGCTAGCAGACCCAGGTCGGATGGCCCGAGGACAGCTCGACCGACCTGCTCCCTCCCTTCCCCTTACCCCATCTGACTGACGAGTGGGACCCACGGGTCAGCCCTTCCTTCTACACCTCCCTCGCCGTGCGAACAGAGACGCCGCTGCCGTGTTCATCCGCCGTGGCCGAGCTCGCGCGCGCGAAGCGTCCCTCTGCCGTGACTGCCAGCCCGACCCCAGCACTCGGTGCTACCGATCTGTGGACCCACAGAACAGCCCCTCCCCTGTTTCCCTCTGCTGCTCGCCGAGAGTCCGACGCGGGCAAGAAAGAAACGGCCGAAGCCGAGTTCGTCGCCGCGCCGAGAGTCCGAAGCGGAGGAGAAACGGCCGAAGCCGATTTCTCCGCTCGCCGAGTTTGTTTCAATCTCCGAGATTGACGCCACACCTCGGGAGTATTTAAGCAGCGCCACACCCCCCCGTAGCCGTCACCTAACCCTAGCCGCCTCTTCTCGCCGCCATTGCCGAGCTCCCGCGAGAACCGAGCAGCCGCCGCCGCGAGCAATTAGCTCGATTCGCCACCAATTTCCTCCCGGTAAGCCTTTGAGGAGCTTCGCTGTGATCTTATGAAGTTCCCGAGCACTTTTCCCCTTCGATTTGTGCACTGACCGCCTCCGCCGCCGTTGCAGAGATCCACCGTCCGCCGGATCACGCCGCGAGCTATCTCCGAGTCGATTTCCGATCTTCCCATCACCCTAGGTGAGCTTGCGACGCTCTTCCCGATCTATGGGTACCCTTCCCGACCTATTTCATGCATCGAAGGCCGAGTTCACCTTCCTCGGCGGCCCTACGGCCATGGCGCCGCCGTCGGTCTCTGTTTCCCGGCCGAGAGCACCGCCACCCCTCCCCTCTTTTAATCTAATCCGCCGATTTTGAATCGGACGGCCGCAGAGCAGCCCTTACCGATTCGGCCGGCGTTTTTGCGAATAACCCCCTGCAGTTTTAAGGCTTAGCCGCAGCCCTCAGCATATTCAGTAGCTTACGTTTGAAGATTTATTTATTCTCGGTATATATGAAAATGTGTTTTCAGATTTGAATTCAAAATTGTTTCATTTATAATTTCCACGTTTTAGCTCCGATTTGAACGATTCAAATTGCGTTAGATTCGTAATTTCATAATCTATCTGATGGTACCACTGTTTCATATATTTTTCCACTCTTAAAATTTGAGATTATATTTAATCTGTTATCATACTATTATAAATCTTGTAAAATTCATATCTTCCTCGTTTTAAATCCGATTTGCGCAAACTTGATATCGATGTGATCGTAGCAACGTGTAGATTTGTTTTATAACCTTTTCAATTTATTTTCTCTCTGTTGGTATACTGTTCTAATGAAAACTCTTGTTTGTATGCATGATTGCCCCTGTATGCGTGTGTGTTGTTATGATGGATCGAGTATAGACGGTGAGCTTTACGTGGGTGATCAAGATCAGTACTGCGACAACCCGGATCACCAGGAGTTTGCTGATCCAAGGCAAGTATTAGTATGGATCATCCTTGTTGTCCTATTCACCAAATAAATAATTACATTTGCATGTGTCTTCCTTGTTAACCATAGCTACTTCCTAGTTTTGTTATCCTGTTCCTTGCAACCTATGGGATTATGCATGTGGTAATTGATGCTAGTGCGTTATTGATATCATGATCATGTGAACTTGATTAACTGATTCTGCAATATGAATGTAAGATGCCTTTTTAGCAACATGGAGCTAGAGGATTCGAGCATAGTTTTGTGATGCTCAAAATCCTTCACCTTTGATAATGATCTGTAAGTATGACACCGGGATTGACAGTGCAACTATGAGGGCTATATGGCTCTGGTTTTAGCTCAGTATGAGGACCTTTTCTAGCTTGTTAGAGGTTACCGAAAGGCGCAAGAGGGGCTTGCCGACTCGGGTATAGTGCGGCCTCTGTCCATATGTGTATAACCTAGCGTGACCTTGTGCCATATGGAAGGGGGGCTCTACATCTGCTTGCCGAGGAAATCCTCGCAGCCCTAACATGCTAGACGAACCTTTGAAAGGCTTCATAGTGAAACCCTGCTCTCTCACCTTGGTAGTGTTATGGGAGTAATTACCCCGAGCAGATGGGAATCACGGCTCATAGTGAAAGTGCACAACCTCTGCAGAGTGTAAAACTGGTATACTAGCCGAGCTCATGGTCAAGAGTGGCCTTGGACGTCTTATGGAGTAGTTGTTCTTTTGGGGTGATGCTTACTTATTGCTAAATCTACTTATTGCTGCTCATTAATTATGTTTACTATGATCATGAGAATGGGCATATTAACTTGTTGCTATCCAACTGCATAAAAGATGATTAATTAAAAGCAACCTGCTGTTAAACCGTGTCGACCTTTTGAGCCTCATGAACCCATGCTAGACTTGTTGAGTACGACATGTACTTACGCTTGTTTATTTTTCATTACTTGGTTAAAAATCCCGGATGGGTAACAGATGGTGATAGTGATGAAGACTATCCAGAGGACTACTAGACTTGTGCTTCACCAGTCGACGTCCCTGTGCTATGGAGCTACCGCGAGAGTTATCTTTATTTTCCGCTGTGTAATGACTTTGATATTATTCGTTATGTATTAAACATTGGTTATGATACAATTTATGTAATTTGTTGGCTTATGTGTGTGACTGATCTCTGGGCGCACATAACATTATGCATCCCATTTTGTCCTTAAAATTGGGTGTGACATTACTATACATCACTAAAATCATTTTATTTCTACATGTGATTGTGCATAGACGCTCTAGAGTGATTTGATGATTTAAATGCTTGTTTGATTGTAATTATCTAGATCCAATTGGAAATTGAATTGAGAATCCATTTGAAACCCTAAGTCGGACCCAAAACCCTAGTTTGAAAAATAAAAGGAATTAGATATTGGGCCTTAAACAAAAGTTGTGAATCTTTAAAAGTTGAGCAACTTCTATTTTGGGTAATTTTGAAGTTATTAAAAATAATTTCAAATAAAACCTCATTTCATGCTTTAAAGTTTAGAGTTGAACTTCAATTTCAAAAACTAAAAGGAATCTGATAAAAATGATTTAATAAAAATTATAGATCTTTTAAAATGGAACAACTTTCATTTTTGGAGGTTTTGAGGTTTACCACTGAAAATTTAAATTAAACCCCAAATAGTGCTTGTTTATTTAAATTTAAAATGCCGTTTCAAGAACTATCAAGAATCTGACCAAACTCTAATAATAAAAGTTGTAGGGATTGACAAATAGAACAACTTCTATTTTTACAGAAATTCAAGTTGTTTAGAAAAATTTTGAGAATTGAATTGGATTTCATTTAAATTTCAAAAATCCTATTTACCCCCTTTTTCATAATTTCAAAAATATTCAAAATTTGGATATGGCTCAAAAAGCAAAGATGTTCATCATGAAATTTCCTACAACTTTTATTTTGGGAATTTTCCATGTTCCTAAGTGAAATAGAGAGTAATTTGCAAAATAGGATTTGACCCTAGCCTTGCTACAGTACTCGGAGGGGGGTCCGGTCCTGGCACTGTCCGCACGCAGGCGCGCGTGCACGCGCCTGTCGGCCAGCGCTGCCCGGGGCCGGCCGAGCCTGGCCACCGCGTGTCGAAGTCCATGGGGACCCCGGCCACGCCCTACACCAGTCATCCCGTCTATAAAGCCCTGAAGCTGCCGTTCTCGTCCTCTCTCCTTTATTGCCGCCGCCGCCGACCTTCGGGTCATCGACGAAATTCGTCGTGCACCGATAGCCATCGCCCTCTCCATCTCGCAGCTAAGACCGCCTCTCCCTAGTGCACTGTTTGAGCCCGGCCATGTCCCTTTTGGTCATCAGAGTCGACTGCACGGTTCAATCTTCCTTCCCCGACTCCGGCGAGAGCGTCCGCCGCAGCTTCTCTCCTCGCGGCTCACTTGTTCGGGTGAGGCTAATTCATTTTCCTCATCCGTTACTCGTTCCTGGGGTTTCACCGAAGCTCACCAATGCACTGGTCTCTTGGTTCATGCACTGTAGGCGTGGGAACACCGCCGCGCCACCGGCGAGCTCCGCCACGAGCTCAGTCTCCGCCGACGAAGCAACTCTGGTCATCCTCTGCTCTAACTTAGGTGCGCAGTCGATTCTGGTGATCACCATGGACCTTCTCCACACCTTTCCCCGAACCATACCATACCGGAGCGGCCGGAACACGGCTCGCCGCCGGCCACCGAGCTCCGGAGCCGCCATTAACAGCGGCGAGCTAGGTCCGGTCACCTATCCACTGGTTTGACCCCTTAGGATAGTTCTCCGGTTAGTCTCGAGCGTGTGGGTGTGGTTCACCTCGCTAGAGAAGTCCCCGCCGGCGAGCTGGGTGGCCGGCTCGAGTCAAGGCCGGGCAGGCCTCTGTTGGGCCGGCCTGCTCACGGCTGGGCCGAGCTGGACCCCTGTGAGCCTGAGAGGGAGTGAGGGGAAGTGTGGATCACATGTTGGGCCAGGCTGCTACGCTGCTCGGCCAAATTGGTATGCTTTAGGCTAAAAGAGGATTTTTCTTTTTCTGAAAATATATTAAATGCCTAAATGTGATGCCTTTGTTATTTTTATAACTATTCCACGGAACATGATAAAATTTTGGAAATTTTTGGGTGAGCCCTCTGAGTTGATATGTACCTGGGAAAAATGTTGATTAAATTCCATGTGTACTAAAATATGTCTTTTAAGTAGTAAATGTCCTTTCTAGGATTTTTGTAGGTTACAATATTAATCCAAAAGTTATAAAAAAAATGTTTTTGTCATTGTTTTGTAGTGCAAGCTACCCACACAAAATTTTTGGGATTCATTTGACGATATTAATTACACCCTTAACTGTATACTTTAATTATTAGTTAATAATTATCAAAATGGTTAGCACAAATAGTGAAATAACTTGGGGTAGGATTTTGGAGTTGAGTAAGGTTCTTGGAACACTTCCACCACTGTTGGTCATGGCAACTTAGTTCCTTGGGCGATGTGCTCTTGTCCCACTTATGGTAATAAAAACTAAAAATATTTTTTTAGTTAAGCCTCTCATTAGTATATGCATATATGAATGTATGCATGTGATATCGATGACTTCTTGGATGCAACCTTTTGAGTAAAAATGAGTCATATTCTTATATTAAAATTTTATTAGTCCCTTCAGGGGTAAACATAAAATGACTTGCTTGGTAGAACAATTAAATGTTAAAGTAAAACCCTGGTTATTAAGCAACAAGTTGGTTTTGTTGACTTGCAACTTTATCGTGAAGCAAGGTTGTACTCAACTTTCTAAATTAAGTTTATTTTATTTACTTCACAAATTTAGTGCATCTCATACATCATGGCGTACATATCATCATGTTAAGACTACATTATTATTACATGTAGTGAACGCGGGATAATCGTTTATCTGAAGCGTGTCCCGAGTAAGGTCTTCACTTGGTAGACGTGGGTCTTCCTCGGTGATCGACTTCAGGACTCTATCTGCTCCAAGCAACACAGGCAAGCCCCGGTGCATTCAGCCCCTACCTTGTGATTTATAAATCTTTATAACTTGAGTTAATTATTGCATTAGGTTGATAGGAGTTGATTGTCACCTATCTCGATGCATTACTTACCTTGATATATTATCCCTGGGAACCTGTTTTAAAATGAAAACATTGAAAAATTGCTTAGCCCTTCTTAAATAATGTAGATTTGCATGAATGCAATTTTTGAGATATAATGATACATTATTTAAACATGGAAAAGGGAACTGGTATTATTGATATAATGATACATTATTTAAACATGGAAAAGGGAACTGGTATTATTCTCGTTCGGTGGCTGTGCACCTGATTAGTACATTGTCATCGACGGGAAGGGGTTTTCCTGCTCGGTGATCGTGGCATTGGGTTAGAGTCCCAACAATTGTCACCGACGGAAATGGGATTTGAAAACCGAAGGGACACTTGTACTTGGGTTAGAGTCCCATTGCATTGTCACCGACGAAAAAGGCATTAGGGACCGTTCGTTGTAGGCCTGCTGGATTGAGACTTTGCAACTAGCCACATATTACGGAAAGCCTTGACTCTGGTGGCTCTACCGCTTGAACCGACAACCACACACTGTGAGTGGAGAGATGGTGAGAGTAGCGTGTACCCTCGTGGCCGTCGTGCCTAGAGACGAGAGGAGTACTGTGCTCTCGGGTGGCGCAGGACTGGTTCAGGGGTAGAAAAGCCGTGGTAGCCGGGGATGGTATATGCAAGCTTAAATGCTACATATGTAGTGTGGATAGGGATCCCCAGCTGGGTACTAATCGATTCGAATCGTCGTTGCTCCTCGGTTATGGAGACTTGATCCTTCGACCATTTAGCGAAAAGTGGTTCGGAACTAGGAGTTTTGAGAATGGATAATAAATTGAAAAGTATGAGGATACATGTGACTGAATTTGGAACTATGGATTATGATTAAAATAATATTTAGTAAAAATATGGAAATTTTGGTTAGTATTGCTTTTTTCGCAAAATACCTTGACTCTTGCTGAAACCTTACCTTGACTCCCCTCAGCCTGCATTCCTGAGTCTCATTTCTTTTTCTTAGTCGAGTAAGTCTTGCGGAGTACCCCAGTACTCAGAGTTTGTTAACCCCCTATTGCAGGTGAGTTGAGTGTACAGTTCTATGTGGGACCGTGCCGGTTGACGGATCATGCATGGATGAAGATGTGTACAACCCTTGGGCAGGGTGTCTAGTTGTTTGATGCTACTCCACTACGAAACTCTGGTTTGGGATAATGTAAATTATATTTGTAATCTATGTTTATATAATTCTTCCGCACTCTTTACTCTGATTCATTTTATTTGTGTAAACTGTTGTAATTCTACAATGCTTACAACGAGATCCTCAAGGAAATTAGGGTTTCCCAAGAAACCCTGTAGGCCATCTGAGTCAATGGAAACTCGTGCAGACTGATCGTGGGTCCTTAGGGACGATGACGGTGCACGTGGGCCCTATGATTAAGGTGGTTCTGTCACACTATTTGAGCTAATTGGGTTTCTAGCATTTTATTAAAGCTCAATTGATTTTTCATAGCAGTGTTAAAGCTATCCATTTTCTCACTAAGATTTTCAAGAATCTTATCATTAGCCATTATTTTCTTATTTATACTATCATTAATTTTAAATTGGCCTAAGACAAGATCTTTAAGAGAAGGTTGGTTACCTTAAGAATTATTAAAATTATTGCTGTAACCATTACCTTGGTTTCCTTGGTAGAAGGGGTGCGAGTTCCATCCTCCTTGTTGCTGGGGTCGATACCCATTGTTGTTGTTATTGTTGATGAAGCTCACTTCCTCCTTCATCTCGGGACAATTGTTTCCCGAGTGATCTTCTCCACCACATACCTCGCACCATGGATCAGCTTCGATTGCTCGTGCGGTGGCAGTGGTTCGAATGGCCTCTTGTTCCTTTTTGGAACCTTCCTCAATCTTTTTCATCAAGAGGTCCATTTTTGCTGAGAGCATGTCCACCTCATGAATGGTGTGCATACCCCTTTTCTTGGGCTGGAGACTCTCCTCATTCCATCCTTAGTTGATAACCATCTTTTCAATGAGGTCTTTGGCATCCTTGACATTGTGTTGCAGGAATGCTCCTCCAGCGGCAGCATCAAGGTAACTACAGGCTAATCCAGTCAGCCCATGGTAGAAACCTTGGATTACGAGCCATTCTTCAATTCCATGATGAGGACAAGCACAAATGTACTCCTGGAGACATTCTCATGCTTTGGGAATCGTCTCGTCAGTTTGCTGTTGAAAGCTTGAGATCTTTCCACGAAGAGTGCTGGTTTTGTCCATTGGGAAGAATTTCTTGAGAAATGCATTGGCGCACTTCTCCCAGGTGGTAGCTTCATTCTTGTTGGCATAAAACCATTGCTTCACCTTCCCAAGCAGTGAGAATGGGAACAGGCGAAGACAGATGACGTCAGCCGAGACATTCTTGATAGTGAAGGTACCACACACCTCTAGGAAGTGCTGGAGATGGGCATTGGCGTCTTCATGCGGCTTCCCATAGAATGGATTGGTTTGCACCATGTTGATAAGCGCTGGCTTAAGCTCAAAGGTAGCATCCCCAAGTTGAGCTGCGGACCGGTGGCAATGTTGTCAGCCGATGGTGTAGAGAACTCAGAGATGGTCTTTTGGGCCATAGCTTCCTTGGTTGATAGTGCGGAGCCTCTTTCCTCGAACGGATTCAGGTTTGAGATGAACCTTTGAGGTGGAACTTGACGGCGTCTAGTTCTTCTCAACAATTGCTCAGGATTTTCAACAAAATTTGACGGCAATTGGAAACCGCTCATGCACTGTCTAGCTTCACGATAACGAGAAACACAGACAGGGGTAAGCCCCTAACAATAATCGATAACTAAATTGATAGTAGACTCTGGATTCATTTTTTTATTAATATTCCTAGACTGATGCTTTCCCTGGCAATGGCGCCAGAAATGCTTGTTGACACTTCTTATCGCAACCACTAGAGACAGTGTGTTAAGCTATCTCTGATAACGGCGCCAGAAGTGCCCTGAGGGTATTTCTTATATCTATTGGATAATTCCGCAAGCGCACAGAATATACCGCTGTAGCACTTCACCCGGGAGTATTCCAAGGTATCGTTATTTATTTTTATCCCAAGGGAAAGCAGTTGCTAGGAATAATTAATAAAAAGAGAGAGATCCTTAAGTCTATAGCAATTTAGTATCAACTAGTGATAGGAGGTAAATCGATATATAGAGGAAAGGGTAATGACACCATGACACAACAAGGTTTTAGGATAACTAAAGATAACTAGTAGAGTATAGCTAGATGGGAGGACAACGAGTGAGTATAAGACTCCTATGACACTTATTTTACTCTTGTAAACTATCTTATCAAATGGATGAATTATACTAGGACAGCTACCTTACTTCTGGTGTGTACGGGGTAGTGCGAAACAATAGAGGATATAACCTCTACCTGAAGCACCTACTCTCTTATGGGAGCCTACCTTTTAAGAACTTGCCTAAAACACGTGGAGGGATACTAAGACTAGACAGGGCTGTCACCACCTGCTAGCACCTACAAACAATCCGTGCGACAAGCGGCATTCAAAGGCAAGATCCAGTATAAGCACCACTCTTACACTAAGCCTTACTACTCTAGTTGCGTACCAACAACTAAAGCACCATATGACAGGTGATGTACTACACACGTGAGCTTGTTACAGGATCACTATCTAATATAAGTCAACTATAAGTTAAGACAAAACAAAACAATACTATAAAGAATAGTAATGCACTAAGTAGAGACTTAATAAAGTAAAGTAAAGATAATATATTGATAAAGGTAAAGTCTTAAGGAAAGGTACAAGAGCTATACCAGACTCTCCAGCAGACGACTCTGGAGACTCCGAGGGTAGCTCAACTCGACTCTAACTCCCACATTGGACTAATACTACTACTGCTACTAAAGAATGGAGCTTCTTTTGTCTTTTGTGGCTCTTGTGTATCTTGGGTGTGTTGAAGAGGGTGATGGCAGCCTCTATTTATAGGGGAGAGTTGAGGGGCACCACGTCAGTGATCCGCGTGCTCCTTGCCTCTCCACCCTTGGATGAACTGCCTCAATACCGACTTAGGATGGACGGCAGAGGTGATTTCATCACATGGAAGACATGCAGGAAGGTGGTGGGGGCCAACCGACCCCCCTATGATAGGTGGGCCCAGCCAGGTATGGTCCCCAGTAGTCATAGGTTATTGCCTTGTGCTGGTTATGTCTTGATTGTATTATTTCACGCCTTGATCCGTGTGATTTAATTCTCCACCGTTGAATGGAAGCACATGTTGATCTGATGGTGGAATTGAGCTGGATAGAGTGTCACACGGATCCTGCCACATCACTAGAGCCAGGTAGGCCCCATGGTAGGGTCGGCCGACCCACACATGGGCCCACTCTGAGCTCTCCTCTCTTCTAAGTGATGTCTTGAGTCATTTGTTGAACTGTGATGACTTGGTTCCCAAATACATGGTTTGGCCGACCCATAATATTGGGCTCCAAGTGCTCCAATTTGTTCTATTTTGATCTTCCCTGCATTCACAAGCTAAGAGTATAATTGAAACTAGTTATTGATAAAATATGTTCATGATATGTTTATTCTCCCTTGAATCCGAGGCCTGTTGATGGTGTTTGAATGTGGATTTTCATGGTATATCCACCGTCAATAGGTATCATCCTTTCCCCTCGGAAAGGTGATCTAGAATTGGGAGACGACTGGGAGGATTGCTAAGTGGGCTATCGAGCTCATGGGTGATGGCATCACCTATGCGCCGTGCAAGGCCATCAAGTCCCAGGTGCTGGCGGACTTCGTGGCGGAGTGGACTGAAACACAACTACCACCGCTCCCTACCCAAGAGGAGTATAGGGTCATGTACTTCGACGGGTCGATGATGAAGACTGGTGCTGGCACGGGCATAGTGTTCGTCTCACCTCTCGGGGTTCGGCTCAAGTATCTATTGTGGCTGCACTTCACGGCTTCCAACAATGTGGCCGAGTATGAGGCTCTCGTCAAAGGACTCCACATTGCCATTGAACTGGGTATTCAACGCCTCGGGGTTCGAGGAGATTCCCATCTCATTGTGGACCAAGTGATGAAGGAGTCAACGTGCCACAACCCCAAGATGGTCGCCTACTGCAAGCTTGTGCAGTTGCTCAAGGAAAAATTTGACGGCCTCGAGCTCAACCACGTCGCGCGCAGGTACAACGAAGAAGCTGACGAGCTGGCAAAAATAGCGTCTGAAAGGACCTCGGTCCCAACAGGCGTATTTGCCAACGATCTCTACAAGCCTTCGGTCAACACCGATCCCTCAGGAGGTAAGGGGAAAGAAATCCCCGAGCCCCTGGGAGAGCTCGGAACGTCTTCAAGCCACAGAAACCCCTCGGGGGCTGCTGACCCCTCTGACAAAGAGGAGCTTCCCGGGACCGAGACTGAAACTGACGACGAAGCCGAGGCGATGGAGATCGAAGCCAAGATGGACGACGACGAGCCAGATTGGCGCGAGCCATTGGTCTGTTGGCTCGTCCGAGGGATTTTGCCCTCAGACAAGACCAAGGCTCGGTGGCTGGCACAAAGGGCCAAGTCTTTCACGATGATCGACGGCGAACTCTACCGGCATAGTCCATTCGGGGTCCTCCAGCGCTGTATCCCTTTTAGTCAAGGCAAGCGCCTAGTTGAGGAGATACACGCCAGGCCCTGCGGACGCTCGTTGGCAACGCCTTTCGACAAGGCTTCTATTGGCCAACCGCGAAGGGTGCCAGTACTACGCTTGGCAAACTCATCTCTCGGCCCAAGCTCTCCAGACGATCCCCATCATGTGGCCTTTCGCCGTGTGGGGATTGGATCTTGTTGGGCCCCTCAAGAAGGTGCCCGGGGACTTCAACAACCTACTTGTCGCCATCGACAAGTTCTCGAAGTGGATCAGAGCTTGGCCAATTGCCCAGATCAGTTCAACCCAAGCAGTGTTGTTCTTCACCGACATCGTTCATCGGTTTGGCGTCCCGAACTCTATCATCACCGACAACAGAACACAGTTCACAGGGAAGAAATTCTTAGCATTCTACGACGAGCACCACATACGAGTGGATTGGGCGGCGGTAGCCCACCCAAGGACGAACGGCCAAGTGGAGCGTGCCAATGGCATGATCCTCCAAGGCCTCAAGCCGAGAATTTTCAACAGGTTGAACAAGTTCGGCAACAGGTGGCTGACCAAGCTCCCCGCGGTGATATGGAGCCTAAGGACCACACCGAGCCAAGCCACGGGCTTCACGCCTTTCTTCCTGGTCTATGGCACTGAGGCTGTGCTCCCCACGGACTTGGAATATGGCGCCCTGAGGGTCTGAGCCTACGACGAGCAATGCAACCAGATCTCTCGGGAGGACGCGCTGGACCAAGTTGACGAGGCCCGAGACATCGCCTTGCTGCACTCGGCCAAGTACCAGCAAACCCTATGCAGGTACCAAGCTCGGCGTATTCGAGGGTGAGCCTTCAGCGTAGGCGATCTGGTGTTGCGGCTCAGGCAGGACAACAGAGGACGCCACAAGCTAACTCCACCGTGGGAAGGGCCATTCATCATCGCCGAGGTGCTACACCCTGGAACGTACAAGCTAGCAAACAAGAAGGGAGAAGTCTATGACAACGCTTGGAATATTGAATAGCTACGTCGCTTCTATCCCTAAGATTCCGAGCATTGTACATTCTGTATATCTTGAAATCAATAAAAGATCCGGCTTCTTTTTCTCGTATGATTTTAATTTTTTCACCCGAGCTCACCCTGGGGAACGGGTGAACCGTGCAACCAAAAGTGAGGCTCGGCCCTATCTCCAATAGGGTCGACCCTCCCACGGGGGCTAGGACGGGGGGAACCCCCGGATTCCTCCGAGACTAAACGAATCCGAAACTCAAAACTTCAAAACTTATTGAAATTTTTATCTCCCGAGTTCGCTTCTTACCTAAACCAAACTCAAGCTTATAAGTCTTAGATGAGCAAAAGAAGTCTCAGAGGGTAGAGCCGGCCGAGCCGCGAGACCGCCTACGCCTCCAGGATATGGCACCTCCACTCGCCACTCTACACCCAATGACAACTTGTGCTCGAAAAGGAACTTATAAGAATAATGTTTGTAAGGGGAGAAGGCTCGGGTGGTTTCGATCAAACCTTTTTTCTAAAGCTCTCGCCCTACCGAGATCCCTAGGACCACGGCCGTGTCTACGCCGCTAAAGCTACGACGCCCAAAAGGTCCCCCGAGGCTCGATGGCCCGGGCTCAGGGTCGGCGAGGAAAATGCTTAAGGAAAAACGCCAAACGAAAACACGAACGTGCAGAAAATATGTACATAAATATCAAGGCCGCGAAGGCCCGCATGTTCGTTTCTTACAAGTCTCTCTGGGCACGATGGCCCAACTTTTTCTAATCTAGGTCCAGGGGTGGGAGCTTCACGTCTTCTTCGAAGAGGGCCGCCAGCGCCGTCCCAGGGATCGCCATCGAGTTGATTAGTGCAAGGAGCTCGTCGTCAGAGGCCTCGAGGAAACCCTCACTGATGGCGTCAGTGTCGAAGTTCTCATTGTGAGACTTCACCACCGCCAGCATCTTCTGGACGCCCGTCAGGAGGGCTTCTTTGAGCTTGTTGGTATTTATTATGCTCATGTAGAATATTCCGCAAGCGCACAGAAATACCGTTGTAGCATATGATAGCTAACCATGTAGAGTATTCCAGGGTATCATATTTATCCTCAGGGAAGCAATGGTTAAAGAATATGATAGCTAACCATGATGATCTACTAACTGATATACCAACTAAACTAGAGTGGGGGTAAATGATATATATGATAAGTGTAGCGACACACACAGGAGAAGTTCCAATGATAAAAGGGTAGGTTAGCGAGCGAGGAGGACAACGAGCGAGCCTAAGGTTTTCAATTATCTATCTCTACTTGCGTGGTTCTAACTTAGCAAGACAAGTCATATCAAGCAAGGTCAATGTTCATACACAATTGCACTTCGGGCCACTAAACTGCTTAGCAACAGAAAGGGATGAGGAGGGTGCTAAGCCGCCTAGCACAAGAAGGCCTACGCTTTAAGAACTAGCCCGAACGTGGTGGGATCAAAGCCTAGATAGGTCTGTCACCCCTACTAGGTACCACAAACAAACCGTTGGACAAGCCGCAGGCATAGGCAAGCGTATAGCTACCACGTCTACACTATATCTCACTACTCTAATCCAATATCCGGTGAAATTGATTAGAGCACCGGGTTAAGGGCGGTGAACGAGTGCAAAGGTATACTACCATTATCTTACTATCAAACAACTATGACTATACTAACAACCAATACAACATAACTAGTCATGTTGCAATAAAGTAAAGTACTAAGGTAAAGTAGAGAAGATAACTATAATAATAACTCAAGTCTTACAAAGAGAGAAGGAATAATAGAACCATACCAGACCTCCTGGAAGACTAGAGCTAAAGACCAGAGGCTCACTCTAACTCCTGACAACACTAACAGTACTACTAGTGCTACATCTTGAGAGAGAGTGGAGAGCTCCTCCTTGTGGTGTGTTGAATGAGAGGGAGTGAGAGGGTATTTATAGTAGAGAGGTGGAGTAGGGGCTACTCCACCGCCACATCATCGATCCGCATGATGATGGATGAGTGCCCTTGGATCGTAACCTCCTTTAGATCAATGGTGGAGAAGAATTCAGCATGTGCTTCTTTGCATGGCGTCATGCAAATGGCGGTGGAGGGGGAGGACGCCCCTAGGCCACCATGCAGGGGTCGACCGACCCCCCTATGGCAGGTGGGGCCTCCCTCCTTCTTCTAGAAGCATGGCCCACCTATCATAGAGTGTGGTGGAGCTTGGTTTGGCCTTGGGTTGGTCGGTTTGCTTCCTTTGTGGGCCTATGGATCCATGTGAGCTGAATATGAGCCGTTGAGAGAAACATACACTCCATCCAAGGGTGGAGAACAACTCTAGAGTGTTTCCCATGGATCATGGCTAGTTTGGGAGGCTGGTGAGCCACATAGGGGGTCAGGCGACCCTACTAGGTGGGTCCCACTGACCCATTTGTCCCTATTTCCTGTATGTCTGCATCAAATACTTCATGGACATGTGGAACTTGTTATTTGTACCTAAGTCACTATGTGTTCAGTGGTTTTCTTCTAGAAAGAATGTCTTGTTGATGGTTTTGATGGGGTAAAAACATGGTATAACTACCATCAACAGAGCTGATCGCCCAGCCTCCCATGGAGGGCTTCCAGGCAGCTCCTGAGCGAGCTCCCCGAAGGCTCTCCGCCGGTGCTAAGGGAGTCACACAATGCGCGCACAACCTTCTGCAGGTCCTGGTGATCGGCGACGTCGGTGTCGTGGGCGGCGTTGAGGGTAGCGATGGTCCCTTGCGCACTGACGGCCTCCACCTTTAAAGCTGCGATGACAAGACGATCAAGCAGAGAAGGCAAAAAACGACGGACGATTAGAATGAAAGAAAGGTAAAAAGGGTAAGGCTTACCTTTGACCTCCTCCTGCGCCTTCCTCGCCTCCTCCTAGATGGCGTCGACCTCACCCACCGCCTGGTTCAGGGCCGCCTGGGAGTGGTTCAAGTCCGACGACAGGACACCGATGGCGGCCTCCTTCTTAGTGGCAAGCGTCCGCGCAGCGTCCCGCTCCCGAGCTACCTCGACCAGGGCGGCCTCTAGCTGCTGGACACGCTCCTCCAAGGAAGCGACTCGGCCCCGAGCCTCCGTGACCTTGACCTTCAAGGAGTCGCGGTCGAGGCTTAGGTCGGTGAGCCAAGCCGTCGTGCAGGCGAGTTCCTCCTGGGAACGAGCGAGGGCCTGGCTCGTGAGCTCCAGCTGCTTCCAGAGGCCAAGATCTTGGCGGAGGAAGCAGGACTTCTCGCGGGAGGATCGTCATGAGCTTCTAAAAAAGAAATAGAAGCAAGCAGGTGGGTTGTTGACAATCCTTAAGTACCAAAAATAACCATCAACTATAGCATGATTTGATACAAAATGAATCACAAAGCATAGTTATAGGTTTTGATTCTAACGAATTCCACGAGTTTTGGTGTTCTCACTTGTATTGTAGCAATATGCAATTTTCCATTGATAAAGTATCTTAAATAAGCAATTGGACTATACCATTGCGACGGGCTCGTCGAGAAACAGACCTATCATTTGCTATATTCTGAGTTCGGAATCAAAATCTACGGTGCCCCCCTGCTGGACTGCGGGCCCCGCCTTCTGGAGTCTTCCTCCACCGCCTTTGAGGAGTCATCTCGGCCCTTGGTTAAGTCGGTTTGATCCAATGGCGCATATTCATCCCACGGGCTATAAATAAAGGGGCAGACCCCCCTGGAGGCATCCCTATTCCTGAGCTTCAATTCATTATCTCCAGTTAGGGTTAGATGTAGCAATTAGGAGAGACTAGTTCTTCTAGATCTAGTCTTGTTTAGAGAAGTAGAGAGATAGAGTAGAGGAGTAGAGATTCGGAGGAGTTCCGGCCTGTCGGCGCTTCTTCGTAGCTGTATTCTTCTGGATTCAGCTTCCTCGCCCGGAGCTGCGTTCTGAGGTACTTTTGTATTCAACTTCTAATTCAAGTAAGCATTTGTTCTTATTCGTTCTTAAGTTTGCAACTCATATTGAGTGCTTTGATCTTGGTCATTACTTGATTGAAGTAGTATTTCGTAGTGTAGGCATGGTGCCTAGGCTAGGTTTACTTGTGAATGTCCCCTGATTGGCCGGATAGTGGTAGTTCGCGTAGGTGACAGCTACGTTGATTCCTCTGTAGTCCACTTCCCGTTGATAGGATCGATAGGTGTATAAGTGTTTGGTAGGAGGGAACTCTGATTTCCACTCTGATTCATTTCACTGCCCAGTTAGAATGATATTATTCAAAGCCTACCGGTTGTTGGAACTAGATAATCATTAGCTATTTCCTCTTTCTTGATATTATCTAGCCTAATTGTAGGGTAAAGTTCAACAGCATGGCCACTATTACCTACTGTTCGTTGTGGATTCGATATTTAAAACCTCTGGGTGAAGTGCTACATCTGTATTACATCTGTGCGCTTGCGGATAATCTGATAATAATAATATTTAGTAGAATGCAGTTAATTTATACCAACAAGCATTTCTGGCGTCGTTGCCGGGGAACGGTTTGCTAATTTTGACTGAGTTTAGCTTAATCTTGTATTATACTTTTACCTTTTCTGTTTTATCCCTACCTTTTCATCATTTTATGTTCATCCTTATGGATGCTTTAAATTCCACGCCTATCTATCTATTTGGCATGCGCAAAAGCTTCAGGTCACCAAAATCTGTAGAGCCTATCATAACACCTGGCTATGAGCTGCGCCCATGTCTAATTAATATGATTCGGGATAAACCCTTCTCGGGAGAAGGTAACGAAAATCCATACTTACACCTACGAGAATCCGAACAGACCTGTGCATGCTTGCACATTACTGGCATGTCTGATAAGATCTTAAGATGGAAGCTTTTTCCGTACTCTTTGACCAGAAGAGCTAAACGTTGGTATAATCGAGCCGTAGGAAGTATGCAAGGGGATTGGGAAACTTTATGCTCTGAATTTTGTTTATATTTCTTTCCCATCCATAGAGTAGTTAACCTTCGAAAAGAGGTTCTAACTTTTAGGCAACCAGAACAAGAATCTCTTAGTACATCATGGGATCGTTTTAATGAACTTGTTACATCTGGCCCTGACCTTGGTTTTCCGGACCCCTACTTATTCAACATTTTTATTTGGGTCTTACCAAGAATTCTAGGGAATCCCTTGATTTATCCTCTGGAGGAGCCTTTCCTTATTTGCCTATAAGTAAAGCAAGAGTAATGATTAACAAGGTTGCTCTAGCTAATTCCGAGCTCCCCGAGGAAGAGAAGGAATCATACCCCGAACAAGCAGAGGAAGTTTTGGTAGCTAAAACACAACCACTCCAATCCCAAGATTTAGGTGTCAATTCTAAACCATCGAAACCCCACTTTGATGATTTAGACTTCCAATTAGCTAAGATGCTTATCAATCAATGGACATCAGATCTTCTTAGAAGAGCATCTTGGAAAAAATGTCGTCAACTTCCTTTCCCCCTGAAAGACATTGGGAAGAATGCAGGAATGGCATGTCTAGTGATGCCATAGAAGGAGAGCCAAGCCACATAGGAATCAATTCTATCTTCTCCCCTTCTATGCTCACATTAAATGTCTCATCTGAACCCATCTCTAAACCCATCCGTGACCCTGATGATCCTTCTTATGCTCTCTCTCCTAAGTCTCATAATGACCCTAGGATCCCATTAAGACATCCTAAGAATAGGAGTCATGAAAATTTTTGGAATGACCAAGTAAGAGCTACGACAATGGCAGGAATGCATAGAATATACTAGAAAAACATACGCTGTTGTCAAAGAATGGATGGAAGAGGACGAAGCCTTAGTACTAGCATCTAAACTTGGTCTAGATTCAAATGGTGAGCTTAAATCAATTTCTATAGTAAACATAACTCATCCAAGTTTAGAGAAAGCCTTAGACGAGACCAAACTTAGAGACACCAATCCATGGGAAATCCTAGAAAATAAAACATCCAATGAATGTCGTAGACATGAAATAATAGAGACAAACTTGTTGCCTATAGACATCTATGAAGAAACACCCTTGGAATTTAAAAAGGGAGATCACATCAATGAGCATGGGAATTATTTCATTAACACCTCATCGAATCCATGCTCATATGAGAAATCTCCTGTATCAATTGGTCTCTCTAACATTATCACACATGAGATCTTCAACCCCCTCATTCTACCTGTTCATAAATTTTTCGAAAGGGTGGTTGTAGATGCATATGTTTATCATAAATATTATAGATCTCGTTGTAATCTTGATATAGGTGCACAAAGACTTGTGTTCTAGAGGAAACGACCCCATGAACAAAGGTTTCCCAAGAATGACTTTGTGTCCCAAAATAACCACTCTTGAAAAATGAATTGAGCTTGCACCTCTAATTTTACTATAATGCACTTTTAAATTGAGCATAGAATTAAAATTAAAAAAATATTCCCTCGGGTATTTTTGTCACTAACCATTCTAGGCTTGAAGCAGAAGGATGACATTGTTGGCATTTCTTAGCGTCATTACTAAAGATAGACTAAAAGCCCAATCCTAGCGACGATACTAGAAACGTAAGTTGACATTCCCAACCACCATTACTTCAGAAAGGTAACCCTTGGCCCTTAATGGCGCTGGCCTAGGTAATGCAGTCTGATAATAGCAGTTAGAAGGGCCGGATTGGCCTTCCTAACTGTCATTACTTACGATATGCAAAACTGTGACACGGCGCCTTGGGGTGCAACAAGAATTACAATCCTTAGGTAATGGTACTTAGGTATGCCAATCATGATAGCTCAGTATAGATAAATCCGCAAGCGCACGGGAACTATCATTGTAGCATTTCAACCCATGGGGTGTCGTATTTATACTTTCCCGTAGGAGGGCAGGACGAATGAATCTAGCTTTGGCATAAACATGATCACTTATTGAATGCATAGGTAGACACAGCATAGGCAGGGGTAAATCATAGTTCAAAGATAGTGGACACACATCTGAGCCGACCTCAAGGATAAAAGAGAAATAAAGAATAAAAGAATATATCTAATTGAGCAGGCATTGGTCATATATAACTATGCAAAGAACTGTTAGTAAACATCTAACTAGTATGTCTAGTATCAGGACTAGGTCTGGGATGACAGGGAGATCCCCGCAGCTGGTCTGCCAGCCGATAGAGACTCTACGAACTCCTACTGAATACCCGAACGTGGGGGAATGCTAGGGATGGACAGGGCTATCACCACCTGCCCACCTACCCCGCTGCCCGTGGGGTACCCACATATCCACCGATCTCCGCATACACGGGCACCACGCCCGTGTAATTGGAAACAACTCCTAACCCCCATGGACCCCTTCCCTTCGGAGTGATAGGCTAGGTTAAGAGCAACCATGACAGCACGACGAACTGTCACCTCATCCTAGTTCTTTCTCTATTCATACTAAGTCGATGAACGATGAAGAACAATGATGAACAAGTCAAGAACATGATACATAAACTATGTTCTAGCTCATATACTATGCTCATAACAAGATCATAACTAGACTCTAGTTCATATGCATGATCATATAAATAAGATAAGAACTTGCTCATGGAAGAAGACCGAGTTGTATTCATACCAAGATGATCCTTTTCTTCCAAGGAGACAAGCTCTCCTTGATAGCTCTTGCCTTGCTCTAATACTAAAACTAATCTAAAGAATACAGGTGAGAGGTGAGGTAAATGGCTCCAAATGATGGTGTGTGTTGAAGGGGAGCTCTCCCTCTCTTTTATAGTCTAACAAGGACGGTTCGGGCGCCAACAAATATGGAAGCAGGTGGAACCGCCTTGAGGGAGCCGACCTATGCACCGCCTGAGAAGGATGGGCCCGGGAGGCCCCACCAGGGGGCAGCCGCCCCCGGGGGCGGTCGGTCCCTGGGATGCACCATCTGGCCACCACCTTCGGATGGTCGGTTGCTCCCTGGGCCTGGACCTCCCCTGCGGTTACGGATGGATCCAGTTTAGTGTTTGAGGTGGGCTTTCTTATTTTCTTGGATTGCGCCTTCTCTGAGTACATTTACTAGATGTGCGCTTTCTTTATGGTTTTTGTGCATTTCCACATGTCACACCTGCAATTCAAGTGCACACCAAAACTTGTGGAAATGTTAGTTTAAAGCCCTACCTACTATTTATTTTAGTAACATATTGGTGGTTAGAATTAGGCTTTAAGGACCGCCAACTTAGACCTTTGCTTGTCCTCGAGTAAAGGTTTGAAGGACTAAGCGGGTTTATCTCCTTGATTTGAAATCTGCATACAAATTATTCCAAGCTTCACCTAAACCTGTGATCTTCCAAGTGTCTACCAAGTCATCTTGGGTAATTGAAAAATGGAATAGCCTGGATTCAAATCTTCTTACTCGTATCCCTGCTCAGAAACTTGGGTTTTGTGAAGTTTTGAAAACAAAAAGATAGCACTTGTTCCTTGAATGATTCTCTCAAGTCACTTAATTGTATGTGGTTCCTCACCAAGGCATATATAGGGATTGCCTTCACTTGATCACCCTGCCTCTAAAAAGTTTATCTGGAGCTTTAGGTAGGGAGGAAAATACTAAGGTACACTTACCTTGCATGTATTGTCAAGTCAAACCCTGGACCGCACCGGAGGGAAGCGTCATACCCTTAGATCAGAATGTGCATGTGTGTGGAAAGAATATGGTGGGTATTTTTGGTGTCTAACCTTGTTCCACTATGCTCTTTGAAACACATCTCCCTCCTTATCAGGACTTAGAAAAATCTTTTATGAGGGCATGAGTTATCCTTATTCTCTCTCTTCTTTTTATATATATATTTCTCTTTTTTTTTCTTCTCCACTTTTTTCTCTCTTTGTTTTTCACCTTTTGGAAAATAGCCTCATGCTTTTATTTGCAACAAAAACTTTAAGGGAGATGTGAACAAAGATTCAGATTATTTATTTGGATGGGACCTAATAAGTATATTTTTGGTTCACCCCCAGTGTAGGAGTAGAACATTTTGGGTGGATCAAAGTGGAAGATATATTTTTTGCCTACTCCCAAGGTAGGAGTAGTGCAATTATTTGGTGGATGGATGAATGAATGTTGTGCACAACTCTTAGTGTAAGAGTTGGCAACCTTATTTGTGGGTGAGTGAAATCTGATCTTGGGAGCATGAAATTTCTCTCAATAGGGGTCACAAAACTTGACCAAACTCAACACAAAGTAAGATGCATATGTGGAAGGTTTTGTCATGAAAGATCATGTATGGCCTTGGTAGGTATTTGCAATCGTTCAAGAAACATGCTATATTGATTTTCATTTTGTAAAAATAAATCCCAAGTTCTTTGCAAGAAATGAGCAGGCGTCATGTCATCCTACTATATCTGATTCGTCAATCACTTAGATAAAATGGGGTCCCTATGATAAGTGTTCACAAGTAATAGGAATATTGGCAAGGAATAAAGAGTATGCAAACTTTAATCATAGGATGCCATGGAGATGGAGCATCAAAAGTTTTGTCTTTTCAAAAGTGTTCAAAGTTAAATTTCAAAACTTTGAAAAGAGCGGGGGTAGAGTTGCACAAACCATCGTTGAAGATGAAGGAACTAATGGAAGTTGTTTGTCTCGTCCTTTTGTTTGATGGGTTGCTCGATGTTTGTGCAATGTGTTAGGGAGATCTTGAATTTGTTGTAGTTATGCTTGAGAGATCTCCCCCACACTTATTTTTTTACCTGCTTTTATTATAACAAAGAAAACAAAACAAGAGGGACTACAACAGGCAAGGGTCTTATTGGCTAAAAGATCAAGGAAACAAAATTTTATTATTTAGTTATTTTTATTTTATTAGGAACTTGTTCAACCAACTTTTATTAGAGCTCAAACAAGGCTGATATAAAAGATGCAACGAAAACATAGCCAAGACTTATCCCCATATCAGATTACTGCCATTGTTTATGAAAACAACTCAAGGTTCATTAATCAAATTTCAACACCATGTCAAAACATGATTAAAGAAGACTATTTCAGCCTAAGCACCATGCTTAATTTGAAGACAGCCTATGGATGCTACTCGCGAGAATACATCCAAACAAGAGCATATGACATAAACAGGGAAGCATGAATTTGAATGATCATAAGGAGACAAGTATGAGCGAAGGGGTTGGTGAACATTTATTACCTTTTGCATACCTGAGTGTTCTTACCAGCAGCATATGTGGATTTCTTTGAAGATGCTGCACCAGTGGCATGGACGTACAGGCTCCAACTCAGCTGAACCATCAGGCCGGATCACACACAACTAGTGTATATGGACCTTGGCCTTATTGGTAGCAAATGTGTAAAGGAGTAGAGCTTTTCTTTTCTCTCTCTCCTTTTTTCTCTTTTTTTTGAAAGATAACTACCGATGACCTTCGGCAAGGGCTCAACATTTATAGTCTGTTGGCAAGACTTCCCCCTCTTCATTGCTGTGTAGCTGCATGAACAAACTTGGGAGAATTCTCGGGTTGCCCCAAGATTTTTCTCGTATTGTTGACAGGAATAGAAGCAGCAATTTGAGCAAACTGTTTTTCTATCATTTTATTGAAACTCAACTGATGTTTAACAAAAGAAGATAGAGTTTCAAGTTTAGCATTTATAGATTCAAATGTTTTATCATTAAAGGAAAGCTTTCTAGCAAGATCTGCATTAAACTTAGCTTGCCTTAAAACAAAATCTCTTGAGGAAGGTTGATTGAAATTCAATTTGAAATTTGAATTGAGATTAGAAGAATTACCTTGTGGGTGGTTATGGTTGTTCCACCCATTATTACCTGGTTGTTGATGTTGGCGAAACCCGTTGTTGACGTAGGTTGCTTCTTCCTAGGTTTTGGGACAGCTGTTCCCCGAATGGCCAACATTTCCACAGACTTCACATGTCATGTGTGAGTCCGTGGCTTGGACGGTGCCTGTGGTGGGTTCGGTGGCACGGTTGTCCAGCCTCTTTATTAGGAGGTCTATTTTTGCGGCAAGCAAATCCTGTCTCCTTCACAGTATGCATGCCTTCTTGTGTTTCTCTTCCTTCTCCCCAGCTTTGGTTTGCTACCATATTTTCGATGAGTGCAGCTGTCACAGAACCGACCAATTTATACGAGCACAAGTACAACGATCGCATTTTTAATCGTAATCCAGTCGCACTTGAGCCAATATAAACCTGGTAGTCCGGAAATCTCAAAGGATTTCAAACATTTCATACCCCAAGGATCATTCATTCAGCAATACCCGATCACATGACACATAAGTTCGCAACCGAATTTAAACATCAGAGTACAACATAGTCTTTTACACAAATATAATAGTAGCGGAAGTTAACATAGTTTTACACCACAGAGTTCAAATACAAGTACCATCAAATGACCCTGTCACAGCATTCTTACAACATCTAGGGATAGATAATGACCCTGCCCTCGGGTCTAGTCTTCTTCGCCCGCAGGGGTGAAGCAATTCCTGCAATACGCATAGTAGACTACACCATCTGCAACAATGGGAATAAAACCCTGAGTACTCAATTGTACTCAACTAGACTTACCCGACAGGGAGTAAATAAAAAGACTCTCAAGGATATGCAAGGCTTATTTGGTGGAGCTCAGAGGGTAGCATCATTTTTGCATCAAAAGCATTACTACAGTAGATCCTCAACTTTTTCATTTTAATTGTGATAAGCTTCGATTTCAGTTAAGCTATTTACTACGATTAGCCACTATACTAAGCATTTACTGAATATTATAGCAATCAATAAAACCATATGATTTCCGATATCCATAGATATCAACCTCATCTCACCATAATCATTATGTTCAAGTTATTAGCCTCTACCTCACCAGAAGATCAGTTCAGTTTCTCACTAACCAGGAGAGATGGCGATTCGAATCGATTGTACCAGCCGGCAAATATGCCAATCACAAACCCTGTCAGCCGAGCCACTGGCTTCTTGGGCCACCGTTAAATCTTTCTGAAACATAATATGTATCGCGGGCTTGGAGGGGTCCATATTCTCAGAGACAAACCCACTTCCAGGATGCATCAGGTCCCTGACCTGCCCTTGGTAAGATGGTGTCTCCGCACATCCTTCCTACCTCCAGAATATGTCTGCCTTATCACGCCCAATTCCCGGCTCAGAAAGAAATACTCGGCTTCGCGGTCAGAACGACTTATCTGGCCAGCTATGTGACGACGTCTTTCAATCTCAACTGATGTCTGGTGGCCTCAGTCCTAGTCGGCCGCAAGCAGCACCGAAGACGGCATGACCTCAACCATGTCATGCGGCTCCCCGCTACCTAGCCTTGATTCTCTCATTAGACACTGTGGCATGGTGGCACATATGGTCCATCATGTGGAATCCAACCCCATCATCATTAGTAACCACCTATGCTCGCGAAGGACAGGAAATCCCTCGACTTCTACCGGTCTAAGCATGGCTAAGCATAAGATCGAACCCATCCCTGATCTAGTAGTACTTCAGGATCCAGTATAAGTGGACAAGGTATAAATGCAGCAACGGTATCATATCAACTCCTATACTTAAGTGCACAATCATACGATTTAATAAAGACCAGTGTATTTGTAAAAAGAGTAGGTGGAGACTTAGGGATGCTCTGGGGCTTGCCTTTCACAAAGTTAGTAGGTTGGTGATCAGGGCACTCTGGAAGTTCAGCCTCTTCTTCCTGGCCTTCGGGAACCTCTGGCACTTCAATCTCCGGTGGAACTCCCTTCTCCGGTGGATCGAACTGCAATAGCGTCACACCTCCCGGCGATCCTGTATGCATGATATGCATATATGAGAACTGAGAATGCACATGAAATGCAAGATAGAGATACACAAATTAACCCATGATATGCAATCAGTTTAACAATCCACACTCATTTACTGAGTACGTGCATACTTCTTATCTAGACAACCAACTCATACTCACCCTTCTTAAGCAAAGCATAGAACAATTTCTCGTCCCGGGTGAGAGGTCTACAACCTGCACTTAATAATCAACATGCATCAACTAATCTACCACAACCAACTTATAATTAACAAGCGCGAGCAACATCATATAAACAAAATATTAACCTTGCTGCCCTAAGCTCAAATTAGGATCAGCTTTACTGTTTAAAATAGGTGACAATGCTGGAACATCACAGAAATGCATGAAAACACTTCACACCCATAGATGCTTGCTTAAAAACAATTAAACCAACACTAGCTTATAACTGGACCTGCTGTTTACTGTGACCAGGAAAATCCATAAAATTTACAGTAGCTATTACGCATCCAGATTAGGCTACTGACAAAATTTCAAGTCATTTGGACAAGTATAACAGTCTACACAAAAATAACAAACAACCAGCCTTTTAAGCAATGGAAAATACTTAACACAGTGAAAAGTATCAAACAATAGATTTCCCAATTTTCTTAGCTTCTTTCCAACATAACATGGTCCAGGAAAAATATTCATGACCATATCCTTAACACATTAAGCATGGTGTTTTTTGCAAGATTAAAGCATAAAAGGCACATTATACTAGACACCATATAAATAACAGTGCAACATCAGCAAACATATTTTTCTTAGATTCTACTTCCCTAAACAAGATTAATGCAAGTGGAATGACATTTTTAGCACATTCCTACAATTACTTAAGCATTTATCAAGTTTGCAAGCAATTAACAATTTAAATATAACTGCACAGAAAAAGTATTCCAAAAGTACATTTTATATTTTTCCTTGATAGAGCTCAGAAATACAAACATAACAAAATTTGGTTCACCCCAATTGGACACTCCTAGCTCCAGATATGAATTTTGGAAGATTTTACACATTTTCTGGAAATTCATTTTATAAATCATAAAACCCCAAACCCGATAGAAACTGCTACGTGCACCCGGCTCAGTGAACCAGAGGCGTACCCGAACGGCTGACTCGCGGGCCCCGGGGTCAACCCGACCCCACGCGTCAGAGAGAAGGGCAAAGCCGCCGGCGCTGACCGGCGAGGTCTCCGGCGACGCCGAGGCTACCTACCGACTCGTGGCAACGAGACGAACCCAATGGACCAACTGCCGAGGGTTGTCCCCATCGGAGCAAGCTCGACGGCGGCAATGGCGGACGGCGGTGGTCCGGCGAGCTTGCGCCGGCCGATTCCGGCCGTTACTCGCGCGGCTAAGCTTCGTTCCGTGTCCCTGGCACCCTAGCGGACCTATGCGTGCGACGAATCGGACTATTGTGCATGGGAGCTCACTGACCGCGCGCTCATGGCGGCACGGCGGCGAGCGGGTGTAATACCTCTGGTATTACAGTTTAATTAATCTGCCATGTCATCATATTTAAATTTAAGCATTTGCATATGATTGTGCTTAGGGCCTAGGGTGATTTGATTTCAATTAAAGTATTGATTGTGTAATTAAGTCCTTAATCAAAAATCAAAAATGAAATTAAATAAAAATCAAATTAAACCCTAAAGTTGACGTAAAAACCCAATTCAAAATCTATATGAAATATGGGAAAAGTGTCTTAATAAAAGTTGTAGAGTTTTTAAAATGGAACAACTTTTATTTTTGGAGATTTTTAAGTTATATTATAAAAATTCAAATTTAACTCAAATTACTATATTGAAATTTATATTTAAAACTTCAATTTCAAAAATATTAAGAATCTTCAAAAACTTCCTACATAGAAGTTGTCAATCTCTCTGAGAAGAACAACTTTCATGTTTACCAATTTTCAAGTTGTTGAGAAGAATCAAAAGTAATTTTAAAATTTCAGTTTGAAATTCAAACCCTACTTTTACCCCCTTTTCTGTAATTTGAAATGTTGGCCGAATTTGAAATTGGTGTCAAAAGCAAAAATGATCTACACGAAATTCTCTACAACTTTTGTTTTTACCACTTCCTCGGATTCGATTGAGATCAGCTCGAATTTGCATCAAATAGCTTGTAACCTACTTGGCCTAGTACTGTAGCTACAGGGGAGGGGCCCCCTGTTCACCTGCCACCCGTACGCGGCGTGCGCGCGGCGTGCGCCGGTCGCCGTCCGGCCGTCCCAGGGCCCGGCCGTCGCCGTGTCGAGCTCGGGAGGGGGACCCGGACGCGTCCCGACCTTATCCTCTCCTCGCCGAGTGCGTTAAAGGGCGTGGCGCGGCATTTCTCTCATTCATCCGCCGTTTCCCCCGCTCCGGTGAGCTCTCGGTTCTCGGCCGAATTGCCCACCGTCGAACCATCACCACCCAATTCGTCATACCCACGAGCTAGCCATCTCCTGGCGCACCTTTTGGACCCGGCCTGGCCACTGTTATTCGTCGGAGATCAACGTACGGCGTGATTTTCTTCCCCGCGGCCGGCGGAGCGCCGCCGTGGTCTGTCTCTCTGCGAACAGCTCGCCTCGGTGAGCTCATTCTCCTTTTGCGGAGCGTTCCGGAGTCCCTGTCCTTTCTTGAGTCTCATGAGTTAGACGTTTTTGCGTTTGGTTTACAGTGACCGCCGGAACGACGACCTCGCCGTTGGAGCTCGCCGCCAAACCCACTGTCGTCGTCCGCCGTGCCTCTCCGGTCGCTCCCTGTCCTGTCCAGCTAGTACACTAGCCTGTGGTGAGCTTCTCGGTAACCATCGTCTTGTCGGTACGGCATTTTGGTCCTCGGATGGCTGGGGCGCGGCCGCACCGCCGTGTCTCCTCTGCCGCGGTCGCGACTGGGCGCGACACCGTCGGCGTCTCGTCCGTTTAGTCTAGTTCGGGGGTCCGCTAGGTCTAGGAGCTCATGTGGGTGCCCTCGGTTGCGCCGCTGGGGTCGCCGGCGGCGAAGGGCGCGTCGGGCCGCCGTGCGCGCGCTCGAGCGGGCGCTCGGTGGGAGGTAGGAGAAGGAGCTGACAGGCGGGGGCCGCCTGTCAGCCTCCCCCTGTGGCGCGAGCGCGCGGGCGAGTGCGCGAGCGCGCGCGGCTGGGCCATGCTGGGCCGGTGCGGAGTTGCAGGCCGGCTCGGTGGCGCGCGCACGCGGCCGTGGCCTGCGCTGTTGGGCCATAGTGGGCCGAATGGCCGTTTCTCTTTTTCCAGCGATTTTCTAATTGCTTTTTTATTTTAATTTAAATGAATAGTGTTAAGTTTTGATATTTTTGTATGGATTAATATACTGCACCAAAAAGTATGAAAATATTTCTAGATACTCTCTGTGATGTGTAGAATTTAATAAAAATATTAAATACAGGATTTGGGTGTTTCTGTATTAATAAAAAAATCAGCACATTAAATGTTAAAAGAAACTTTGATGATTTTTAATAATTTCTGTGATGTTCCAAAAATCATGAAATTTATTGTGTCACTGTTTGGTACTAAAATCTATCTGTTGGTGCATTTTGACATCAAATGGAAATAGTTAAATATTTATTACATTATATGTTAGTTTAAATAATAATATTAGGAATAATAAATGGAATGATTATTGATTGGTGTGATTTTTGGATTGATTGAGATTCTAGGTCAATCACCTTTATGACCTAGGGCAGTATGAATTAGATTATTCATGTCTAGCTAAGATAGGGTCATATACTCATGTGTGGTTTATTTATTTGTTATTAAATTTCGTCTGTCATTTCATGTGCATCACATTCATACATTCATTCATTGCAAACGTGTAGTGACCGAGAATCCAGAGGTAAAGTCTGAGGGTCCATCTGAGGAGAATACTCAGGAGGTTGTACAAGGATTTGATATTTGTGGAACTGACCCGGATCCGACACTCTACGCAATTCAAGGCAAGCCTCGGTGCATTCAGCCCCTCCTTGTTATTTAAAAATATTTATCACTTGAGTTAATCTATTGCATTAGGTTACTAGGAGTTGATTGACAACCACTTGATGCATAACCATCCTTGACCAATTACCAATACCTGATAACCTGATTTAATTAAAAGTACTGAAAATGCTTAGTCATGCTTGATGGTTAGATTTGCAAAAATGCTATTCCGAACTATGATGATACAAATGAAATGAATCACTTTATGGGACTGGTTATGTCCTTGTTGTTGGCAGTGTTCCTAGCTAGTTCATTGTCATCAACAGGGATGGTTTTTCCCGCTTGGTTGGCCAACTGCTTGGGTTAGAGTCCCAACTTTCGTCGCCATCGGGAAAGGGATGTGAAAACCGGGTAGTTACCAGTGTACTTGGGTTAGAGTCCCAATGCATGGTTTCTAACGGAAAAATATTAGGGACCGTTCGTTGTCAGGCCTGCTGTGATCAAGACTTTGCAACTAGCCACATACTACGGAAAGCCTCTGACTCCGGTGGCTCTACTGCTGGAACCGACAACCACGCACTGGGAGTGGAGAGATGGCGAGAGTAGCGTGTACCCTCGTGGCCGTCGTGCCTGGAGACAAGAGGAGTACTGTGCTCTCGGGTGGCGCAGGACCGGTTCCGGGGTATGAAAAGCCGTGGTAGGCGGGGTTGGCGTATGCAAGCTTAAGTGCTACATACGCAGTGTGGATAGGGATCCCCAGCTAGGTATTAATCGATTCGAATCGTCGTTGCTCCTCGGATATGGAGACTTGATCCTCACACCTACAGTGAATAGTGGTTCAGAACTAGGATTGTTTTGAAATGGATTAAGTAAATGAAAGAATGTTGATATATGAGAAAGTACTTGGAGAAATGGATAATGATGGATAGTATTATTGAAATAAAATATTGAGATAGGATTAGAAATGCTTTTCTGCAAAAATTCTTGAACTCTTGCTAAGCCTTACCTTGACTCCCCCTTAGCCTGCATTCCTGAGTCTAATCTTACACTTTTAGTCGGGTAAGTCTTGCGGAGTACCCCTTGTACTCAGGGTTTGTTAACCCCGTTGCAGGAGGGCAGCAGGAGACTGAAGTTTGTCTCGCTCCATGCTGCGTCACCATCGTCCAAGAGAGTGAAGAAGACTAAGGTTAAACCCTTGGGCAGGGTCTGTGTAATATTTAATTATCTGTCGTACTGTTGTTCCAAACTCTACTGCTACTCTTCAAATTTATGGTTTGTAATAACCGCACTTAATTTTATTCGAACACTAGTCTGTAATATTAAGTACTATTTACTCTTCCGCAAATTCTACTCTGATGTATTTTGTTATGAAATGTTGTAACTCTGTAATGACTTCGCAATGAGATCCTGTCGGAGATAACGGGTGCTTATGTAGCCGGCAGAGCCCGCTTAGGTCATATGGAACACGGGTCCGGCTGTCAGATGTCATTAGTGACTTGACAGGTTCCTATGGGCCACGTGATTTAGGCGGTTCTGTTACAGCTTGTATCAGAGCGTTCCATTGCTAAATCATTGCAGGTTACCTTTCGAAAATTTCAAAATGTTTTGGATCATAAAAACTTAAACTGCTATTTTGAGTCCAAACTGCTTACAATCTTACCTTACTCAGTAGTTCTCATCTTGTTCTGTAATTTATCGTATTATGGTTATGGTAGCAGGTGGAACAACATTATTAACACTAGCCCTATGTTTAACTAATTATGCTTTGATTTGTATTGCATGGTTTAAAATTCGTAAGTACGTGCATGCATCATGATAATCACCCATGTTAATAACTTCCTCCTTAAAAGTGGGTATATGGGTTAGGAATTATCACACCTATTCTTGCTAGCCTTGTATATCCTCATTAATTCAAACTTACCTTTCCAGCTGGCACGAACTAGGTTAACGGCGCGCAAGATGACTGGTCCTCGTGGAGTTCCACGTCACCAGTTGGCACCCCGCGGCAGTGACGAGGCGTCTGGCAGCCGTCCACCCCGCCGCAGCCGCAAGGAATTGAAGAAAGAGATTAAGGAGCTGCACCGTGAGATAAGCCTCATGAGGGAGGACTTCCAGGTAGCCCGGGCTGATCATTACCGGGATGTGAGGACCAACAGAGACCTACGGCGGGAGATCGATCGCCTGACTCAAGAGAGGGATGAAGCTTTGGAGCAAGTTGGCGCGGCACGTGATCACGTTGAGGAGCTGGAGGGGTACATTGAGAACCTTGAGTGGAACAACGGGATGCTGCACGAGGAAGTGCATAGGCTGAACGATCAGCTTAACCCGATTCTGATTCCACGAGAGGAGGAGCCTGAGGAGGGTGTGGTCATAGGACCAGGTGATGAGTATTATGACAGTGAGACTTCAGAGGACGGTTACCTTGAGGCAGCCGACCCAATGGAGGATGTAGTCGTCGAGGAGGACGAGGAGGAGGAGGTTGTCAGTTATCGACTAAGCTAGTCTTAGGACTAGTGGGGTTTAGCCCTATGTTTGCTGAAAGTTGGATATCTCCCCCAGTGGAGCAATGGTTTTGCTCATGGGGAAGAACTTGGTGAGGAAAGCCAAGGAACATTTGTCCCACATGTTGACAGCTTCCTTGTTTTGGTAAAACCACTGTTCCGCCTTCCCCGCAAGGGAAAAAGGAAATAGGCGGAGCTTGATGGTAATTGGTGCGACGTCTTTGATGACGATGGTGTCACACAATTCAAGGAAGTGTTGAAGATGAGCATTTGCGTCCTCAGTTAGGCAAGCCACAGAACTGGCTTTCCTGCACCATCTTGATTAGGCCAGTACGGAGCTCGAAGTTTCCATTCTCGATATTGACAACGGGCCCAACGGGTACATTGGCAATAGTAGTGGTGGAGTAGTCACGGAGTGTCTTGGCCATGATGATAGTAGCGGATGGCGCGGGATTGAATGGTTCGTCTATCGATGGAGTAGCAGAAGAAGAAGTGGTACGTGACCTGTTCTTCCTTAGGAGTGCCTTCGGATTGTCGGTGAAGTTGTTCGACAGGTCGAAACCACTCATACACTATCCTGTTTTCTTTCCAATAAAAAGAGGAAGAAAACAAGAGAAGTTATCCTGCCTAAACTATGGCTACCTTTTGCTTATTATGCAATCAATGGCTATGCCAAGCTAGATGTCTTTATTTCCTTTTGCCCTCTCCGGCAACGGCGCTAGAAATGCTTGTTGGCGTTTCTTAGCATCATTACTAAAGATAGATTAAAAGCCCAATCCTAGCAACGACACTAGAAACGTAAGTTGACATTCCCAACCACCATTACTTCAGAAAGGTAACCCTTGGCCCTTAATGGCGCTGGCCTAGGTAATGCAGTCTGGTAATAGCAGTTAGAAGTGCCGGATTGGCCTTCCTAACTGTCATTACTTACGATATGCAAAACTGTGACACGGCACCTTGGGGTGCAACAAGAATTACAATCCTTAGGTAATGGTACTTAGGGATGCCAATCATGATAGCTCAGTATAGATAAATCCGCAAGCGCACGGATCTATCATTGTAGCATTTCAACCCGTGGGGTGTCGTATTTATAATTTCCCATAGGAGGGCAGGACGAATGCATCTAGCTTTGACATAAACATGATCACTTATTGAATGCATAGGTAGACATAGCATAGGCAGGGGTAAATCATAGTTCAAAGATAGTGGACACACATCTGAGCCGACCTCAAGGATAAAAGAGAAATAAAGAATAAAAGAATATATCTAATTGAGCAGGCATTGGTCATATATAACTATGCAAAGAACTGTTAGTAAACATCTAACTAGTATGTCTAGTATCAGAACTAGGTCTGGGATGACAGGGAGATCTCCGCAGCTGGTCTGCTAGCCGATAGAGACTTTACGAACAACTACTGAATACCTGAACGTGGGGGAATGCTAGGGATGGACAGGGCTGTCACCACCTGCCCATCTACCCCTCTGCCCGTGGGGTACCCACATATTCACCGATCTCTGCATACCCGGGCACCACGCCCGTGTAATTGGAAACAACTCCTAACCCCCATGGACCCCACCCCTTCGGAGTAACAGGCTAGGTTAAGAGCAACCATGACAGCACGACTAACCGTCACCTCATCCTAGTTCTTCCTCTATTCATACTAAGTCGATGAACGATGAAGAACAACGATGAACAAGTCAAGAACATGATACATAAACTATGTTCTAGCTCATATACTATGCTCATAACAAGATCATAACTAGACTCTAGTTCTTATGCATGATCATATAAATAAGATAAGAACTTGCTCATGGAAGAAGACCGAGTTGTATTCATACCAAGATGATCCTTTTCTTCCAAGGAGACAAGCTCTCCTTGATAGCTCTTGGCTTGCTCTAATACTAAAACTAATCTAAAGAATACAAGTGAGAGGTGAGGTAAATGGCTCCAAATGATGGTGTGTGTTGAAGGGGAGCTCTCCCTCTCTTTAATAGTCTAACAAGGACGGTTCGGGCGCCAACAAATATGGAAGCAGGTGGAACCGCCTTGAGGGAGCCGACCTACGCACCGCCTGAGAAGGTTGGGCCCAGGAGGCCCCACCAGGGGGGCGGCCGCCCCCGGGGGCGGTCGGTCCCTGGGATGCACCATCTGGCCACCGCCTTCGGGTGGTCGGTTGCTCCCTGGGCCTGGACCTCCCCCGCGGTTACGGATGGATCCAGTTTAGTGTTTGAGGTGGGCTTTCTTATTTTCTTGGATTGAGCCTTCTCTGAATACGTTTCCTGGATGTGCGCTTTCTTTATAGTTTTTGTGCATTTCCACATGTCACACCTGCAAGTCAAGTACAAACCAAAACTTGTGGAAATGTTAGTTTAAAGCCCTCCCTACTATTTATTTTAGTAACATATTGGCGGTAAGAATTAGGCTTTAAGAACCGCCAACAGACATCATCAGGTATGTCCAACCAATTATCATGCAACATTAATCCATCCAAGCTTCAATTTTGCATATTGGTTGTCTCTACCCTTTTAATCCATGTTCAATTTGTTAATTAATAATCATGCACTTTCGTCTCGGTTTGAATAACACTCTATAATACTTTATGCTACCTTTATTTGCTATTGTATATGTTTAGGCTTTGAAGTACTTTCATACATATCTTAAATGAAGCACGGTGCTTAGTTTAGGAGTGGTGATCTTATTTTTAAAAGACTTTTTGAATTAAGCGTGGTGCTTAGGTTAAAATGCCTTCCTAAGTCAAATTAGATGTGGTGTCTAGGTTGATTTTTGAGCCGCTCGTGTGCTGTAGTACACATTGGATATTTTGTTGGACTAACCCCTGCAGGAAACTTTCACAATTAATTTGGGTAAGTCATGAGATAAATTCAAATCAGAGATAAGATAGGGCACATGCTGAACTTCAATAACTTTGCAGAGGAAGACACAGCTCATTCATCATGAATGGAAGAATTATGAGTATTAATGATTCATTCACTTCATCTTCTGCTGCAAGTTACTTTACCTCAAGCCATGTCTGTATAGAACATGATCTATGCTAACGTAATATCAACCCTATCTTCTTAGTAGCATAGATAGAACATGATAAAATTATGGACAAACAACCTATGTTCCAAAGTTATACATTCCTTCGGGTAGGTGTTTTCCACTAATCTGTTGCAGGCATAATAACGAATGGAGTGACAAGGTGTCATAAAATCAAAGAAACAAAAGACGGCAAAGGGGATAAGCAATAAAGAGACAAGATGCTCATGAACAACTCAAGATGCAAGAGAAGGAAAGGACCACGAGTCGTCTATCCTTCATTACTTAGTGCCATCACGCTCAAATAATGAAGGTAATATTTTAAGGTAAGTGATTATTATTTTTCTCTTGATCTTGGTATGCACATAAATGAAGATGCAAACATGTTAGAGTTACGCTTTAATTGATTAATCTAATTAACTCAATATGCTTTGTCCTTTAAGATTCTTGTTGATGGTCCTTAACACCTCATTTTATACCATCAATAGTGCCTAATTTGGTCATAAAAATGATACAAACCATAGTCATAGGTTTTTAATTCTAACCATTTCCACAATTTGTAATGGCTATATGAGTGTAGGTGCAAAGTAAGTACAAAACGGTGATATATAAGGAGAAAAGGCTTCATCCATGCTTCTTGTGACTACACTAAGTCAAGGAGTTTGAAATAGAGTTTTGGTGCACCCAAATCAGTGGTCGGACGATAAGGTTACGCTTTCTGGAGAATGTAGAACGGGCCGCAGGAGCAGTCTCGGGTAAAATGGATGCCCAGGACGCATCCGGACTCAGAATCAGGCAAATGACCAGGCGTTGGAAAGCTAACTGAGAGGCCTACATGCTCACGAAAGATGAGCCAATTTGCCCAAAAGTGCAGGGCGCCCGCCTTATCACTGCCACGTTCCACGTCAACAATCCATGGGAGATGCCAAATTAAGTTTGTCCTCCGTCGATCCAAGGTTAGTAAAAGATCTACGATCCGGTGGCCCTATGAACAGGGCACATGCCCTGCCTCTGTTGCCTGCCATGTCCACAATCCATGTGAAGGTCCCTAGAAGCCATCCTAGCCGTCAATCAAAGTCGGTTTTCAACCAATGGTGCAACATGGAGGTGTCAAGGATCCATGGACCCACATGTCATCCTCTAAGGGTCACAAACCGACTCTACAACCGCAAAACGGGCATCAACCGACCTTGCAACCGCCTTTGGAGAGGAACCACAGCCGTTGGATCGCAAGTCGGTGAAATCGACCGGGCGCCTGCCCTACCAATTCAGGCCACCGACCTCCAGAGCGCCTACAAGTACCCCTGGAGCTCCCCTGCACTATAAATAGGACCCAAAATCCCACTTGTAAAGAGAACAACCACTAGATACACACTCTTCACATGAGAGTCATAGCCTTAGAGCTCTCCTAGTGAGGAGTAGAAGAGAGGGAGATAGTGAGGAGAAGCTGGAGGAGGAGCTAGGCCTGTCGGCGACCTCTCCACTTGTAGCTCAGAAGATGCAGCTCTTCTTGGAGTAAAGTCTTCTTCGGTGTGGTAACTTTGTTCTTTCGCATTACTTAAGTATTACTTTATTGCTTTACTATTGTTCATCGTCTGGTTAAGGTGCTCTAGTTAGTAACGTTCGATTAGAGTAGTAAGATTATAGATTTAGCGAGGTGCTTAGGCCATATTTTACCTGTGAATGCGGCTAGGCCCACGGATAGTAGTGGTAGGTCTTAGGTGGTAATAGCCCTAAGATCCTCTGGATTCCACCACGGTCGGTCTAGTTTTTATAGCGTAGGGCTTTTCTGTTTGTGAGTAATCCCAATCTCTTGGGACCGCGCATTCGCCCCGTAGTGGCAATTAAAGTCTTCCTTAGTTTTGCCTTAGATAAAGAAACCACACTGATCCTCTCTACCCTGTTTATCACCTATCTTTGGATACACTTAGTTCTTGACTAGTCTACTTCACTTTCCCTGTGGAAATTTGATACCTAGTAATACTCCTTGGTGAAAACTACCTTGACATCCGTATGCTTGCGGATTTCCCTGGGTGCTATATCTAGTGTCAACAAGTTTTCTGGCGCCATTGCCGGGGATATCTTGAGCCTTGGTGATTGCATTAGGAATTGTCAACAAGTTTTCTAGCGCTGTTGCGGGGAATGGTAGCTATTCTAGTTTAGAACTCAGTCATCCAAGTATCTTTTACTCTGTTCAAAAAATCTTTTAGCCATTATCTATCAAACCATTTATCCTCATCCATCCTTTATGGAAGAATTATCTATCTTCCGATTCGCAGCTCCAAAGAACACTAGATTGGAGCTGCCTCCATCATCAAAACCCATCCTTGCTAGTGGGTATGAAATTAGTCCCTCTTTCATAACTAAAGTTCAGGAACAATCTTTTTCTGGGGAGAAAGATGAAAACCCATATACTCATCTTCGGGAGTTCGAGCAATTGTGTTCATGCCTTCACATTTCTGGTATGTCACATGAAACCCTTAAGTGGAAGCTATTTCTGTTCTCTTTGACAGGAGTAGCCAAACTATGGTATACTCCAACCGTAGATAGTGTAAACGGAGAGTGGGAAGTTCTTCAATCCAAGTTTTGTTTGACCTTCTTTCCTATCACCCGAGTAACTAAACTCCGAGTCAATTAGTTTTCGTCAACAGAAAAGAGAAACTTTAGGAGCTGCATGGGCCCGCTTGATAGACCTTTCCACATCTGGCCCTGATCTTGCTATACCCGATCCTATACTTTTCTAAACACTTATATGTGGGTCTTAGCAAGGAATCTGCACAATTCCTTGATATTGTTTCTGGCGGAGCCTTCTTACGCCTTTCTGGTAGTGAGGGGAGAGCTATCCTTGATAGGATCCTAGAAAACTTTCCCAACACCGATGTGCACGATGACTCTCCTAAAGAAAAGGACATTCCAACCCTCGTAACAGAAAAAAAAAAGTTTTGACAGCTAAATCCTTACCAATTCCATCATCCATACCTTCAGTTGTCACCCCAATTCTTGAACGTTTCGTTGAGACACCAAGGGAAGAAGAAATTCATCCCTTGGAGTTTTCGTTAAGACTTGAGGATGATCTCTCTTTTGATGATGAAGACACCTTCAATCACCCCATCCAAAAAGGATCTCTAGCATCCTTCACCTCAAATCATTATCTTCCTTATTCATCAGAAGATTTGGTGATACAAGAATCTCCCAAACCAATATCATCTACCACCTCTAATTTTGATCCCCCATATAACCATCTTTGCTTATTTATTGATAATTTGGACCAAGGAGGCAATCCAAACCTTTTGGTTGACCTTGAAGGGAAGCAAAAATCATTAGAGGTAGGGAACCCCATTCTGATGGAGGATGAGGATGAAGATCCAACCTTCGAATGTCCTAGCCGAGAGATCATGGACAATCATGTCCTCGAGGGATCAACGTTGGAATTTACAACAGAAGATCAGGTGGGTGAGCATGAAAGATATATTTCAAGGAAGCCACATGATCCATGCTCGCTTGAGAAATCTTCAGTCATTCTCTCCTAACACTTATGAGCTTTGCAGCCCTCTTGTGTTCCTTCTTAATGAAACCTACAAAAGAATGGTTGCGGATGCTTTTGTCTATCATAAGTATTCCAAGGCTCGTAGTTCAATTGCAAGGTCGAGCTTATGACTTAAAACAAAGCACTACCAGGAGATAACCCGTTTATTTATTGTTCATCATAGTTTGCTGAACTTTGATCATCATGTTTCCATTTTCAATTTGCATCTTTAGTTGATAGGTTGCATGTTTACATTTCAATAAAAAGTTCTTATAGAAGCACTATGCTTTTAGAATAGGTTTATTTAAAAAAAAGCTTGCATCTTAAATAAATAAAGAATCAAAGGAGACTTATCCAAAAGAAGACATCCAACTCCGTGGAAAGGGAAAGTGTGGGGGAATACCTCCCCCACCTAGGTATGAAATTATCACATCACTCTTTATTATATGCATCCACTGTTGTCTATTTTGCATTAAATTGAAATTATACTGTATAGACAAGATTTGGTAATTTTGAGAGAACATGTAAACAAAGTTTTCATGCAAAAAGAAGTGATGTTCATCTTGCCTTATATACATGCCTTAAGATGGTACTTTAAGTTTGTTGGAAATGATGAATAATTGCTCTGCTTAACAAGCCTATGCTCTTGTAAAAATAGAGGTAGTAGATAAACAATGATTTTGTGATGTGGGAACAAGAGAACCTTTTGGACTCATATCCTTCGGGTATGCTTGTCACTAATCCTGCAGGATGAAAAAGAAAAGAAGAAGAAGAATGACGGATCAAAATAACAAAGTGGCAATAATCTAAGCAAGACAACATTCAACAATGGAGTACATTGTGAAGGAGGTCCTAACATCCACACTAGGCTTTCGATGTCAAGCGACATAAAAGTCCTAGTGTGGGGGAGGTTGCATCATTGTCTCCGCCACTTTTCAAGACTTCACCACTATGGCACGCTGGTTTGCACTCCCTCTACTCACTCTTGCTTTATATTTATAATGTTTGATGTGTTCAAAGCTTTACATGTTAAAGATCAAACTTAAAAAAAAGAGAGAGATAGAACCTTGCCAACTTATGAACATGACTTTAAAAGATTGGCTGGCATAAACTTTATTCCTAGTTCATATACTTGCTACTTGTGGACATATCTACATTAGAAAAAACATGTCAACTAAGTTGTTGTGAAGTGAGATATAGTAGACTAAAAGAATCCTATCTTACCATGAAAGCTCTTGGAAGTTTTTGTTTCATAAAACATCAAAACAATTAAGCCTTATTTCTCCTCAATGGTGTTAATTCCTACCAAAGCCAAATATCATGCTACATGATGAAAAACTTTCCACTTATGCTACTTGTTTTTGTATTCAGTTTTGTCAAACTTTGTTGACCTGTGTTGAGAATTTCATCATGCACTTAAGATCAAGGTCACATACACTCCACCAAATATATGCTATGCTTCTACACTAGAAGTAAGCAAAAACATGCCTTTTCCATGTCCACGAAATAAATACTCCACATTTGTTAGCATGATCTTTCTCCATCATTCTTTAAGAGAGGCATTGTCTAGTATTGAAAAAAAAGGGAAAAGAGAAAAGTATTAAAAAAAGAGAGGACAAAATGTCCCATGAAAAAAATTTGTGAGGACACAATTTCGGTCCTTAGCAAAAAAAAACTAGCCATGCTCTCAAATAAAGGATGGAGAAGAAATCATTGCTATGGAGTAATGACCATCATTCCACATTCACACACATGCACACCTTGATCTGAGTATATGACATTTTTCTCCATAGATCCATTGTTTGACTTAGCAATATATGCATTTCAAGTGTGCTTTACTTTTTATCATACCTAAAACTCCACATAGGACTATTAGGAGTAGGAAGAAAGGCAACAAAGAAAAAAATGCCTTGGTGAGGATATTTATATATATACCAATGAGTGATTTGAGAGTCCCATTTGAGGAGAAGTATGGGCTATGCTTTTAATTACAAAAATCATAAAAAAACTCCAAGAGTGCTTCATGGGCATAGTGATGACTTGGTGTCATGCTATTCTACTTTTCAACCACTCAAGGTGATATGGTAGCCACTTCAAAATCCACAGGTATGAGTATGACTTAGAATATCTTTTATGCTTGCATCCTATCTTCATAAGTCTTGCTTTACATCAAAGTTCCATTTGAACCTTTCTGCGTTGCTCGGGACAAGCAAAGGTTTAGTATGGGAGAGCTTGTTGACGGTCCTTAACACCTCATTTTATACCGTCAATAGTACCTAATTTGGTCATAAAAATGATACAAACCATAGTCATAGGTTTTTAATTCTAACCATTTCCACAAGTTGTGATGGCTATATGAGTGTAGGTGCAAAGTAAGTACAAAACGGTGATATATAAGGAGAAAAGGCTTCATCCATGCTTCTTGTGACTATACTAAGTCAAGGAGTTTGAAATGGAGTTTTGGTTCACCCAAAGCAGTGGTCGGAAGATAAGGTTACGCTTTCCGGAGATTGGAGAACGGGCCGCAGGAGCAGTCTCGGGTAAAATGGATGCCCAGGATGCATCCGGACTCAGAATCAGGCAAATGAATAGGCATTGGAAAGCTAACTGAGAGGACTACATGCTCACTAAAGATGAGCCAATTTGGCCAAAAGTGCAGGGCGCCTGCCCTGTCCATATGGCACCCGCCCTGTCACTGCCACGTTCCACATCAGCAATCCATGGGAGATGACAAATCAAGTTTGTCCTCCGTCGATCCAAGGTCGGTGCAAGATCTACAGTCCGATGGCCCTGTGAATAGGCCTCTATCGCCTGCCACATCCACAATCCATGTGAAGGTCCCTAGAAGCAATCCTAGCCATCAATCAAAGTCGGTTTTCAACCAATGGTGCAAGATGGAGGTGTCAAGGATCCATGGACCTACATGTCATCCTCTAAGGGTCACAAACCGACTCTACAACCTGCAAAACGGGTATCAATCGACCTTGCAACCACCGTTGGGGTGGAACCACGGCCGTTGGATCGTAAGTCGGTGAAATCGACCGGGCGCCGGCCCTGTTCTCGGGCGCCCGCCCTACCAATTCAGGCCACGGACCTCCAGAGCGCCTACAAGTACCCCTGGAGCTCCCCTGCACTATAAATAGGACCCAAAATCTCACTTGTAAAGAGAACAACCACTAGATACACACTCTCCACATGAGAGTCATAGCCTTAGAGCTCTCCTAGTGAGGAGTAGAAGAGAGGGAGATAGTGAGGAGAAGCTGTAACACCCTAGTGTTAGTTACTATTTTCACACTTGCATTTGCATGTCATCAAGCATAGATCATGTCATTTCATGCATCATTATCATTGCATTTTATTTGATGCCCTTTTATTGATATATGTTTGTTTATATGCCCATAACATGCTAAATGTGTTGACATGCAAATGTGATGCTTGTTTACTGTTCTAAATGCTTTAAACATGTTTGGGATAACATTTGGAACAATGTTCATGTTGGTGAAATCCCCAAAATACCCCTCTAGCTCATAGTTGACTAGAGAGCCCTTTAAAAGCTATTCTGTTTGACCAAACAAGAAGGGCATTTTAGAGGTTCTGCATGTCAGTGCACCCTTAATCAAAGTTGTGTAGAATTTTATAAGCAACAAACTTTATTTTTGGGTCAACTCATGAAAATGAGTGGAAGAAGGTCAAAAAGTTGAATTAGTGCAGATTTGGAGCTGTTTTGGAAGTTTTCAAATTTTCCTAAGTCTAAACCGGTTTTCAGTTTCGGTGTACCCCTGTTCATCGACTTGTATCTCTCAATCCAGGCCGAACTAGAGTAAAGTGCCTTAATATGAAATGACCTACTCATATAGCTCTTCAATCCATATTAGTGAAGTTTTCGCTGAAACGCCCTGGATTGCGAGTTATAGATCGATCAAAATCGAGTTTCAGTCGGGTCCGCGGAGACTGAATCGGAGCCGATTCAGTTCGACCCTCGGGCGTCGCCGCGCGACCGCGTCAGGCCTCGGCCGCCAGGTGGCGCCGTACGCCGTCGTTGCTGCCGCGCGGTCGGCTTACAAAGGGGAACACGCCATCCTGTCTCCCGCACGCTCGCCCTCACTCTCCCCGCTCTCTCGCCCTCTGCTCGCTCGCTGCTCTCCTCTTTCCCCTCCGCCGTCGCCATTTCCGCCGCGCCACCGCCGCGGTGAAATCCGCCGCCACCGAGCCGTCTCCGACCGCTCCACCCTCGGCGCAGCTTCGGCTTGCTCTGTTCTTCGTTTCCGACCCGTTGCCGACCTCAGCCGACCTAAGGTACAGCTCCAGCGAGCTTCTCGCCGTCCGCCATTGCCGGAGCGCCGCCGAGCTCTCGGGTCGCCGCGACGAGGGCGATGCCGGGGTCGGCTTCCCTCTCTTTTGCTCGTCTAGGAGTCTCCGTTAGCCGTAGATCCATTCCACACCGTCGGTTAGGTCTATCTCGCCGTAGTTTTGCCGGAACCCGAGTTCGCCGTGAACCCGCTCGCCACCGTGCCGCCATGCGAGCGCGGTCAGTGAGCTCCCGTGCGCAATAGTTCGATTCGTTGCACGCACAGGTTCGCTAGGGTTCCAGGAACTCGGAACGAGGCTTAGCCGCGCGAGCAACGGCCGGAATCGGCCGGCGCAAGCTCGCCGGACCACCGCCGTCCGCCATTGCCGCCGTCAAGCTCGCTCCGGTGAAGTACAACCCTCGGCAGTTGGTCCATCGGGTTCGCCTCGTTGCCGCGAGTCGGTAGGTAGCCTCGGCGTCGCCGGAGACCTCGCCGTCGGCGAGCTCTCGCCGGTCAGCGCCGGCAGCTCTGTTCCGCTCTCTGACGCATGGGGTCGGGTCGACCCCGGGGCCCGCGAGTCAGCCGTTCGGGTGCGCCTCTGGTTCACTGAGCTGGGTGCACGTAGCAGTTCTATCGGGTTTAGGTTTTATGATTTATAAAATGAATTTCCAGAAAATGTGTAAAACCTTCCAAAATTCATATCTGGAGCTAGGAATGTCCATTTGGGGTGAACCAAATTTTGTTGTGTTTGTATTTCTGAGCTCTATCAAGAAAAATATAAAATGTACTTTTTAAATAATTTTTATGTGCAGTTATAATTAAATTGTTAATTGCTTGCAAACTTGATAAATGCATAAGTAATTGTAGGAATGTGCTAAAAATGTGATTCCACTTGCATTCATCTTGTTTAGGGAAGTAGAATCTATGAAAAATATGTTTGCTGGTGTTTCACTGTTATTTATATGATGTCTAGTATAATGTGCCTTTTATGCTTTAATCTTGCAAAAATCACCATGCTTAATGTGTTAAGGTTATGGACATGAATATTTTTCCTGGGCTATGTTATGTTGGAAAGAAGCTAAGAAAATTAGGAAATCTATTGTTTGATACTTTTCACTGTGTTAAGTATTTTCCATTGTTTAAAAGGCTGGTTGCTTGTTATTTTTGTGTAGACTGTTATACTTGTCCAAATGACTTGAAATTTTGTCAGTAGGCTAATCTGGATGTGTAATAGCTACTGTAATTTCTATGGATTTTTCTGGTCACAGTAAACAGTAGGTCCAGTTATAGGCTAGGGTTTATTTAATTGTTTCTAAGCAAATATCTTTTGGTTGTGGTAGGTTAGTTGATGCATGTTAATTATTAAGTGCAGGTTGTAGACCTCTCACCCGGGATGAGAAATTGTTCTATGCTTTGCTTAAGAAGGGTGAGTATGAGTTGGTTGTCTAGGAAAGAAATAAATGAGTGTGGATTGTTAAACTGATTGCATATCATGGGTTAATTCGTGCATCTCTATCTTGCATTTCATGTGCATTCTCAGTTCTCATATATGCATATCATGCATACAGGATCGCCGGGAGGCGTGACGCTGTTGCAGTTCGATCCACCGGAGGAGGGAGTTCCGCCGGAGATTGAAGTGCCAGAGGTTCCCGAAGGTCAAGAAGAAGAAGCTGAACTTCCGGAGTGCCCGGATCACCAACCCACTAACTTTGTGAAAGGCAAGCCCCGGAGCATCCCTAAGTCTCCACCTACTCTTTTTATAAATGCACTGGTCTTTATTAAATCGTATGATTGTGCACTTAAGTATAGGAGTTGATATGATACCGTTGCTGCATTTATTCCTTGTCCACTTATACTTGATCCTGAGGTTATTACTAGACAAGGGGATGGGTTCGATCCTATGCTTAGCCATGCTTAGACCGGTAGAAGTCGAGGGATTTCCTATCCTTCGCGAGCATAGGTGGTTACTGATGATGATGGGGTTGGATTCCACATGATGGACTATATGAGCCACCATGCCACAGTGTCTAATGAGAGAATCAAGGCTAGGTAGCGGGGAGCCGCATGACATGGTTGAGGTCATGCCGTCTTCGGTGCTGCTTGCGGCCGACTAGGACTGAGGCCACCAGACATCAGTTGAGATTGAAAGACGTCGTCACATAGCTGGCCAGATAAGTCGTTCTGACCGCGAAGCCGAATATTTCTTTCTGAGCCGGGAATTGGTGCGACTAGGCAGACATATTCTGGAGGTAGGAAGTATGTGCGGAGACACCATCTTACCAACGGCAGGTCAGGGACCTGATGCATCCTAGAAGTGGGTTGGTCTCTGAGAATATGGTCCCCGCCAAGCCCGCGACATATTGTGACTCAGAAGGATTTAACGGTGGCCCAAGAAGCCAGTGGCTCGGCTGACAGGGTTTGTGATTGGCATATTTGCCAGCTGGTACAATCGATTCGAATCGCCATCTCTCCTGGTTAGTGAGAAACTGAACTGATCTTCTGGTGAGGTAGAGGCTAATAACTTGAACCTAATGATTATGGTGAGATGAGGTTGATATCTGTGGATATCGGAAATCATATGGTTTTATTGATTGCTACAATATTCAGTGAACGCTTAGTATAGTGGCTAACCTTAGTAAATAGCTTAACTGAAATCGAAGCTTATCACAATTAAAATGAATAAGTTGAGGTTCTACTGTAGTAATGCTTTTGACGCAAAAATGATGCTACCCTCTGAGCTCCACCAAATAAGCCTTGCATATCCTTGAGAGTCTTTTTATTTACTCCCTGTCGGGTAAGTCTAGCTGAGTACAATTGAGTACTCAGGGTTTTATTCCCATTTTTGCAGATGGTGTAGTCTACTACGCGTATTGCAGGAATTGCTTCACCCCTGCGGGCGAAGAAGACTAGACCCGAGGGCAGGGTCATTATCTATCTTTAGATGTTGTAAGAATGCTGTGACAGGGTCACGTGATGGTACTCGTATTTGAACTCTGTGGTGTAAAACTATGTTGACTTCCGCTACTACTCTATTTGTGTAAAAGACTATGTTGTACTCTGATGTTTAAATTCGGTTGCGAACTTATGTATCATGTGATCGGGTATTGCTGAATGAATGATCCTTGGGGTATGAAATGTTGAAATCCTTCGAGATTTCCGAACTACCGGGTTTATATTGGCTCAAGTGCGACTGGATTGCGACTAAAATGCGATCGTTGTACTTGTGCTCGTATAAATTGGTCGGTTCTGTGACAGCTGGTATCGGAGCATAATTCAGCATATACCGTCACTTGACTATTTAAAAACTAAAAGAGTTTTGAGTTTTACAAACTAATTGCCAACTGATAGTGTGTATAGGTGATTTAAACCAAGTGTTTGCAAAACTTATGAGTACCAATGACCAAGTCCTATAGCCCTATATATATGTGGTAATTAGGTGGCTTATCTAAGTACTAACTTGGGGGAAATTGCATCATATTTCTATTTGTGGTTCGTTTGGTTTTATCGTGCGGATAATCATGAACTGTCGGTTTCTTATTGCTTCTTATGGGTCAATGTACCACGTCGCCTAAGGTAAGGTGAGATGTGAGTGTAAGATCGAACAACCATCGATCGATGGTGAGTGTATGGTTACTGAAGTGAGTACATGTGATCCATATGTGTACTTATGGAAGTAAGGTGGAGTAATTACTTTTGGGGTCGCAAATGTTCATGGGAACATTTCCAGCAAAAAGTGCTTCTTGTTGCCCTGCATACATTGGGAGTTGGGCTGAAATGAATCTTCTGCAGGTACACTAACCACGCAAAAACGTGTAGCACGGTTAGTTATGTATATGAGAGCACGTGGTATGCCACCGACTATAACGTTAGTAAAATATATTATGTGTGAGGTCGTTGGCACGTGCATGCATCATGATCATGAAATTAATTTAAGCTATTTGTACTATTTCCTTCCCTATGGTAAAATTTGTGCTGTCCTATCTTATTCTAAATGCTGAAAGATATTGTAATGTACCAGATGGCAGCTGAAGGTGAGCCGCAGAGTGGTCAGTTTCTGGAGCAGTTTGGCACACCCACTGTGCTATGGAGGTTGTTGAAGTCTGTGGGATATGCAGAGCCACCACTGTATTTCTGGAAGCCAGCGCAAACCATGGTGCAGCCTTGGTTTGATGTTTGGGTGACTATCCCTGTGCTTGAAAGGGGTTGGTCGTTTCCAGGAATAAAGGTGGAAGTTGACATGAGGACGCCATGGGATGGTGCGCAGCTTGCAGCTTTCGAGGTGTTGACGGATATTTGCAGCCGGTTCAACAAGAGAGCTGATTTGGGGCCAGCAAATGTTTTTCCCAGGGTGGATGCTTCTCAGGGTGAGTGGGCTCAGTCTAGCCAAGCTTCTTTGGAGCGAGGCAGGGACGAGCGTGCTCATAGCACGGGTGCTTCTATGAGTGCTATGTTTGCTGTCCTGAGGATGCACTATTCTACTAGGGATGGTTGGATGAAGTGCGTTGAAGCCCTGCATGATGCTGTTGAGAAGAAGTTAGAAGCTGAAGAGTGGGCACGTATGGCTCGTCGTAGCTCAGATGACTTGGTGGTAGCTCTCACTGCCTGTCGCAATGAGTTGTTACGATGCACTGGCGCCTTGTTGGCAGCTGATCGCCATGTCGAGGTGCTTGAGAGGGAGAATGCAGATCTTCGCCGCCAGCTTGACAATCGTAATATGAGTTTGACACGTCAGCGCAATGAGTTTCTGCAGGAGTTGCGTGCTAGTCAGCAGCAGGTTTGGGAGTTGCAGCAGGATGTTCATCGTCTGAACAACCGTGCTGATCCGTTTCATCCTCCGGGTGTAGCGGAGTTTGCTCCTGAGATCTTCATTGCAGCTGATGATGGTGAAGCAAGTGAGGAAGAAGAGGAAGAAGACCCCGAGGAGATCGTGCCTATTGACGAGAGTGATGACCATGGTGGGAACGTGTCCGGCGTGGACAGTGACCACGATGACTAGGCTTTTTCTAGTGATCTTGCCATGATCGGCACCCTTTTTATTGGGAAAACCTTTAATGTCATGTAATGGGTAGAACCTGAATTGTAATGAGAGAACCCTATGTGTTCAGGGCTGGAACCATCAAACTTTTAATTAAGTAATGGTAACATATGCAGCTTGGAAACCCTTTTTGGTTGCGCCTTGTTATTGTGCGGTTGTGTGATGATTATTGAATTATTGTGCCGTTTGTTGGTTATCAAAAAAAATGATCATTGATATCTTTTGGGCATAATCTTTCGGTTATCTTTGACATAACTGACACTTAACAATGGTTGTTGCGTGTTGCTACAGATGGCACCTCATACCCGTCGTCATGGGTCAACCAGTGGTGGTGGGAACGAACATGAAGATGAGGAGTTGCCGCCTCCTCCACCGCGTACCCAGGAACAAATGTTTGCTCAGTTCTTGGACACCCAGCAAGCGATTTTGCAGCAGATGGTTGCTAGTAACAACCACAATCACAATCGAGGTGGACGCGGAAACGATGAGGACCAATACAGTAACTATAAGGACTTCATGGACACTAAGCCTCCGGTATTCAAGCAGGCCGTAGAGCCGCTGGAAGCTGATGAGTGGTTAAACACTATTGAACAGTCATTCTCTGTGCTGCGATTGACTGAAACCATGAAGGCTAGCTTTGCTGCTATGTTACTGCAAGGCCAAGCTGGAATATGGTGGGCCAATCGTAAGACCGCCTACCCTGTGGTCGCTGATATCACCTGGGAGCAGTTCACCAGGGATTTCAGGGGGCATTTCATTCCAGCAGGCTTGATCAAGATGAAGGTCAATGAATTCATGCAGCTTACTCAGGGTACCAAGACCCTCACTCAGTATCATCATGCCTTTAACAATCTGTCGAGGTATGCCCCGTGGATGGTAGATACAGATGAAAAGAAGATTGAAACCTTCAAGAGAGGTCTTAGTACCAAGCTTATGAAGACTCTGGCGAACAACGCTCGTACAACTTTTAACGAGTTCATCAGTGAAGCTTATATCCAAGAGAAACAGAACAACTTGCACACTGCTTCCAAGGGAGGCAAGAGGCCATTTGAAGGAAGCTCTTCTCAGTCAAGGACTCCAGCAGCTAGTCGTGCGGTGGCAAATCGCCCTGCTTACCATCCGGCTGTTCCTGGAGCAAAATTTAGACCCCCTCCAAAGAAGCAGCCAGCGCCTCAGCGCTACAAGAAAGGTTTCACAGTGCCTTTGAACAAGAACAATGCTCCTCCAAGCAATGCCGTTCAAGTGAGGACCAACCAAGGTCTGGGGCCATGCTTTAACTGTGGCCAACAGGGGCATCTTGCTCGTTATTGTCCTCATCCCAGGCAGGGTCGTGTCCATCACACTACTGCGGAGGAACTTCCGGAAGGTGAACCAGTCACCGTGGGTATGTTTTCTGTGAATCAGCATCCTGCTATTGTTTTGTTTGACTCTGGATCGTCGCATTCTTTCGTGAGTCAAGCATTTGCACAAAAGCATGCATTACCAATTGTTGAGTTGAGCCATAGTTTCCGGATAACTTCAGCTGGGGCTGAAATTTGTACGCGTCATGGTGTCGGGGATGTGACCATCGAGATTGGTAATCGGGTTTTCATCAGTAGTCTTATTGTGCTACCAGGGTTGAGTCTGGATGTTATTTTAGGAGTTAGTTGGATGGACAAGCGGGGTGCGGTGTTGGACGTCCCTAACCGGATGTTAACACTGAAAGAACCCCAAGGTGAAGGCACTTTTCAGGTTCATCTGCCCCGTAGGGGAGATCTTTTTAGTCTCTCTTTCTCAGTTGAGGCCGTGACACTTCAGAGCATCCCTGTAGTGTGTGAGTTTCCTGATGTCTTTCCTGATGATCTACCTGGACTTCCTCCTGATCGAGATGTGGAGTTTGCAATAGAACTTGTTCCCGGTACGGCACCTATTTCTCGAAGGCCATATAGAATGCCTCCTCATGAATTAGCTGAACTCAAGAAACAACTCCAGGAGTTATTGGACAAAGGGTTTATTCGCCCTAGTTCTTCTCCGCGGGGCTGTCCTGCAATCTTTGTTAAGAAGAAGGACGAAACTTTGTGTATGTGTGTGGACTATAGGCCACTAAATGCTGTGACAATTAAAAACAAGTATTCTCTACCTCGTATTGATATCTTGTTTGATCAATTGTCCAAGGCCAAGGTTTTCTCCAAAATTGATCTGAGATCTGGGTATCATCAAATTAAGATCAGACCACAAGATATTCCCAAGACGGCTTTGTCCACTCGGTATGGCTTGTATGAGTATTTGGTTATGTCTTTTGGATTAACCAATGCTCCTGCACATTTCATGTATCTAATGAATTCGGTATTCATGCCTGAGTTGGATAAGTTAATGGTAGTCTTTATTGACGATATACTGGTGTACTCTGAAGGCATGGAGGATCATGCTGAACACTTGAGGATAGTCTTGACTAGACTCAGGGAGCATAAGCTGTATGCTAAGTTCAGCAAGTGTGAGTTTTGGTTGACTAAGGTACCTTTTCTGGGCCATATCTTATCTGCTGAAGGTATTTCTGTAGATCCGTCAAAAGTTCAGCAGGTGTTGGATTGGCAGCCACCAACAAATGTGTCTGAGGTTCGTAGCTTTCTGGGATTAGCTGGCTATTATCGTCGCTTTATTCAGGATTTCTCTAAAATAGCTAAACCTATGACCAAGCTATTGCACAAAGATACCAAGTTTGTGTGGAGTGAGGAGTGTGAAACAGCTTTTCGCACCTTGCAAACGTTGTTGACCACTGCTCCAGTTCTCGCACAACCTGATATTGAAAAGCCTTTTGATGTGTACTGTGATGCTTGTGGCACTGGGTTAGGATGTGTTCTCATGCAAGAAGGCCGAGTCATTGCTTATGCCTCACGTCAATTGAGAAAACATGAGCAAAACTACCCTACTCATGATTTGGAACTTGCCGCTGTAGTTCATGCATTGAAGATTTGGCGCCACTATTTGATGGGTCACAAATGTCATATCTATTCCGATCACAAGAGTCTCAAGTACATTTTCACTCAGCCTGAGTTGAACATGAGGCAAAGAAGGTGGTTGGAGTTGATCAAAGACTATGATCTAGAAGTACACTATCATCCGGGCAAGGCCAATGTCGTAGCCGATGCTTTGAGCCGAAAGTCTCATTGCAATATACTGCAGCCTTTGCTTGCAGACGGGTTCAATCTTGTGCATCCAGTGGTGTTGAATAATATTACTCTCAGTTGTACTTTGGAAAGCAAGATTATTGAAGGTCAGAAAACAGATCCCGGCATATATCATATCAAAAGGAAGATGAAAGAACAAGAAATGCTTCATTTCCGAGTAGATGAAAAAGGTATATTGTGGTTCAAGGATCGATTGGTAGTACCGAAAGACCGTGAGTTGAGGAATCAGATTATGGACGAGGCTCATTTGTCCAAGTTGTCTATCCATCCTGGTAGTAGTAAGATGTATCAAGACTTGAAACCTAGGTTCTGGTGGACCAAAATGAAGAAGGAAATTGCAGCCTATGTGGCCAGGTGTGATACCTGTTGTCGCGTGAAGGCTATTCATCTTAAGTCAGCAGGCCTATTGCAACCCTTACCAGTTCCAGGTTGGAAATGGGATGAGATAACCATGGATTTCATATCTGGGTTACCTCTAACGCAAAAAGGCCACGATTCTATTTGGGTGATCGTAGATCGATTGACTAAGATTGCACATTTCTTATCAGTTCGAACTACAGATTGTCCTCATCAGTTGGCACAGCTCTACTTTGCTCAGATACTTCGGTTACATGGTGTGCCGAGGACGATAGTTTCTGACAGAGGCCCGCAATTTATTGCACGCTTCTGGGAGCATCTACACAAGTGTTTGGGAACCAATTTGGTTCGCAGCTCAGCTTATCATCCTCAAACTTCTGGTCAGACTGAAAGGGTAAATCAAATTCTTGAAGATATGTTGAGAGCTTGTGTTCTATCGTCTAAAGGTTCGTGGGAAGAATGGTTACCTTTGGCCGAGTTCTCATACAACAATAGCTATCAAGAGAGTATTCAAATGGCTACTTTTGAAGCTTTGTATGGGCGCAAATGTAGAACTCTTCTCAATTGGGTTGAATCAGGCGAAAGGAGATATTACGGGATTGACTTTGTGAAAGAGGCCGAAGAGAGAGTGCATACCATTCAAACACATCTCAAAGCCGCTCAGACTCGTCAAAAGAGCTATGCGGGCAAGCGAAGAAGGCCATTGGAATTTGAAGTGGGTGACTATGTATACTTGAAAGTGTCACCTATGAAAGGCGTGCAACGCTTCGGAGTGAAACAAAAGTTAGCTCCAAGGTTTGTAGGTCCTTTTCAAATTCTGGAAAGAAGTGGGAAGGTAGCATACAAGTTACGGTTGCCACCACACATGTCCACTATCTTCAATGTGTTTCATGTATCCCAACTCAAGAAATGTTTACGAGTACCGGAAGAGCAAGTGGATTTTGGTGATATCAAGTTGAAATCAGATTTAACCTATGAAGAAAAGCCTATTGAAGTAATAGATTACAAAGAAAGAATCACCCGTAGCCGAGTGATCAAGTTCTATAAGGTGGTGTGGAACAACCAAAGTTATTGGGATGCGACTTGGGAGCGAGAAGATTACCTCAAGGAAGTCTATCCTTCTTTCTTTAAACAATGGTAATTAACTCTAATCTCGGGGACGAGATTCTTTTAAGGGGGGAGGGCTGTAACACCCTAGTGTTAGTTACTATTTTCACACTTGCATTTGCATGTCATCAAGCATAGATCATGTCATTTCATGCATCATTATCATTGCAATTTATTTGATGCCCTTTTATTGATATATGTTTGTTTATATGCCCATAACATGCTAAATGTGTTGACATGAAAATGTGATGCTTGTTTACTGTTCTAAATGCTTTAAACATGTTTGGGATAACATTTGGAACAATGTTCATGTTGGTGAAATCCCCAAAATACCCCTCTAGCTCATAGTTGACTAGAGAGCCCTTTAAAAGCTATTCTGTTTGACCAAACAAGAAGGGCATTTTAGAGGTTCTGCATGTCAGTGCACCCTTAATCAAATTTATGTAGAATTTTATAAGCAACAAACTTTATTTTTGGGTCAACTCATGAAAATGAGTGGAAGAAGGTCAAAAAGTTGAATTAGTGCAGATTTGGAGCTGTTTTGGAAGTTTTCAAATTTTCCTAAGTCTAAACCGGTTTTCAGTTTCGGTGTACCCCTGTTCATCGACTTGTATCTCTCAATCCAGGCCGAACTAGAGTAAAGTGCCTTAATATGAAATGATCTACTCATATAGCTCTTCAATCCATATTAGTGAAGTTTTCGCTGAAACACCCTGGATCGCGAGTTATAGATCGATCAAAATCGAGTTTCAGTCGGGTCCGCGGAGACTGAATCGGAGCCGATTCAGTTCGACCCTCGGGCGTCGCCGCGCGACCGCGTCAGGCCTCGGCCGCCAGGTGGCGCCGTACGCCGTCGTTGCTGCCGCGCGGTTGGCTTACAAAGGGGAACACGCCATCCTGTCTCCCGCACGCTCGCCCTCACTCTCCCCGCTCTCTCGCCCTCTGCTCGCTCGCTGCTCTCCTCTTTCCCCTCCGCCGTCGCCATTTCCGCTGCGCCACCGCCGCGGTGAAATCCGCCGCCACCGAGCCATCTCCGACCGCTCCACCCTCGGCGCAGCTTCGGCTTGCTCTGTTCTTCGTTTCCGACCCGTTGCCGACCTCAGCCGACCTAAGGTACAGCTCCAGCGAGCTTCTCGCCGTCCGCCATTGCCGGAGCGCCGCCGAGCTCTCGGGTCGCCGCGACGAGGGCGATGCCGGGGTCGGCTTCCCTCTCTTTTGCTCGTCTAGGAGTCTCCGTTAGCCGTAGATCCATTCCACACCGTCGGTTAGGTCTATCTCGCCGTAGTTTTGCCGGAACCCGAGTTCGCCGTGAACCCGCTCGCCACTGTGCCGCCATGTGAGCGCGGTCAGTGAGCTCCTGTGCGCAATAGTTCGATTCGTTGCACGCACAGGTCCGCTAGGGTTCCAGGAACTCGGAACGAGGCTTAGCCGCGCGAGCAACGGCCGGAATCGGCCGGCGCAAGCTCGCCGGACCACGGCCGTCCGCCATTGCCGCCGTCGAGCTCGCTCCGGTAGAGTACGACCCTCGGCAGTTGGTCCATCGGGTTCGTCTCGTTGCCACGAGTCGGTAGGTAGCCTCGGCGTCGCCGGAGACCTCGCCGTCGGCGAGCTCTCGCCAGTCAGCGCCGGCGGCTCTGTTCCGCTCTCTGACGCGTGGGGTCGGGTCGACCCCGGGGCCCGCGAGTCAGCCGTTCGGGTGCACCTCTGGTTCACTGAGCCGGGTGCACGTAGCAGTTCTATCGGGTTTAGGTTTTATAATTTATAAAATGAATTTCCAGAAAATGTGTAAAACCTTCCAAAATTCATATCTGGAGCTAGGAATGTCCATTTGGGGTGAACCAAATTTTGTTGTGTTTGTATTTCTGAGCTCTATCAAGGAAAAATAAAAAATGTACTTTTTAAATAATTTTTATGTGCAGTTATAATTAAATTGTTAATTGCTTGCAAACTTGATAAATGCATAAGTAATTGTAGGAATGTGCTAAACATGTGATTCCACTTGCATTCATCTTGTTTAGGGAAGTAGAATCTATGAAAAATATGTTTGCTGGTGTTTCACTGTTATTTATATGATGTCTAGTATAATGTGCCTTTTATGCTTTAATCTTGCAAAAATCACCATGCTTAATGTGTTAAGGTTATGGACATGAATATTTTTCTGGGCTATGTTATGTTCAAAAGAAGCTAAGAAAATTAGGAAATCTGTTGTTTGATACTTTTCACTGTGTTAAGTATTTTCCATTGTTTAAAAGGCTGGTTGCTTGTTATTTTTGTGTAGACTGTTATACTTGTCCAAATGACTTGAAATTTTGTCAGTAGGCTAATCTGGATGTGTAATAGCTACTGTAATTTCTATAGATTTTTCTGGTCACAGTAAACAGTAGGTCCAGTTATAGGCTTGGGTTTACTTAATTGTTTCTAAGCAAATATCTTTTGGTTGTGGTAGGTTAGTTGATGCATGTTAATTATTAAGTGCAGGTTGTAGACCTCTCACCCGGGACGAGAAATTGTTCTATGCTTTGCTTAAGAAGGGTGAGTATGAGTTGGTTGTCTAGGAAAGAAATAAATGAGTGTGGATTGTTAAACTGATTGCATATCATGGGTTAATTCGTGCATCTCCATCTTGCATTTCATGTGCATTCTCAGTTCTCATATATGCATATCATGCATACAGGATCGCCGGGAGGCGTGACGCTGTTGCAGTTCGATCCACCGGAGGAGGGAGTTCCGCCGGAGATTGAAGTGCCAGAGGTTCCCGAAGGTCAGGAAGAAGAAGCTGAACTTTCGGAGTGCCCGGATCACCAACCCACTAACTTTGTGAAAGGCAAGCCCTGGAACATCCCTAAGTCTCCACCTACTCTTTTTACAAATGCACTGGTCTTTATTAAATCGTATGATTGTGCACTTAAGTATAGGAGTTGATATGATACCGTTGCTGCATTTATTCCTTGTCCACTTATACTTGATCCTGAGGTTATTACTAGACAAGGGGATGGGTTCGATCCTATGCTTAGCCATGCTTAGACCGGTAGAAGTCGAGGGATTTCCTGTCCTTCGCGAGCATAGGTGGTTACTGATGATGATGGGGTTGGATTCCACATGATGGACTATATGAGCCACCATGCCACAGTGTCTAATGAGAGAATCAAGGCTAGGTAACGGGGAGCCGCATGACATGGTTGAGGTCATGCCGTCTTCGGTGCTGCTTGCGGCCGACTAGGACTGAGGCCACCAGACATCAGTTGAGATTGAAAGACGTCGTCACATAGCTGGCCAGACAAGTCGTTCTGACCGCGAAGCCGAGTATTTCTTTCTGAGCCGGGAATTGGTGCGACTAGGCAGACATATTCTGGAGGTAGCAAGTATGTGCGGAGACACCATCTTACCAAGGACAGGTCAGGGACCTGATGCATCCTGGAAGTGGGTTGGTCTCTGAGAATATGGTCCCCGCCAAGCCCGCGACATATTGTGACTCAGAAGGATTTAACGGTGGCCCAAGAAGCCAGTGGCTCGGCTGACAGGGTTTGTGATTGGCATATTTGCCAGCTGGTACAGTCGATTCGAATCGCCATCTCTCCTGGTTAGTGAGAAATTGAACTGATCTTCTGGTGAGGTAGAGGCTAATAACTTGAACCTAATGATTATGCTGAGATGAGGTTGATATCTGTGGATATCGGAAATCATATGGTTTTATTGATTGCTACAATATTCAGTGAATGCTTAGTATAGTGGCTAACCTTAGTAAATAGCTTAACTAAAATCGAAGCTTATCACAATTAAAATGAATAAGTTGAGGTTCTACTGTAGTAATGCTTTTGACGCAAAAATGATGCTACCCTCTGAGCTCCACCAAATAAGCCTTGCATATCCTTGAGAGTCTTTTTATTTACTCCCTGTCGGGTAAGTCTAGCTGAGTACAATTGAGTACTCAGGGTTTTATTCCCATTGTTGCAGATGGTGTAGTCTACTACGTGTATTGCAGGAATTGCTTCACCCCTGCGGGCGAAGAAGACTAGACCCGAGGGCAGGGTCATTATCTATCTTTAGATGTCGTAAGAATGCTGTGACAGGGTCACGTGATGGTACTCGTATTTGAACTCTGTGGTGTAAAACTATGTTGACTTCCGCTACTACTCTATTTGTGTAAAAGACTATGTTGTACTCTGATGTTTAAATTCGGTTGCGAACTTATGTATCATGTGATCGGGTATTGCTGAATGAATGATCCTTGGGGTATGAAATGTTGAAATCCTTCGAGATTTCCGGACTACCGGGTTTATATTGGCTCAAGTGCGACTGGATTGCGACTAAAATGCGATCGTTGTACTTGTGCTCGTATAAATTGGTCGGTTCTGTGACAGAAGCTGGAGGAGGAGCTAGGCCTGTCGGCGACCTCTCCACTTGTAGCTCAGAGGATGAAGCTCTTCTTGGAGTAATGTCTTCTTCGGTGTGGTAACTTTATTCTTTCGCATTACTTAAGTATTACTTTATTGCTTTACTATTGTTCATCGTCTGGTTAAGGTGCTCTCGTTAGTAACGTTCGATTAGAGTAGTAAGATTATAGATTAAGCGAGGTGCTTAGGCTATATCTTACTTGTGAATGCGGCTAGGCCCACGGATAGTAGTGGTAGGTCTTAGGTGGTGACAGCCCTAAGATCCTCTGGATTCCATCACGTTCGGTCTAGTATTTATAGCATAGGGCTTTTCTGTTTATGAGTAATCCCAATCTCTTGGGACCGCGCATTCGCCCCGTAGTGGCAATTAAAGTCTTCCTTAGTTTTGCCTTAGATAAAGAAACCACACTGATCCTCTCTACCCTATTTATCACCTATCTTTGGATACACTTAGTTCTTGACTAGTCTACTTCACATTCCCTGTGCAAATTCGATACCTAGGAATACTCCTTGGTGAAAACTACCTTGACATCCGTATGCTTGTAGATTTTCCTGGGTGCTATATCCAGTATCAACAAGTTTTCTGGCGCCATTGCTGGGTATATCTTGAGCCTTGGTGATTGCGTTAGGAATTGTCAACAATTCTTCATGGCACCATTCTTTTGATCTCAGTCTTAACCAAATATGCTAAAACATTGTATTCTATCTTTGGAAGATGATATTCATACTCATGTGAAAATTTATATATTATGTAGAGATAGACAACCCTTCCATTGGTTAAGCAATTTAAATCTTTTCTGCCATACGAACTTAAATGAAATATAAATGCTTAATCTTCTGATCTTACCACTCATGTCATAAGTAAACAAATTATGCAACACCAATTTCGTCTTGTTCAATGTGCCTAAGGATAGAGAAAATAAAGAGATAGATTCGGTTCTATTGGTGTTTTACCACCAGCAGAACCCATGCACTTGATCTCTACCTTGGTTTTGTAAACAGGACAACACTTCGACCAAAGTTTATTGATTCCCAAAATTCTACAAGTGAAAGTTCTGTGAACATGCACACTGAGCAAGATGCTGCCAGATCCAACTATTAATGCTCTACTCCAACTTGCTGGCCAAACAAAGGATAAAAGTGACATCATCATCACAAGGGGTGCAACCATCAAGACCTCCATCTCTAAGACGGAGAGATACACAAGAGTGTAAGAAAAAGTCCTAACGGTAGACTTTAAATCCAGCACCTTTGCCATAAGGTAATATGGTAGTTATCTAATTAATTAGTATTTCTATCTACATTAGTAGTTTCACTTTAGCATATTCATCTTTATGCATATCAAAATGAAAAAGAAAAAAATAAAAATCTTTATTGTCTTATTTACTGCATCACAAAATATTAAAGCCCCATGTGAATAAACTTATGGTAACCCTGTAGGAGTATTTACTGTGGTGGCATAAAAAAATGATAATAGCATCTGTATTTACTTTCTTGCATTATGAAAATCCTAAACCCCATGAGAATAAATATTCTCAGTGGTGACATAAAAATAAAATATACATCATGCATACATATTTACCTTTCTGCTTAAGAAAATTAGAAAATCCTAAAAAGAATTCTGCTAGAACCTATCAATTTAAAATCAAGTCAAAAGAATAATCAATTACTTATTGGCTGATCGCTAACTTCTTATTAAATTCGAGCCTCGAGTTTTGGTTTTCTTGTTGGAGTATAATTATGCAGGATAACACTATGTCTGAGGAGTGAGTCCATCAGTGGTACCCACCAGACAGCTACTGGCAAGCTCACTCTAAAGATCATCAACACCAAGTATTGTAAACATCTAGCTTGGGGGAGGAGCATCCCTAGTTATCAGGTTACTATACCTATGCGATTATCAAGTCTGCTTTATATAGTCATAAAATACCAAAAATTTGTGAACACATGAAGGTTCACCATAGTACCATAAGAAAATCTAAAAATACCAAAAACATGTGGGCACATGACGGTCCACAATTTTTAGAAAAATCCAAAAATATGTGGGCACATGAAGGTCCACCCAGTTAGGAAACTTCTGCTGAGAATATAAAATCAATCACTTACCGTGGAGTGATACTAAACCTAACCCCTCTCCATAAGATTTGGTATTTTTGTTGGAAATTAAGTTTCACAGGAAAATACAAGATCAAAGAGCTAGTCAACCCGACGCCCTTACGCTGCCGATACACCTGCTCTGAGAAGGATCACTCAATTTGTAACATCAAAGACCCTGTCAAACATCTAGCTTGGGGGACCCTCCATTGAAAATCCAGCTAAGTATAAGTTTCCCACCTTATTATTATTGTACCATATCGCTTTTTTCGCATGAGTTAGCTAGTAAGATAAAATTTGAAAACCAAATAAAAACTTAGCTATATATTAGAGTGGTCTTAGAGTGTGTCCATAGTCAGTCTAGGTTAAAGTCAAATAAAAACTGGAGAACATTAAAATTTTATCTTGGAGATGATGAATAGTTGCTCTGCTGTAATTCCTTTCAAGTGTCTAGTTTTTAACCCTAAATTCTCCCGAGTTTTGGATACTACTATTTTAGCTTAAGAATTTACTCTGAACCTGAAACTTGTGGAGACATATGCTTGAGCTATGTCTAGGTGATTGATTGATGTGATACATGAAGGTTCAGCTGCTATTTATCTTATTCCTAGCAATACTAAGTTCTGGAGATTTATTTTAAATTTAAAATCTTACATGACGAGCTCTTATATGACAAAGTGTAAATTCCTACCAAAGCCATATATGATACATTTAGAGATAGGAAAACCTTTGCACATTTATGCTGCTTGCTTTGCATTGAGTTTAGTCAACCTTTGTTGTACACCTTATGAGAGTCTTGTCATGCTTTTAAAATAAAAATCACTTACACACTCCACCAACATATGCATTACTCCTACTCTGGGAGTAAGCACAATCATTTTCCACTTCCAACCAGATCCACCTTAAAAATGTTTTTCTCCTACACTGGGAGTAAACACCAAAAAATATACCCTATAGGACAGCCCCTGTTTAATTGCTCTAAGTTCTTATCATTATCTCTTCAATTATTTATATTCAAAGGATGCATGTGACTATGAAAAAGTATTGAAAAAAAGAAAAAAAGAAAATGGAGTAAAAGATGGACAAGTATCCCAGCAATTAAAACAATGGGTACTAAGATGCCCACCTCCCTGAAAAGAGAGAGAGAGAGAAAGAAAAGAAGAAAAAGGAAATAAAGATAGCCCATGTTTTCCCGAAAAGTTCTAAGTTCCAAGAGATTGATCTATTTTTAAAGAGCAAAAGTAGAATTAGGATTAGCCACCTTATATGCACCTATCCACCATATTCCATACACATGCACATCTTGGTTTGATTGTATGACTTGACTCTCTATGGATCTTTGTTTGACTTTACAATATATGAAATGCAAGTATGCTCATCCTTGTTATTGCCACTCCTATAAGCTCCACTATAATCCCTAGTTGTAGGAAGGCATAACATCATTAATGCCTCAGTGAGATCCATAAATACCACATATATTAAGAGACTTGATGGTGTCATACAATTAAGCTCTGAGTTTTATTTCGAAAACTTGCAAAACTCAAGAATATTGGTACTGTGAAGAATTTGAGACATAATGCTTGACTTGATTGTTCTATCTTTCGATTGCTCAAGACTTATGCAAAAGCTGAGAAGCTCCATAGTTAAAAGGTACAATGGGTAAGTTTGAAAGTTAGAGCAGTTTTGTCTAATCCGGAGGAGAATTTCTGTTTGAAAGCATGTGTACTTGGAAGGCATGAAGCATTGTAGCAACTCCTGATCCAAGTTTATTAGCAATTAGGCTTAGTTTGTTTGCCAAGGGACTGGCAAAGGGTAAGCTTGGGGGTATTGTTGACGATCGTTAAGTACCAAAAATAACCGTCAACTGTAGCATGATTTGACACAAAATGAATCACAAAGCATAGTTATAGGTTTTGATTCTAACAAGTTCCACGAGTTTTGGTGTTGTCACTTGTATTGTAGGAATATGAAATTTTCCATTAATAAAGTATCTTAAATAAGCAATTGGACTGCACCATTGCGACGGGCTCGTCGAGAAATGGACCTATCATTTGCTATATTCGGAGTTCGGAATCAAAATCTGCGGCGCCCCCTGCTGGACTGCGAGCCCCACCTTCTGGAGTCTTCCTTCATCGCCTTTGAGGAGTCATCTCAGCCCTTGGTTAAGTCAATTTGATCCAACGGCGCGTATTCATCCCACCAGGCTATAAATAAAGGGGCCCCTGGAGGCATCCCTATTCCTGAGCTTCAATTCAATATCTCCAGTTAGGGTTAGATGTAGCAATTAGGAGAGACTAGTTCTTCTAGATCTAGTCTTGTTTAGAGAAGTAGAGAGATAGAGTAGAGGAGTAGAGATTCAGAGAAGTTCCAGCCTGTCGGCGCTTCTTCGTAGCTGTATTCTTCTGGATTCAACTTCCTCGCCTGGAGTTACGTTTTGAGGTACTTTTGTATTCAACTTCTAATTCAAGTAAGCATTTGTTCTTATTCGTTCTTAAGTTTGCAACTCATATTGAGTGTTTTGATCTTGGTCATTACTTTATTGAAGTAGTATTTCATAGTGTAGGCATGGTGTCTAGGCTAGGTTTACTTGTGAATGTCCCCTGATTGGCCGGATAGTGGTAGTTCGTGTAGGTAACAGCAACGTTGATTCCTCTGTAGTCCACTTCCCATTGATAGGATCGATAGGTGTATAAGTGTTTGGTAGGAGGGAACTCTGATTTCCACTCTTATTCATTTCACTGCCCAGTTAGAACGATATTATTCAAAGCTTACCGGTTGTTGGAACTAGATAATCATTAGCTATTTCCTCTTTCTTGATATTATCTAGCCTAATTGTAGGGTTAAGTTCATCAGCTTGGTCACTATCACCTACTGTTCCTTGTGGATTCGATATTTAAAACCTCCGGGTGAAGTGCTACATCAGTATTACATCTGTGTGCTTGTGGATAATCTAATAATAATAATATTTAGTAGAGTGCAGTTAATTTTGTACCAACACGGGTCAAACGGAAGCGCCGTCCGGAAACACCGAGACAACGAAAGCAAGTGCACTCACCTGGAGTCGCCCTAGAACTCCGAGTCGATGGAATTTTTGAGAAGGCGTAGGCTCTCCGACCACTGGGACTTGAGGTCCTGGACGGCGTCCCAGCGAGCGGCCTCGACGTCGTCCCGCAACGTGAAGACCGGCAGGGCTTCGTGGTTAGCCCGGTTGGTCCACTCGATGCGGGAGCTCGTCAGCACCTGGGGAGGCGCCGCCCGAACGACCAGCGCCATGGAGTCCATGGGGAGCGGGGCCGCGACCTCGGATGATAGCGAAACATCGATGTCCATGGCCGCAGCACCGGTGTTGGCCAGTTCCAGTGCAGGAGCGGTGGTCGCTGCCCCCGAAGTGTCCCCGAGAGCGACAACGGGCGCCTCAGGAATTGGAGCCGAAGCCGTCTCCTCGGCGGCCGCCGCGGCCACAACAACCGCGGGAGATGGGACCGCCTCCGGCGCCACTGTGTCCTCGAACGGACGGGTCTCCGCTGAGGGAGCCTCCTCAGCCGCCAGGCGGCCCTCCTCTCCAGCAGTGCTCCAGGCCTGCACCTTCAGGACCTTCAGGTGTGAAACCTGGAGGGCCGACCCCCGGCGCTTCCTGGATCAAGGTAGGGAAAATCGGCATTCGCGACACAAAGATAGAAAATTGGTAAAGGAACGATTCGAAAAACGACCTACCTGGTCTTGGGAATTGCCGTCTTCTTCGCCGCCCCGGTGCTCGGCGGAACAACAGGTCCGGCGGACGACGTGGGCCGTGTTGCCGGCGGAGGGGTCGGCAGCACCTCGACGTCGTGGTCGACCCCACCTCGAGAAACCCCTAACGGTGGGGGCCTCGTCTGGCCACTAGGAGTTGTCTCGGCGTCGCCGTCCCTCGGCGGGGATGCCCTGGTTTGGGCGGATCCCAGCTCGAGGTCCGGCGTCCCGGCGTTGCCCAGCTCCGACGCGGGCGGCGTCCTCTCCGTGCTCCCTCTGCCCTCGGCCGTCGCGGCGACCAGCGATGCGTCCGGTGGGAGGGTCCACTGGATTAGGGGCCCTTGGGCCCCACCACCAGCCACGGTCGAAGGAGCGACCTTGGCCGCCTCGGGCGCCGGGCCTGAGCCCGTTCCCGGCCCCAACGACGGGCCGTCACGGCCGCCGGTCGGCGAAGCACCGGCCCCGACAACCTCACCACCTGAGACCGCGCCTCCGGACGTGGCCTCCAACAACTTTGCTCTGGGGCTCGGGATACGTCCCCCGGCACTTCCGCCAGCGGGCGCCGACATAGGAGCCTTCCCCGGCTCGTCGGCACCTATTGCGGGCTTTGTGGCCACCACGTACCGGGTGGTGTCAGCATCATCATCGTCGTCATTCTTCTTCGTCTTCCTCGGAGGGGGACTCCTCCTCCGGCTCCCCAGCCTCCCGCTGGCGGTGGCGAAGCTGGGCGAGCCTCTGGGATTCACGAACCTGTCTCCTCCTCTCCAAGGTTCTCTTGTCCTTCTCCGCCTTCTGCCACGCGCCCCGGAGACGGTTCTGGGCCCGTAGGGCAGCATCCTCCAGGACCAGGGGCAGAGAGGGCCTTCCCTCCCTCAAAAGGCCCTACACCAAGAGGGGAAGAAGGATTAGAAAGAGAAGAGAGGCGGACAATTGACGGGAAAAGAGATGCTCACCAGTGAGATGTATACCGAGCGAGGGCGCATGGCCACCATCTTCTGCTCGACCCAGGTGGGATGACCGCCTACCGTGCATTTTAGACGGCGCATGATCTCATCGGCGTTGAGCACCTGAGTCAACATCGCCGTGCCCTCTCACGACGCTCCCTCTACCGTCTCGTACAAGGCGAGCCAGCACTCCATCAAGGGCAGCACCGTCCGCGCATAGATGTGCACCACCACCTCGGCCGCCGTCAAGCCCTGGTCCCGCAGTGCCTGCAACGCGACGAGGTAGGGATCCAAGTGCTTGGCGTCCCGTGATAGACACCCCCACTTCCATCGCAGAATAGGGGCAGAGATGACCTTTCGCGTATACTCAGGAAAGGTGCTGTCGTCGTTGCGCAGGTAGAACCAGCCGTCGTGCCACCCCTTGTTGGAGGATTGGGCCTTGCAGGGGATGTAGTCGGCGGAGCGCAGCGAGAAGTTACTGCCCCCGGCGCTCACAACCTTCCGTGGATTCCCCGCGCCGAACGACTTGGTGTACGAGTCGACGCGAAAGAGGTACCACCAAAGATCCCAGTGCGGCATCACCCCGAGGTAGCCCTCGCAGACGGCGGTGAGGATCGCCGCCTACGAGATGGAGTTGGGGGTGAGGTTGTGCAGCTCCAACACGTTGGAGAAGAGGAGCGCCCGGCCGAATCGGCTCGGCGGTGACCCGAGCCCCCACTTATGGAAGGCGACGAAGCTGACGACGTACCCCTTGAGGGGCCGTGGCTCCTGGTGGTTGCGCGGCGGCGCGATCCACTCCGGGCGCTGTGGGTCGGTGTGGTGGTGAAGGAGCCCTAGTGTTACGAGGTCCTCAAGCTGCCCCTCTGTCACTGAAGATGGGAGCCAAGGCTCCACCTCGAGCGGGGCGGTGGCAGCAGCGGCAGCGTCAGAGGGGGCTAGAGCGGCCATGGCGAGAGGAGAAGGGCGCGAAAAGAAAGGAAGGATGCCGGCGGCGAGGGCGAGGAACTAGCGAAGGGCTCTGGACAACGGAAATGAGGAGGCAAAGGAAAGTGAATGCGGCGAATGGCTAAGGTAAAAAAAGGGAGCAGTTTTTCCTTATATACCTGATCAGCGAACCAAAGCGGATGCGGTAAATCCGCAACATTAACTGCGCGGGCCCCGCCATGACTCTTCGCATCGCCGCTGACTTCGCGCACGCAACCGTCTGGTCTACCCTGAACTGTCACGTCTGTCAGGCTTCTCTCCTCAAAAGGTGCGTCGAATCAATACGGTAACATCCTCGATTTTGATGATACTCTCCTTCTCGATGAAGGAACCCTGGGCTCGGGCACCCATTACGTTCCCAGGCGATCGAAGATTGGCCACCTAGGCTCGAACAGTCGCCGCAGGGATACCGAGTTAGGGATAGCAAGTGGGTGGATCACTAAACGCTTAGTATCCCGATGCCCGAGTGTCAAAAGGGACACCCCACGCTGTGCCCAAGTCCCAGCAGCGAGTTGACGATGTGGGATCCCCTCGGGGGACGCATCAGGCCCTCGAGACCCGTCGAAGGGACTTGAGACCCCCGAATCGACCCTCGGGAAACATTTGGAGTGTTCTCAGGCCACTAGCCGACCCCCAACGAAAGGGGCACGGACCTCCACTTGTACAAACCCGCTTGCAGTTCACCGGAAGTGCCGACTCGCGCCCACCGTGGGAAGTCGAGCATGACCAAACCTACCTCTTCTCGAAGAAGAGCGCGAAGGTCGAACTAAAAACAACCCGATCGACCCCCGATACGAAAACGGAGGCTCGGAGACTCTCCTTGTACCTTGGTAGGATAAAACACGCTCCCGGATCGGCCATCTATCCGTGGTAGAGGCTCGGGGGCTCGAGCACCAGAAAACTCCTATCACGGGACGGATCGCCAACGAGCAAGAAGGCACCCGAGATTACGCAAGCACGATTTGAAGCCCTTGAAGGGATACCATCCCTCCAAGGCCTCGGGGGCTACACCCGGTGGGTGCACTCGCACACACCCACCGGATAAAATAAACAAACCTTACCAACATGACAGGAGAAACTAACTTGAGCCTCTGGAGGAGTGCCTCCACTCTACCACAGGCTCGGGGGCTACTGTCGGGAACCCAACTATGGGGTACCCAACTTCAACGCAAAAACATACTTCCCAAATAAAGCCTGGCCCAAGAGGGCGCCAACCAAGGCCCATGCGGGAACGACCCACGCGGCCTAACACAGATCCGTGCGGAAGCACATTGCCTCCCCCCGGGTGCGCGGACCCCTCAGGAGAAATCTTCCGATTCGCCTGAGCCTCCACGACAGGGCTTGGGAAAGCAGACCCTCGGGCGATACCATCCGATTCGCTCGAGCCTGCCAACAAAAGCCGCGGGCTCGGGCAACCGGCTTCCGATTCGCCCGAGCTCCCCGCTACATGCAAACTCCCTCGGGCGCAGCCCTCTGGTTCGCCTGAGCCCTGCTGACGTCAGCAGAGCAAACATGCAGGCCAATGGACCTCTCTGACCGCTTTACAAGCACGGTCTAATTGAGAGGATCCCTCGACGCGACTGCGCCCCACACGCGCACGTTCGCCGTACCAACTGCCACATCTCCTCTGGCAAATCGTCTGATGGCCCCACTCCTCCCACGCCGCTACAGGGACGGTCAACCGTACGACCCCCAGGGCTGATGAGGAGATTATCCAACTTTGACAGCGACTGCCCATGCCTCGGCTGCATGAGTGGCACTAGGAATAGGGGAACGACAACCGTCCGGCCAACCCAGGGGAATGGGCAAGGCTTACGACCAGGCTCGCCTAGCCACTGGAAGGTATCGCACGTGGGAAGGGACGTGCCCAAGGGAGGACACCCCCGCCGCTCCATCTCGTCATGCCCCCGACGGCATCAAGGATTCCCGAGCCTCAGGAGCTCGTACTCAAAGGTGAACCCATCTTCTCGTTGCACTGTGCAGGGTCGGATGCGACGGCATGACGTAGCACCACGCAGCAAGCCACGACCCGCACTGTGGGTCACCTCAGGACTCACCAATCAAAACAGTGGAAGATCAACCGAATGACTAAGGCCATACCTTCGAGGCGCCAAGATGAGGGAGTGGCTGACGACAGTCATCGGTCACCACTGTCTCCACCATGTTGAGTACTGTGACCACAGCGTATCACGTGTAACTCTAGCCTCTCCCTTGTAACTATAAAAAAGAAGACAGAGACCGATCACAGGCAGAGGACCTCGCGTCTCCCACAACACCCTACAATCATAAGAACACACATGCTCACATATTCACAAGAGACTTGGGAGCTCCTCCCTCTCTCGCCTAGGCTTGTATCCCCTACAACAAGCACCCTGGTGCAAGGCAACACGACTCGACCCGCACTAAACATAGGGCATTCTTAGCCCGAACCAGTATAATTCCTGTGTTCCCCCTTACGCATCATCCGTGGTCTCAACCGCAAAGCACAAGTTTACTAGCCGGTGTTAGCACCCGCTAATCCTAGCACTGACACCGATCGACCATGCCACGAGGACGTCGACCGCCGATCTGATAGGTGCCATGATGACCGAGGAGCCCGGCGAGACTACCGCCATGGTGACCGCGACCAGTACCACTCTGATCGACGTCGCCACGACGAGCCGGAAGGTTCCATTGCTAGAGAGAGGCGTCGCCATTGCCAGGTCTACAATGCCCGACCAGCCCCGAAGCGCAATTATGAAGAGGCTTATGATAAGCTCCTCGACAGTCAATGCCCCGTCCACAAGTTCCAGAACATACCATGAGGGAATGCTATGGTTTCTCCAGGGCATTTCAAGAGGAAGAAAAGAAGAAGGCTCGCATTGAGTCCGACAAAGAAAAGCGCGACGACAACAATGACCCGCCTCCTGGCTACACTAAAACTCACCGGACGGTCTCCACAATCATTGGTGGCTGCATAGCCAAGGAGTTGAAGAGGGAGCAGAAGCTCGTCGCTAGACGCGTCAACTTCGTCTCCAACCATGACGCCTCCGTCGCTAACCCGAAATTTCCTCCTTGGTCGCACAAGGCCATCACCTTCAGTAGAGAAGACCAGTGGACGGAGATCCCATACTTAGGTCACTTCCTGCTGATCCTCGACCCGGTGATACGCAAGACACGCTTCTACAAGGTGCTGATCGATGGTGGCTGCGGCCTCAACATCCTGTTCTCCGGAGCCACCAAGGAGCTCGGACTCCGAGCAGAAGACCTAGAGCCGACCACGGCTCCGTTTTGGGGAATCGTCCTAGGGCAGCCCTCCTAACCCCTGGGACAGATCAATCTGCCTGTCCAGTTCGAAACATCGTAGTGCTTTCGCATCGAGCACATCGATTTCCTGGTGGCCGATTTCGACGCCTCGTATCACGCCATACTCGGCCGGCCAGCTTTGGCTAAGTTTGGGGCCATCCCCAACTACACCTACCTCGTCATGAAGATGCCGACAGCATCCTCACGGTCTGTTCCAACCTCCAAGTCACGTATGACTGCGAGAAGGAGGCCATCGCCATGGCAGAAGCCACCGACGTCTCCATCCTGATGAATACGTGCGCAGTGGACGCACAGAAGCTGGAGCCTAAAGAACAAGTCATGCTAGAGAAGACCCTGCCCAGAGCTGCTACCAAGAACAAGGAGACAAAGGACATCGTCCTCGTTCCCGGTGACCCGAGTAAGATTACTCGCATCGGGACAGATCTCAACCCCAAATAGGAAGACGTGCTCGTCAGCTTCCTTAGAAAGCACGTCGGCGTTTTCGCATGGAAACCTGCGGACATGCCTGGCGTGCCTAGGAAGCTGATCGAGCACTCCTTAAATGTCTCAAAGACCGCCAAGCCCGTCAAGCAGAAACTCTAGCGCTTCTCTCTAGACAAGAAGGAGGCGATTAGGGTAGAACTAGCTCGGCTCCTAGCTGCCGGCTTTATCAAAGAGGTGTACCATCCCGATTGGTTAGCCAATCCGGTCCTTGTAAGAAAAAAGAATAATGAATGGAGAATGTGTGTTGATTACACCGATCTCAACAAACACTGCCCTAAAGACCCCTTCGGTCTCCCCCGCATCGATGAAGTCGTCGACTCCACAGCCGGCTTTGAGCTACTCAGCTTCCTCGACTGCTACTCCGGCTACCACCAGATCACCTTGAAGGAAGAAGACCAGGAGAAAACCTCCTTCATCACTCCCTTCGGGGCCTACTGCTACAAGACCATGTCCTTTGGCCTAAAGAACGCTGGCACAACATACCAGCGGGCCATCTAGGCATGCCTCAAGGATCTCATTCGCGACATCGCTGCAGCTTATGTCGACGACGTTGTCATAAAAACCCAAAAGGCTGAAGACCTCATCTCCAACCTCGAAGCAGTCTTCGAAAAGTTAGATGCTTTCCAATGGAAGTTGAATCCCTCCAAGTGCATCTTCGGCGTTCCATCGGGCAACCTGCTCGGCAACATCGTCAGCAAACAGGGCATCCTCCCCAACCCAGAGAAGATCGAGGCCGTCATGAGAATGAAGCCCCCAACCAACGTCAAGGATGTTCAGAAGCTCACGGGTTGCATGGCAGCCCTGAGTCAATTCATCTCTAGGCTAGGCAAAAAAGGCTTCCCCTTCTTCAAGCTGCTCAAGGTAGGCAAAAAATTCATCTGGTCAGAAGAAGCCGATCTGGCCTTCAAGGAGCTAAAGTAGTTCCTTATAGCACCCGTAAAGGACGAAACTCCGCTACTCTACATTGTCGTGACCAGCAATGTCGTTAGCACAGCAATAATCATCGAAAGGGATGAAGACGGTCACACATATCCGGTTCAGCGACCATCCTATTTCATCAGCGAAGTCCTGAACGAGTCCAAAACTCGCTATCCGACGGTGCAGAATTTGATCTACACGATCCTCATCATGTCACGCAAGCTCTGTCACTATTTTGAAGCTCATCCAATTGTAGTGGTCACCCAACATCCTCTCGGAAACATCCTTCGCAACAAAGACGCCAATGGCAGAATCATGAAGTTGGGAACTTATTCTCTGGAGTTCCACAGCTGAACGACGATCAAGCCACAGGTGCTGGCTGATTTCATCGCCAAATGGACAAAAATGCAGTAACAAGTACCCACCGAGCAGGAAGAACACTGGACGATGTACTTTGATGGGTCCCTCAGCATTGGAGGCACAGGCGCCGGCGTACTTCTCATATCCCCTTCGGGTGAACGCCTCCACTACGTGTTGAGAATATATTTCAAAGCCTCCAACAACGCTGCCAAATACGAAGCCGCCGTCCATGGCCTACAGATCGCCTCAGAGCTTGGCATCTGGTGGCTAATGGTGTATGGGGACTTGGCCTTGGTTATCAACCAGGTGAATAAAGATTGTGACTGCAACAGCGAGAAGATGGACGCCTATGTTGCTGCGATCAGAAAGCTCGAAGGAAAATTCTTGGGCATTGAGTTTCACCACATCGTCCGAGCTGACAACCAGGCAGCTGACGAGTTATCTAAGCTCAGTTCATCACAAGCTGATATCCCTCCGGTGTCTTCATCCAAGACTTGGTCCACTCCTCTATCCCAGAAGAAGAAGAGGCTGAAACACCTCCGTCCAGCCAAATAGCGGAATGCATCTCTAATTCTGAAGAAGATTAGAGAGCACCGTTCATCACCTATCTGCTCGAAGCCAAAATCCTCGAAGACAAAATAGAAGCCTTGTTAGACGGTCCAAGAATTAAGTCCTTGTCGACAACAAGCTTATGCGTAAAAACACCAAGAGAGAAGTCTTCCAGAAATGCGTCACACGCGAAGAGGGCATCAAGATACTCCAAGAAGTGCATGAAGGCATGTGCGGTAACCACGCAGCCTCACGTACTCTGGTCGGCAAAGCTTTCCTTGCAAGATTTTACTGGCCTACCACCGTCCAGGACGCCGAGAAGATTGTGCGCCACTGCGAAGCGTGCCAGTTTTTTGCAAAGCAAATACACGTCCCAGCACAGGAGCTACAGACCACACCTGCATCCTGGCCCTTTGCCACAAGGGGACTTGACATGATAGGTCCTTTCAAGGCGGCTAATGGGGGCTACCGTTGCGTGCACGTCACAATCGATAAATTCTTCAAATGGATTGAGTACAAGCCATTGGTAAAAGCAATAGCGGCCAAAGCTGCAGAGTTCTTCAATGACATCTCTCATCGTTTCGGCCTTCCAAAAAGCATCATCACCGACCTCGGTACCACCTTCACCGAAAGCGACTTTTGGGATTTTTGCGACAAAAGAACATTGTGGTAAAATATGTCTTGATGGCTCACCCTCGAGCTAACGGACAAGTAGAAAGAGCAAACGGGATGTTGCTCGACGCCCTCAAGAAGTGCCTACATGAAGTCATCGAAAGAAGTCTAGGAAACAGGATCAACGAGTTACTAGCAGTCGTCTAGGGCCTGTGAACATAGCCTAGCCGGAATACCGGTGTATCTCCATATCTTATGGTCTACAGATCAGCAGTGCTACCAGCCGACATCACCTTCCGAGCTCCTAGAGTTGAGAACTACAATGAAGAAAGGTTCGATGGCACACGAGCAGAAGACATCGACAGACTCGAAGAAGAGCGTTTGGCCTCCTGCGTACGCACGGCCAAATACCTGAAAGGGCTATGGCAATATTATAACCGGAACGTCAATGGCAGGTTCTTTGTGGTCTGCGACCTAGTCCTCCGTCGCAGGCAGAGCAAGGAGGGCATGCACAAGCTTTCTTCTCCATTGGAAGGGCCATACATGGTTAAAGACGTAACTCGGCCAGGCTCATACAGATTGTGTGACCTCGATGGCGTCGACATCCCCAACTCCTGGAATATCGAACACCTTCGTTGCTTCTATCCTTGATAGCGTGTCAAAGCAGATATGTGTATTTTCATTTTATTATTTCAATAAAAATCATACTGCTTCGATACATATGTATGTCCGCATTCACAGATCAGCAAATCCTTCGCCAATGCATAAGCCCCGCACCTGCTCGGGCAGCACAACTTCGCCAATGCGTAAGCCCGACATCTGCTCGGGCAGCACAACTTCGCCAATGCGTAAGACCTGCACCTGTTCGGGCAGCACAACTTCACCAACGCGTAAGCCCCGCACCTGTTTGGGCAGCCTAATTACGTCGACGCATAAGCCCTACATACGTTAGGCCGCCCTACTTCGCCACTTCATCGACTGCCCTGATAGATTCTGGAAGCCATCGCCCACGATAAGCATAAGCCCTGCCAGGCGTAGGCAGCTTCGCCACCATGTAAGCCCCAGGGACACCTGGGCCGTTAAGTCTTCGCTTTTACGTAAGCCCCGGGGATGCTTGGGCAGTTTTAGAAGCATCTCCAAAAGCCCCGTCGAAAGGAATGGGCACCGGTTGTCGATCACTCTAATGAGCCGCACGCTCTGACTTCCCGCCGACCAACCAAAGAAAAAAAACACCTTAAGAGCATTTGAAGTACTCTACGTCGTGCACGATCAGCTACGATGCCTCGAAAACTCGACGAACGCAATAAGAGCAAAGACAAATTTACATGAACATCATCCAGAATGGTTTTACATGATTTCCGATCACACTAGTTGTTACACAAGCAATCTACAATTCCTTTGCAGGTACAATCAAGTGTTCTCTATTGGGAACAGCTGCATATCTGCTGCCAAGAGTTCCGCTATGGGCTTCACCTCCTCTTCCAGTTGATCCACCTGCTGCTCGGTGGTGCCACGGGCGTAACCCCCCTTCACCCTGTCGTTGTTCACGCCAGGGTAATGGAAGCGCACCACGCCGAGCACGTGAGCTACAGCATTCTCCGCCATGTCAATACAGAAGGCCTTGAAGTGCCGCAACGCTTCACGACTCCGACGAATAATGTCAAAAGGCCCCGACGCCTCTGCAGGAGGATCGGCTGGAGCATACTCGATGATGTCCAAAACAGGTTTGATTCTTTCTGCCATGGCATCATAATCGACTCTCGGTAGCTTCTAGGCGTTGCGATAGATCATTCATTTGTGCTCGGATCCTCCGATCAGTTTCTGTTCATGACAAAAGGCAAAGATCAGAAGTCTCAACAAGAAGCAATGAAGCATCCTACAGGCAAAAGAAACTCACCAAAGCGTGCCTCTTCATTCCTCCGAGCAGCTTCCCGCAGCATGGATACTTCATCTTCCAGCTCTTTAACTGTACCAAGAAAGACGACGGATCAATATTCCCCTAAAAGAATAAATTAGGCAAGTTTGGGTGTCTGAAGACGCATGTACCTCGGCGCGCGGCACCCTCCAACACATCAGACAGATCTGCCAGTCAAGACTTCGAAGCTTAGCAGTAAGAAGGAGCAGGGTTACAATAACTAGAGCCATAACGGTCTCCATACCTTTTTTATCCTGTAGAAGCTTTTGTTCGGACTCCATCAAGTCATTGCAGTGCAAATGCAACATGTCACGCTGCTCGCGGAGGTCTTCCATCGCTTTCTCCAAATGAGCATTTTCCTTCTCCAGCCTAGCGTTCTCCACCGTGAGTCTAGCAGCTCGTTGCTGAGATTTTTGCTGATCTTCGGCCGTACCATATACAGCCTGGTCAGCAATGACAGAACATGACAAAAAACAAGCAGAGAAACCTCAAGCAAATTCAAGAAGGGTACAGTTACCTAAACTCATGACAACAATTGCCCTAGCCGGCGGAGCACGTTTCTGAGATCGACATGGGTGCTTGTTATATCTTCCTTTAAGGCCTCCAGCTCTTCGTCTACCGCTTCTTCCTCCACGACGACGGCATACTGATCGCCGATCCGCCTGAAAGTCCTGAGCACCACTAGCGGAGCCCCACCCGCAGCCTGACGGGTGATCTCCTCGACATCGTGCTCCGGAGGAGCAGTGCCTACAGGTGGTTGCTCAGGGATTTCCTGGCCTGACCCCGGTACTCCTCCAAAAGAGTGGCCGCCGGTCTATGTGTTCGCTCCTTGGTCGGAACCAGTGGGCGAGCACTGTCTCGAAGAATGGCCTCTTTCGGCGTCCTTAGGCTACCGTTCCGCATCCTGTTTTGCGGGCGGGGATGGTGGCAGTGGAGTCGCTTCACGCGGCTGGTCGGATGGTGGCAGCTTCTCCTGCGAGCCCAAATTCGGCCGCTGGTCTGGTGGAGTCTTTGGTGACTCATGGTCGGAAGGCCAATTGGCAGCAACATCTCTTTCATCTTTGTCCCTCGCCGATGCACCACTGCCAGCTTGTCCACTGGCCACCTTCTCGACGTCCTTGACTGAAGGCTCCCTGGACAATAATACGGACTTCATATAATAGAACATACCGATCAGCAAAAGGCAGCAACAAGAAGACACGGATACTCACAATTCTGAGCGGCGACGTTTTCGTGCGAATCTTCTTTTCGGACCAGATGTTCCCTCCTCATCACCAGTTTTTGGGTTGGAAGGAACTCTCCTTTCTAACGCTTCGGCGGCAGTCCATCGTCATCACTCGAGCACGGGATCACCGCCTGGCGACGGGCTCGCTCCTCGGACAGCTTCACCGGTTTCTCAGGTTTTTGAGCTCCACTCGATGACCTAGCTTTACCAGGCATGACCACCTATTGAGAAAGGGTCTCTTGATCCTCTTCCTCTTCATCGGCTCCAGTTTTGTCGTTGGAGGGCTTACTAAAGTGGTTTTCAGTTTCAGTGTACCTCTGTTCTTCAACTTGTGGCCCTCAAACCAAGCCGAATCAGTGCAAAGTGTTCTAATACCGATTAGAGATCTCATGTAGCTCTTCAATCCATAATAATAAAGTTTTTCCTAATACGCACTGGATCGAGAGTTACAAAGCCTCAAACATTCGTTTTCAGTTGGTCTGAATCGACCGATTTCAAACTAAAAACGGTTAGCGGCTTCTCGGCTGCCAGGTGGCGCCGTACGCCGTCACTGCCCCACTGTGCCCCTGCAAAGTCAAAGTCAACACTCCACCCTGTCCCCTGGCCGCTCCATTCACTCCCTCCCTCTCTCGTTCTCTCTGTTTTCCCTCTCCTCTGCTCCGCCGTTGCCATGGCCGCTAAGTCGGCTTCACGATGAAAATCCGCCGCCGCCGTCCAGTCTCCGGTCGCTCCATCTCCCTCATAGCTTCGCCACTCTCTGCTCTACATCCTCGACCACTTTCCAGACCAAGCCGACCTAAGGTATAGCCGTAGCGAGCTCCTCGCCGCCGCGCCACTGCTGGAACGCTGCCGAGCTCTCTGCTCGCGACGACCAGCATCTTCCCGTAGTCGTTCTTCCCCGTTTTGCTTTGTCTCTAGGTCTTTTTGAGTCGCAGTTTAGGTCTGGGGAGTAGGTTGGGCCATTCGCCCCGTAGGCTCTGCCCGCCGCCGTGCCGCCATGTGCGTGCGGTTGGTGTGCGTCCGAGCGCCATAGTCCGATTCGTCGTGCACGTAGCTTCGTTAGGGTCTAGTGTTCACGAAACGGAGCTAGGTTTCGCCGGTGAAGGCCGGATTCCGCCGGCATGCGCTCGCCGGATCTCCGCCGTAGCCATTGTCGCCATCGAGCTTGCTCCAGTGGTAGTTAGGTCTCAGGAGTTAGCTCATCGAGTTCGTCTCGTTCCCAGGAGCAAGTAGGTGGTGTTGGTTTCGCCGGTGACCTTGCTACCGGTGAGCTAGCACTGGTCAGCGCCGGCGGGCTGCACTCTCTCTATCGCGTGGGTCCGGTTTGACCGGGGAACCCACAGGTCAGTTGCTCTATTGCGCGTGGGGTGCACTGAACCGGGTGTGTGTACCGTTTTGAGTCGGGTTCGTTTAAAAGAAAAAGATAAAATGAATTTCCAGAAATTGTGATAAACCTTCTAAAATTCATATCTGGAGCTAGAAGTGTCCAAATGAGGTGAACCAAATTTTGTTGTGTTTGTCTTTCTAAGAACTATGCAGGAAAAATATAAAATGTGCTTTTAGGATAAGTTTTCTGTGCAACTTTATTTAAATTTTTATATGCTTGTAAACTTGGAAAATGTATAACTAAATGTAGGAAGGTTGCAAAAATGTGATTCCAGTTGGGTTAGTCTTGTTTTGAGCAGTAGAATCTGGGAAAAATATTTTTCCTATGCTTTCACTATTTTAAATGTATGGTCTTGTATAATGGCTTGTTATTGTTATCTTTTTGATAAATTCACCATGCTTATAGTATGAAGGATATGACTATGAATATTTTTCCTAGGTCTTGTTGTGTAGTGAGGAAGCTAAGAAAAATGGAAAATCTATTGTTTGATACTTTTCTCTATAGTAAGTATTTTCCTAGGCATTTTAGGTTGTTTGCTTGTCATTTTTGTGTAGGAAGCTCTACGAGTCCAATTAACTTGATTTTTGGTCAGTAGCTTGATCTAGAGGTGTTCTATCTATTATAATTTTGCTAAAATTTTCTGGATGAAGGAAATAAAAGGTCCAGTTGTAAGTTGGGTCTAAATTGGATTGCTGTTTATTGGTTAATAATTATTTGAAGGTGCATCACCTGTCCTTTTGTGGTGTTCCAGCTTTGAAAAGCTTGCTGGATTGTAGTAGTGCTAATTTTAATCATGTTATAGGGCAGCAAGGTTATTATCTCTTGTGTATGTGCTTGTTTATGCTTGCTCATTGAAGTTTGGTTGTAGTTAGGTGAGTTTGATTCAAATTAATTGTTAGTGCAGGTTGTAAGCCTCTTACCGAGGACGAGAAATTGTTCTATAGGTTGCTTAAACGGGATGAGTAAATAACGGTTATTCAGAGAAGAAATATGCACGTACTCAGTGAATGACTGTTATGTTAAGTTTTATGTTTACAGGGTTGTCCAGTGCACCACATGAGCATACTCATTTGTTATTTTTTGCATCTCATGTGCATTCTAAATACTCATACGTGCACACATGCATACAGGATCGCCGGAAGGAGTTACGTTGCTGCAGTTTGACCCTCCGGAAGGAGTGCCATCGGAGATCGAGGTGCTGGAAGCTCCAGAAGGAGAGGAGGAGACTGAACCGCTGGAGTGCACTGACCACCAGCCCTCTAACTTTGTAAAAGGCAAGCCCCGGAGCATCCCTAAGCCTCCACCTATCTCTTTTATATAAATGCACTGGTCTTTATTAAATCGTATGTTTGTGCACTTAGGTATAGGAGTTGGTTGATACCGTTGCTGCATAAATACCTTGTCCAATTTACATATGATCCCGGTACTATTACTAGACAGGTGCTCGATCTTATGCTTAGCCCTACTTAGACCGGTAGAAGTCGAGTAATTCCCTGTCATCCGCGAGTATAGGTGGTGACTACTGATGATGAGATCCACATGGATGGCTATATGTGTCACCATGCCACACTGATTAAATGAGAGAATCAAGGCTGGGTAGTGGGGAGCTGCATGACATGGGTTGTGCTGACTTCGGTGCTACTCGCGGCCAATTAGGACTGAGGCCGCCAGACATCAGTTGAGATTGAGAGACGTCGTCACATAGCTGGCCAGATAAGTCGTTCTGACCGCGAAGCCACGTAGTTTCATTTGAGCCGATTGTTGGTGTGCTCGACAGACACTTTCTAGGCAGGGACACCATATCGATGGCAGGTGCGTCCTGAGAGACCGGATGGGCTTGATCCCTGAGATTGTGGATCCCGCCAACTTCGCGAGATATTAAGACTCAAATGGGCTAACGGTGACCCAAGAAGCCATTGATCAGGCTGACTGGGTTTATGATTGGCATATTTGCCAGCTGGTACAATCGATTTGAATCGCCATCTCTCCTAGTTAGTGAGAAACTGAAATGATCTTCTGGTGAGGTAGAGGTTAACAAATTGAACGTGATTAATGGTGAGTTGAGCAAGATATCGGTGGATATCAGAAATCGCTATGGTTTATTGTTTGCTATCATATCAAGTGTTTGCTTAGTATAGTTGCAAATCTTAGATTTAATAGCTGAACTAAAATGGCAAGCTGATCAACATTTAACATTGATAATGGAGGATTATTGTAGTAATGCTTTTTCTGCAAAATGATGCTATCTCCCAAGCTCCACTTATAAGCCTGCATATCCTTGAGAGTCTTTTTATTTACTTCCTGTCGGGTAAGTCTAGCTGAGTACAATTGAGTACTCAGGGTTTTATTCCCTGTTGTTGCAGAAGGAGTGGTCTACTATGCTTATTGCAAGAACTGCTTCTACCCTGCGGGTGAAGATGACTAGACCTAGGGCATGGTCGTGTATCTGTCTTACCTTTTGTTCTATGCTGTGACTGGTCAGCTTTGGTACTATTATCTGAACTCGTGTTGTGTAAAACTATGTTGGTTTCCGCTACTGCTACATTTATGTAAAAGACAGTGATGTACTCTGATGTTTAAACTCTGTTGTGAACTTATGTATCATGTGATCGGTTGTTGCTGAATTTTATGATCCTTGGGGTATGTACTATGTAAAGATTGAAATCCTTCGAGATTTCATGGACTACTGGGTTTATATTGGCTCAAGTGTGGCTTGATAGCTGGAAAAATAGTTGTCACTGTACTTGTGATGATATAAATTGGTTGGTTCTGTTACACAAAGTGCCAAATGGCACTTGCCACCTCACTGATCCGTGTGAAAGGTCCTTGTTTGGTTTTGGTAATTGAGTGAAAACTTTGGTGGACTAATATGTGCTTAAGTGTTGATTACACAGGTGATTGTCCATAGGTACATGTGTGTGAGCATCTATGCCATGGAGGTGAAAATGGCTTGGAGATGATGCTTAGCTCACACATATGGTATGAAGGAGCTAAACGCATGAGACATGACATGGAGTCATGTGGCTAGGTGGAGAAGATCAAGACAAGGCTTCGCGTCGACGGACCGGTTGCAAGTGTGAAGGGCAAGTCGGGTGATGGCTTGGCGCCGATGGACCAACGCAACGGTGAAGAGCAAGCAAGTCAAGGATCGATGAACCAAAAGCCACGTGATGATATGAAGTGGATCATATCATTCATGAGGTGTTGGTGCATGTGTTGCACCAGCATCGATGGTGTCGGAGACGGTGATGAAGATGGTGATCGAAATGGAAAGCGCAAGGCAAAGATATAACCTAGGGCATTTCCATTTCACCGGTCTAAGGTTGAGTAGAGAAGTGCTTGACCGGATTTAGGATAGATGGTCCGTACTATCAAGAGGGGCAAACTTGTTTGCATATCGGTCATCTAGTGCCACTTGAGTAATCTAACTTGTATACGTTGTTAGGATCGAGTGGTGTGGTGAAAAGAGAGAAAAATCCTTTGAAAAATGTTTGTGAAAAGCTAACACACATGCACATGAGGTGTACACTTGGTGGTGTTAGCACACTTGCAAAGGTGGTGAAGTTTGGAGTTGAGAGGAGCTCAAAAAGAGCGTCGGACGCTGGCTAGGTTGAGCGTCGGACTATTGCGTTCAGTCCGACGGTAAACCCTAGCCTCTGTGCAGTTGAGTGCGAGCGTCGGACGCTGTCTGCAGTGACAGCGTCGGACCATCCTCGTGCGAGCGACGGCGTTTGGCCTGTGAGCGTCGGACGCTGAAGATTGTGGGCGTCGGACTTTTGTCCGAGCGTCTGACGGTGCAGATCGTGCGAGAGCTGACACGTGGCGAGCTCTGAGAGCGTCGGACTGTTGGGTTTAGTCCGACGGCGAGCGTCGGACGACCGTCCGACGGTTTTCAGCGCTCGGGGAGCTCTCTGGAAGCGTCGGACCGTGGAGTTCGTTGGTCCGACGGTGTTCCGTCCGACGGTGAGCTGAAGCGCGGGAAATTAGCCGTTGTGATCCAACGTTCGACTTCAAACGGCTAGTGACACGTGGCGGCCATCAGGAGCGTCGGACCGTGGACATTGGTCTGACGGTGGCGTGGCTGAGCGTCCGACGCTCAGTCCGACGGCCGGTTTGAGAGGGCAACGGCTCTATTCGTTTGAGGGCTATAAATCCAAGCACTTGGCGGCCTTGGCCGACTAGCTGAGCATCCTTGGGCCTGTGTGGCTTGTGTAGGTGTGCATGGAAGCCCTCCCACTCACTCACTTGCTTAGTGCACATCCGATTGATTGATAGTGAGTGATTCTAGTGCGTTGCATTGTGAGATTGCATCGAGTGGCACTAGGTGTTCGTGTTGCAAGCCGGTGGTGCTTGTTACTCTTGGAGGTTGCCACCTCCTAGATGGCTTGGTGGCTTGTGGCTCCGTGAAGCAAGCAAGAAGATTGTGCTTAGCTCCGGAGAAGCTTTGTGAGGGGTTGGAGCTCACCCCGCGGGAGATCGCAAAGAGCATCGCTAGTAGAGCGAGACGTGAAGAGCGACAAGTGGTCTGGCCGAGTCAAGTGCTAGAGCTTGTGGTAAGCACTCCACGTGGGAGAGTGTGACTTGTGGGTCACCACTAGCAAGAGGACCGGCGGCAACTTTGGAGCTTGTCTCAACGGAGGACGTAGCTTGTGGCGACAAGTGAACCTCCGGGAAATAAATCACCGTGTCAACATCTTCACATCCTTCGCGGTGGTTTGCTCCCTTCTACACAAGTTATTTATTTTGTGCATTACTTTACTTGTGTAGTTGTAGTTGCTCTTGTGAGACCGGTTAGCTTGTGTAGCTTGCCACTCACCTTCTTAGCTTGTGTAGCTTAGAAGCAGTTTCTTGTTTAGCTTAAATAACTAAACAAGTTGCGCTCCTTGATTAGGATTGTGTATCCTTGTCATTGAGCACGTAGTGAGCTTAGGTGCTTAGTGCATTTTTGCTTGCTAGTTGGTAGGAGCTCCCCGGTGCTTAAAGTACTAGTGCTTAGGTTTGTGTGACCTTGCGCTAGAACGGTTTAGGGAAGCTCAAGTTAGACTTGCACCTTTACTTCTTGGTAGGATCTTTTGTAAGGTGTTTAGAGTCTTAGTTAGAGGGGTGAATTGTTGCTAGAACCGAATTGGTTTTACTCTGCTGCGATTAGTCATTAAAAAGGACTATTCACCCCCCTCTAGTCCGCCATCTCGACCCTACAAGTGGTATCAGAGCTTGGTCTCTCATTTGTGGTCTTAACCGACCCGAGAGGATGGCGAATTTTGGGCTAAATGTTGATTGTCCATACATATTTGATGGCACACACTTTGCACATTGGAGAAATTGGATGTAATGTAATATTAAATTTATTTCTCTTCAAATGTGGTGGATGGTAGATGTAGGCTTTTCTCATGCGGTTGATCGAAAGAACACAACCAAAGCGCAAGAGAAATGCTTACATCTAGATCGCCAAGCAATTAACATGTTTTATAGATCTTTGGATGATAGCATTTTTGGAGAGATCATGGACTTTGAAACTTCCCATGAGATTTGGGCATTTCTCAATGCAAAGTATGACAAGCTCTCCGATGATGATGATCAAGCCAAAGAGCAAAACCTTGGTGATCAAGAGCACATCCACAACTCCGTGATTGTGGAGAGTTGCTCCTCCGCTTGGTCAAATGATGGTGATGATGATGCTACCACAAGATCACTTGACAAGGGAGTTGATAAAGCCACAAGTGAGGCACAAGATGATTCTACCTCAAGCTCACTTGATGATGGGTACGAGAGTGATGCATCAACAAGCTCTTCATCCTCATCACATAGCTACAAGTCACTCGGTGGCGGCAAGATATCACTTGGTAATGTGATTGTTGATTGTGATGATCCAAATTTTGAGCTTGTATGCAAACTCGTAAATGCCTTAAGAAAAGAGATGAACAAAACAAAGAATTTGACTAATGAAAACTCTTTTCTAAAGGACACATGTGAACAACAAAAGCATCTACTTTATGTCATGAGTTGTTCACATGAGGAGCTAAAATTGACTCATGAGGAGCTTAGTGTTGCTCATGAGAATTTGGTAAAAGACCATGCTTTTCTCACTAAGGAGCTTTCCAATGAAAAATCTAAAACTAGTGAGAGCTCATCACTTGGGTCAAATGATCAATCACATATTGCAACTAACCCTTGTGATGTAGGCATGAAGAATGTATCCGCCTCATGTGATGATATGCCTTGTTCTTCACTTTTACATACTTGTTCTACTTCTATGTCTTGTGAGACTAACCTTTTGAAGGAGAACAATGAGCTCAAAAGTCAAGTGAAGAACATGAGTGACAAAATAGAAAGGTGGAAAAACTCAAGTGTCACCCTCAATAACATGTTGAAGAATACAAAAATTGTCGGTGACAAGAGTGGCCTTGGGTACATCAAAAGGAAATGGGACATGACCAAAGGTGAAAGAAAGAGAGCTAGAAAAGAGAAGAAGCAAGAGCGAGAAAGACTTGCTTATTTCATGTGCTTTATATGCCATGAAATTGGTCATCTAGCTTTGTCATGCCCTACCAAAGATAAGCCCAAGAAGAAAGAAGAGGAGAGGCTCACACATCCACAATGTCCCAAGTGTAGCACTAGAAGTAATATCCCTTCTACGTGCCTATACAAGAGATTTGTGAGGCCTCAACAAAAGCCACAAGACAAGACACCCCAAGATCAAGTCAAGACCAACCATGAAGCATGCTATGGTGACTTGAAGAAGAAGAAGACAAGAAGGGGTAATGGAAGAGGAAGGCATCCAACTCATATCCATGATGCCAACATGATGATGAGTAAGAATCAAGTGAGGAAAGATTTAGCTCACATCAAGTGCTTTCAATGTGAAGAAATGGGCCACTTTGCCTCGAAGTGTCCTAACAAGCTTGAGAAGAAGGCTCAAGCAACCCATAAGAGGCAAAGCAAGGAAGAGCACCAAATGAGCAAGAAAGAGAAGGCTCAAGCAAAGCAAAGGTGCTACTCATGCCGGGAAAGGGGACACATGGCTCATTCATGTCCCCTAGGTAACACTCCTAAGCCTATTTCAATTAATACAAATTCTATGCTTAGGAAGGATGACAATGGTACCTCATTGGTTGCTATTGCTAAACATCCCGCTATCCATACTATGGCTATGCCAAAGTATGTTGCTCCTAACTTGAGAGGACCCAAACTAGTTTAGGTACCATCAAATAGTGGATGATTGTGTGTAGGTACCATGGCATTGGAGGCTTGATTCAATTGGCATTCATATTGATCATCATATAATAAGTCAAGTCATGAAGCCTAGTACATATCCAAACCAATGCCAAGTCAAATGAAGTGAAGTCCAAGTGCAAAATTCATACAAGTGCAAATATCAAGTTGTGGGTGGTCAATTGGTTAATTATTTGATGACTTGCAAAGAATGAAGTTGAAGCTTGCAAATAGATGATCATGCACTATCAAGGTATATCCTTTGTTGATCAAACTTATTTGGATGCATATGAGTTGATTGAATTGGATAAATATGCATATGTTGCTTGCAATGAGAAGTTTGAATGAAAAAAAATGCTTAGTGATCAAATTTGAGTAGATTTGGTTGAATATAATCATAAGATGATATTTAGTAAGTGGATTGAATGGATTTATGTCTTGTGAAAGTATTCAAGCAAGTTTAGTTCAAGTTTGGTTCAATTTGATGAAGATTAGCTCAATTGATCAAAATCTGTCCAAAATTGTGAAACTGAGCTAGCTGAGAACAAAGCCATGTTTGAGTAATCAAAACTATTTGGATTGGCTTGAAAATTGATATACATGCTCTAGACTTATGGTACAAGTTGTTGTGAAGATCTCATAAGAATTGGATAAGGATTACTTTGGTTTTGGAGTAGTGCTTGTCAACTATAGTGCAGCAGTTTTTCAGCATGTAGCAGTGTAGGGAAAAATAATGGTTGGCAGTCCATACTTGGTCAAATAAAGCTCAAATTTTTATGGCTGCTAGTAGACTCAAATAAGGTCATCTACACAAAATTTCATGGCAATTGGACATGTACATTGGGATATATAGCATACTCATTAAAAGGTACAGAATCTGTCCACAAGAGAGAATTATTAGAAATATTTGGTATCTCTTGCATTGAAGGGCTCTCAAGTTGGAATTATGATTACAAGTGGTTGAGAGTCTCAATTGTTTGGTTTTGGATCATGAAGATTGGTACTCAAGTGAAGGTCAAGACCAAGCAAAGAGAAGATGATGCTTAAGTCCTAGTGATGATTAGAGAACAATTGGATAGAAAGAAAAGGACTTAAAGAAGTAGAAAGAAAAGGACTTAAAGAAGGAATTCAAGTTGATTATCATGTTAAGTCCTTAGATCAATCAAGGAAAGGCAATTCAAGTAAGTATTGAAGATGTTTCTTTGGAGAGATGTCACTTCTCTCGATTGTCGGGGCGTGCCGCCTTATGTAGGTAAACCAAGTGGGTGATGCTTGGATGGCTAATATGGAAGTGGTGATCCGGAGAATCATTGAATATGCTTAGTTGAAGCAAATCAAACGGGTCGTTCTAGAGAGCAAGCAAAAACCAAATGAGAAGAATTCATATATATATACATGTGATATTCATGCTTATTCAAGTGGAATTTTCTCATGCAAGCTTGATCAAGAAAAGATGCAAGTTAACCACAACATTGAAGCTAGCACTTGATCATATGGGTGAAGAATAGAATTCATGATGATAATTGGTCTTCACCAAGCTCTTCAAATGGACTTCACTATTGCTATTTTGGAGATTGATTGAAAATGACTGTCCTCTACTCCGAGATAGCAAAGGTATCATTATATGGCATATGTAGCCATATTTTGATAAGGACTTGATTAAAGCATATAGTCATACATAGATGAGCATTCATAAAAAAAACAAATGATTTTAAGTTCATATGATGCCACTATTGCTTGTATGTTTTGTTTGATCTAGTGGCTAAATATGACTCGTTCATGAGCATGTGAACCTAGTGTTTGATCTATTTAAATAAGCAAAAATGATCTATTTCAACATAGGCAAGATAACCCCTAGTGGCGTGAAAAAGCTTGTCTTTGGTTCAAACCGAGTTAGATTACTTGTGCAAGTTTGCTAGTTTGAACTAACCAAGAAAGAAGCTCATGGAACCAATCTAAGTTCAAGAAGCACAAGACAACAATAAAAATGGATATCAAGTTATTCTTTCCAAATTGGTATCTAGACTCACCAAATCACTAGTAGCATGCACATGGTTATTCTCTAAGTGGTATCACTACTCTTCAAGAGGTATTACTATACATGGTGTATGTCTACAAGTGGTTCAATTTCAAGTGATACTATGATCATCATGACGGCATCCATGCAAGTGGTATAAGTCCAACTCCATTGGTACTCACAAGTGGTGGCTAGATCAAGTATTCAAGTGGTATCCAAAAATATGTGCAAGTGATCCTCAACTTTAAGTGATCATCAAGATAATGACTTCCAACAAGGTTTCCATATGTGCAAGTATCCTACCCTCAACATTCCTCACACACACCTTTGTCACAATAGAGAATTGACCTTTTATGGAAATTGATGGCAAAGGGGGAGAGATTTGGACAAAGATATGAAATTGTGTGATAAGGGAAAGATATTAGATTACATGATCATGGGGGAGAGATAATCAAGATGGATGGAAGTACGCAATGAACCATCATGGAGGCCGATGATGGGAGAGCAATAGGCCAACAAGAAGGATGATCCACAAGATTGAAGATTATAAGGGGATCAAAATTCTTGGACAAGAGAAGCACACAAGTAGGGGGAGCAAGCTCATGGACATGGTTGATTGCATTTAAAATGTGCATATTCATATGCTTGCTTGCATTTGCATTTAGTTTCCTACACGTGGTATCTTACTTGTGTGGTGTATGCTAGTATAGGTTTGATTGATGATTTGATAACTAGCTTGCATAGGTTGTTCGTGTGGCTGAGCGTCTGAGCGGTGGCGCGGCTGAGCGTCCGACGCTCAGTCCGACGGCTGGTTTGAGAGGGCAACGGCTCTATTCGTTTGAGGGCTATAAATCCAAGCACTTGGCGGCCTTGGCCTAGCTGAGCATCCTTGGGCCTATGTGGCTTATGTAGGTGTGCTTGGAAGCCCTCACACTCACTCACTTGCTTAGTGCACATCCGATTGATTGATAATGAGTGATTCTAGTGCGTTGCATTGTGAGATTGCATCGAGTGGCACTAGGTGTTCGTGTTGCAAGCCGGTGGTCCTTGTTACTCTTGGAGGTTGCCACCTCCTAGATGGCTTGGTGGCTTGTGGCTCCGTGAAGCAAGCAAGAAGATTGTGCTTAGCTCCGGAGAAGCTTTGTGCGGGGTTGGAGCTCACCTCGCGGGAGATCGCAAAGAGCATCGCTAGTAGAGCGAGACGTGAATAGCGACAAGTGGTCCGGCTGAGTCAAGTGTTAGAGCTTGTGGTAAGCACTCCACGTGGGAGAGTGTGACTTGTGGGTCACCACTAGCAAGAGGACCGGCGGCAACCTTGGAGCTTGTCTCAACGGAGGACATAGCTTGTGGCGACAAGTGAACCTCCGGGAAATAAATCACCGTGTCAACATCTTCCCATCCTTCGCGGTGGTTTGCTCCCTTCTACACAAGTTATTTATTTTGTGCATTACTTTACTTGTGTAGTTGTAGTTGCTCTTGTGAGACCGGTTAGCTTGTGTAGCTTGCCACTCACCTTCTTAGCTTGTGTAGCTTAGAAGTAGTTTCTTTTTTAGTTTGTATAACTAAACAAGTTGCGCTCCTTGATTAGGATTGTGTATCCTTGTCATTGAGCACGTAGTGAGCTTAGGTGCTTATTGCATTTTTGCTTGCTAGTTGGTAGGAGCTCCCCGGTGCTTAAAGTCCTAGTGCTTAGGTTTGTGTGACCTTGCGCTAGACCGGTTTAGAGAAGCTCAAGTTAGACTTGCAACTTTACTTCTTGGTAGGATCTTTTGTAAGGTGCTTAGAGTCCTAGTTAGAGGGGTGAATTGTTGCTAGAACCAAATAGGTTTTACTCTGCTGCGATTAGTTGTTAAAAAGGACTATTCACCCCCTCTAGTCCGTCATCTCGACCCTATACTATGTGTCAACCTCCCAAATGGTCTGTGGCATGTTGAAACAACATCAACGGCTCAGATACAAGGCACGAGGATCCGATGGCCCTATTAATTGGGCGCCCGCCCTGTCCAAGTTGAGTGACACGTCCACAATCCGAGGGAAGGTGTCCAGGAGTTATCCAATCCATCAAATAAAGTCGGTTTTCATCCAACGGTGATGAAGTGATGTGCCATGGATTAAAGGACCCACATGTGATGCATCCAAGGGGGCGCCCGCCCTGCTCCTTCATGCCACCGACCTCCAGGAGCTCTACAAGTACCCCTGGTGCACTCCTACACTATAAATAGGACTAGGATCCTCACTTGTAAGGAGAGACACGAAGAAACACACTAGAGATACACTAGAAAACACTTAAGATTCAGCTCATTAGCTCCTCTCTCTCTCTCTCTCTAGCGAAGCTCTGCTCTTAGGAATAGTGCTAGCTAGAGAAGAGTAGAGTGTTGGAGAGAAGTCGGGAGAAGGAGGAAGTCTGTGGAGGAGCCGGCCTTGTCGGCGACCTCCTCTGCGGTGTTCTTCACTCTTATAGGTAATAAAGATCTCCTTCTTCATTTACTTATTGTCATACTTTAAGTAGCTCTATACTTGCTCATTGCTTGGTTAGAGTGCTCTATTTCTTGAGCTCGAGTTAGAGTAGTAAGTTTTATAGATTAAGCGTGGCGCTTAGGCTATAGCTTACACTTGAGTGCAGCTAGGCCCACGGATAGTAGTGGTAGGTGCTAGGTGGTGACAGCCCTAGGATCCTCTGTATTCCACCACGTACGGCCTAGTATCCGGTATAAGCGTAGGACTTCGGGACGTACGGTGCCTCATCAGTCGAACCCCGGCGAGTTTAGGACTGCGTGTCCCAAGTATAGCAGTCTCTTTGGTATAACAATCATTTGATCTTTTACTGAGATAGAGTTATCCCCCAAAACTCCAGAGCTACCTAGTGCGTGTTTCCACCTTAGTTATACCTCATTGATTTATCCTTACTAAGGTTGTTACCCCATTTATCCATATCTGTATCCCTGACTATCATATCCTTGGAATCACAAACCCAGCCTTTCTTTGGGAAAATATAAATTCGACACCTGGTACTCCCAGGTAAAGTGCTACACGATAGTTCTGTGCGCTTGCAGAATCCCATCACCTATCCTATAGAGCTACCCATAGCATTTTTGGCGCCGTTGCTAGAAATACCTTTATTCCTAGTAGCAACTCTAGAAGTGTCAACAACCACATACTTTGAGCATAGGGATTGACAACCCCCGTGATTGCGTTGAGAAGTATTGTTACCATAGCTAGAGGATAGATTTGGCTACACTCTTTTGATAGCGTTAGTAACTGTCAATAGCCCTTCAGAATTTCTAATAGCTCGTTTACTTGATCCATCTGATCAAGTTTGGGCCTCTCTGACCAGCTCGGTTTCCTCTCTGGTATCTGCTCGGCGGCACACCGAACAGGAGGATCTTGATTCGGCAGATAGAACCACCTCTTATTCTAGTCACGAAGACTAGTGTCGAGGGGGACAGAAAGATAATGGGCAGACATGCCATCCCGGAGTTTGACTCCCCCGGCGATCCGAGGTCCCCCGCCGCTCGATTTCATGAGCATATACAGATGACGAAATAAGTTGAAATGGGGAAGAATTCCGGCGAAGGCTTCACAATAGTGGATTAAAATAGAGACTAGAAAGATGGAGTTGGGATGCAAATGCCACAGTGAAATCTCATAATAATCAAGGAGCTTGCGAAGAAAGGGATGGCAAGGAACACCAAACCCGCGGAGGAAGTAGTAAGCGAAGACAATCATCTCGCCGGTATTGGGCATGGGGTACGGCTCACCTCCTGATGGCCTCCATCCGGCGGTAGCACGGTTTGGCAGGAGCCCTTTCGCCACCAACTTCAAAATGGCCTTTTTCGTAATGGTGGATGGTTGCCACTCATTGTCCAGGCGGAGTTCTCCAGATTGCGGCTCCTTCCCCTTTTTCAAGGGTACGTGTGTACTCTTTCTGGGCACCATTTCTTCAAATTGGTTGTAGGTCTGGGCTGCTGGAAGGTTGAATCGAAGTGATTCGGCGGAATCGAGCCCTGAATCAAGGATCTTCGAAACCCTAGATGGCGGCGGCTAGGGCCGGATGTAATGGTTGTTTGAATGGCTATTGGGTGACGGCGCGATAAGGAAGGTGAATTGTTTCATCTGAGGCCAAATCTTTAAAAAGAAAGCGCGTCGGTTCGGTTTCTCGTATAAGGCTCACGGGATGCTTAAAGAACTTCCGAGCACTGGATCTGCTCGGGGACTTCGTCGCCTCATCAACGTTTTCGAGCACTTACCCTGCTCAGGGACTTTGTTATCACTATGTCAGCGCTTCCAAGCACTGGATCTGCTCAGGGAACTTCGTCGTCTCGTCAGCGTTTCTGAGCACTTTCCTTGCTCGGGGACATCGTCATCGCTAAGTTAGTACTTCCGAGCATTGGATCTGCTCGGGGGCTTCGTCGTTTCGCCAGCATTTCTGAGCAGGTGCTCGGGGATTTCGTCATCATCATAATGATGCTTTCGAGCACTGGTTCTTCTCGGAGGCTTCATCGTTTTGCCAATATTTCTGAGCACAGGAGGTGCTCGGGGACTTCGTCGTCATCATAACGGTGCTTTCGAGCACTGGGTCTGCTTGGAGGCTTTGTCGCTGCGCCAATTTTTCTGGGCACAAGAGGTGCTCGAGGACTTCGTCGTCATCATGATGGTGCTTCTGAGCACTGGGTCTGCTCAGGAGGCTTCGTCGCTTCGCCAATATTTCCGAGCACAGGAGGTGCTCGGGGACTTCGTCATTGCTACGTCAGCAATTCCGAGCACTGAACTACTCATAGATTTCCTCGCTTCATCAATATTTCCGAGCACGGGAGATGCTCGGGGACTTCGTCATCATCATAATGGTGCTTCCGAGCACTGGGTCTGCTCGGAGGCTTCGTCGCTTCGCCATTTTTTCTAGGCATAAGAGGTACTCGGGGACTTCGTCGTCATCACGACGGTGCTTCTATGCACTGGGTCTGCTCAGAGGCTGCGTCGCTTCGCCAATATTTCCGAGCACAGAAGGTGCTCGGGGACTTCGTTGTCGTCATGTTAGTACTTCCAAGCACTGAATTGCTCGAAGGATTCCTCGCTTCGCCAATGTTTCCTGAGCACAGGATGTGCTCAGGGACTTCGTCGACACTTCACATGACCACTGAGAATAAAACTTTAACCCTGACACTACGTGCCTGCGTCACCTACTATCAGGCTCGGGGACTAAGTGGATACACTTCACCTAAACGGTGAATGTGTTGTTTTCGAAGAACCAAAAGTGGATACACTTCACCAAAGAGAAGACTTTTTCAAAAATTTTCTGAGCTTCTTACATCCGTCTGGTCAAGCAACTCTGAAGGTTTGTACCTCCCAACGAATGCAAGGTGCTCGGGGACTAGCTGTGGAGGTATAAACCCATATACCCACATGGTTATACATGGGACGAGCATCCGACCAGGCCTGGACTGCCAAGGACACGTCGTCTACACGTTCTCCAGAAGATCACGTATATCCGCCGGTATGAAGACTAAGCGGTTAAGAAATAGCTTTCCTAATATCTAGTCGATTAGTTTCCTTGTTCGGCTAGGATTGTAATCTGTTATACATGGTAGACCAACTTGTAACCCTGCCCCCTGGAATATATAAGGCGGGCAGGGGATCCCTTCAAAACATCTCATCTACTAGAAATACAAAACTAGTAACACACAGGACGTAGGGTATTGCGCCTCGCGGTGGCCTGAACCTGTCTAAATCGTTTGTCTCACGTTTACTGCGCAACTCTTGCTCGTCTCAGGCGCACCTTCGCCGACCAATCTACTACCTTGGGTATACCCCTCGGTAGACAGCCGACGATATCTCGTCGACATAATTCCTTACTTGAACAATATGAAATCTTTTCTAACCAAAATGTTGAGCTATCTACTAAAATTGAGAAACTTGCGGCTAGTGCAAACAAAAATGAAAGCACAAGTAGTGATAAGCAACTTGTGAAGAAAAATGAAAAATTAAAAGCAAAGTTAGCTAGCTCACAAGAAGCTTATAAAAGTTTGCTAATTAAAATGGAAACCCTTTGCAAACATTGTGATGAGCTAGCCACTAAAGTTTCTACACTTGAAGCGGTCGGACCAACTTCCACCGAGGCATCTAAAATAAATGACTCAATCCTCAAAATACCTAAAAAGGATGCCTCTACTTCTTGTGATGATTTGATTTTGTTAAACTCAACCTCTTGCAACCAAGCTTGTTTTGAGAAAGTGCTTGTAGAGACTTGCACACAAGAAGTTGGAATGGAAGAATGAGATGCTAAAGCAAGAAGTAGCTCGCCTCACCATGGACTTGACTCAAGCTAATGGCAAGGCAAAGCAAACCCAACCTCATCAAGATAACACCATCAAGGGAGTGAAGAAGCTTGATGAGGGACAAACCGTGGTTTGTTATGTTTGTCACAAGGAAGGCCACAAGTCCTATGAGTGCAAGGTGAAGAATGGAGAAACAAAGAAGAAAGAGAAAAGCAAAAAGCAAACAAGCAAGCTCTCCAACACCTACACCAACAAAGTTGACAAGAAGGCCACTACACCATACTTGTTGAAGAAGAAGAAAAATGACAAGGTGATGGCAATCAAGGTCAACAAGCAAGCCAACAATGGGGCCAAACGCATTTGGGTGCCAAAAGAAATATCTCAACCATGAAGAGCACCAAGAAGGTTTGGATCCCAAGAGGGAAGTGAGAAGTCAAAGTGGCAACGGGGAATTTGGAGACTTGGCAAAGCTTGGGTGCATTTCATGGGGTGCATCATATTGGATCATGCCATTGCCAAGTGGGTTAGTGAAGACTATGGACCCAAATTCCCCTCCCATGTTAGGTAACTAGATTTAAATTCTTGAGATTTCAATTAGTATCTAGTTCCTCTCATGCCTAGGTGTGCATTTGCATGTTTGCATTCGTTGTTTTGCATACACTAGGCACATCTTATGGTAGGCTTGCTCGGTTTCACTTTTAACCCCTGGAGCAAGTTTACATGAGCTTAATTGTTTAGGAGCATGGCACATAGCTTCTTTTAAACTTGAGTATTTTATATGTGCCAAAGACCAAGTTGTAACTGAGACTTCCCTACTTGACCTTAAAAGTCTATGTGCATGTCTCCCACAAGTATTCTATGCTTGTATGCACACTTTAAGGGGGAGCTTTTTCTACAACTTGAAGTCTTTGAGACTAACAATTTTTTCAAGCTTATTATGTATAGTCTCATTGTAAGGAAAATGGAGTCCTCGGAGATAAGCACCATGTTCTTCAAGGCTAAGTCTTTATATATGTTTTTTGCATTCAGTATCTTCTGTGCTTTCTCCATGCATTATATAGATTAATCTCCCATATGCTTTAATTAGCAATTTTATGCATATGCCTTGCCTTCCACCATATGTATGTATACATTTAGGGGGAGCTTAATCTATGTAATGTGAGAGTCAAGTCTTGTGATCAATACTACTCCTCTCATAAAAGATCATAACACTTGACCCTCCCTTGTGCTTCTAACGTCTTCCTTTTCGGTGTTTGATGCCAAAGGGGGAGAATTTTGATGGACCAAAGCAAGAAAATTCCATCATCTAATTGGTCCAAGAAAGGGAGTAAAGTGGATTATGGACTTAGGGGGAGCTTAAATCCATAATGCCACACAAGGGGACAATTGTGCAAGGGCTAGATAAGTATTTCACTTTGCATCTTTTGATCTTGCCCTTGCATTGCATCCTAGCAAGTAGATTGCATTTTACTTTCCGCACTATTTATTTGCTTGCTTTGGTCGTGTTGTCATCAATCACCAAAAAGGGGGGAGATTGTAAGGATGATCGACATGATCAATATTGGACTAATGGTTTTACGAGTGTTTGTTTTGTAGTTCAATAGGATGCACAAGTGTTTTGGACTTAGGCAACAGTGTAATCCGAGTGATCAACACCTCAAGCAAGACATTAGAAGACTTGTTGAAGACCACAAGATCAAGCACAAGTCCAAGACACAAGATGGAACTAAGCGGGGTGTCTGGAGCGCGAAGAAACAAGTAGGGAGAGGGTTTGGGTTCTCTCTCCCTCCTGCCGAGCTTGCGAGGTAGGATTCAGCGATTTCCGGAGATGTCACTGTGGAAAAACACGCACCGGACACTGACCTCGTGAGCACCGGACGTGTCTGGTGCATAGTTCAGCAGCATGCCTCAGCACGAGGCACTGGACGCATTCGGTGTGAAAATGCACTCTCGGGAACTCTCTGAATGCTCACCGGACACGGAGCTGGGAGCGTCCGGTGTTACGCCGGACGCGTCCGGTGATCAGAAGAAGATGGCGTCAACGGCTAGTTCAAATGGTCAGCTGATGACGCAGTCACACAGTGGCACCACCAGACGTAGGGCGAGCGTCCGGTGCAACTGAAGGGAGCGTCCGGTGTGACAGAAAAGGCTGGTTTTATTTCCCAACGGCTATCTTCCACATGGGGGCTATAAATACCACCCCAACCGGCCATGGAGAGTGTGGAGAAGTAAGCAAATATTCCAAGGGTATTGGTACACTAATCTAAAGCTCTCCACTTGCATAGTGCTTAGTGATTCACTTGGTGATTAGCGTAGGTGCTTTGCGAAGTGTTTAGGTTGATTAGACCACCGCTTATGCGCTTGCTCTAGGTTATGCCTAGTGTTTAGTGAGGTTTGCACACCTCTTGATCCAAGGTGCTTTCACGCACCGTTCTTGTACTCGGCGGGGCTTGTAGTCTTGTGAGACCACATGTAACACCCGAAAATTTTCAATTTATTAAATAGGATTAAATCTAATTTATTTATGTTTATGTGGCATACAATCTAGTGAATAAAAACCTTTTTTTGGGCAATTAAAATAAATCTTGGTAGTTAGAAACTTGAGTGTTGCATACATGCTGCTGCACATATTTACTTCCTGAGATTTGTTTGGATTTGCAAGGGTTCAAATCTTAGTTTGAAAAGCTATTTGGAAAAATAAATTTGAAAATGAGTTTTAAAAAGAAAGGGAAAAGAATAGAAATCCTCACCCCTTCTCTCTCTCGGCCCGAGGCCAGCCCATTCCTTTCCTTGGCCCAGGCCGCAGCCAGGGCGCTGCCCCTTTCTTCCTTCCCCGCGTGGGCCGAGCCCAGCAGCAGTGCCGGCCCAGCTCTCCTCGCAGGTGTGCCCTGCCCTCTCCCTTCTGTGACTGCCGCCCGGTGCCCGCATGGCAGAGCCTTCTCCTTCCCCGGCTCGTATGCGAGCGGGACTCCCGTCGGAGTCGTGGCCGACCCGGCCACTAGGTACCCTGCCACCTCCACCGGCCCACAAAAGGAAGCCGCGACCCTCTTCCCCCTCCTACTGGCAATGACGCGTCGGGCCCACGGCACAGCGCCGTCCCCTTCCTCCGGACAGAGCCCGAACCGAGCACGGCTGCCGCCTCCGACCGTATCCTAACCACCGAATCTCCCGAGTCCGGATCTCCTGCACCTCCCTCGCGCCCCTATATAGGTCGGCCGAGCCCTGCCGTCCCTCCCCACAAGTTCCCGAGCAAGCCACGCCCTCCAATCTTGCCCTAGCCGCCGCCCCGAGCTCCGCCGCCGCCGTCGATTTCTCCTCGGGAGGACTTCTCCGTCGAAATTGGTTGTTCTCCAAGCTTCGCAGCAAGGTCAGGGACCTTCCCGACCCCTTCTCCCTCAGTTTTGTGCACTATAGCCATGATGCCGAGCTTCGCCGCCGCCATAGTTCCGCCACCTAGCTCGCCGCATCCTCCCCGAGCTACCTCTGTGGCAACCGAAACCATAGATAGGTTTGGCTTGAGCTCCTCTTGCTTCCCGACCAGATCCCGAGGTGTGCCGAGCTTCCTAGCCCCGAAAACGCCGTCTCCGGCCATCTTCTGGCGAGGAATCGGCCGGGCGCCGCCCGACTCCGGCGACCAGAGCCGCCCCTCTTTCCCCCGAGCTACCTGCGCCGTCCACAGCCAATCCAACGGCTCACAGTGAGAGATACCCTTTCGCCGGCACTTTTGCAAAAGAGCCCCTGAGCTTTTTAATGTTCTAACCCGTGGTCCTTTGGCGTATTTCTCAGATTACGCTTTCCTATTTAGAAAACGTATTTCCTCGGTTTTAATTCAAAAGGCGTTTTCAATATTTACAGATTTGCTACTCAGTTTATTTCGGCCATATTTTATTCGTTTTAGCTCTGATTTGATCCGTTCAAGTCTCGTTAGATTCGTAATTTTGTAATCTACCTAATGATGCTACTGTTACTCATGTTTTCAACTTTTAAAATTCGAGATTAGATTTAATCTATTATTTTATTAAAGTAAAACTTGTTTATTTCATAACTTTCCCGTTTGAACTCCGATTTTCGTGATCTTTATATCGTTGGAATCGTAGCGACGCGTAAATTATTTTTATACACTTTTCAATCTGTTTTTCCACTGTTGGTGTACTATTTCTAATATAGATCTTGTTTGCTTCGTGTATGATTGCTACGATGATTGTGTGGTGATTTTATGCTCGAGTTCAGACGGTGAGCAATACGTTGGTGATCAAGAGTACACGGAGGATCCAAGTTCTCCAGAGCACTTTGATCAAGGCAAGTATAGCATGGACCATCCTTGTTGCCTATTCACCTTAATAACTAAATTCATGATGCATATGTCTACCTTGGCAACCGTAGTGATTATTCCCAGGTTTTGATGACTTGATCCTTGTTACCTATGAGATTGCATTTGAGTAGTGATGCTAGTGCTTGATGATGTCATGATCTTATGAACTTGAATAATTGATTATGAAATAAAGATTAAAAGATGCTTTTTAGCAACATGGACTAAGGACTAATCTGTAAGTATGACACCGGGACTTACAGCGCAACCATGGGGGCTATATGGCTCTGGCTTTAGTCAAGTATGGAGTTACTTTCTATCATGCTATTAATCTTGAAAGGTTCCTTACTGAGCTGGTTGTTTTGCGGCTCCTGTCTTTGTGTGTACTGCTGCGTGTGTGTGCCACTTGGAAGGAGGGCTCTACCGCCCCTTGCCATTGCGCCCGGATTGATTAGTAACATGTTAGCGAGGCTTTTGAAAGACTTCATAGTGAACCCCGCCGATCTACCTTGGTAGTGGATCGAGAGGCTGATCACCTCGAGAAAAAGGGTAAATCACGACTCATGGTGAAAGTGTGCAACCTCTGCAGAGTGTAAAACTGATATATCAGCCGTGCTCACGGTCACGAGCGGCCTTGGACGTCTTACAGGAACTTAACTAATTTAATATTGATTTATTTGAAGTTTCTATTGATGTTTATTCCATATTAATTATCATGTTTATATGATCATGCAAATCTTATTCCTTGGTATATTCTATTGCTGCTACTCAAATTGCTAAAATGTGATCAACTAAAAGCAACCGCTGTCAACCAGTGTCATGCCTTATTTGAGCCTCATAAACCCATGTTATTCTTGTTGAGTACGACATGTACTTACGCTTGCTTTATTTTTCATATTTGGATAAAAATCCCGGATGGGTAACAGATGACTATGAGGATTCTTCTGAGGATTATTAGGATTGTGTTCACCAGTCAACTATTCCCTGTGGATTGGAGTTTCCGCGAGAGAGAGATATATATTCCGCTGTTATTAATGTAAAGACTCTGTGATATTATTCATTATATATTAGACTTTGTGATGGTACTATGCAATTTGTCGCTTATGTGTGTGATTGATCTCTGGGCGCACATAAGTTGGTTCATTCAATTTTATCCTTAAAATTGGGTGCGACACCACACCAACCGCGCTTGTATCGAAGGGAACAAGGTCCGCGGCGGTTAGGCCGGAAGCTTGATAGTGAAGACGGTGGGAAGCATCTGAGGAGAGGCTTGCCTTGTGAGGCACACCGGAGACCTACTTGCGTGCGGGGAAAGCCCGGAGCTATCCACGGAGTGACCCGACCGAGAGCTTGGCCCTTGCGAGGGATTCCTTGCGAGGGGCTCTAACGAGGACTAGGGGGAAGCTTGAACGCTTCTCGATACCTCGTTAAAAATACTGGAGTCGTCGACGGGAGTTTGCATCTCTACCTCATCTTTACCTTCCACATTTAAATAGCTTCCTTGGTTGTGTGCTTTACCTTTCCTAGCTTAGTTGATAGGCTAGTTGATGGGGTTGGAACCTAAGTTGCTTAACTCTTTTGCGGTAGTGATAGCAACACACTTAGCAAAACCTTAGTTGCACCTTGGCTAGTTTATTTATTGCTTTGGTTTTGCTAAGGTTAGGAAAAATAGGCCATAGTTTAGAAGTTGTGTTTTAGGCGCCTAATTCACCCCTCTCTTAGGCGTCACGGTCCTTTCAACTTCCTAGTCAAAGGTTTGAGGCATTTAAGATCAATTACAACCTCTTAACGGAAACATGGACATTGGGTGAGCTTATTGCAAAATGTGTGCAAGAAGAAGAAAGACAGAAAGCTGACAACAAGGATCATGTTAACTTTATTGTTCAAGCAAAAAGAAAGAACCATGGAGACCCTAAGGCTAAGAAGAAGCAAAATTTCCTCAAGGCTAAGAAGCAAGAGTTCAGAAGACAAGTAATGATAAGGCTGAAGCTAGTACCAGCACTGACGGAGGCCCCAAGGGGCCTAAGTGCCGCTTCTGCAAGGAAACTAGACATATACAAATGGACAGTGATGGGTTCAAGAACTAGCTTGAAAGAGAGATACTTATGATGTAATTACTTTTGTTGATGGATCCCATTATGCTAATGTTTCTCATAATGTATGGTGTATTGATTCTGGTGCCACCATGCACATTACTAATTCATCATAGGGATTCCTTACCGCTCAGAGGCTTGCAAAGGGGAGCGCAAAATAAGAGTGGTTGATGGACATGAAGCTGATGCTGAGATCGTTGGCACTCTCCCATTGCTTTTAGATAGTGGTTTTACTCTTAAGTTAAATAATGTGCTCCTTGTTCCTGTAATGAGAAGAAACCTTATTTCTGTTTCTGCACTTGATGATGACGGTGTTCACTGTGATTTTGGTAACAACAAATGTTTACTTAAGTTTAATAATGAGATGGTTGGTCTTGCCCCCTGAAAGGTCCAAAAGAGGCTAGAGGGGGTGAATAGCCTAATTAAAACTCTACAAACAACACTTGACCACAAAGTTAGTACAATAAATGGTGAAGCGAGTTTTGCGCTAGCCTACTAAAAATGCAAGCCTTCCTAATAGTTCTAATTAAGTCTATAGTTTCACACACAATCTAGCTTATGTTGGGAACTACTTACTCCTAGGTGAGGAAACTAGTTACACTTCCACTACACAAGAAAGTGCACAAGGTAAAGAGAGAAGTGTAGAGATGTTATACCTCCGAGTAGAGTATATAACCAATCACTGGAATGAATACCAATACACACGAAGGTGATGGTCCAAGATCAATATAAAGAACACCAAGAATTTATCCCGAGGTTCACGTGCTTTCCCGCACATTAGTCCCCGTTGTGTCGACCACTACTCGGTGGTTCGGTGGCTAATTGACAACCAATGTCAAGCTCAACAAATGAGCGCCACAAAAACCTACCATGAGCAAGGTAACTCAATGACACGAGCAATTTACTAAGCTACCTTGCGGCTCTCCACCGGGGAAGGCGCCAACCCCTCACAAGTCCACTGTGAGTGGCCGGAGACAATCACCAACTCCACGAACTCCTCCGCTGCTCTAAGACCATTTAGGTGACGACAATCACCAAGAGAAAAGAAGAAATCCATAGCAACAATGATCAAGAAGTGCCCAAATGTGAACTAGCATGAACAATGCACTTGGTCACTCCCAAACTCACTATCGATGAGAATCGAGCACAAGAGTGAGTGGGAGAAGCTTAGGGATGCTCAAGAGATTCTTAGCAAAGAGTAAAATATGCAAGAGAGCTCCCCAAGACGATTATAGTGGCTATTTATAAGTGAGGGTGAAAAACAAGCCATTTTACACTGAAATCGTGAACACTTGACGCTCGTTAAGTTTACACCAGACGCGTCCGGTGAATGTCCGGTGTATCGCTCGCAGACACGTGTACTAGCCGTTTAAATTTCCCCGCTGTGCGTATTCACACCAGTCGCATCCGCCATCACACTGGACGCGTGAACGCCAGTGTCTAGTGCGGTTCCAGTAAGGTTCCAGAGAGAACTTTTCCACACCGGACGCGTCCGGTGATGCCCCACCGAACAAGCTCAGTGTCCGGTGTACACACGAAGTCAGTTTAGCGCAGAATTACACCGGACGCGCGTTTGTCCTCACCCGATGCGCTGAGGTTACTTTTCTAGCATCCGGTGAAACAACAGAGAGGTTCCAGAGGGGCTCTGGACGCACTGGATACGTCTGGTGTAGACCCACCGGACAAAGCCAGCATTCGGTGCACCTCTGAGAGCTGTTTTTCACCTCTCTTCAACGCCCTTGCTTCTAAGTGTTAACATCCAATTGTTCTACTCTTTTAGGGACAAAATTTAGCAGTTTTCAAAGCAAACTATAAGGGCTACCTCACCAAAATCGAAAGCTCGTGTAACACCCCAAAGTCCAAACGGCTCAGATCCACTCTGCACGCTGAGCGAACCACACCTGCCACCATCCCACTTAAGCTTTCGTCCTCGCTTCGCTTAAAAGAGTTTAACTCGGGGATGGTGGGATAGACTCTAGAAGCCCTATATGTTTCTCTAACCCACCTTTAACAACTAAGGTGGGACTAAACCCCCTACCACAAGTCATTACTTGCACATGGACCACTGTGGGCCAAATTCCAAATTGGGACGGGTGTTACATACACCCCCTGAAAGGGCCCGACGTCCTCGTCAGCCCAACACACCCACAACCGGACAAACGATAACCAGGAATGTTCCCCTCTTAGCACACGCGACCGTGCGCCTAGTGCTGGCACATGTGCCACGCCGTGCGCCCCGCAGGGCCTACACGCGCCATGAACCCCATGTCCGCGCCCCTGGCTCGCACGCGCCCGTGGCCGTGAAGGTCGGCTCTGATACCATTTTGTAACACCCCAGAGTCCAAACGGCTCAGATCCACTCTGCATGCTGAGCGAACCACACCTGCCACCATCCCACTTAAGCTTTCATCCTCGCTTCGCTTAAAACAGTTAACTCGGGGATGGTGGGATGGACTCTAGAAGCCTTATATGTTATTCTAACCCACATTTAACAACCAAGGTGGGACTAAACCCCCCAACACAAGTCATTACTTGCACATGGACCACTGTGAGCCAAATTCCAAATTGGGCCGGGTGTTACATGACTTTGTCACACCCAATTTTAAGGATAAAATTGAATGCATAACCTTATGTGCGCCCAAGGATCAATCACACACATAAGACGACAAATAAAAGGTAATATCAAAGGACAATGCTCAAATACATAGCGTAATTTATAATTAGAATATAACCTTTAAGTAGCAAACAGCGGAAAGACACTCCGATCTTCGGGTGTAGACGCCAACTCCACAGGGACACAGCTGACTGGTTGATCACAAGCCTAACACCTCCAAACTCTAGCAATCTGATAACCACCTGAGGTGTGGGGGGAATAGAAAGAGTGAGTCCATGTCGAACTCAGCAAATATAACATGGGGTTTATGAGGCTCAAGAAGGATAGACACGGGTTTAACAGCGGTTTGCTTTTAATTAATCATCTTTTATGCAATTGGATAGCAACAAGTTAAATAAGCCCATAATTCATGATCAAAGTAAACATAATTAATGAATAGCAACAAGACAACATCACCCCAAAGGTAACTATTCCATAAGACGTCCAAGGCTGCTCGTGACCGTGAGCTCGGCTAGTATGCCAGTTTTACACTCTGCAGAGGTTGTGCACTTTCACTATGAGCCGTGATTCCCATTTGCTCGGGGTAGCTAGCCCCATAACACTACCAAGGTGAGTGAACAGGGTTTCACTATGAAGTCTTTCAAAGTACTCCGTCGAACAAGTTAGGGCCGCAAGGGACCCGGCAAGCAAGTGTAGAGCCTCCCATCGTCATGGCACAAGGTCACGCAGGTTATATTCACTCGGACAGGAGCCGCACTATACCCGAGTCGTCAGGCCCCATCACGCCTTTCGGTAACCTCTAACAAGCTAGAAAAAGCGTCCATACTTGAATAAACCGGAGCCATGTAGCCCTCATAGTTGCACGGTAAGTCCCATTGTCATACTTACAGATCATTACCAAAGGTGAAGGATTTAGAGCATCACAAAAACTATGCTCCAATCCCCTAGTTCCATGTTGCTAAAAAGGCATCTTTTAATCATATTGCATATTCAATTAATCAGTTTTACAAGATCATGATTCCAATAGCACGCTAGCATCAACTACCCAATGCATAAACCCATAGGTGATCAAGGAATAAGATAACAATACTAGATAGAAACT